>JAPYXD010000729.1:0-1200000 GCA_030998225.1 Diplolepis rosae | reverse complement strand
ATGCGTATAAAATAGTTTTAACAAACAAGTATTATAATATATATATACAGTTGAGTATATAGACATATATATTGTAATACTATATATACTAAGCGTGCAAATAAGAATTGCGTTCAATCAAATATGTACATCTAAAACCCGATAAAAATATTTTAAATAATAATCATTTAAGATTTCACATAGACTTTCCATAAATTCAATATATACAAATATTACCTTCTTATATTCTAAACAGAAATATTTTTCATTTCAACCCAGGCTTACAAATATAAACGTACGCACATAAATAACAATTTTCCTTAACAGAGTAAGTTATTTAAAAAAAACTATAACATACAGGAAATAACAAATGCAAGATATGAATAATAGATTCATGTAAAAGGCAAGGAGAATACAAGGACACACGGTATAATCCTTATCTACACTCTTGCTCTCCTTGTCTTACACATAGCCCTTATGGGGGTTAAGGCATATAAATACGAGCCCAAATTTTAACGGGTGTCAGTCTTCGATCAGATCTAGATCTGAGGTTTTTACCTCATCTAGTTACTACAATAAGCACTAGTTCAACTGTGGGGCGTTCGAGTTCAATTTGTACAACTTCAACTTTAATAAATTACAAGTAAGAAAATAACGTTTTTCTTCAATTTCTATTTCTTTTACATTGACATCCATTTGTTCTCCCAACTCTCAATTTTCTAAGTTTATTTTTCACAATTTTCCAAATTCTCAAATTTAAATTTGTGTGGTCAGGCCTTTAATAGAGCTTACCACAGTTTATCTTTTTATGACATTACCAAATTATCAAATTTAAATTTGTGTGGTCAGGCCTTTAATAGAGCTTACCACAGTGTATGTTTTTATGACTTTAACAATTCTTAAATTTAAATTTGTGTGGTCAGGCCTTTAATAGAGCTTACCACAGTTTATGATTTTATGACTTTAGCAATTTTCGAATTTATATTTGTGTGGTCAGGCCTTTAATAAAGCTTAATACAGTTTAAGTTTCATGGCTTTATCAATTCTCGAATTTTATATTTATGTGGTGTCAGGCCTTCAATAGAGCTTAACACAGTTTATGTTTTTATGACTTTAACAATTCTCAAATTTATATTTGTGTGGTCAGGCCTTTAATAGAGCTTACCATAGTTTATGTTTTTATGACTTCAACAATTCTTAAATTTAAATTTGTGTGGTCAGGCCTTTAATAGAGCTTACCACAGTGTATGTTTTTATGACTTTAACAATTCTTAAATTTAAATTTGTGTGGTCAGGCCTTTAATAGAGCTTACCACAGTTTATGATTTTATGACTTTAGCAATTTTCGAATTTATATTTGTGTGGTCAGGCCTTTAATAAAGCTTAATACAGTTTAAGTTTCATGGCTTTATCAATTCTCGAATTTTATATTTATGTGGTGTCAGGCCTCTAATAGAGCTTAACACAGTTTATGTTTTTATGACTTTAACAATTCTCAAATTTATATTTGTGTGGTCAGGCCTTTAATAGAGCTTACCACAGTTTATGTTTTTATGACTTTAACAATTCTCAAATTTATATTTGTGTGGTCAGGCCTTTAATAGTGCTTACCACAGTTTATGTTTTTATGACTTTAACCATTCTTAAATTTAAATTTGTGTGGTCAGGCCTTTAATAGAGCTTACCACAGTCTATGTTTTTATGACTTTACCAATTCTCAAATTTATATTTGTGTGGTCAGGCCTTTAATAGAGCTTACCACAGTTTATGATTTTATGACTTTAGCAATTTTCGAATTTATATTTGTGTGGTCAGGCCTTTAATAAAGCTTAATACAGTTTAAGTTTCATGGCTTTATCAATTCTCGAATTTATATTCGTGTGGTCAGGCCTCTAATAGAGCTTAACACAGTTTATATTTTTATGACTTTAACAATTCTCAAATTTAAATTTGTGTGGTCAGGCCTTTAATAGAGCTTACCACAGTCTATGTTTTTATGACTTTACCAATTCTCAAATTTATATTCGTGTGGTCAGGCCTTTAATAGAGCTTACCACAGTTT
Source organism: Diplolepis rosae (assembly GCA_030998225.1). Classification (NCBI taxonomy): domain Eukaryota; kingdom Metazoa; phylum Arthropoda; class Insecta; order Hymenoptera; family Diplolepididae; genus Diplolepis; species Diplolepis rosae. Next base: position 1,197,959 of record JAPYXD010000729.1, on the reverse strand, counting down.
ATGTTTTTATGACTTTAACAATTCTCAAATTTATATTTGTGTGGTCAGGCCTTTAATAGAGCTTACCACAGTTTATGTTTTTATGACTTTAACCATTCTTAAATTTAAATTTTTGTGGTCAGGCCTTTAATAGAGCTTACCACAGTTTATGTTTTTATGATTGTACCAATTCTCAAATTTATAATTGGGTGGTGATGTTTTCTTCTGATTTTACCAATTTCTCGAATTTTTTATTTTTGTGGTGTCAGGCCTCTAATAGAGCTTAACACAGTTTATATTTTTATGACTTTAACAATTCTTAAATTTAAATTTGTGTGGTCAGGCCTTTAATAGAGCTTACCACAGTTTATGATTTTATGACTTTAGCAATTTTCGAATTTATATTTGTGTGGTCAGGCCTTTAATAGAGCTTACCACAGTCTATGTTTTTATGACTTTACCAATTCTCAAATTTATATTCGTGTGGTCAGGCCTTTAATAGAGCTTACCACAGTTTATGTTTTTATGACTTTAACAATTCTCAAATTTATATTTGTGTGGTCAGGCCTTTAATAGAGCTTACCACAGTTTATGTTTTTATGACTTTAACAATTCTCAAATTTATATTTGTGTGGTCAGGCCTTTAATAGTGCTTACCACAGTTTATGTTTTTATGACTTTAACCATTCTTAAATTTAAATTTGTGTGGTCAGGCCTTTAATAGAGCTTACCACAGTCTATGTTTTTATGACTTTACCAATTCTCAAATTTATATTTGTGTGGTCAGGCCTTTAATAGAGCTTACCACAGTTTATGATTTTATGACTTTAGCAATTTTCGAATTTATATTTGTGTGGTCAGGCCTTTAATAAAGCTTAATACAGTTTAAGTTTCATGGCTTTATCAATTCTCGAATTTTATATTTATGTGGTGTCAGGCCTCTAATAGAGCTTAACACAGTTTATATTTTTATGACTTTAACAATTCTTAAATTTTAATTTGTGTGGTCAGGCCTTTAATAGAGCTTACCACAGTCTATGTTTTTATGACTTTACCAATTCTCAAATTTATATTCGTGTGGTCAGGCCTTTAATAGAGCTTACCACAGTTTATGTTTTTATGACTTTAACAATTCTCAAATTTATATTTGTGTGGTCAGGCCTTTAATAGAGCTTACCACAGTTTATGTTTTTATGACTTTAACCATTCTTAAATTTAAATTTTTGTGGTCAGGCCTTTAATAGAGCTTACCACAGTTTATGTTTTTATGATTGTACCAATTCTCAAATTTATAATTGGGTGGTGATGTTTTCTTCTGATTTTACCAATTTCTCGTATTTTATATTAGTGCAGTGTCAGGCCTTTAATAGAGCTTAGCACGATCCAAGTTTTCTATAATTATACCAAATTTTGCATTTTATGTGGTGTCTGGCCTTTAATAGAGCCTAACACATTTGATGTTTTCTTCTGGTATTACCAATTTTTCGTATTTTATATCAGTACAGTGCCAGGCCTTTAATAGAGTTTAGCACAGGTACATTTCTCGCAGATTTATCTTAGTGCCAAGGTGTTTAACTTATATGGTGCCAAGCCTATAATAGAGCCTAGAATATATTCAATTTTCCATACCTTATACCAGGAGTGATGGTTGACATACATGAATTGTCCATCAATTCACCAAACTATTAACGTTTTGAATCGTAAAATTTATATTTGTTAGGAATTTCATCATAATTAAGGATTCTGGGGTTCAACCCTTAATATTTTCTCGAAACAAGGAATTAATGCTTACTATCGGTCCGTAATCATCTCGTGGCTCACGTTTGCTAACAACCTATTTTACATTAGGCGTTCCCTAGGCTATAGCACGTGGGTGTTGGCCTAAAGGATAATCAACAAAATTTGTTGATTTGAAATTTGTGCGTTTCCGGACGTAACATCATAATGTTGTGAAGTTTTGAAGAAAGATTTGTAACTTTTTGGAAAAATGGATTCAAGAGTAGAAATAAATTTTCTTTGGGGCCAGTAAAGGGAGGTTTCCTGTCTTATTCTCAATGCTAAAAGTACTTTTTGTATCTGTTGCAAGAATGGATCATTATTTTTAGAAATATTCGTTATAATCCGAGCTTGTCTAGATATAAATGATATTTATTCAAGAAAATAGTTGATTCACTGTTCTATAAAATCAAGTTGTGTTTGATGATCGTGTAGGTTACAATTATTGGCAATATTTGAAAGTATGCAATATTCATATAATTTATGTCAGAAATCTATTATTTTGTATTTAAGTATGTCTGGTTGAAAGATATCGATATAAGATATAAAATGATATTTTTCAGAAAAAAGACGAACTTTTGAAATTGGTTCAAAATAAATCCCTGAAGAATGAGAAAATCGTGAATCTATGAAGTATTTTTCTGCTATGGAGAAAAGGAGTAGAATTAAAATTAAATACACTCTGGATGCTAGTTGATAAGGAAAATTCATTAGGCTTCTCGGAAGGCTGAAAAAGAAAAGTAGGATTATTTTTGGATAGAAAAGGATTTTTACATGTGGTTGAATTTAGGTCTAGAAGTTTTTTGGAGTGAAGGGGAAAAAGTCTACTAAATGTTGAGGAGTTTCTTGGTGGAACTGGAGGGGGAAATTGGGTTGATTTGTCTACTTCAAAAATATTTCGTCTACGGCACTCTTTTGTAGCGTGCATTTGAGTGTCACAAAATCTACAGGAATTTTTCCACGGTATTAATTTTGGTCTCTGATCGGTTAGAATACTTTGATTTTTGGTTTTTTGCATTTTTTTGTCATCATTATTATAAAATTTTTCGTTGCAGAGATCGTATGATCTCATTAGTAGTAATAGAAATTTTAAAGCTGCTCTGTTTTCTGCTAATTCACTAGTAAGGCCGGCTTGTATAACAAAATGTTCATTTATATTAATTTGTGCAAGAAAAATGAGTTTGTTTTCGAATTCGGATCAGGATAGACCGTATATTACGGTAACGGAAGTCCATATTTTATCGTGAAATTTCTTAAAATTTCTACATGATTTAAAAATCCCATGGAGTCTGTTCTGTATTTCTCTTTTGGGTAACTTGGTACGTGTGTAGGCACTTCATAGTAATGCTCCATTGCAGTTGATTTTCTGAATGGGTATGGAGTTTTTATATTAGAATTTATTGTACTGGTTTGGGAGGTCTATATCCGCATTTAAAACATTTTTTAAAATTTTTTGTAGAGAAAGATGATGCAGTATGTTTATTATTTTTTTTCATTTTATATCAATTTGTATTTTTAACACGGTTGTTATTTGAAGTAATAGATTTTATTATTTGGCTACTCGTTGAAGGTTTTGGATCGTTTGTAGATGATTCTTGAATTGTTACATGCAAATGTTCTAGTGAGTTTATCAAACTGAGTTCACATTTCTCGTCTTTATGCGAAAGAGAATTAGTAACTTTTATGGCAGCAAAATCCTTAGCTGTTTCTATCGAACTTGCTATTCCTATTTGTTTAATGATGTTAATGAAACAAATTGCTATGTATGCTGAATCTTCTGATGAAGTTTTTACTCGTAATACCGTATATTTTGGATATGAAAATTTGTTTTGAGTGCATATTTCGTTTAATTTCTTGCAATTTTGACTAATAAAATTTGGTTGGTCATTTTGGTAGGTTTTTTCTGATTCATTAATTAAAGTTTGATATAAATTCCGTGCTACCCTTTGTTTTACATTATCTTTATCTTTGCCACTACTCATAATTATGTAATTTTTATATTGTAAATTTACGTGGAATAAATACTCGTTATTAATGGTTTGTTCAATGAGTATTTCGTAATTGAGGGGTAGACCTCCTCTTTGTTAAATGAGTCTGTTTAATACATTAGTAAAAGGAACATACGACATTCTGAAGATGTTAGATTTGGATACAGTAGTGTGTTCTACTAAGTTCTTCTTTTAGTTCAGAGTGAGGATTAAGAGTTGTGTTTGTATTATTGTGATCTTTACCTGAAGTGTTATTTGCGTTATACGATGAACTTTTAGGTGCCTTTTTCGAGCTTTGCGGCGCTGAAGCTATTAGCAGTTCTTGATGGCTCTCAGCAGGAGGTCCAGAAGGTCGATGGGTACCTAAGTGTAATAAGAGGTTACTGACCGAATCCCAGAAGGCGTCTAGTAGATGGAGAGATCATCCAAATAATCTGTGTAGTGCATATCCATAAATAATGGTATCTGCTATCAATTTAATCCCTCTAATTATTATAATTAAAATAATAATGTAAAAATTGTTCAAAATCTACCCCATGCGGATTCAGCAATTTTATCAATTACATCTTCATTAAATGAATTCGTTAATGATATTCCTTGATAAATAGTTGGATGTCCTGTTATTTCTCTAGCTAAAGAATTTAGAATCATTGGTTTTTCTGCTGGAAACATAATATGATCTCGCAGTTTATCAAGATCAGATTGAGAATAAATGCCACTTGTTGCTAAGGATAAAGGATTTGTGTATTTCCAGGTTGCTTTTGTGAGAGGTTTAACTATAGTTTGTGCTATGGATTCGACAGGATTTGGAAGTAATTTGAACCAGTTTTCTCCAAAAAGGGACATTGGTGGAAGGAAAGAATTGCACTTTGTTTGGATACCGGATTTTGTTAATATATGAGTTCGTGGAGAAAGGAAAAAGGATTGATTTCCTCTAACTATTGGCAGTTGTAGATAACATTCTTCAGTTTTGCGATATTTTACTTCAACCGGTATACATTTTACGATATGTACTACTTCTCCCACAATTACTGACATATATCCTGGACCTTTCATTAAATGATATGCAAATTCGTCTGGTGATTGGGTTGCTAATGTTATTGTATTTCTAAAAACTTGCTATTCAAGTATGCATCGTTGAGTAAGAACATCGTGATAAATTCTATTTATTCTAGTGCGTATGTGTCTTTCCACATATATGAATTTAGAGTTAACGTATGTAAAAATGTCCATATTTTGACCTTCTAAATGTTTAGTTTCTAAAAATGAATTTCCAGGTCTGGTTCCAAAAATGAATAATTTTGGATGTTCGGTTTGTATTAAAACATAACTGCAAACTGGTTTTCTTGTTTTTTCAGCTAGTACGGAAGTTGTATCTTCAGTCGTTAAAGAATAAAATGTTTCAGAATTGTCTGTCGTGTTGTCCTATGTTTTATTTGCTGGTCCTTCATAAATAATTTCATATTTGTTCAAATTACATACGTCATTAGGTAACGTATCCCAGAATGTTTGTCCATATTCTACGTCTGTACAGAATGTGTCTGAAAGTGTGCATATTATTCCAGATCCTAATTGAATTTTATTTGAATTTATATGAATAGTCGCGTAATATTCTTGTAAGGTTATTTTGAATATTGCTTGGACTACGACATTATTCCATGTTCCATATGGGTCAGAAAATTGTGTACCAGTACAGTCTCCGTTAGGTGTTACAGAACCTGCTAAAGTAACGCTATGAAATGAAGTTTCGTTTACATTTAACTTTGATATCTGAAGAGAAGGGGTTACTAAAAATGTTCCTATTGTGTGCATTTGATTACATTGATCTCGTGTAACATCATGTATATATTCACTGTGGCCATTTGATACTACGGGACTGTGAGAATGCATACCACAATGAGAGATGGCGCGTCGAATTTCTATTTTGCTTTGTATTAACATTGTATTTGAATATCCAGTTAATGGTAAAAGTTGTATATAAGTTCTTTCAAAATGTACTTGAGATCGAGCTAGATCACATTCTCCTACCTCTAGTAAAGATAATATCGTAATATTTGATTGATTTGAACCGCAATCGAATCCTATGATGGCGTAGACTGTTGTTATATAGTTGAAGTTGCAAGCGAGCAGTGCCAAAAGGAAGGCTCGTTATCTCATCTCTGGAAAAAGGAGGTTCCAATTAGCAGCTTGCTTTGTAATATAAGAATAGAAAAATCTTTTATCGCTACATATGTATATTTTTGAAGTTATTGAATCACTTTTTGTATTTTGCGTTCCTAGTTCATTATATCCAACATGTCGGCTATGACAAATTGATTTGATAGCCGTAAACTGAGAATTAAATTTGTATGTGCCTGAGGCACGGAAACTCGTTTTTCCGTTACAGCTGAGAGTAACGGAATGTTGTGTATTCCGTTACAGAGGAATACAATTTAAAAATTAAGCTGCGCATGGGCATATAGTCTTACAGCGGAACACAATCTTTTTCTTATTCTTGTTCTTCTCACTTCTTCTTCGTACAGCGTTAGCACCTTACTGGCAAGGCCTTGTACATTTGAACTGCGCATGCGTCTATTGAAATCCATTATAACTACACAAGATCGATAAAATCAAATTGGCCGGGACTAGTCGTGACATATCAAGTGTAGTGAGTAGCGCCGCAAACAACTACAATACTAGATTAGATTCTAGTGTTGAAAAAATGTCTTTTATTATATATGGATTGTTTAGGTTTCTGCTCCATGTGGGAATATTACAGTCATCTTGCTTAAAAATTCCAGTTTGCATTACGTATGGCCAGAGAGCTACAATGTTGATAAAACAGGGAACTATTTCAATGAGATCATCTATGCGTTTGCGATGAATTTGTTCCATTATATCTGGAATAATGTGTTATGTCTGAAATTTCATTTTTATTTCGTTTTATATATATATTTTTTATTTTATATTTGAAATATATATTTTCATAAAAAAAATTTATTTTTTATATTTTTACTATTTATCGACAAAATAAAATTTCTATATCTTTATTTAAACTGATATGTATATATATATATATATATATATATTTTTTATAATTAAAGTAAAGCTATTTTGATTCATTTTTATTAATTTTGTACTTGCACATGTGAGCGTTTTAATCTATTAATGTGAACTACAGTAGGTTTGCCTTTATAGCTTATTTTTACATTCCCTTTTCCTAACACTTCCAATATTTCATAAGGCCCTGTATAATGGCTGTCAAGTTTTATAATTTTACTTTCTTCGAATAAAAATACGTTATCTCCAATTTTTACTTCTAAAGGATTTATTTTTTTACCATAATATATTTTCGATTTTTCTTTTGCTGAAATAACATTCTCTCTATCTTGTGTCCGCATTTCGTGTAATTATGTTACGAAATTAATTAAATAATCATCATATGTTTGTAATTTTTCTTGTTGTGATAAAGGTTCACTGGAAGGTTCACGAGCTAGTTTACCAACAACCAATTCATAGGGTGTGCATTTTGTGCCTTCATGTACACTAGTATTATAACAGAACATTGCTAGTTCAAGCCAATCATCCCATTCTGAATTTTTTGCAGCAAATTGTTTGAGATATTCTCCTAAAACATGATGTGAACGTTCTAATGACCCGTTTGATTGAGGGTGAAAAGCTGTGGTACGAAATTGTTTAATTCTAAAACGTTTTGCCAATCTTTTTAATAAATTACTTAAAAAATCGCTGCCTTGGTCAGTAAGTACTCCTTTCGGTGATCCAAATATGCAAATAAATTATTTCACTAAAGCATCTGCTATCGTACTAGCTTGGTGATTAGGAAGAGGTATTGATAAAGAATATTTGGTATAATTGTCTTGTATCGTTAGAATATATAAGTTACCAGATTTTCACTTTAAAAACAAGTGTGTTACTTCTACACGTGAATCACGATAGTAACTTTTTAGACATTTGAAGTGTGTATTTTTAATACACATTACAAACGTAAAGTTTAATTTTCAAACGCTTCAATGTTTTGTACCCAAAATGTGTATTAAAAATACACACTTCAAATGCCTAAAAAGTTACTATCGTGATTCACGTGTAGAAGTAACATACTTGTTTTTAGAGTGTTGTCTCAGGTAGTCGACCAACAATGTCCATTGATATTTTTTCAAAAACAGTAGTGGGTGTGTCAGTGATTACTATGGGATTTTTTGTTTTGACTCTTATTAATTTTTTCAGTTGATATTGCAAACAGCCTTGAATATATTTTTGAATGTCTACTTTCATATTTTCCAAAAAAAAATTTTTGGTGAATTCGACTATAAGTTTTTGTGACGCCTTTATGGCCTCCTAATGCTGAAGAATGAGCTTCTTCAATTAAATGAGTTCGTTGCTCCTTTGTTGGATATTGCGTTATTCCGTTGCAAACTATAATTTTTGTAGTTGAATTCGAAAAAATTGAATCGAAAATTGATTTCACTTCTTCCCAAGATATATGATTAATTCTGGAAGTTTTTGGAATACTAATTGATCGTAATTTAAATTTTTGAGATAATTCATGTAATGAGTGAATTGATCATTTTATTTTATTTAAAGTTTCGGATAAATTTTTGGTTTCTTCTTCAATGGAAATAAAAAAATGATATAAAGATATAATTAATTCAAATATTTAAATTAAATAAATAATCTCTCAATTGATTGTGAATTTATAACTTTAAATAATAAATTTCTTAAAATAATAAAACGTTTTTCTTTACCAACTGCATGTGCCTTTTATGTAAATTAAAATAATTTATTTCATTTATTTATAAATTGTTTATAACAATTAAAGAAATTTGTTTATAACAATGATCATTCGAATTATTTTCATTATATTGGACAAGTTAACTTAAGTACAAATTAATTTATATTTTTTGAAATGTAGTATAATGTAACTGCAATCAAAAACTGAAGTCAATTTTTACGCCTCTCTGTAAGTTTTCGAGATAATTTGACAAGTTTGTCCATAAATGGCTTCCGGGGATCAAACTTTGCTGATTTAAGTTTCGTTCCGCGAACATAAATTTTAATTTATATTTTCTTAAATGTGGAACAAAATGACTGCGATCAAAAACTGAAGTCAATTTTTACGCCTCTCTGTAAGTTTTCGAGATAATTTGACGAGTTTGTCCATAAATGGTTTCCCGGAGTCAAACTTTAACAATTTTGGTCTTGTTCCACAAACATAAATTTTAATTTATATTTTGTTAAATGTGGCACAATGTGTCTGCAATCAGAAAGTGCAGTAAATTTTCACTTCTCGCTGTAAGTTTTCGAGATAATTTGACGGGTTTGTCCATAAATGGCTTTCGGGGGTCAAACTTTGCTGATTTTTGTTTCGTTCCGCAAACATAAATTTTAATTTATATTTTTTTGAATGTAGCACAATGTGACTGCAATCAGAAACTGCAGTCAATTTTCACTCCTCTCTGTAAGCTTTCGAGATAATTTGACGGGTTTGTCCATAAATGGCTTCCCGAGGTCAAACTTTAAAAATTTTGGTCTCGTTCCGTAAACATAAATTTTATTTTCTATTTTCCTGAATGTAGCACAATGTGACTGCAATCAGAAAGTGCAGTCAATTTTCACTTCTCGCTGTAAGTTTTCGAGATAATTTGACGGGTTTGTCCATAAATGGCTTCCGGGGATCAAACTTTGCTGATTTTTGTTTCGTTCCGCAAACATAAATTTTAATTTATATTTTTTTGAATGTAGCACAATATGATTGCAATTGAAAATTGAAGTCAATTTTCACTAATTTCTGTAAGTTCTCGAGATAATTTGACAAGTTTGTCCATAAATGGTTTCCCGGAGTCAAACTTTAATCATTTTGGTCTCGTGCGGTAAACATAAATATCAATTTTAATTTTTTTGAATGTAGCACAATGTGACTGCAATCAAAAACTGAAGTCAATTTTTACTCCTCTCTGTAAGTTTTCGAGATAATTAGACGAGTTTATCCATAAATGGCTTCCGGGGGTCAAACTTTGCTGATTTTTTTTCGTTCCGCAAACATAAATTTTAATTTATATTTTATTAAATGTATCATAATATCACTGCAATCAAAAACTGAGGTCAATTTTTACGCCTCTCTGTAAGTTTTCGAGATAATTTGACACGTTTGTCCATAAATGGCTTCCGGGGATCAAACTTTGCTGAATTTTGTTTCGTTCCGCAAACATAAATTTTAATTTATATTTTTTTGAATGCAGCACAATATGATTGCAATTAAAAATTGAAGTCAATTTTCACTAATTTCTGTAAGTTCTCGAGATAATTTGACAAGTTTGTCCATAAATGGTTTCCCGGAGTCAAACTTTAATCATTTTGGTCTCGTTCCGTAAACATAAATTTTAATTTCTATTTTTTTGAATGTAGCACAATGTGACTGCCATCAGAAAGTGCAGTCAATTTTCACTCCTCTCTCTAAGTTTTCGAGATAATTTGACGGGTTTGTCCATAAATGGCTTCCCTGGGTCAATCTTTCAAAATTTTGGTCTCATTCCGTACACATAAATATCAATTTCTATTTTCTTGAATGTAGCACAATGTGACTGCAATCAGAAAGTGCAGTCAATTTTCAATCCTCTCTGTAAGTTTTCGAGATAATTTGTCGAGTTTGTGCATATATGGCTTCCGGGGATCAAAGTTTGCCAATTTTTGTTGCGTTCCTCAAACATAAATTTAAATTTATTTTTTATTAAATGCAGAACAATGTGACTGCAATCAAAAACTGAAGTCAATTTCAACTCCTCTCTGTAAGTTTTCGAGATAATTTGTCGAGTTTGTCCATATATGGATTCCGGGGATCAAACTTTGCTGATTTTTGTTTCGTTCCGCAAACATAAATTTTAATTTATTTTTTATTAAATGTAGCACAATATGACTGCAATCAAAAACTGAAGTCAAATTTTACGCCTCTCTGTAAGTTTTCGAGATAATTTGACGTGTTTGTCCATAAATGGCTTCCGCGGGTCAAACTTTGCCTTCTTTTTTTCGTTCCGCAAACATAAATTTTAATTGATATTTTATTAAATGTGACACAATATTACTGAAATCAAAAACTGAAGTCAATATTTACGCCTCTCCGTAAGTTTGCGAGACAATTTGTCGAGTTTGTCCATAAATGGCCTCCGGGGATGAAACTTTGCTGATTTTTGTTGCGTTCAGCAAACATAAATTTAAATTTATTTTTTATTAAATGTAGAACAATGTGACTGCAATCAAGAACTGAAGTCAATTTTCAATCCTCTCTGTAAGTTTTCGAGATAATTAGACGAGTTTGTCCATAAATGGCTTCCGGGGATGAAACTTTGCTGATTTTTGTTTCGTTCCGCAAAAATAAAATTTAATTTATTTTTTATTAAATGTAGCACATTATGACTGCAATCAAAAACTGAAGTCAGTTTTTACGCCTCTCTGTAAGTTTTCGAGATAATTTGACGAGTTTGTCCATAAATGGCTTCCCGAGGTCAAACTTTAAAAATTTTGGTCTCGTTCCGTAAACATAAATTTTAATTTCTATTTTTTTGAATGTAGCACAATGTGACTGCAATCAGAAACTGCAGTCAATTTTCACTCCTCTCTGTAAGCTTTCGAGATAATTTGACGGGTTTGTCCATAAATGGCTTCCCGAGGTCAAACTTTAAAAATTTTGGTCTCGTTCCGTAAACATAAATTTTAATTTCTATTTTTTTGAATGTAGCACAATGTGACTGCAATCAGAAACTGCAGTCAGTTTTCACTCCTCTCTGTAAGTTTTCGAGATAATTTGACGGGTTTGTCCATAAATGGCTTCCCGAGGTCAAACTTTAAAAATTTTGGTCTCGTTCCGTAAACATAAATTTTATTTTCTATTTTTTTGAATGTAGCACAATGTGACTGCAATCAGAAAGTGCAGTCAATTTTCACTCCTCGCTGTAAGTTTTCGAGATAATTTGACGGGTTTGTCCATAAATGGCTTCCGGGGATCAAACTTTGCTGATTTTTGTTTCGTTCCGCAAACATAAATTTTAGTTTATATTTTTTGAAATGTAGGACAATGTAACTGCAATCAAAAACTGAAGTCAATTTTTACGCCTCTCTGTAAGTTTTCGAGATAATTTGACGAGTTTGTCCATAAATGGCTTCCCGAGGTCAAACTTTAAAAATTTTGGTCTCGTTCCGTAAACATAAATTTTAATTTCTATTTTTTTGAATGTAGCACAATGGGACTGCAATCAGAAACTGAAGTCAATTTTTACTCCTCTCTGTAAGTTTTCGAGATAATTAGACGAGTTTATCCATAAATGGCTTCCGGGGGTCAAACTTTGCTGATTTTTGTTTCGTTCCGCAAACATAAATTTTAATTTATTATTTATTAAATGTAGCACACTATGACTTCAATCAAGAACTAAAGTCAATTTTCACTCCTCTCTGTAAATTTTCGAGATAATTAGACGAGTTTGTCCATAAATGGCTTCCGGGGGTCAAACTTTAAACATTTTGGTCTCGTTCCGTAAACATAAATTTTAATTTCTATTTTTTTGAATGTAGCACAATGTGACTGCTGCCAAAAACTGAAGTCTATTTTCACTCCTCTGAAAGTTTTCGAGATAATTTGACGTGTTTGTCCATAAATGGCTTCCGGGAGTAAAACTTTGCTGATTTTTGTTTCGTTCCGCAAACATAAATTTTAATTTATATTTTATTAAATGTGGCACAATGTGACTGCAATCAGAAACTGCAGTCAATTTTCACTCCTCTCTGTAAGCTTTCGAGATAATTTGACGGGTTTGTCCATAAATGGCTTCCGGGGATCAAACTTTGCTGATTTTTGTTTCGTTTCGCAAAAATAAAATTTAATTTATTTTTTATTAAATGTAGAACAATGTGACTGCAATCAGAAACTGAAGTCAATTTTCAATCCTCTCTGTAAGTTTTCGAGATAATTAGACGAGTTTGTCCATAAATGGCTTCCGGGAGTAAAACTTTGCTGATTTTTGTTTCGTTCCGCAAACATAAATTTGAATTTATATTTTATTAAATGTGGCACAGTATGATTGCAATCAAAAATTGAAGTCAATTTTCACTCCTCTCTGTAAGCTTTCGAGATAATTTGACGGGTTTGTCCATAAATAGTTTCCCGGAGTCAAACTTTAAAAATGTTGGTCTCGATCCGTAAACATAAATATCAATTTCTATTTTTTTGAGTGTAGCACAATGTGACTGCAATCAGAAACTGCAGTCAGTTTTCACTCCTCTCTGTAAGTTTTCGAGATAATTTGACGGGTTTGTCCATAAATGGCTTCCCGAGGTCAAACTTTAAAAATTTTGGTCTCGTTCCGTAAACATAAATTTTATTTTCTATTTTTTTGAATGTAGCACAATGTGACTGCAATCAGAAAGTGCAGTCAATTTTCACTCCTCGCTGTAAGTTTTCGAGATAATTTGACGGGTTTGTCCATAAATGGCTTCCGGGGATCAAACTTTGCTGATTTTTGTTTCGTTCCGCAAACATAAATTTTAGTTTATATTTTTTGAAATGTAGGACAATGTAACTGCAATCAAAAACTGAAGTCAATTTTTACGCCTCTCTGTAAGTTTTCGAGATAATTTGACGAGTTTGTCCACAAATGGCTTCCCGGGGTCAAACTTTAAAAATTTTGGTCTCGATCCGTAAACATAAATATCAATTTCTATTTTTTTGAGTGTAGCACAATGTGACTGCAATCAGAAACTGAAGTCAATTTTCAATCCTCTCTGTAAGATTTCGAGATAATTAGACGAGTTTGTCCATAAATGGCTTCCGGGAGTAAAACTTTGCTGATTTTTGTTTCGTTCCGCAAACATAAATTGGAATTTATATTTTATTAAATGTGGCACAGTATGACTGCAATCAAAAACTGAAGTCAATTTTGACGCCTCTCTGTAAGCTTTCGAGATAATTTGAAGGGTTTGTCCATAAATAGTTTCCCGGAGTCAAACTTTAAAAATGTTGGTCTCGTTCCGTAAACATAAATTTTATTTTCTATTTTTTTGAATGTAGCACAATGTGACTGCAATCAGAAAGTGCAGTCAATTTTCACTCCTCGCTGTAAGTTTTCGAGATAATTTGACGGGTTTGTCCATAAATGGCTTCCGGGGATCAAACTTTGCTGATTTTTGTTTCGTTCCGCAAACATAAATTTTAGTTTATATTTTTTGAAATGTAGGACAATGTAACTGCAATCAAAAACTGAAGTCAATTTTTACGCCTCTCTGTAAGTTTTCGAGATAATTTGACGAGTTTGTCCACAAATGGCTTCCCGGGGTCAAACTTTAAAAATTTTGGTCTCGATCCGTAAACATAAATATCAATTTCTATTTTTTTGAGTGTAGCACAATGTGACTACAATCAGAAACTGAAGTCAATTTTCAATCCTCTCTGTAAGATTTCGAGATAATTAGACGAGTTTGTCCATATATGGCTTGCGGGGATCAAACTTTGCTGATTTTTGTTTCGTTTCGCAAAAATAAAATTTAATTTATTTTTTATTAAATGTAGAACAATGTGACTGCAATCAGAAACTGAAGTCAATTTTCAATCCTCTCTGTAAGTTTTCGAGATAATTAGACGAGTTTGTCCATAAATGGCTTCCGGGAGTAAAACTTTGCTGATTTTTGTTTCGTTCCGCAAACATAAATTTTAATTTATATTTTATTAAATGTGGCACAATATGATTGCAATCAAAAATTGAAGTCAATTTTCACTCCTCTCTGTAAGCTTTCGAGATAATTTGACGGGTTTGTCCATAAATAGTTTCCCGGAGTCAAACTTTAAAAATGTTGGTCTCGATCCGTAAACATAAATATCAATTTCTATTTTTTTGAGTGTAGCACAATGTGACTGCAATCAGAAACTGCAGTCAGTTTTCACTCCTCTCTGTAAGTTTTCGAGATAATTTGACGGGTTTGTCCATAAATGGCTTCCCGAGGTCAAACTTTAAAAATTTTGGTCTCGTTCCGTAAACATAAATTTTATTTTCTATTTTTTTGAATGTAGCACAATGTGACTGCAATCAGAAAGTGCAGTCAATTTTCACTCCTCGCTGTAAGTTTTCGAGATAATTTGACGGGTTTGTCCATAAATGGCTTCCGGGGATCAAACTTTGCTGATTTTTGTTTCGTTCCGCAAACATAAATTTTAGTTTATATTTTTTGAAATGTAGGACAATGTAACTGCAATCAAAAACTGAAGTCAATTTTTACGCCTCTCTGTAAGTTTTCGAGATAATTTGACGAGTTTGTCCACAAATGGCTTCCCGGGGTCAAACTTTAAAAACTTTGGTCTCAATCCGTACACATAAATATGAATTTCTATTTTTTCAAATGTAGCACAATGTGACTGCAATCAAAAACTGAAGTCAATTTTTACGCCTCTCTGTAAGTTTTCGAGATAATTAGACGAGTTTGTCCATATATGGCTTGCGGGGATCAAACTTTGCTGATTTTTATTTCGTTCCGCAAACATAAATTTTAATTTATATTTTTTGAAATGTAGGATAATGTAACTGCAATCAAAAACTGAAGTCAATTTTGACGCCTCTCTGTAAGTTTTCGAGATAATTTGACGAGTTTGTCCACAAGTGGCTTCCCGGGGTCAAACTTTAAAAACTTTGGTCTCATTCCGTACACATAAATATGAATTTCTATTTTTTTGAATGTAGCACAATGTGACTGCAATCAGAAACTGCAGTCAATTTTCACTCCTCTCTGTAAGCTTTCGAGATAATTTGACGGGTTTGTCCATAAATGGCTTCCCGAGGTCAAACTTAAAAAATTTTGGTCTCGTTCCGTAAACATAAATTTTATTTTCTATTTTTTTGAATGTAGCACAATGTGACTGCAATCAGAAAGTGCAGTCAATTTTCACTCCTCGCTGTAAGTTTTCGAGATAATTTGACGGGTTTGTCCATAAATGGCTTCCGGGGATCAAACTTTCCTTATTTTTGTTTCGTTCCGCAAACATAAATTTTAGTTTATATTTTTTGAAATGTAGGACAATGTAACTGCAATCAAAAACTGAAGTCAATTTTTACGCCTCTCTGTAAGTTTTCGAGATAATTTGACGAGTTTGTCCACAAATGGCTTCCCGGGGTCAAACTTTAAAAATTTTGGTCTCGATCCGTAAACATAAATATCAATTTCTATTTTTTTGAGTGTAGCACAATGTGACTGCAATCAGAAACTGAAGTCAATTTTCAATCCTCTCTGTAAGATTTCGAGATAATTAGACGAGTTTGTCCATATATGGCTTGCGGGGATCAAACTTTGCTGATTTTTATTTCGTTCCGCAAACATAAATTTTAATTTATATTTTTTGAAATGTAGGATAGTGTAACTGCAATCAAAAACTGAAGTCAATTTTGACGCCTCTCTGTAAGTTTTCGAGATAATTTGACGAGTTTGTCCACAAATGGCTTCCCGGGGTCAAACTTTAAAAACTTTGGTCTCATTCCGTACACATAAATATGAATTTCTATTTTTTCGAATGTAGCACAATGTGACTGCAATCAAAAACTGAAGTCAATTTTCACTCCTCTCTGTAAGTTTTCGAGATAATTTGACGGGTTTGTCCATAAATGGCTTCCCGAGGTCAAAGTTTAAAAATTTTGGTCTCGTTCCGTAAACATAAATTTTATTTTCTATTTTTTCGAATGTAGCACAATGTGACTGCAATCAAAAACTGAAGTCAATTTTCACTCCTCTCTGTAAGTTTTCGAGATAATTTGACGAGTTTGTCCATAAATGGCTTCCCGAGTTCAACCTTTAAAAAGTTTGGTCTCGTTCCGTAAACATAAATTTTAATTTCTATTTTTCTGAATGTAGCACAATGTGACTGCAATCAGAAACTGCAGTCAATTTTCACTCCTCTCTGTAATTTTTCGAGATAATTTGACGGGTTTGTCCATAAATGGCTTCCCGAGGTCAAACTTTAAAAATTTTGGTCTCGTTCCGTAAACATAAATTTTAGTTTCTATTTTTTTGAATGTAGCACAATGTGACTGCAATCAGAAAGTGCAGTCAATTTTCACTCCTCGCTGTAAGTTTTCGAGATAATTTGATGGGTTTGTCCATAAATGGCTTCCGGGGATGAAACTTTGCTGATTTTTGTTTCGTTCCGCAAAAATAAATTTTAATTTATATTTTGTTAAATGTGGCACAATATGACTACAGTCAAAAACTGAAGTCAATTTTTACGCCTCTCTGTAAGTTTTCGAGATAATTTGACGAGTTTGTCCATAAATGGCTTTCGGGGGTCAAACTTTAAAAATTTTGGTATCGTTCCGTAAACATAAATTTTATTTTCTATTTTTTTGAATGTAGCACAATGTGACTGCAATCAGAAAGTGCAGTCAATTTTCACTCCTCGCTGTAAGTTTTCGAGATAATTTGACGGGTTTGTCCATAAATGGCTTCCGGGGATCAAACTTTGCTGATTTTTGTTTCGTTCCGCAAACATAAATTTTAGTTTTATATTTTTTGAATGTAGGACAATGTAACTGCAATCAAAAACTGAAGTCAATTTTTACGCCTCTCTGTAAGTTTTCGAGATAATTTGACGAGTTTGTCCACAAATGGCTTCCCGGGGTCAAACTTTAAAAATTTTGGTCTCGATCCGTAAACATAAATATCAATTTCTATTTTTTTGAGTGTAGCACAATGTGACTGCAATCAGAAACTGAAGTCAATTTTCAATCCTCTCTGTAAGATTTCGAGATAATTAGACGAGTTTGTCCATAAATGGCTTCCGGGGATCAAACATTGCATATTTTTGTTTCGTTTCGCAAAAATAAAATTTAATTTATTTTTTATTAAATGTAGAACAATGTGACTGCAATCAGAAACTGAAGTCAATTTTCAATCCTCTCTGTAAGTTTTCGAGATAATTAGACGAGTTTGTCCATAAATGGCTTCCGGGAGTAAAACTTTGCTGATTTTTGTTTCGTTCCGCAAACATAAATTTTAATTTATATTTTATTAAATGTGGCACAATATGATTGCAATCAAAAATTGAAGTCAATTTTCACTCCTCTCTGTAAGCTTTCGAGATAATTTGACGGGTTTGTCCATAAATAGTTTCCCGGAGTCAAACTTTAAAAATGTTGGTCTCGATCCGTAAACATAAATATCAATTTCTATTTTTTTGAGTGTAGCACAATGTGACTGCAATCAGAAACTGCAGTCAGTTTTCACTCCTCTCTGTAAGTTTTCGAGATAATTTGACGGGTTTGTCCATAAATGGCTTCCCGAGGTCAAACTTTAAAAATTTTGGTCTCGTTCCGTAAACATAAATTTTATTTTCTATTTTTTTGAATGTAGCACAATGTGACTGCAATCAGAAAGTGCAGTCAATTTTCACTCCTCGCTGTAAGTTTTCGAGATAATTTGACGGGTTTGTCCATAAATGGCTTCCGGGGATCAAACTTTGCTGATTTTTGTTTCGTTCCGCAAACATAAATTTTAGTTTATATTTTTTGAAATGTAGGACAATGTAACTGCAATCAAAAACTGAAGTCAATTTTTACGCCTCTCTGTAAGTTTTCGAGATAATTTGACGAGTTTGTCCACAAATGGCTTCCCGGGGTCAAACTTTAAAAACTTTGGTCTCAATCCGTACACATAAATATGAATTTCTATTTTTTCAAATGTAGCACAATGTGACTGCAATCAAAAACTGAAGTCAATTTTTACGCCTCTCTGTAAGTTTTCGAGATAATTAGACGAGTTTGTCCATATATGGCTTGCGGGGATCAAACTTTGCTGATTTTTATTTCGTTCCGCAAACATAAATTTTAATTTATATTTTTTGAAATGTAGGATAATGTAACTGCAATCAAAAACTGAAGTCAATTTTGACGCCTCTCTGTAAGTTTTCGAGATAATTTGACGAGTTTGTCCACAAGTGGCTTCCCGGGGTCAAACTTTAAAAACTTTGGTCTCATTCCGTACACATAAATATGAATTTCTATTTTTTTGAATGTAGCACAATGTGACTGCAATCAGAAACTGCAGTCAATTTTCACTCCTCTCTGTAAGATTTCGAGATAATTTGACGGGTTTGTCCATAAATGGCTTCCCGAGGTCAAACTTTAAAAATGTTTGTCTCGTTCCGTAAACATAAATTTTATTTTCTATTTTTTTGAATGTAGCACAATGTGACTGCAATCAGAAAGTGCAGTCAATTTTCACTCCTCGCTGTAAGTTTTCGAGATAATTTGACGGGTTTGTCCATAAATGGCTTCCGGGGATCAAACTTTCCTTATTTTTGTTTCGTTCCGCAAACATAAATTTTAGTTTATATTTTTTGAAATGTAGGACAATGTAACTGCAATCAAAAACTGAAGTCAATTTTTACGCCTCTCTGTAAGTTTTCGAGATAATTTGACGAGTTTGTCCACAAATGGCTTCCCGGGGTCAAACTTTAAAAATTTTGGTCTCGATCCGTAAACATAAATATCAATTTCTATTTTTTTGAGTGTAGCACAATGTGACTGCAATCAGAAACTGAAGTCAATTTTCAATCCTCTCTGTAAGATTTCGAGATAATTAGACGAGTTTGTCCATATATGGCTTGCGGGGATCAAACTTTGCTGATTTTTATTTCGTTCCGCAAACATAAATTTTAATTTATATTTTTTGAAATGTAGGATAGTGTAACTGCAATCAAAAACTGAAGTCAATTTTGACGCCTCTCTGTAAGTTTTCGAGATAATTTGACGAGTTTGTCCACAAATGGCTTCCCGGGGTCAAACTTTAAAAACTTTGGTCTCAATCCGTACACATAAATATGAATTTCTATTTTTTCGAATGTAGCACAATGTGACTGCAATCAAAAACTGAAGTCAATTTTCACTCCTCTCTGTAAGTTTTCGAGATAATTTGACGAGTTTGTCCATAAATGGCTTCCCGAGGTCAACCTTTAAAAAGTTTGGTCTCGTTCCGTAAACATAAATTTTATTTTCTATTTTTTCGAATGTAGCACAATGTGACTGCAATCAAAAACTGAAGTCAATTTTCACTCCTCTCTGTAAGTTTTCGAGATAATTTGACGAGTTTGTCCATAAATGGCTTCCCGAGTTCAACCTTTAAAAAGTTTGGTCTCGTTCCGTAAACATAAATTTTAATTTCTATTTTTCTGAATGTAGCACAATGTGACTGCAATCAGAAACTGCAGTCAATTTTCACTCCTCTCTGTAATTTTTCGAGATAATTTGACGGGTTTGTCCATAAATGGCTTCCCGAGGTCAAACTTTAAAAATTTTGGTCTCGTTCCGTAAACATAAATTTTAGTTTCTATTTTTTTGAATGTAGCACAATGTGACTGCAATCAGAAAGTGCAGTCAATTTTCACTCCTCGCTGTAAGTTTTCGAGATAATTTGATGGGTTTGTCCATAAATGGCTTCCGGGGATGAAACTTTGCTGATTTTTGTTTCGTTCCGCAAAAATAAATTTTAATTTATATTTTGTTAAATGTGGCACAATATGACTGCAATCAGAAACTGCAGTCAGTTTTCACTCCTCTCTGTAAGTTTTCGAGATAATTTGACGGGTTTGTCCATAAATGGCTTCCCGAGGTCAAACTTTAAAAATTTTGGTCTCGTTCCGTAAACATAAATTTTATTTTCTATTTTTTTGAATGTAGCACAATGTGACTGCAATCAGAAAGTGCAGTCAATTTTCACTCCTCGCTGTAAGTTTTCGAGATAATTTGACGGGTTTGTCCATAAATGGCTTCCGGGGATCAAACTTTGCTGATTTTTGTTTCGTTCCGCAAACATAAATTTTAGTTTATATTTTTTGAAATGTAGGACAATGTAACTGCAATCAAAAACTGAAGTCAATTTTTACGCCTCTCTGTAAGTTTTCGAGATAATTTGACGAGTTTGTCCACAAATGGCTTCCCGGGGTCAAACTTTAAAAATTTTGGTCTCGATCCGTAAACATAAATATCAATTTCTATTTTTTTGAGTGTAGCACAATGTGACTGCAATCAGAAACTGAAGTCAATTTTCAATCCTCTCTGTAAGATTTCGAGATAATTAGACGAGTTTGTCCATATATGGCTTGCGGGGATCAAACTTTGCTGATTTTTATTTCGTTCCGCAAACATAAATTTTAATTTATATTTTTTGAAATGTAGGATAATGTAACTGCAATCAAAAACTGAAGTCAATTTTGACGCCTCTCTGTAAGCTTTCGAGATAATTTGACGGGTTTGTCCATAAATAGTTTCCCGGAGTCAAACTTTAAAAATGTTGGTCTCGATCCGTAAACATAAATATCAATTTCTATTTTTTTGAGTGTAGCACAATGTGACTGCAATCAGAAACTGCAGTCAGTTTTCACTCCTCTCTGTAAGTTTTCGAGATAATTTGACGGGTTTGTCCATAAATGGCTTCCCGAGGTCAAACTTTAAAAATGTTGGTCTCGTTCCGTAAACATAAATTTTATTTTCTATTTTTTTGAATGTAGCACAATGTGACTGCAATCAGAAAGTGCAGTCAATTTTCACTCCTCGCTGTAAGTTTTCGAGATAATTTGACGGGTTTGTCCATAAATGGCTTCCGGGGATCAAACTTTGCTGATTTTTATTTCGTTCCGCAAACATAAATTTTAATTTATATTTTCTGAAATGTAGGATAATGTAACTGCAATCAAAAACTGAAGTCAATTTTGACGCCTCTCTGTAAGTTTTCGAGATAATTTGACGAGTTTGTCCACAAATGGCTTCCCGGGGTCAAACTTTAAAAACTTTGGTCTCATTCCGTACACATAAATATGAATTTCTATTTTTTTGAGTGTAGAACAATGTGACTGCTACCAAAAACTGAAGTCAATTTTCACTCCTCTCTGTAATTTTTCGAGATAATTCGACAAGTTTGTCCATAAATGGCTTTCGGGGGTCAAACTTTGCTGATTTTTGTTTCGTTCCGCAAACATAAATTTTAATTTATATTTTATTAAATGTGGCACAATATGATTGCAATCAAAAATTGAAGTCAATTTTCACTAATTTCTGTAAGTTTTCGAGATAATTTGACGAGTTTGTCCATAAATGGCTTCCCGAGGTCAAACTTTAAAAATTTTGGTCTCGTTCCGTAAACATAAATTTTAATTTCTATTTTTTTGAATGTAGCACAATGTGACTGCTGCCAAAAACTGAAGTCAATTTTTACGCCTCTTTGTAAGTTTTCGAGATAATTTGACGAGTTTGTCCACAAATGGCTTCCCGGGGTCAAACTTTAAAAATTTTGGTCTCGATCCGTAAACATAAATATCAATTTCTATTTTTTTGAGTGTAGCACAATGTGACTGCAATCAGAAACTGAAGTCAATTTTCAATTCTCTCTGTAAGATTTCGAGATAATTAGACGAGTTTATCCATAAATGGCTTCCGGGGGTCAAACTTTGCTGATTTTTGTTTCGTTCCGCAAACATAAATTTTAATTTATTATTTATTAAATGTAGCACACTATGACTTCAATCAAGAACTAAAGTCAATTTTCACTCCTCTCTTTAAATTTTCGAGATAATTAGACGAGTTTGTCCATAAATGGCTTCCGGGGGTCAAACTTTAAACATTTTGGTCTCGTTCCGTAAACATAAATTTTAATTTCTATTTTTTTGAATGTAGCACAATGTGACTGCTGCCAAAAACTGAAGTCTATTTTCACTCCTCTGAAAGTTTTCGAGATAATTTGACGTGTTTGTCCATAAATGGCTTCCGGGGGTCAAACTTTAAACATTTTGGTCTCGTTCCGTAAACATAAATTTTAATTTCTATTTTTTTGAATGTAGCATAATGTGACTGCAATCAGAAACTGCAGTCAATTTTCACTCCTCTCTGTAAGCTTTCGAGATAATTTGACGGGTTTGTCCATAAATGGCTTCCCGAGGTCAAACTTTAAAAATTTTGGTCTCGTTCCGTAAACATAAATTTTAATTTCTATTTTTTTGAATGTAGCACAATGTGACTGCAATCAGAAACTGCAGTCAATTTTCACTCCTCTCTGTAAGCTTTCGAGATAATTTGACGGGTTTGTCCATAAATGGCTTCCCGAGGTCAAACTTTAAAAATTTTGGTCTCGTTCCGTAAACATAAATTTTATTTTCTATTTTTTTGAATGTAGCACAATGTGACTGCAATCAGAAAGTGCAGTCAATTTTCACTCCTCGCTGTAAGTTTTCGAGATAATTTGACGGGTTTGTCCATAAATGGCTTCCGGGGATCAAACTTTGCTGATTTTTGTTTCGTTCCGCAAACATAAATTTTAGTTTATATTTTTTGAAATGTAGGACAATGTAACTGCAATCAAAAACTGAAGTCAATTTTTACGCCTCTCTGTAAGTTTTCGAGATAATTTGACGAGTTTGTCCACAAATGGCTTCCCGGGGTCAAACTTTAAAAATTTTGGTCTCGATCCGTAAACATAAATATCAATTTCTATTTTTTTGAGTGTAGCACAATGTGACTACAATCAGAAACTGAAGTCAATTTTCAATCCTCTCTGTAAGATTTCGAGATAATTAGACGAGTTTGTCCATATATGGCTTGCGGGGATCAAACTTTGCTGATTTTTATTTCGTTCCGCAAACATAAATTTTAATTTATATTTTTTGAAATGTAGGATAATGTAACTGCAATCAAAAACTGAAGTCAATTTTGACGCCTCTCTGTAAGTTTTCGAGATAATTTGACGAGTTTGTCCACAAGTGGCTTCCCGGGGTCAAACTTTAAAAACTTTGGTCTCATTCCGTACACATAAATATGAATTTCTATTTTTTTGAGTGTAGAACAATGTGACTGCTACCAAAAACTGAAGTCAATTTTCACTCCTCTCTGTAATTTTTCGAGATAATTCGACAAGTTTGTCCATAAATGGCTTTCGGGGGTCAAACTTTGCTGATTTTTGTTTCGTTCCGCAAACATAAATTTTAATTTATATTTTATTAAATGTGGCACAATATGATTGCAATCAAAAATTGAAGTCAATTTTCACTAATTTCTGTAAGTTTTCGAGATAATTTGACGAGTTTGTCCATAAATGGCTTCCCGAGGTCAAAATTTAAAAATTTTGGTCTCGTTCCGTAAACATAAATTTTAATTTCTATTTTTTTGAATGTAGCACAATGTGACTGCTGCCAAAAACTGAAGTCAATTTTTACGCGTCTTTGTAAGTTTTCGAGATAATTTGACGAGTTTGTCCACAAATGGCTTCCCGGGGTCAAACTTTAAACATTTTGGTATCGTTCCGTAAACATAAATTTTAATTTCTATTTTTTTGAATGTAGCACAATGTGACTGCTGCCAAAAACTGAAGTCTATTTTCACTCCTCTGAAAGTTTTCGAGATAATTTGACGTGTTTGTCCATAAATGGCTTCCGGGGGTCAAACTTTAAACATTTTGGTCTCGTTCCGTAAACATAAATTTTAATTTCTATTTTTTTGAATGTAGCATAATGTGACTGCAATCAGAAACTGCAGTCAATTTTCACTCCTCTCTGTAAGCTTTCGAGATAATTTGACGGGTTTGTCCATAAATGGCTTCCCGAGGTCAAACTTTAAAAATTTTGGTCTCGTTCCGTAAACATAAATTTTAATTTCTATTTTTTTGAATGTAGCACAATGTGACTGCAATCAGAAACTGCAGTCAATTTTCACTCCTCTCTGTAAGCTTTCGAGATAATTTGACGGGTTTGTCCATAAATGGCTTCCCGAGGTCAAACTTTAAAAATTTTGGTCTCGTTCCGTAAACATAAATTTTAATTTCTATTTTTTTGAATGTAGCACAATGTGACTGCTGCCAAAAACTGAAGTCAATTTTCACTCCTCTCTGTAATTTTTCGAGATAATTCGACAAGTTTGTCCATAAATGGCTTTCGGGGGTCAAACTTTGCTGATTTTTGTTTCGTTCCGCAAACATAAATTTTAATTTATATTTTATTAAATGTGGCACAATATGATTGCAATCAAAAATTGAAGTCAATTTTCACTAATTTCTGTAAGTTTTCGAGATAATTTGACGAGTTTGTCCATAAATGGCTTCCCGAGGTCAAACTTTAAAAATTTTGGTCTCGTTCCGTAAACATAAATTTTAATTTCTATTTTTTTGAATGTAGCACAATGTGACTGCTGCCAAAAACTGAAGTCAATTTTTACGCCTCTTTGTAAGTTTTCGAGATAATTTGACGAGTTTGTCCACAAATGGCTTCCCGGGGTCAAACTTTAAAAATTTTGGTCTCGTTCCGTAAACATAAATTTTAATTTCTATTTTTTTGAATGTAGCACAATGTGACTGCAATCAGAAACTGCAGTCAATTTTCACTCCTCTCTGTAAGCTTTCGAGATAATTTGACGGGTTTGTCCATAAATGGCTTCCCGAGGTCAAACTTTAAAAATTTTGGTCTCGTTCCGTAAACATAAATTTTAATTTCTATTTTTTTGAATGTAGCACAATGTGACTGCTGCCAAAAACTGAAGTCAATTTTTACGCCTCTTTGTAAGTTTTCGAGATAATTTGACGAGTTTGTCCACAAATGGCTTCCGGGGGTCAAACTTTAAACATTTTGGTATCGTTCCGTAAACATAAATTTTAATTTCTATTTTTTTGAATGTAGCACAATGTGACTGCTGCCAAAAACTGAAGTCTATTTTCACTCCTCTGAAAGTTTTCGAGATAATTTGACGTGTTTGTCCATAAATGGCTTCCGGGGGTCAAACTTTAAACATTTTGGTCTCGTTCCGTAAACATAAATTTTAATTTCTATTTTTTTGAATGTAGCACAATGTGACTGCTGCCAAAAACTGAAGTCAATTTTTACGCCTCTTTGTAAGTTTTCGAGATAATTTGACGAGTTTGTCCACAAATGGCTTCCCGGGGTCAAACTTTAAAAATTTTGGTCTCGTTCCGTAAACATAAATTTTAATTTCTATTTTTTTGAATGTAGCACAATGTGACTGCTGCCAAAAACTGAAGTCTATTTTCACTCCTCTGAAAGTTTTCGAGATAATTTGACGTGTTTGTCCATAAATGGCTTCCGGGGGTCAAACTTTAAACATTTTGGTCTCGTTCCGTAAACATAAATTTTAATTTCTATTTTTTTGAATGTAGCATAATGTGACTGCAATCAGAAACTGCAGTCAATTTTCACTCCTCTCTGTAAGCTTTCGAGATAATTTGACGGGTTTGTCCATAAATGGCTTCCCGAGGTCAAACTTTAAAAATTTTGGTCTCGTTCCGTAAACATAAATTTTAATTTATTTTTTTTTTAATGTAGCACAATATGACTGCAATCAGAAACTGAAGTCAATTTTCACTCCTCTCTGTAAGTTTTCGAGATAATTTGTCGAGTTTGTCCATAAATGGTTTCCCGGAGTCAAACTTTAACAATTTTGGTCTTGTTCCACAAACATAAATTTTAATTTATATTTTGTTAAATGTGGCACAATATGACTACAGTCAAAAACTGAAGTCAATTTTTACGCCTCTCTGTAAGTTTTGGAGATAATTTGACGAGTTTGTCCACAAATGGCTTCCCGGGGTCAAACTTTAACAATTTTGTATTGTTCCACAAACATAAATTTTAATTTATATTTTGTTAAATGTGGCACAATATGACTACAGTCAAAAACTGAAGTCAATTTTTACGCCTCTCTGTAAGTTTTCGAGATAATTTGACGAGTTTGTCCACAAATTGCTTCGGGGGGTCAAACATTACTGATTTTTGTTTCGTTCCGCAAACATAAATTTTAATTTATTATTTATTAAATGTAGCACACTATGACTTCAATCAAGAACTAAAGTCAATTTTCACTCCTCTCTGTAAGTTTTCGAGATAATTAGACGAGTTTGTCCATAAATGGCTTCCGGGGGTCAAACTTTAAACATTTTGGTATCGTTCCGTAAACATAAATTTTAATTTCTATTTTTTTGAATGTAGCACAATGTGACTGCTGCCAAAAACTGAAGTCTATTTTCACTCCTCTGAAAGTTTTCGAGATAATTTGACGTGTTTGTCCATAAATGGCTTCCGGGGGTCAAACTTTAAAAATTTTGGTCTCGTTCCGTAAACATAAATTTTAATTTCTATTTTTTTGAATGTAGCACAATGTGACTGCAATCAGAAACTGCAGTCAATTTTCACTCCTCTCTGTAAGCTTTCGAGATAATTTGACGGGTTTGTCCATAAATGGCTTCCCGAGGTCAAACTTTAAAAATTTTGGTCTCGTTCCGTAAACATAAATTTTAATTTCTATTTTTTGAATGTAGCACAATGTGACTGCAATCAGAAAGTGCAGTCAATTTTCACTCCTCGCTGTAAGTTTTCGAGATAATTTGTCGGGTTTGTCCATAAATGGTTTTCCGGGGACAAACATTAAAAATTTTTGTCTCGATCCGTAAACATAAATTTTAATTTATATTTTTGTTAAATGTGGCACAATATGACTGCAATCAAAAACTGAAGTCAATTTTCACTCCTCTCTGTAAGTTTGCGAGATAATTTGTCGGGTTTGTCCATAAATGGTTTTCCGGGGACAAACTTTAAAAATTTTTGTCTTGTTCCACAAACATAAATTTTAATTTATATTTTGTTAAATGTGGCACAATATGACTACAGTCAAAAACTGAAGTCAATTTTTACGCCTCTCTGTAAGTTTTGGAGATAATTTGACGAGTTTGTCCACAAATGGCTTCCCGGGGTGAAACTTTAAAAATTTTCGTCTCTTTCCGTAAACATAAATATTAATTTTAATTTTTTTGAATGTAGCACAATGTGACTGCAATCAAAAACTGAAGTCAATTTTCAATCCTCTCTGTAAGTTTTCGAGATAATTAGACGAGTTTGTCCATAAATGGCTTCCGGGGATGAAACTTTGCTGATTTTTGTTTCGTTCCTTAAACATAAATTTTAATTTATATTTTTTTTAATGTAGCACAATGTGACTTCTGCCAAAAACTGAAGTATATTTTCACTCCTCTGAAAGTTTTCGAGATAATTTGACGTGTTTGTCCATAAATGGCTTCCGGGGGTCAAACTTTAAAAATTTTGGTCTCGTTCCGTAAACATAAATTTTAGTTTCTATTTTTTTGAATGTAGCACAATGTGACTTATGCCAAAAACTGAAGTCTATTTGCACTCCTCTCTGTAAGTTTTGGAGATAATTTGACGAGTTTGTCCACAAATGGCTTCCCGGGGTCAAACTTTAAAAATTTTGGTCTCATTCCGTACACATAAATATCAATTTCTATTTTTTTGAGTGTAGCACAATGTGACTGCAATCAAAAACTGAAGTCAATTTTCACTCCTCTCTGTAATTTTTCGAGATAATTCGACAAGTTTGTCCATAAATGGCTTCCGGGGATCAAAATTTGCTGATTTTTGTTTCGCTCCGCAAACATAAATTTTAATTTATTATTTATTAAATGTAGCACACTATGACTTCAATCAAGAACTAAAGTCAATTTTCACTCCTCTCTGTAAATTTTCGAGATAATTAGACGAGTTTGTCCATAAATGGCTTCCGGGGGTCAAACTTTAAACATTTTGGTCTCGTTCCGTAAACATAAATTTTAATTTCTATTTTTTTGAATGTAGCACAATGTGACTGCTGCCAAAAACTGAAGTCTATTTTCACTCCTCTGAAAGTTTTCGAGATAATTTGACGAGTTTGTCCATAAATGGCTTCCCGAGGTCAAACTTTAAAAATTTTGGTCTCGTTCCGTAAACATAAATTTTATTTTCTATTTTTTTGAATGTAGCACAATGTGATTGCAATCAGAAAGTGCAGTCAATTTTCAATCCTCTCTGTAAGATTTCGAGATAATTAGACGAGTTTATCCATAAATGGCTTCCGGGGTCAAACTTTGCTGATTTTTGTTTCGTTCCGCAAACATAAATTTTAATTTATTATTTATTAAATGTAGCACACTATGACTTCAATCAAGAACTAAAGTCAATTTTCACTCCTCTCTGTAAATTTTCGAGATAATTAGACGAGTTTGTCCATAAATGGCTTCCGGGGGTCAAACTTTAAACATTTTGGTCTCGTTCCGTAAACATAAATTTTAATTTCTATTTTTTTGAATGTAGCACAATGTGACTGCTGCCAAAAACTGAAGTCTATTTTCACTCCTCTGAAAGTTTTCGAGATAATTAGACGAGTTTATCCATAAATGGCTTCCCGAGGTCAAACTTTAAAAATTTTGGTCTCGTTCCGTAAACATAAATTTTATTTTCTATTTTCTTGAATGTAGCACAATGTGACTGCAATCAGAAAGTGCAGTCAATTTTCACTCCTCTCTCTAAGTTTTCGAGATAATTTGACGGGTTTGTCCATAAATGGCTTCCGTGGATGAAACTTTGCTGATTTTTGTTTCGTTCCGCAAACATAAATTTTAATTTCTATTTTTTTGAGTGTAGCACAATGTGACTGCTACCAAAAACTGAAGTCAATTTTCACTCCTCTCTGTAATTTTTCGAGATAATTCGACAAGTTTGTCCATAAATGGCTTCCGGGGATCAAACTTTGCTGATTTTTGTTTCGTTCCGCAAACATAAATTTTAATTTATGTTTTTTTAAATGTAGCACAATATGACTGCAATCAAAAACTGAAGTCAATTTTCACTCCTCTCTGTAAGTTTGCGAGATAATTTGTCGGGTTTGTCCATAAATGGTTTTCCGGGGACAAACATTAAAAATTTTTGTCTCGATCCGTAAACATAAATTTTAATTTATATTTTGTTAAATGTGGCACAATATGACTACAGTCAAAAACTGAAGTCAATTTTTACTCCTCTCTGTAAGTTTTGGAGATAATTTGACGAGTTTGTCCACAAATGGCTTCCGGGGGTCAAACTTTAAACATTTTGGTCTCGTTCCGTAAACATATATTTTAATTTATATTTTTCTTAATGTAGCACAATGTGACTGCAATCAAAAACTGAAGTCAATTTTCAATCCTCTCTGTAAGTTTTCGAGATAATTTGACGAGTTTGTCCATAAATGGCTTTCGGGGATGAAACTTTGATGATTTTTTGTTTCGTTTCGCAAAAATAAAATTTAATTTATTTTTTATTAAATGTAGCACAATATGACTGCAATGAAAAACTGAAGTCAATTTTCACTCCTCTCTGTAAGTTTTCGAGATAATTTGTCGAGTTTGTCCATAAATGGTTTCCCGGAGTCAAACTTTAACAATTTTGGTCTTGTTCCACAAACATAAATTTTAATTTATATTTTGTTAAATGTGGCACAATATGACTACAGTCAAAAACTGAAGTCAATTTTTACGCCTCTCTGTAAGTTTTGGAGATAATTTGACGAGTTTGTCCATAAATGGCTTCCCGGGGTCAAACTTTAACAATTTTGGTCTTGTTCCACAAACATAAATTTTAATTTATATTTTGTTAAATGTGGCACAATATGACTACAGTCAAAAACTGAAGTCAATTTTTACGCCTCTCTGTAAATTTTCGAGATAATTAGACGAGTTTGTCCACAAATTGCTTCGGGGGGTCAAACTTTGCTGATTTTTGTTTCGTTCCGCAAACATAAATTTTAATTTATTATTTATTAAATGTAGCACACTATGACTTCAATCAAGAACTAAAGTCAATTTTCACTCCTCTCTGTAAATTTTCGAGATAATTAGACGAGTTTGTCCATAAATGGCTTCCGGGGGTCAAACTTTAAACATTTTGGTCTCGTTCCGTAAACATAAATTTTAATTTCTATTTTTTTGAATGTAGCACAATGTGACTGCTGCCAAAAACTGAAGTCTATTTTCACTCCTCTGAAAGTTTTCGAGATAATTTGACGTGTTTGTCCATAAATGGCTTCCGGGGGTCAAACTTTAAAAATTTTGGTCTCGTTCCGTAAACATAAATTTTAATTTCTATTTTTTTGAATGTAGCACAATGTGACTGCAATCAGAAACTGCAGTCAATTTTCACTCCTCTCTGTAAGCTTTCGAGATAATTTGACGGGTTTGTCCATAAATGGCTTCCCGAGGTCAAACTTTAAAAATTTTGGTCTCGTTCCGTAAACATAAATTTTAATTTCTATTTTTTTGAATGTAGCACAATGTGACTGCAATCAGAAAGTGCAGTCAATTTTCACTCCTCGCTGTAAGCTTTCGAGATAATTTGACGGGTTTGTCCATAAATGGTTTTCCGGGGACAAACATTAAAAATTTTTGTCTCGATCCGTAAACATAAATTTTAATTTATATTTTGTTAAATGTGGCACAATATGACTGCAATCAAAAACTGAAGTCAATTTTCACTCCTCTCTGTAAGTTTGCGAGATAATTTGTCGGGTTTGTCCATAAATGGTTTTCCGGGGACAAACATTAAAAATTTTTGTCTCGATCCGTAAACATAAATTTTAATTTATATTTTGTTAAATGTGGCACAATATGACTACAGTCAAAAACTGAAGTCAATTTTTACGCCTCTCTGTAAGTTTTGGAGATAATTTGACGAGTTTGTCCACAAATGGCTTCCCGGGGTCAAACTTTAAAAATTTTCGTCTCGATCCGTAAACATAAATATCAATTTCTATTTTTTTGATTGTAGCACAATGTGACTGCAATCAAAAACTGAAGTCAATTTTTACGCCTCTCTGTAAGTTTGCGAGACAATTTGTCGAGTTTGTCCATAAATGGCTTCCGGGGATGAAACTTTGCTGATTTTTGTTTCGTTCCGCGAACATAAATTTTAATTTCTATTTTTTTGAATGTAGCACAATGTGACTGCTGCCAAAAACTGAAGTCTATTTTCACTCCTCTGAAAGTTTTCGAGATAATTTGACGGGTTTGTCCATAAATGGCTTCCCGAGGTCAAACTTTAAAAATTTTGGTCTCGTTCCGTAAACATAAATTTTAATTTCTATTTTTTTGAATGTAGCACGATGTGACTGCTGCCAAAAACTGAAGTCTATTTTCACTCCTCTCTGTAAGTTTTTGAGATAATTTGACGAGTTTGTCCACAAATGGCTTCCCGGGGTCAAACTTTAAAAATTTTGGTCTCATTACGTAAACATAAATATAAATTTTAATTTTTTTGAATGTAGCACAATGTGACTGCAATCAAAAACTGAAGTCAATTTTCACTCCTCTCTGTAATTTTTCGAGATAATTCGACAAGTTTGTCCATAAATGGCTTCCGGGGATCAAACTTTGCTGATTTTTGTTTCGGTCCGCAAACATAAATTTTAATTTATTATTTATTAAATGTAGCACACTATGACTTCAATCAAGAACTAAAGTCAATTTTCACTCCTCTCTGTAAATTTTCGAGATAATTAGACGAGTTTGTCCATAAATGGCTTCCGGGGGTCAAACTTTAAACATTTTGGTCTCGTTCCGTAAACATAAATTTTAATTTCTATTTTTTTGAATGTAGCACAATGTGACTGCTGCCAAAAACTGAAGTCTATTTTCACTCCTCTGAAAGTTTTCGAGATAATTTGACGTGTTTGTCCATAAATGGCTTCCCGAGGTCAAACTTTAAAAATTTTGGTCTCGTTCCGTAAACATAAATTTTATTTTCTATTTTTTTGAATGTAGCACAATGTGATTGCAATCAGAAAGTGCAGTCAATTTTCAATCCTCTCTGTAAGATTTCGAGATAATTAGACGAGTTTCTCCACAAATTGCTTCGGGGGGTCAAACATTGCTGATTTTTGTTTCGTTCCGCAAACATAAATTTTAATTTATTATTTATTAAATGTAGCACACTATGACTTCAATCAAGAACTAAAGTCAATTTTCACTCCTCTCTGTAAATTTTCGAGATAATTAGACGAGTTTGTCCATAAATGGCTTCCGGGGGTCAAACTTTAAACATTTTGGTATCGTTCCGTAAACATAAATTTTAATTTCTATTTTTTTGAATGTAGCACAATGTGACTGCTGCCAAAAACTGAAGTCTATTTTCACTCCTCTGTAAGTTTTCGAGATAATTAGACGAGTTTATCCATAAATGGCTTCCCGAGGTCAAACTTTAAAAATGTTTGTCTCGTTCCGTAAACATAAATTTTATTTTCTATTTTTTTGAATGTAGCACAATGTGACTGCAATCAGAAAGTGCAGTCAATTTTCACTCCTCGCTGTAAGTTTTCGAGATAATTTGACGGGTTTGTCCATAAATGGCTTCCGGGGATCAAACTTTGCTGATTTTTGTTTCGTTCCGCAAACATAAATTTTAATTTTAATTTTTTTGAATGTAGCACAATGTGACTGCAATCAAAAACTGAAGTCAATTTTCACTAATTTCTGTAATTTTTCGAGATAATTCGACAAGTTTGTCCATAAATGGCTTTCGGGGGTCAAACTTTGCTGATTTTTGTTTCGTTCCGCAAACATAAATTTTAATTTATATTTTTTTGAATGTAGCACAATGTGACTGCTACCAAAAACTGACGTCTATTTTCACTCCTCTGAAAGTGGTCGAGATAATTTGACGGGTTTGTCCATACATGGCTTCCCGAGGTCAAACTTTAAAAATTTTGGTCTCGGTCCGTAAACATATATTTTAATTTCTATTTTTTTGAATGTAGCACAATGTGACTGCTGCCAAAAACTGAAGTCAATTTGCAGTCCTCTCTTTAAGTTTTCGAGATAATTTGACGAGTTTGTCCACAAATGGCTTCCCGGGGTCAAACTTTAAAAATTTTGGTCTCATTCCGTACACATAAATATCAATTTCTATTTTTTTGAGTGTAACACAATGTGACTGCAATCAGAAACTGCAGTCAATTTTCACTCCTCTCTGTATTTTTTTGAGATAATTTGTCGAGTTTGTGCATATATGGCTTCCGGGGATCAAAGTTTGCCAATTTTTGTTTCGTTCCGCAAACATAAATTTTAATTTATATTTTATTAAATGTGGCACAATGTGACTGCAATCAAAAACTGAAGTCAATTTTCACTCCTCTCTGTAAGTTTTCGAGATAATTTGACGAGTTTGTCCATAAATGGCTTCCGGGGATGAAACTTTGCTGGTTTTTGTTTCGTTCCGCAAAAATAAAATTTAATTTATTTTTTATTAAATGTTGCACAATATGACTGCAATCAAGATCTGAAGTCAATTTTTACGCCTCTCTGTAAGTTTTCGAGATAATTTGACGAGTTTGTCCATAAATGGTTTCCCGGAGTCAAACTTTAACAATTTTGGTCTTGTTCCACAAACATAAATTTTAATTTATATTTTGTTAAATGTGGCACAATATGACTACAGTCAAAAACTGAAGTCAATTTTTACGCCTCTCTGTAAGTTTTGGAGATAATTTGACGAGTTTGTCCACAAATGGCTTCGGGGGGTCAAACATTGCTGATTTTTGTTTCGTTCCGCAAACATAAATTTTAATTTATTATTTATTAAATGTAGCACACTATGACTTCAATCAAGAACTAAAGTCAATTTTCACTCCTCTCTGTAAATTTTCGAGATAATTAGACGAGTTTGTCCATAAATGGCTTCCCGAGGTCAAACTTTAAAAATTTTGGTCTCGTTCCGTAAACATAAATTTTAATTTCTATTTTTTTGAATGTAGCACAATGTGACTGCAATCAGAAACTGCAGTCAATTTTCACTCCTCTCTGTAAGCTTTCGAGATAATTTGACGGGTTTGTCCATAAATGGCTTCCCGAGGTCAAACTTTAAAAATTTTGGTCTCGTTCCGTAAACATAAATTTTATTTTCTATTTTTTTGAATGTAGCACAATGTGACTGCAATCAG
The DNA here is from genome assembly GCA_030998225.1 of Diplolepis rosae. Taxonomy (NCBI): domain Eukaryota; kingdom Metazoa; phylum Arthropoda; class Insecta; order Hymenoptera; family Diplolepididae; genus Diplolepis; species Diplolepis rosae. Next base: position 1,163,422 of record JAPYXD010000729.1, on the reverse strand, counting down.
AAAGTGCAGTCAATTTTCACTCCTCGCTGTAAGTTTTCGAGATAATTTGACGGGTTTGTCCATAAATGGCTTCCGGGGATCAAACTTTGCTGATTTTTGTTTCGTTCCGCAAACATAAATTTTAATTTCTATTTTTTTGAATGTAGCACAATGTGACTGCTGCCAAAAACTGAAGTCTTTTTTCACTCCTCTGAAAGTTTTCGAGATAATTTGACGAGTTTGTCCACAAATGGCTTCCCGGGGTCAAACTTTAAAAATTTTGGTCTCGATCCGTAAACATAAATTTTATTTTCTATTTTTTTGAATGTAGCACAATGTGACTGCTGCCAAAAACTGAAGTCTATTTGCACTCCTCGCTGTAAGTTTTCGAGATAATTTGACGAGTTTGTCCACAAATGGCTTCCCGGGGTCAAACTTTAAAAATTTTGGTCTCATTCCGTACACATAAATATCAATTTCTATTTTTTTGTGTGTAGCACAATGTGACTGCTACCAAAAACTGAAGTCAATTTTCATTCCTCTCTGTAATTTTTCGAGATAATTCGAAAAGTTTGTCCATAAATGGCTTTCGGGGGTCAAACTTTGCTGATTTTTGTTTCGTTCCGCAAAAATAAATTTTAATTTATATTTTCTTAAATGTGGAACAAAATGACTGCAATCAAAAACTGAAGTTAATTTTTACGCCTCTCTGTAAGTTTTCGAGATAATTTGACGAGTTTGTACATAAATGGCTTCCGCGGGTCAAACTTTGCTTTCTTTTTTTCGTTCCGCAAACATAAATTTTAATTGATATTTTATTAAATGTGACACAATATGACTGAAATCAAAAACTGAAGTCAATATTTACGCCTCTCTGTAAGTTTGCGAGACAATTTGTCGAGTTTGTCCATAAATGGTTTCCCGGGGTCAAACTTTAAAATTTTTTGTCTCGATCCGTAAACATAAATATTAATTTCTATTTTTTGTGTGTAGCACAATGTGACTGCCATCAAGAACTGAAGTCAATTTTCAATACTCTCTGTAAGTTTTCGAGATAATTAGACGAGTTTGTCCATAAATGGCTTCCGGGGATGAAACTTTGCTGGTTTTTGTTCCGTTTCGCAAAAATAAAATTTAATGTATTTTTTATTACATGTAGAACAATGTGACTGCAATCAAAAACTGAAGTCAATTTTTACGCCTCTCTGTAAGTTTTGGAGATAATTTGACGAGTTTGTCCACAAATGGCTTCCCGGGGATCAAACTTTGCTGATTTAAGTTTCGTTCCGCGAACATAAATTTTAATTTATATTTTCTTAAATGTGGAACAAAATGACTGCGATCAAAAACTGAAGTCAATTTTTACGCCTCTCTGTAAGTTTTGGAGATAATTTGACGAGTTTGTCCACAAATGGCTTCCCGGGGATCAAACTTTGCTGATTTAAGTTTCGTTCCGCGAACATAAATTTTAATTTATATTCTATTAAATGTATCACAATATCACTGCAATCAAAAACTGAAGTCAATTTTTACGCCTCTCTGTAAGTTTTCGAGATAATTTGACGGGTTTGTCCACAAATGGCATCCGGGGGTCAAACTTTGCTGATTTTTGTTTCGTTCCGCAAACATAAATTTTGAATTATATTTTATTAAATGTATCACAATATCACTGCAATCAAAAACTGACGCCAATTTTTACGCCTCTCTGTAAGTTTTCGAGATAATTTGACGAGTTTCTCCACAAATTGCTTCGGGGGGTCAAACATTGCTGATTTTTGTTTCGCTCCGCAAACATAAATTTTAATTTATTATTTATTAAATGTAGCACACTATGACTGCAATCAAGAACTAAAGTCAATTTTCACTCCTCTCTGTAAATTTTCGAGATAATTAGACGAGTTTGTCCATAAATGGCTTCCGGGGGTCAAACTTTAAACATTTTGGTCTCGTTCCGTAAACATAAATTTTAATTTCTATTTTTTTGAATGTAGCACAATGTGACTGCTGCCAAAAACTGAAGTCTATTTTCACTCCTCTGAAAGTTTTCGAGATAATTTGACGTGTTTGTCCATAAATGGCTTCCCGAGGTCAAACTTTAAAAATTTTGGTCTCGTTCCGTAAACATAAATATCAATTTCTATTTTTTTGAGTGTAGCACAATGTGACTGCTACCAAAAACTGAAGTCAATTTTTACGCCTCTCTGTAAGTTTTCGAGATAATTTGACGGTTTGTCCATAAATGGCTTCCCGGTGTCAAACTTTGCTGATTTTGGTTTCGTTCTGCAAACATAAATTATAATTTATACATTTGTGAAAGTAGAGCAATTTGACTGCAATCAAAAACTAAAGTCAATTTTCACTCCTCTCTGTAAGTTTTCGAGATAATTAGACGAGTTTGTCCATAAATGGCTTCCGGGGGTCAAACTTTGCTTTTTTTATTTCGTTCCGCAAACATAAATTTTAATTTATTTTTTACTAAATGTAGCACAATATGACTGCAATCAAACACTGAAGTCAAATTTTACGCCTATCTGTAAGTTTTCGAGATAATTTGACGTGTTTGTCCATAAATGGCTTCCGCGGGTCAAACTTTGCTTTCTTTTTTTCGTTCCGCAAACATAAATTTTAATAGATAGTTGATTAAGTGAGACAAAATAAGACTGAAATAAAAAACTGAAGTCAATATTTACGCCACTCTGTACGTTTGCGAGATAATATGTCGAGTTTGTCCATAAATGGTTTCCCGGGGTCAAACTTTGCTTTTTTTATTTCGTTCCGCAAACATAAATTTTAATTTATTTTTTACTAAATGTAGCACAATATGACTGCAATCAAACACTGAAGTCAAATTTTACGCCTATCTGTAAGTTTCCGAGATAATTTGACGGGTTTGTCCATAAATGGCTTCCCGAGGTCAAACTTTAAAAATTTTGGTCTCGTTCCGTAAACATAAATTTTAATTTCTATTTTTTTGAATATAGCACAATGTGACTGCAATCAGAAACTGCAGTCAATTTTCACTCCTCTCTGTAAGCTTTCGAGATAATTTGACGGGTTTGTCCATAAATGGCTTCCCGAGGTCAAACTTTAAAAATTTTGGTCTCGTTCCGTAAACATAAATTTTATTTTCTATTTTTTTGAATGTAGCACAATGTGACTGCAATCAGAAAGTGCAGTCAATTTTCACTCCTCGCTGTAAGTTTTCGAGATAATTTGACGGGTTTGTCCATAAATGGCTTCCGGGGATCAAACTTTGCTGATTTTTGTTTCGTTCCGCAAACATAAATTTTGAATTATATTTTATTAAATGTATCACAATATCACTGCAATCAAAAACTGACGCCAATTTTTACGCCTCTCTGTAAGTTTTCGAGATAATTTGACGAGTTTCTCCACAAATTGCTTCGGGGGGTCAAACATTGCTGATTTTTGTTTCGCTCCGCAAACATAAATTTTAATTTCTATTTTTTTGAATGTAGCACAATGTGACTGCAATCAGAAACTGCAGTCAATTTTCACTCCTCTCTGTAAGCTTTCGAGATAATTTGACGGGTTTGTCCATAAATGGCTTCCCGAGGTCAAACTTTAAAAATTTTGGTCTCGTTCCGTAAACATAAATTTTAATTTCTATTTTTTTGAATGTAGCACAATGTGACTGCAATCAGAAAGTGCAGTCAAATTTCACTCCTCGCTGTAAGTTTTCAAAATAATTTGACGGGTTTGTCCATAAATGGCTTCCGGGGATCAAACTTTGCTGATTTTTGTTTCGTTCCGCAAACATTAATTTTGAATTATATTTTATTAAATGTATCACAATATCACTGCAATCAAAAACTGACGTCAATTTTGACGCCTCTCTTTAAGTTTTCGAGATAATTTGACGAGTTTGTCCACAAATGGCTTCCCGGGGTCAAACTTTAAAAATTTTGGTCTCATTCCGTACACATAAATATCAATTTCTATTTTTTTGAGTGTAGCACAATGTGACTGCTACCAAAAACTGAAGTCAATTTTCACTCCGCTCTGTAATTTTTCGAGATAATTAGACGAGTTTGTCCATAAATGGCTTCCGGGGATCAAACTTTGCATATTTTTGTTTCGTTTCGCAAAAATAAAATTTAATTTATTTTTTATTAAATGTAGCACAATATGACTGCAATGAAAAACTGAAGTCAATTTTCACTCCTCTCTGTAAGTTTTCGAGATAATTTGTCGAGTTTGTCCATATATGGCTTCCGGGGATCAAACTTTGCCAATTTTTGTTGCGTTCCTCAAACATAAATTTTAATTTATTTTTTACTAAATGTAGCACAATATGACTGCAATCAAACACTGAAGTCAAATTTTACGCCTATCTGTAAGTTTTCGAGATAATTTGACGTGTTTGTCCATAAATGGCTTCCGGGGGTCAAACTTTGCTTTCTTTTTTTCGTTCCGCAAACATAAATTTTAATTGATATTTTATTAAATGTGACACAATATGCCTGCAATCAAAAACTAAAGTCAATTTTTACGCCTCTCTGTAAGTTTGCGAGATAATATGTCGAGTTTGTCCATAAATGGTTTCCCGGGGTCAAACTTTGCTTTTTTTATTTCGTTCCGCAAACATAAATTTTAATTTTTTTTTTACTAAATGTAGCACAATATGACTGCAATCAAACACTGAAGTCAAATTTTACGCCTATCTGTAAGTTTTCGAGATAATTTGACGGGTTTGTCCATAAATGGCTTCCGGAGATCAAACTTTGCTGATTTTTGTTTCGCTCCGCAAACTGAAATTTTAATTTATATTTTTATTAATGTAGCACATTATGACTGCAATCAAAAACTGAAGTCAGTTTTTACGCCTCTCTGTAAGTTTTCGAGATAATTAGACGAGTTTGTCCATAAATGGCTTCCGGGGGTCAAAAATTGCTTTATTAATTTCGTTCCGCAATCAAAGATTTTAATTTATTTTTTATTAAATGTAGCACAATATGACTGAAATCAAAAACTGAAGTCAATATTTACGCCTCTCTGTAAGTTTGCGAGACAATTTGTCGAGTTTGTCCATAAATGGCTTCCGGGGATGAAACTTTGCTGATTTTTGTTTCGTTCCGCAAAAATAAAATTTAATTTATTTTTTATTAAATGTTGCACAATGTGACTGCAATCAGAAAGTGCAGTCAATTTTCACTCCTCGCTGTAAGTTTTCGAGATAATTTGACGGGTTTGTCCATAAATGGCTTCCGGGGATCAAACTTTGCTGATTTTTGTTTCGTTCCGCAAACATAAATTTTAGTTTATATTTTTTTGAGTGTAGCACAATGTGACTGCAATCAGAAACTGAAGTCAATTTTCAATCCTCTCTGTAAGATTTCGAGATAATTAGACGAGTTTGTCCATAAATGGCTTGCGGGGATCAAACTTTGCTTTTTTTATTTCGTTCCGCAAACATAAATTTTAATTTATTTTTTATTAAATGTAGCACAATATGACTGCAATCAAAAACTGAAGTCAAATTTTACGCCTCTCTGTAAGTTTTCGAGATAATTTGACGTGTTTGTCCATAAATGGCTTCCGGGGATGAAACTTTGCTGATTTTTGTTTCGTTCCGCAAAAATAAATTTTAATTTATATTTTGTTAAATGTGGCACAATATGACTACAGTCAAAAACTGAAGTCAATTTTTACGCCTCTCTGTAAGTTTTCGAGATAATTTGACGAGTTTGTCCATAAATGGCTTTCGGGGGTCAAACTTTGCTTTTTTTATTTCGTTCCGCAAGCATAGATTTTAATTTATATTTTCTTAAATGTAGCACAATATGACTGCAATCAAACACTGAAGTCAAATTTTACGCCTATCTGTAAGTTTTCGAGATAATTTGACGTTTTTGTCCATAAATGGCTTCCGGGGGTCAAACTTTGCTTTCTTTTTTTCGTTCCTCAATCATATATTTTAATTGATATTTTATTAAATGTGGCACAATATGACTACAGTCAAAAACTGAAGTCAATTTTTACGCCTCTCTGTAAGTTTTCGAGATAATTTGACGAGTTTGTCCATAAATGGCTTTCGGGGGTCAAACTTTGCTTTTTTTATTTCGTTCCGCGAGCATAAATTTTAATTTATATTTTCTTAAATGTGGAACAAAATGACTGCGATCAAAAACTGAAGTCAATTTTTACGCCTCTCTGTAAGTTTTCGAGATAATTAGACAAATTTATCCATAAATGGCTTCCGGGGTTCAAACTTTGCTGATTTTTGTTTCGTTCCGCAAACATAAATTTTGATTTCCATTCTATTAAATGTATCACAATATCACTGCAATCAAAAACTGAAGTCAATTTTTACGCCTCTCTGTAAGTTTTCGAGATAATTTGACGAGTTTTTCCACAAATGGCTTCCCGGGGTCAAACTTTGCTGATTTTTGTTTCGTTCCGCAAACATAAATTTTGAATTATATTTTATTAAATGTATCACAATATCACTGCAATCAAAAACTGACGCCAATTTTTACGCCTCTCTGTAAGTTTTCGAGATAATTTGACGAGTTTCTCCACAAATTGCTTCGGGGGGTCAAACATTGCTGATTTTTGTTTCGCTCCGCAAACATAAATTTTAATTTATTATTTATTAAATGTAGCACACTATGACTTCAATCAAGAACTAAAGTCAATTTTCACTCCTCTCTGTAAATTTTCGAGATAATTAGACGAGTTTGTCCATAAATGGCTTCCGGGGGTCAAACTTTAAACATTTTGGTCTCGTTCCGTAAACATAAATTTTATTTTCTATTTTCCTGAATGTAGCACAATGTGACTGCAATCAGAAACTGCAGTCAATTTTCACTCCTCTCTGTAAGTTTTCGAGATAATTTGACGGGTTTGTCCATAAATGGCTTCCGGGGATCAAACTTTGCTGATTTTTGTTTCGTTCCGCAAACATAAATTTTGAATTATATTTTATTAAATGTATCACAATATCACTGCAATCAAAAACTGAAGTCAATTTTCACGCCTCTCTGTAAGTTTTCGAGATAATTTGACGAGTTTGTCCACAAATGGCTTCCCGGGGTCAAACTTTAAAAATTTTGTTCTCATTCCGTACACATAAATATCAGTTTCTATTTTTGGGAGTGTAGCACAATGTGACTGCTACCAAAAACTGACGTCAATTTTCACTCCGCTCTGTAATTTTTCGAGATAATTCGAAAAGTTTGTCCATAAATGGCTTTCGGGGGTCAAACTTTTGCTGATTTTTGTTTCGTTCCGCAAACATAAATTTTAATTTATTTTTTACTAAATGTAGCACAATATGACTGCAATCAAACACTGAAGTCAAATTTTACGCCTATCTGTAAGTTTTCGAGATAATTTGACGGGTTTGTCCATAAATGGCTTCCCAAGGTCAAACTTTAAAAATTTTGGTCTCGTTCCGTAAACATAAATTATAATTTCTATTTTTTTGAATATAGCACAATGTTACTGCAATCAGAAACTGCAGTCAATTTTCACTCCTCTCTGTAAGCTTTCGAGATAATTTGACGGGTTTGTCCAAAAATGGCTTCCAGAGGTCAAACTTTAAAAATTTTGGTCTCGTTCCGTAAACATAAATTTTATTTTCTATTTTTTCGAATTTAGCACAATGTGACTGCAATCAGAAAGTGCAGTCAATTTGCACTCCTCGCTGTAAGTTTTCGAGATAATTTGACGGGTTTGTCCATAAATGGCTGTCGGGGATCAAACTTTGCTGATTTTTTTTCGTTCCGCAAACATAAATTTTAATTTCTATTTTTTTGAATGTAGCACAATGTGACTGCTGCCAAAAACTGAAGTCTATTTGCACTCCTCTGAAAGTTTTCGAGATAATTTGACGGGTTTGTCCATAAATGGCTTCCCAAGGTCAAACTTTAAAAATTTTGGTCTCATTCCGTACACATAAATATCAATTTCTATTTTTTTGAGTGTAACACAATGTGACTGCAATCAGAAACTGCAGTCAATTTTCACTCCTCTCTGTAAGCTTTCGAGATAATTTGACGGGTTTGTCCATAAATGGCTTCCCGAGGTCAAACTTTAAAAATTTTGGTCTCGTTCCGTAAACATAAATTTTAATTTCTATTTTTTTGAATGTAGCACAATGTGACTGCAATCAGAAAGTGCAGTCAATTTGCACTCCTCGCTGTAAGTTTTCGAGATAATTTGACGGGTTTGTCCATAAATGGCTTCCGGGGATCAAACTTTGCTGATTTTTTTTCGTTCCGCAAACATAAATTTTGAATTATATTTTATTAAATGTATCACAATATCACTGCAATCAAAAACTGACGTCAATTTTTACGCCTCTCTGTAAGTTTTCGAGATAATTTGACGAGTTTCTCCACAAATTGCTTCGGGGGTCAAACATTGCTGATTTTTGTTTCGCTCCGCAAACATAAATTTTAATTTCTATTTTTTTGAATGTAGCACAATGTGACTGCAAGCAGAAACTGCAGTCAATTTACACTCCTCTCTGTAAGCTTTGGAGATAATTTGACGTGTTTCTCCATACATGGCTTCCGGGGGTCAAACTTTATACATGTTGGTCTCGGTCCGTAAACATAAATATTATTTTCTATTTTCTTGAATGTAGCACAATGTGACTGCAATCAGAAAGTGCAGTCAATTTTCACTCCTCGCTGTAAGTTTTCAAAATAATTTGACGGGTTTGTCCATAAATGGCTTCCGGGGATCAAACTTTGCTGATTTTTGTTTCGTTCCGCAAACATTAATTTTGAATTATATTTTATTAAATGTATCACAATATCACTGCAATCAAAAACTGACGTCAATTTTGACGCCTCTCTTTAATTTTTCGAGATAATTTGACGAGTTTGTCCACAAATGGCGTCCCGGGGTCAAACTTTAAAAATTTTGGTCTCATTCCGTACACATAAATATCAATTTCTATTTTTTTGAGTGTAGCACAATGTGACTGCTACCAAAAACTGAAGTCAATTTTCACTCCGCTCTGTAATTTTTTCGAGATAATTCGACAAGTTTGTCCATAAATGGCTTTCGGGGGTCAAACTTTGCTGATTTTTGTTTCGTTCCGCAAACATAAATTTTAATTTATATTTTATTAAATGTAGCACAATATGACTGCAATCAAAAACTGAAGTCAATTTTCACTCCTCTCTGTAAGTTTTCGAGATAATTAGACGAGTTTGTCCATAAATGGCTTCCGGGGGTCAAACTTTGCTTTTTTTATTTCGTTCCGCAAACATAAATTTTAATTTATTTTTTACTAAATGTAGCACAATATGACTGCAATCAAACACTGAAGTCAAATTTTACGCCTATCTGTAAGTTTTCGAGATAATTTGACGTGTTTGTCCATAAATGGCTTCCGGGGGTCAAACTTTGCTCTCTTTTTTTCGTTCCGCAAACATAAATTTTAATTGATATTTTATTAAATGTGACACAATATGCCTGCAATCAAAAACTAAAGTCAATTTTTACGCCTCTCTGTAAGTTTGCGAGATAATATGTCGAGTTTGTCCATAAATGGTTTCCCGGGGTCAAACTTTGCTTTTTTTATTTCGTTCCGCAAACATAAATTTTAATTTTTTTTTTACTAAATGTAGCACAATATGACTGCAATCAAACACTGAAGTCAAATTTTACGCCTATCTGTAAGTTTTCGAGATAATTTGACGGGTTTGTCCATAAATGGCTTCCGGGGATCAAACTTTGCTGATTTTTGTTTCGTTCCGCAAACATAAATTTTAATTTATATTTTATTGAATGTAGCACAATGTGACTGCAATCAGAAACTGAAGTCAATTTTCACTCCTCTCTGTAAGTTTTCGAGATAATTAGACGAGTTTGTCCAAAAATGGCTTCCGGGGGTCAAACTTTGCTTTTTTTATTTCGTTCCGCAAACATAAATTTTAATTTTTTTTTTATTAAATGTAGCACAATGTGACTGCAATCAAAAACTGAAGTCAATTTTTACGCCTCTCTGTAAGTTTGCGAGACAATTTGTCGAGTTTGTCCATAAATGGCTTCCGGGGATGAAACTTTGCTGATTTTTGTTTCGTTCCGCAAAAATAAAATTTAATTTATTTTATATTAAAGGTTGCACAATGTGACTGCAATCAGAAAGTGCAGTCAATTTTCACTCCTCGCTGTAAGTTTTCGAGATAATTTGACGGGTTTGTCCATAAATGGCTTCCGGGGATCAAACTTTGCTGATTTTTGTTTCGTTCCGCAAACATAAATTTTAATTTATTTTTTATTAAATGTAGCACACTATGACTTCAATCAAGAACTTACGTCAATTTTCACTCCTCTCTGTAATTTTTCGAGATAATTAGACGAGTTTGTCCATAAATGGCTTCCGGGGGTCTAAATTTGCTGATTTTTTTTCGGTCGGCAATCATAAATTTTTATTTATTTTTTATTAAATGTAGCACAATATGACTGCAATCAAAAACTGAAGTCTAATTTTACGCCTCTCTGTAAGTTTTCTAGATTATATGTCGAGTTTGTCCATAAATGGCTTCCCGCGGTCAAACTTTGCTTTTTTTATTTCGTTCCGCAAACATAAATTTTAATTTATTTTTTATTAAATGTAGCACAATATGACTGCAATCAAAAAATGAAGTCAAATTTTACGCCTCTCTGTAAGTTTTCGAGATAATTTGACGAGTTTCTCCACAAATTGCTTCGGGGGTCAAACATTGCTGATTTTTGTTTCGCTCCGCAAACATAAATTTTAATTTATTATTTATTAAATGTAGCACACTATGACTGCAATCAAGAACTAAAGTCAATCTTCACTCCTCTCTGTAAATTTTCGAGATAATTAGACGAGTTTGTCCATAAATGGCTTCCGGGGGTCAAACTTTAAACATTTTGGTCTCGTTCCGTAAACATAAATTTTATTTTCTATTATTTTGAATGTAGCACAATGTGACTGCAATCAGAAACTGCAGTCAATTTTCACTCCTCGCTGTAAGTTTTCGAGATAATTTGACGAGTTTGTCCACAAATGGCTTCCCGGGGTCAAACTTTGCTGATTTTTTGTTTCGTTCCGCAAACATAAATTTTGAATTATATTTTATTAAATGTATCACAATATCACTGCAATCAAAAACTGAAGTCAATTTTTACGCCTCTCTGTAAGTTTTCGAGATAATTTGACAAGTTTGTCCAAAAATGGCTTCCCGGTGTCAAACTTTAAAAATTTTGATCTCATTCCGTACACATAAATATCAATTTCTATTTTTGGGAGTGTAGCACAATGTGACTGCTACCAAAAACTGAAGTCAATTTTCACTAATTTCTGTAATTTTTCGAGATAATTCGACAAGTTTGTCCATAAATGGCTTTCGGGGGTCAAACTTTGCTGATTTTTGTTTCGTTCCGCAAACATAAATTTTAATTTATATTTTTTTGAATGTAGCACAATGTGACTGCAATCAGAAACTGCAGTCAATTTTCACTCCTCTCTGTAAGTTTTCGAGATAATTAGACGAGTTTATCCATAAATGGCTTCCGGGGGTCAAACTTTGCTTTTTTTATTTCGTTCCGCAAACATAAATTTTAATTTATTTTTTACTAAATGTAGCACAATATGACTGCAATCAAACACTGAAGTCAAATTTTACGCCTATCTGTAAGTTTTCGAGTTTATTTGACGTGTTTGTCCATAAATGGCTTCCGGGGGTCAAACTTTGCTTTCTTTTTTTCGTTCCGCAAACATAAATTTTAATTGATATTTTATTAAATGTGACACAATATGCCTGCAATCAAAAACTGAAGTCAATTTTTATGCCTCTCTGTAAGTTTGCGAGATAATATGTCGAGTTTGTCCATAAATGGCTTCCCAAGGTCAAACATTAAAAATTTTGGTCTCGTTCCGTAAACATAAATTATAATTTCTATTTTTTGAATGTAGCACAATGTGACTGCAATCAGAAACTGCAGTCAATTTTCACTCCTCTCTGTAAGCTTTCGAGATAATTTGACGGGTTTGTCCATAAATGGCTTCCCGAGGTCAAACTTTAAAAATTTTGGTCTCGTTCCGTAAACATAAATTTTATTTTCTGTTTTTTGAATGTAGCACAATGTGACTGCAATCAGAAAGTGCAGTCAATTTGCACTCCTCGCTGTAAGTTTTCGAGATAATTTGACGGGTTTGTCCATAAATGGCTTCCGGGGATCAAACTTTGCTGATTTTTTTTGGTTCCGCAAACATAAATTTTAATTTCTATTTTTTTGAATGTAGCACAATGTGACTGCTGCCAAAAACTGAAGTCTATTTGCACTCCTCTGAAAGTTTTCGAGATAATTTGACGGGTTTGTCCATAAATGGCTTCCCAAGGTCAAACTTTAAAAATTTTGGTCTCATTCCGTACACATAAATATCAATTTCTATTTTTTTGAGTGTAGCACAATGTGACTGCTACCACAAACTGAAGTCTATTTTCACTCCTCTCTGTATGCTTTCGAGATAATTTGACGGGTTTGTCCATAAATGGCTTCCCGAGGTCAAACTTTAAAAATTTTGGTCTCGTTCCGCAAACATAAATTTTATTTTCTATTTTTTGAATGTAGCACAATGTGACAGCAATCAGAAAGTGCAGTCAATTTTCACTCCTCGCTGTAAGTGTTCGAGATAATTTGACGGGTTTGTCCATAAATGCCTTCCGGGGATCAAACTTTGCTGATTTTTGTTTCGTTCCGCAAACATAAATTTTGAATTATATTTTATTAAATGTATCACAATATCACTGCAATCAAAAACTGACGCCAATTTTTACGCCTCTCTGTAAGTTTTCAAGATAATTTGACGAGTTTCTCCACAAATTGCTTCGGGGGTCAAACATTGCTGATTTTTGTTTCGCTCCGCAAACGTAAATTTTAATTTCTATTTTTTTGAATGTAGCACAATGTGACTGCAATCAGAAACTGCAGTCAATTTTCACTCCTCTCTGTAAGTTTTCGAGATAATTAGACGGGTTTGTCCATAAATGGCTTCCCAAGGTCAAACTTTAAAAATTCTGGTCTCGTTCCGTAAACATAAATTTTATTTTCTATTTTTTTGAATGTAGCACAATGTGACTGCAATCAGAAAGTGCAGTCAATTTTCACTCCTCTCTGTAAGTTTTCGAGATAATTTGACGGGTTTGTCCATAAATGGCTTCCGGGGATCAAACTTTGCTGATTTTTGCTTCGTTCCTCAAACATTAATTTTGAATTATATTTTATTAAATGTATCACAATATCACTGCAATCAAAAACTGACGTCAATTTTGACGCCTCTCTTTAAGTTTTCGAGATAATTTGACGAGTTTGTCCACAAATGGCTTCCCGGGGTCAAACTTTAAAAATTTTGGTCTCATTCCGTACACATAAATATCAATTTCTATTTTTTTGAGTGTAGCACAATGTGACTGCTACCAAAAACTGAAGTCAATTTTCACTCCGCTCTGTAATTTTTCGAGATAATTCGAAAAGTTTGTCCATAAATGGCTTTCGGGGGCCAAACTTTGCTGATTTTTGTTTCGTTCCGCAAACATAAATTTTAATTTATATTTTATTAAATGTAGCACAATATGACTGCAATCAAAAACTGAAGTCAATTTTCACTCCTCTCTGTAAGTTTTCGAGATAATTAGACGAGTTTGTCCATAAATGGCTTCCGGGGGTCAAACTTTGCTTTTTTTATTTCGTTCCGCAAACATAAATTTTAATTTATTTTTTATTAAATGTAGCACAATATGACTGCAATCAAAAACTGAAGTCTAATTTTACGCCTCTCTGTAAGTTTTCGAGATAATATGTCGAGTTTGTCCATAAATGGTTTCCCGGGGTCAAACTTTTCTTTTTTTATTTCGTTCCGCAAACATAAATTTTAATTTATTTTTTATTAAATGTAGCACAATATGACTGCAATCAAAAACTGAAGTCAAATTTTACGCCTCTCTGTAAGTTTTCGAGATAATTTGACGAGTTTCTCCACAAATTGCTTCGGGGGGTCAAACTTTGCTGATTTTTGTTTCGCTCCGCAAACATAAATTTTAATTTATTATTTATTAAATGTAGCACACTATGACTTCAATCAAGAACTAAAGTCAATTTTCACTCCTCTCTGTAAATTTTCGAGATAATTAGACGAGTTTGTCCATAAATGGCTTCCGGGGGTCAAACTTTAAACATTTTGGTCTCGTTCCGTAAACATAAATTTTAATTTCTATTTTTTTGAATGTAGCACAATGTGACTGCAATCAGAAACTGCAGTCAATTTTCACTCCTCTCTGTAAGTTTTCGAGATAATTTGACGGGTTTGTCCATAAATGGCTTCCGGGGATCAAACTTTGCTGATTTTTGTTTCGTTCCGCAAACATAAATTTTGAATTATATTTTATTAAATGTATCACAATATCACTGCAATCAAAAACTGACGTCAATTTTTACGCCTCTCTGTAAGTTTTCAAGATAATTTGACGAGTTTCTCCACAAATTGCTTCGGGGGGTCAAACATTGCTGATTTTTGTTTCGCTCCGCAAACGTAAATTTTAATTTCTATTTTTTTGAATGTAGCACAATGTGACTGCAATCAGAAACTGCAGTCAATTTTCACTCCTCTCTGTAAGCTTTCGAGATAATTTGACGGGTTTGTCCATAAATGGCTTCCCGAGGTCAAACTTTAAAAATTTTGGTCTCGTTCCGTAAACATAAATTTTAGTTTCTATTTTTTTGAATGTAGCACAATGTGACTGCAATCAGAAAGTGCAGTCAATTTTCACTCCTCGCTGTAAGTTTTCGAGATAATTTGACGGGTTTGTCCATAAATGGCTTCCGGGGATGAAACTTTGCTGATTTTTGTTTCGTCCCGAAAAATTAATTTTTATTTATATTTTATTAAATGTATCATAATTTCACTGCAATCAAAAACTGACGTCAATTTTTACGCCTCTCTGTAAGTTTTCGAGATAATTTGACAAGTTTGTCCATAAATGGCTTCCCGGGGTCAAACTTTAAAAATTTTGGTCTCATTCCGTACACATAAATATCAATTTCTATTTTTTGGAGTGTAGAACAATGTGACTGCTACCAAAAACTGAAGTCAATTTTCACTCCTCTCTGTAATTTTTCGAGATAATTCGACAAGTTTGTCCATAAATGGCTTTCGGGGGTCAAACTTTGCTGATTTTTGTTTCGTTCCGCAAACATAAATTTTAATTTATATTTTTTCAAATGTAGCACAATATGACTACAGTCAAAAACTGAAGTCAATTTTTACGCCTCTCTGTAAGTTTTCGAGATAATTTGACGAGTTTGTCCATAAATGGCTTTCGGGGGTCAAACTTTGCTTTTTTTATTTCGTTCCGCGAGCATAAATTTTAATTTATATTTTCTTAAATGTAGCACAATATGACTGCAATCAAAAACTGAAGTCTAATTTTACGCCTCTCTGTAAGTTTTCGAGATAATATGTCGAGTTTGTCCATAAATGGTTTCCCGGGGTCAAACTTTTCTTTTTTTATTTCGTTCCGCAAACATAAATTTTAATTTATTTTTTATTAAATGTAGCACAATATGACTGCAATCAAAAACTGAAGTCAAATTTTACGCCTCTCTGTAAGTTTTCGAGATAATTTGACGAGTTTCTCCACAAATTGCTTCGGGGGTCAAACATTGCTGATTTTTGTTTCGTTCCGCAAACATAAATTTTAATTTATTATTTATTAAATGTAGCACACTATGACTTCAATCAAGAACTAAAGTCAATTTTCACTCCTCTCTGTAAATTTTCGAAATAATTAGACGAGTTTGTCCATAAATGGCTTCCGGGGGTCAAACTTTAAACATTTTGGTCTCGTTCCGTAAACATAAATTTTATTTTCTATTTTCCTGAATGTAGCATAATGTGACTGCAATCAGAAACTGCAGTCAATTTTCACTCCTCTCTGTAAGCTTTCGAGATAATTTGACGGGTTTGTCCATAAATGGCTTCCGGGGATCAAACTTTGCTGATTTTTGTTTCGTTCCGCAAACATAAATTTTAGATTATATTTTATTAAATGTATCACAATATCACTGCAATCAAAAACTGACGTCAATTTTTACGCCTCTCTGTAAGTTTTCGAGATAATTTGACGAGTTTGTCCACAAATGGCTTCCCGGTGTCAAACTTTAAAAATTTTGATCTCATTCCGTACACATAAATATCAATTTCTATTTTTGGGAGTGTAGCACAATGTGACTGCTACCAAAAACTGAAGTCAATTTTCACTAATTTCTGTAATTTTTCGAGATAATTCGACAAGTTTGTCCATAAATGGCTTTCGGGGGTCAAACTTTGCTGATTTTGGTTTCGTTCCGCGAACATAAATTTTAATTTATATTTTCTTAAATGTGGAACAAAATGACTGCAATCAAAAACTGAAGTCAATTTTCACTAATTTCTGTAATTTTTCGAGATAATTCGACAAGTTTGTCCATAAATGGCTTTCGGGGGTCAAACTTTGCTGATTTTTGTTTCGTTCCGCAAACATAAATTTTAATTTATTTTTTACTAAATGTAGCACAATATGACTGCAATCAAACACTGAAGTCAAATTTTACGCCTATCTGTAAGTTTTCGAGATAATTTGACGTGTTTGTCCATAAATGGCTTCCGGGGGTCAAACTTTGCTTTCTTTTTTTCGTTCCGCAAACATAAATTTTAATTGATATTTTATTAAATGTGACACAATATGCCTGCAATCAAAAACTGAAGTCAATTTTTATGCCTCTCTGTAAGTTTGCGAGATAATATGTCGAGTTTGTCCATAAATGGCTTCCCAAGGTCAAACATTAAAAATTTTGGTCTCGTTCCGTAAACATAAATTTTAATTTATATTTTTTTGAATGTAGCACAATGTGACTGCAATCAGAAACTGCAGTCAATTTTCACTCCTCTCTGTAAGCTTTCGAGATAATTTGACGGGTTTGTCCATAAATGGCTTCCCGAGGTCAAACTTTAAAAATTTTGGTCTCGTTCCGTAAACATAAATTTTATTTTCTATTTTTTCGAATGTAGCACAATGTGACTGCAATCAGAAAGTGCAGTCAATTTGCACTCCTCGCTGTAAGTTTTCGAGATAATTTGACGGGTTTGTCCATAAATGGCTTCCGGGGATCAAACTTTGCTGATTTTTTTTGGTTCCGCAAACATAAATTTTAATTTCTATTTTTTTGAATGTAGCACAATGTGACTGCTGCCAAAAACTGAAGTCTATTTGCACTCCTCTGAAAGTTTTCGAGATAATTTGACGGGTTTGTCCATAAATGGCTTCCCAAGGTCAAACTTTAAAAATTTTGGTCTCATTCCGTACACATAAATATCAATTTCTATTTTTTTGAGTGTAGCACAATGTGACTGCTACCACAAACTGAAGTCAATTTTCACTCCTCTCTGTATGCTTTCGAGATAATTTGACGGGTTTGTCCATAAATGGCTTCCCAAGGTCAAACTTTAAAAATTTTGGTCTCGTTCCGCAAACATAAATTTTATTTTCTATTTTTTCGAATGTAGCACAATGTGACTGCAATCAGAAAGTGCAGTCAATTTTCACTCCTCGCTGTAAGTTTTCGAGATAATTTGACGGGTTTGTCCATAAATGGCTTCCGGGGATCAAACTTTGCTGATTTTTGTTTCGTTCCGCAAACATAAATTTTGAATTATATTTTATTAAATGTATCACAATATCACTGCAATCAAAAACTGACGTCAATTTTTACGCCTCTCTGTAAGTTTTCAAGATAATTTGACGAGTTTCTCCACAAATTGCTTCGGGGGGTCAAACATTGCTGATTTTTGTTTCGCTCCGCAAACGTAAATTTTAATTTCTATTTTTTTGAATGTAGCACAATGTGACTGCAATCAGAAACTGCAGTCAATTATCACTCATCACTCTAAGCTATCTAGATCATTTGACGGGTTTGTACAAAAATGGCTTCCCGAGGTCAAACTTTAAAAATTTTGGTCTCGTTCCGTAAACATAAATTTTATTTTCTATTTTCCTGAATGTAGCACAATGTGACTGCAATCAGAAAGTGCAGTCAATTTTCACTCCTCGCTGTAAGTTTTCGAGATAATTTGACGGGTTTGTCCATAAATGGCTTCCGGGGATCAAACTTTGCTGATTTTTGTTTCGTTCCTCAAACATTAATTTTGAATTATATTTTATTAAATGTATCACAATATCACTGCAATCAAAAACTGACGTCAATTTTGACGCCTCTCTTTAAGTTTTCGAGATAATTTGACGAGTTTGTCCACAAATGGCTTCCCGGGGTCAAACTTTAAAAATTTTGGTCTCATTCCGTACACATAAATATCAATTTCTATTTTTTTGAGTGTAACACAATGTGACTGCTACCAAAAACTGAAGTCAATTTTCACTCCGCTCTGTAATTTTTCGAGATAATTCGAAAAGTTTGTCCATAAATGGCTTTCGGGGGCCAAACTTTGCTGATTTTTGTTTCTTTCCGCAAACATACATATTATTTTATATTTTATTATATGTGTCACAATGTGACTGCAAACAAATTCTGAAGTCAATTTTGACGCCTCTCTGTAAGTTTTCGAGATAATTGGACGAGTTTGTCCATAAATGGCTTTCGGGGGTCAAACTTTGCTTTTTTTATTTCGTTCCGCAAGCATAGATTTTAATTTATATTTTCTTAAATGTAGCACAATATGACTGCAATCAAAAACTGAAGTCTAATTTTACGCCTCTCTGTAAGTTTTCGAGATAATATGTCGAGTTTGTCCATAAATGGTTTCCCGGGGTCAAACTTTTCTTTTTTTATTTCGTTCCGCAAACATAAATTTTAATTTATTTTTTATTAAATGTAGCACAATATGACTGCAATCAAAAACTGAAGTCAAATTTTACGCCTCTCTGTAAGTTTTCGAGATAATTTGACGAGTTTCTCCACAAATTGCTTCGGGGGTCAAACATTCCTAATTTTGGTTTCGCTCCGCAAACATAAATTTTAATTTATTATTTATTAAATGTAGCACACTATGACTTCAATCAAGAACTAAAGTCAATTTTCACTCCTCTCTTTAAATTTTCGAGATAATTAGACGAGTTTGTCCATAAATGGCTTCCGGGGGTCAAACTTTAAACATTTTGGTCTCGTTCCGTAAACATAAATATCAATTTCTATTTTTTTGAGTGTAGCACAATGTGACTGCAATCAGAAACTGAAGTCAATTTTCACTCCTCTCTGTAAGTTTTCGAGATAATTTGACGGGTTTGTCCATAAATGGCTTCCGGGGATCAAACTTTGCTGATTTTTGTTTCGTTCCGAAAACATAAATTTTGAATTATATTTTATTAAATGTATCACAATATCACTGCAATCAAAAACTGACGTCAATTTTTACGCCTCTCTGTAAGTTTTCAAGATAATTTGACGAGTTTCTCCACAAATTGCTTCGGGGGGTCAAACATTGCTGATTTTTGTTTCGCTCCGCAAACATAAATTTTAATTTCTATTTTTTTGAATGTAGCACAATGTGACTGCAATCAGAAACTGCAGTCAATTTTCACTCCTCTCTGTAAGCTTTCGAGATAATTTGACGGGTTTGTCCATAAATGGCTTCCCGAGGTCAAACTTTAAAAATTTTGTTCTCGTTCCGTAAACATAAATTTTAATTTCTATTTTTTTGAATGTAGCACAATGTGACTGCAATCAGAAAGTGCAGTCAATTTTCACTCCTCTCTGTAAGTTTTCGAGATAATTTGACGGGTTTGTCCATAAATGGCTTCCGGGGATCAAACTTTGCTGATTTTTGTTTCGTTCCTCAAACATTAATTTTGAATTATATTTTATTAAATGTATCACAATATCACTGCAATCAAAAAACTGACGTCAATTTTGACGCCTCTCTTTAAGTTTTCGAGATAATTTGACGAGTTTGTCCACAAATGGCTTCCCGGGGTCAAACTTTAAAAATTTTGGTCTCATTCCGTACACATAAATATCAATTTCTATTTTTTTGAGTGTAGCACAATGTGACTGCTACCAAAAACTGAAGTCAATTTTCACTAATTTCTGTAATATTTCGAGATAATTCGACAAGTTTGTCCATAAATGGCTTTCGTGGGTCAAACTTTGCTGATTTTTGTTTCGTTCCGCAAACATAAATTTTAATTTATATTTTTTTGAATGTGGAACAATATGACTTCAATCAAAAACTGAAGTCAATTTTTACTCCTCTCTGTAAGTTTTCGAGATAATTTGACGAGTTTGTCCATAAATGGCTTTCGGGGGTCAAACTTTGCTTTTTTTATTTCGTTCCGCAAGCATAAATTTTAATTTATATTTTCTTAAATGTGGAACAAAATGACTGCGATCAAAAACTGAAGTTAATTTTACGCCTCTCTGTAAGTTTTCGAGATAATATGTCGAGTTTGTCCATAAATGGTTTCCCGGGGTCAAACTTTTCTTTTTTTATTTCGTTCCGCAAACATAAATTTTAATTTATTTTTTATTAAATGTAGCACAATATGACTGCAATCAAAAACTGAAGTCAAATTTTACGCCTCTCTGTAAGTTTTCGAGATAATTTGACGAGTTTCTCCACAAATTGCTTCGGGGGGTCAAACATTGCTGATTTTTGTTTCGCTCCGCAAACATAAATTTTAATTTATTATTTATTAAATGTAGCACACTATGACTTCAATCAAGAACTAAAGTCAATTTTCACTCCTCTCTGTAAATTTTCGAGATAATTAGACGAGTTTGTCCATAAATGGCTTCCGGGGGTCAAACTTTAAACATTTTGGTCTCGTTCCGTAAACATAAATTTTAATTTCTATTTTTTTGAATGTAGCACAATGTGACTGCAATCAGAAACTGCAGTCAATTTTCACTCCTCTCTGTAAGTTTTCGAGATAATTTGACGGGTTTGTCCATAAATGGCTTCCGGGGATCAAACTTTGCTGATTTTTGTTTCGTTCCGCAAACATAAATTTTGAATTATATTTTATTAAATGTATCACAATATCACTGCAATCAAAAACTGACGCCAATTTTTACGCCTCTCTGTAAGTTTTCGAGATAATTTGACGAGTTTGTCCACAAATGGCTTCCCGGTGTCAAACTTTAAAAATTTTGATCTCATTCCGTACACATAAATATCAATTTCTATTTTTGGGAGTGTAGCACAATGTGACTGCTACCAAAAACTGACGTCAATTTTCACTCCGCTCTGTAATTTTTCGAGATAATTCGAAAAGTTTGTCCATAAATGGCTTTCGGGGGTCAAACTTTGCTGATTTTGGTTTCGTTCCGTAAACATAAATTTTAATTTATATTTTGTTTATTGTGTCACAATTTGACTACAGTCAAAAACTGAAGTCTATTTTTACTCCTCTCTGTAAGTTTTCGAGATAATTTGACGAGTTTGTCCATAAATGGCTTTCGGGGGTCAAACTTAGCTTTTTTTATTTCGTTCCGCAAACATAAATTTTAATTTATTTTTTATTAAATGTAGCACAATATGACTGCAATCAAAAACTGAAGTCTAATTTTACGCCTCTCTGTAAGTTTTCGAGATAATATGTCGAGTTTGTCCATAAATGGTTTCCCGGGGTCAAACTTTTCTTTTTTTATTTCGTTCCGCAAACATAAATTTTAATTTATTTTTTATTAAATGTAGCACAATATGACTGCAATCAAAAACTGAAGTCAAATTTTACGCCTCTCTGTAAGTTTTCGAGATAATTTGACGGTTTGTCCATAAATGGCTTCCCGGTGTCAAACATTGCTGATTTTGGTTTCGTTCTGCAAACATAAATTATAATTTATACATTTGTGAAAGTAGAGCAATTTGACTGCAATCAAAAACTAAAGTCAATTTTTACTCCTCTCTTTAAGTTTTCGAGATAATTTGACGAGTTTGTCCATAAATGGCTTCCGGGGGTCAAACTTTGCTTTTTTTATTTCGTTCCGCAAACATAAATTTTAATTTATTTTTTACTAAATGTAGCACAATATGACTGCAATCAAACACTGAAGTCAAATTTTACGCCTATCTGTAAGTTTTCGAGATAATTTGACGTGTTTGTCCATAAATGGCTTCCGGGGGTCAAACTTTGCGTTCTTTTTTTCGTTCCGCAAACATAAATTTTAATTGATATTTTATTAAATGTGACACAATATGCCTGCAATCAAAAACTGAAGTCAATTTTTATGCCTCTCTGTAAGTTTGCGAGATAATATGTCGAGTTTGTCCATAAATGGTTTCCCGGGGTCAAACTTTGCTTTTTTTATTTCGTTCCGCAAACATAAATTTTAATTTATTTTTTACTAAATGTAGCACAATATGACTGCAATCAAACACTGAAGTCAAATTTTACGCCTATCTGTAAGTTTTCGAGTTAATTTGACGGGTTTGTCCATAAATGGCTTCCCAAGGTCAAACTTTAAAAATTTTGGTCTCGTTCCGTAAACATAAATTTTAATTTCTATTTTTTTGAATGTAGCACAATGTGACTGCAATCAGAAACTGCAGTCAATTTTCACTCCTCTCTGTAAGCTTTCGAGATAATTTGACGGGTTTGTCCATAAATGGCTTCCCGAGGTCAAACTTTAAAAATTTTGGTCTCGTTCCGTAAACATAAATTTTATTTTCTATTTTTTTTTGAATGTAGCACAATGTGACTGCAATCAGAAAGTGCAGTCAATTTGCACTCCTCGCTGTAAGTTTTCGAGATAATTTGACGGGTTTGTCCATAAATGGCTTCCGGGGATCAAACTTTGCTGATTTTTTTGGTTCCGCAAACATAAATTTTAATTTCTATTTTTTTGAATGTAGCACAATGTGACTGCTGCCAAAAACTGAAGTCTATTTGCACTCCTCTGAAAGTTTTCGAGATAATTTGACGGGTTTGTCCATAAATGGCTTCCCAAGGTCAAACTTTAAAAATTTTGGTCTCATTCCGTACACATAAATATCAATTTCTATTTTTTTGATTGTAGCACAATGTGACTGCTACCAAAAACTGAAGTCAATTTTCACTCCTCTCTGTAAGCTTTCGAGATAATTTGACGGGTTTGTCCATAAATGGCTTCCCAAGGTCAAACTTTAAAAATTTTGGTCTCGTTCCGCAAACATAAATTTTATTTTCTATTTTCTTGAATGTAGCACAATGTGACTGCAATCAGAAAGTGCAGTCAATTTTCAATCCTCTCTGTAAGTTTTCGAGATAATTTGACGGGTTTGTCCATAAATGGCTTCCGGGGATCAAACTTTGCTGATTTTTGTTTCGTTCCGCAAACATAAATTTTGAATTATATTTTATTAAATGTATCACAATATCACTGCAATCAAAAACTGACGTCAATTTTTACGCCTCTCTGTAAGTTTTCAAGATAATTTGACGAGTTTCTCCACAAATTGCTTCGGGGGGTCAAACATTGCTGATTTTTGTTTCGCTCCGCAAACGTAAATTTTAATTTCTATTTTTTTGAATGTAGCACAATGTGACTGAAATCAGAAACTGCAGTCAATTTTCAATCCTCTCTGTAAGCTTTCGAGATAATTTGACGGGTTTGTCCATAAATGGCTTCCCGAGGTCAAACTTTAAAAATTTTGGTCTCGTTCCGTAAACATAAATTTTATTTTCTATTTTTTTTGAATGTAGCACAATGTGACTGCAATAATAAAGTGCATTCAATTTTAAATCCTCTCTGTAAGTTTTCGTGATAATTGGACGGGTTTGTCCATAAATGGCTTCCGGGGATCAAACTTTGCTGATTTTTGTTTCGTTCCGCAAACATTAATTTTGAATTATATTTTTATTAAATGTATCACAATATCACTGCAATCAAAAACTGACGTCAATTTTGACGCCTCTCTTTAAGTTTTCGAGATAATTTGACGAGTTTGTCCACAAATGGCTTCCCGGGGTCAAACTTTAAAAATTTTGGTCTCATTCCGTACACATAAATATCAATTTCTATTTTTTTGAGTGTAGCACAATGTGACTGCTACCAAAAACTGAAGTCAATTTTCACTCCGCTCTGTAATTTTTCGACATAATTCGAAAAGTTTGTCCATAAATGGCTTTCGGGGGTCAAACTTTGCTGATTTTTGTTTCGTTCCGCAAACATAAATTTTAATTTATATTTTATTAAATGTAGCACAATATGACTGCAATCAAAAACTGAAGTCAATTTTCACTCCTCTCTGTAAGTTTTCGAGATAATTAGACGAGTTTGTCCATAAATGGCTTCCGGGGGTCAAACTTTGCTTTTTTTATTTCGTTCCGCAAACATAAATTTTAATTTATTTTTTATTAAATGTAGCACAATATGACTGCAATCAAAAACTGAAGTCTAATTTTACGCCTCTCTGTAAGTTTTCGAGATAATATGTCGAGTTTGTCCATAAATGGTTTCCCGGGGTCAAACTTTTCTTTTTTTATTTCGTTCCGCAAACATAAATTTTAATTTATTTTTTATTAAATGTAGCACAATATGACTGCAATCAAAAACTGAAGTCAAATTTTACGCCTCTCTGTAAGTTTTCGAGATAATTTGACGAGTTTCTCCACAAATTGCTTCGGGGGGTCAAACATTGCTGATTTTTGTTTCGCTCCGCAAACATAAATTTTAATTTATTATTTATTAAATGTAGCACACTATGACTGCAATCAAGAACTAAAGTCAATCTTCACTCCTCTCTGTAAATTTTCGAGATAATTAGACGAGTTTGTCCATAAATGGCTTCCGGGGGTCAAACTTTAAACATTTTGGTATCGTTCCGTAAACATAAATTTTATTTTCTATTATTTTGAATGTAGGACAATGTCACTGCATTCAAAAACTGACGTCAATTTTGACGCCTCTCTTTAAGTTTTCGAGATAATTTGACGAGTTTGTCCACAAATGGCTTCCCGGGGTCAAACTTTAAAAATTTTGGTCTCATTCCGTACACATAAATATCAATTTCTATTTTTTTGAGTGTAGCACAATGTGACTGCTACCAAAAACTGAAGTCAATTTTCACTCCGCTCTGTAATTTTTCGAGATAATTCGAAAAGTTTGTCCATAAATGGCTTTCGGGGGTCAAACTTTGCTGATTTTTGTTTCGTTCCGCAAACATAAATTTTAATTTATATTTTATTAAATGTAGCACAATATGACTGCAATCAAAAACTGAAGTCAATTTTCACTCCTCTCTGTAAGTTTTCGAGATAATTAGACGAGTTTGTCCATAAATGGCTTCCGGGGGTCAAACTTTGCTTTTTTTATTTCGTTCCGCAAACATAAATTTTAATTTATTTTTTACTAAATGTAGCACAATATGACTGCAATCAAACACTGAAGTCAAATTTTACGCCTATCTGTAAGTTTTCGAGATAATTTGACGTGTTTGTCCATAAATGGCTTCCGGGGGTCAAACTTTGCTTTCTTTTTTTCGTTCCGCAAACATAAATTTTAATTGATATTTTATTAAATGTGACACAATATGCCTGCAATCAAAAACTGAAGTCAATTTTTATGCCTCTCTGTAAGTTTGCGAGATAATATGTCGAGTTTGTCCATAAATGGTTTCCCGGGGTCAAACTTTGCTTTTTTTATTTCGTTCCGCAAACATAAATTTTAATTTATTTTTTACTAAATGTAGCACAATATGACTGCAATCAAACACTGAAGTCAAATTTTACGCCTATCTGTAAGTTTTCGAGTTAATTTGACGGGTTTGTCCATAAATGGCTTCCCAAGGTCAAACTTTAAAAATTTTGGTCTCGTTCCGTAAACATAAATTTTAATTTCTATTTTTTTGAATGTAGCACAATGTGACTGCAATCAGAAACTGCAGTCAATTTTCACTCCTCTCTGTAAGCTTTCGAGATAATTTGACGGGTTTGTCCATAAATGGCTTCCCGAGGTCAAACTTTAAAAATTTTGGTCTCGATCCGTAAACATAAATTTTATTTTCTATTTTTTTTTGAATGTAGCACAATGTGACTGCAATCAGAAAGTGCAGTCAATTTGCACTCCTCGCTGTAAGTTTTCGAGTTAATTTGACGGGTTTGTCCATAAATGGCTTCCGGGGATCAAACTTTGCTGATTTTTTTTGGTTCCGCAAACATAAATTTTAATTTCTATTTTTTTGAATGTAGCACAATGTGACTGCTGCCAAAAACTGAAGTCTATTTGCACTCCTCTGAAAGTTTTCGAGATAATTTGACGGGTTTGTCCATAAATGGCTTCCCGGGGTCAAACTTTAAAAATTTTGGTCTCATTCCGTACACATAAATATCAATTTCTATTTTTTTGAGTGTAGCACAATGTGGCTGCAATCAGAAACTGCAGTCAATTTTCACTCCTCTCTGTAAGTTTTCGAGATAATTTGACGGGTTTGTCCATAAATGGCTTCCCGAGGTCAAACTTTAAAAATTTTGGTCTCGTTCCGTAAACATAAATTTTATTTTCTATTTTTTTGAATGTAGCACAATGTGACTGCAATCAGAAAGTGCAGTCAATTTTCACTCCTCGCTGTAAGTTTTCGAGATAATTTGACGGGTTTGTCCATAAATGGCTTCCGGGGATCAAACTTTGCTGATTTTTGTTTCGTTCCGCAAACATAAATTTTGAATTATATTTTATTAAATGTATCACAATATCACTGCAATCAAAAACTGACGCCAATTTTTACGCCTCTCTGTAAGTTTTCGAGATAATTTGACGAGTTTCTCCACAAATTGCTTCGGGGGGTCAAACATTGCTGATTTTTGTTTCGCTCCGCAAACATAAATTTTAATTTCTATTTTTTTGAATGTAGCACAATGTGACTGCAATCAGAAACTGCAGTCAATTTTCACTCCACTCTGTAAGCGTTCTAGATAATTTGACGAGGTTGTCCACAAATGTCTTCCCGGGGTCAAACTTTAAAAATTT
Source organism: Diplolepis rosae (assembly GCA_030998225.1). Taxonomy (NCBI): domain Eukaryota; kingdom Metazoa; phylum Arthropoda; class Insecta; order Hymenoptera; family Diplolepididae; genus Diplolepis; species Diplolepis rosae. The sequence continues at coordinate 1,136,494 of JAPYXD010000729.1, read as the reverse complement.
TGGTCTCGTTCCGTAAACATAAATTTTATTTTCTATTTTTTTGAATGTAGCACAATGTGACTGCAATCAGAAAGTGCAGTCAATTTTCACTCCTCGCTGTAAGTTTTCGAGATAATTTGACGGGTTTGTCCATAAATGGCTTCCGGGGATCAAACTTTGCTGATTTTTGTTTCGTTCCGCAAACATTAATTTTGAATTATATTTTATTAAATGTATCACAATATCACTGCAATCAAAAACTGACGTCAATTTTGACGCCTCTCTTTAAGTTTTCGAGATAATTTGACGAGTTTGTCCATAAATGGCTTCCCGAGGTCAAACTTTAAAAATTTTCGTCTCGTTCCGTAAACATAAATATCAATTTCTATTTTTTTGAGTGTAGCACAATGTGACTGCTACCAAAAACTGAAGTCAATTTTCACTCCGCTCTGTAAGTTTTCGAGATAATTTGACGGTTTGTCCATAAATGGCTTCCCGGTGTCAAATTTGGCTGATTTTGGTTTCGTTCTGCAAACATAAATTATAATTTATACATTTGTGAAAGTAGAGCAATTTGACTGCAATCAAAAACTAAAGTCAATTTTTACTCCTCTCTTTAAGTTTTCGAGATAATTTGACGAGTTTGTGCATAAATTGCTTCCGGGGTTCAAACTTTGCTTTTTTTATTTCGTTCCGCAAACATCAATTTTAATTTATTTTTTACTAAATGTAGCACAATATGACTGCAATCAAACACTGAAGTCAAATTTTACGCCTATCTGTAAGTTTTCGAGATAATTTGACGTGTTTGTCCATAAATGGCTTCCGGGGGTCAAACTTTGCTTTCTTTTTTTCGTTCCGCAAACATAAATTTTAATTGATATTTTATTAAATGTGACACAATATGCCTGCAATCAAAAACTAAAGTCAATTTTTACGCCTCTCTGTAAGTTTGCGAGATAATATGTCGAGTTTGTCCATAAATGGTTTCCCGGGGTCAAACTTTGCTTTTTTTATTTCGTTCCGCAAACATAAATTTTAATTTATTTTTTACTAAATGTAGCACAATATGACTGCAATCAAACACTGAAGTCAAATTTTACGCCTATCTGTAAGTTTTCGAGATAATTTGACGGGTTTGTCCATAAATGGCTTTCGGGGGTCAAACTTTGCTTTTTTTATTTCGTTCCGCAGACATAAATTTTAATTTCTATTTTTTTGAATGTAGCACAATGTGACTGCAATCAAAAACTGAAGTCAATTTTTACGCCTCTCTGTAAGTTTGCGAGACAATTTGTCGAGTTTGTCCATAAATGGCTTCCGGGGATGAAACTTTGCTGATTTTTGTTTCGTTCCGCAAAAATAAAATTTAATTTATTTTTTATTAAATGTAGCACAATGTGACTGCAATCAGAAAGTGCAGTCAATTTTCACTCCTCGCTGTAAGTTTTCGAGATAATTTGACGGGTTTGTCCATAAATGGCTTCCGGGGATCAAACTTTGCTGATTTTTGTTTCGTTCCGCAAAAATAAAATTTAATTTATTTTTTATTAAATGTAGCACAATATGACTGCAATCAAAAACTGAAGTCAAATTTTACGCCTCTCTGTAAGTTTTCGAGATAATTTGACGAGTTTGTCCATAAATGGCTTCCCGGGGTCAAACTTTGCTTTTTTTATTTCGTTCCGCAAGCATAAATTTTAATTTATATTTTCTTAAATGTGGAACAAAATGACTGCGATCAAAAACTGAAGTCTAATTTTACGCCTCTCTGTAAGTTTTCGAGATAATATGTCGAGTTTGTCCATAAATGGTTTCCCGGGGTCAAACTTTTCTTTTTTTATTTCGTTCCGCAAACATAAATTTTAATTTATTTTTTATTAAATGTAGCACAATATGACTGCAATCAAAAACTGAAGTCAAATTTTACGCCTCTCTGTAAGTTTTCGAGATAATTTGACGAGTTTCTCCACAACTTGCTTCGGGGGGTCAAACATTGCTGATTTTTGTTTCGCTCCGCAAACATAAATTTTAATTTATTATTTATTAAATGTAGCACACTATGACTTCAATCAAGAACTAAAGTCAATTTTCACTCCTCTCTGTAAATTTTCGAAATAATTAGACGAGTTTGTCCATAAATGGCTTCCGGGGGTCAAACTTTAAACATTTTGGTCTCGTTCCGTAAACATAAATATCAATTTCTATTTTTTTGAGTGTAGCACAATGTGACTGCAATCAGAAACTGAAGTCAATTTTCAATCCGCTCTGTAATTTTTCGAGATAATTCGAAAAGTTTGTCCATAAATGGCTTCCGGGGGTCAAACTTTAATGATTTTTTTGTCGTTCCGAAAACATAAATTTTAATTTCTAATTTATTAAATGTAGCACACTCTGACTGCAGACAAAAACTCAAGTCAATTTTTACGCCTCTCTGTAAGTTTTCGATATAATTTGACGAGTTTGTCCATAAATGGCTTTCGGGGGTCAAACTTAGCTTTTTTTATTTCGTTGCGCAAGCATAAATTTTAATTTATTTTTTACTAAATGTAGCACAATATGACTGCAATCAAACACTGAAGTCAAATTTTACGCCTATCTGTAAGTTTTCGAGATAATTTGACGTGTTTGTCCATAAATGGCTTCCGGGGGTCAAACTTTGCTTTCTTTTTTTCGTTCCGCCAACATAAATTTTAATTGATATTTTATTAAATGTGACACAATATGCCTGCAATCAAAAACTGAAGTCAATTTTTATGCCTCTCTGTACGTTTGCGAGATAATATGTCGAGTTTGTCCATAAATGGTTTCCCGGGGTCAAACTTTGCTTTTTTTATTTCGTTCCGCAAACATAAATTTTAATTTATTTTTTACTAAATGTAGCACAATATGACTGCAATCAAACACTGAAGTCAAATTTTACGCCTATCTGTAAGTTTTCGAGTTAATTTGACGGGTTTGTCCATAAATGGCTTCCCTAGGTCAAACTTTAAAAATTTTGGTCTCGTTCCGTAAACATAAATTTTAATTTCTATTTTTTTGAATGTAGCACAATGTGACTGCAATCAGAAACTGCAGTCAATTTTCACTCCTCTCTGTAAGCTTTCGAGATAATTTGACGGGTTTGTCCATAAATGGCTTCCCGAGGTCAAACTTTAAAAATTTTGGTCTCGTTCCGTAAACATAAATTTTATTTTCTATTTTTTTGAATGTAGCACAATGTGACTGCAATCAGAAAGTGCAGTCAATTTGCACTCCTCGCTGTAAGTTTTCGAGTTAATTTGACGGGTTTGTCCATAAATGGCTTCCGGGGATCAAACTTTGCTGATTTTTTTTGGTTCCGCAAACATAAATTTTAATTTCTATTTTTTTGAATGTAGCACAATGTGACTGCTGCCAAAAACTGAAGTCTATTTGCACTCCTCTGAAAGTTTTCGAGATAATTTGACGAGTTTGTCCACAAATGGCTTCCCGGGGTCAAACTTTAAAAATTTTGGTCTCATTCCGTACACATAAATATCAATTTCTATTTTTTTGAGTGTAGCACAATGTGACTGCAGTCAGAAACTGCAGTCAATTTTCACTCCTCTCTGTAAGTTTTCGAGATAATTTGACGGGTTTGTCCATAAATGGCTTCCCGAGGTCAAACTTTAAAAATTTTGGTCTCGTTCCGTAAACATAAATTTTATTTTCTATTTTTTTGAATGTAGCACAATGTGACTGCAATCAGAAAGTGCAGTCAATTTTCACTCCTCGCTGTAAGTTTTCGAGATAATTTGACGGGTTTGTCCATAAATGGCTTCCGGGGATCAAACTTTGCTGATTTTTGTTTCGTTCCGCAAACATAAATTTTGAATTATATTTTATTAAGTGTATCACAATATCACTGCAATCAAAAACTGACGTCAATTTTTACGCCTCTCTGTAAGTTTTCGAGATAATTTGACGAGTTTCTCCACAAATTGCTTCGGGGGGTCAAACATTGCTGATTTTTGTTTCGCTCCGCAAACGTAAATTTTAATTTCTAGTTTTTTGAATGTAGCACAATGTGACTGCAATCAGAAACTGCAGTCAATTTTCACTCCTCTCTGTAAGCTTTCGAGATAATTTGACGGGTTTGTCCATAAATGGCTTCCCGGAGTCAAACTTTAAAAATGATGGTCTCGTTCCGTAAACATAAATTTTATTTTCTATTTTTTTGAATGTAGCACAATGTGACTGCAATCAGAAAGTGCAGTCAATTTTCACTCCTCGCTGTAAGTTTTCGAGATAATTTGACGTGTTTGTCCATAAATGGCTTCCGGGGATCAAACTTTGCTGATTTTTGTTTCGTTCCGCAAACATTAATTTTGAATTATATTTTATTAAATGTATCACAATATCACTGCAATCAAAAACTGACGTCAATTTTTACGCCTCTCTTTAAGTTTTCGAGATAATTTGACGAGTTTGTCCACAAATGGCTTCCCGGGGTCAAACTTTAAAAAATTTGGTCTCATTCCGTACACATAAATATCAATTTCTATTTTTTTGAGTGTAGCACAATGTGACTGCTACCAAAAACTGAAGTCAATTTTCACTCCGCTCTGTAATTTTTCGAGATAATTCGAAAAGTTTGTCCATAAATGGCTTTCGGGGGTCAAACTTTGCTGATTTTTGTTTCGTTCCGCAAACATAAATTTTAATTTATATTTTATTAAATGTAGCACAATATGACTGCAATCAAAAACTGAAGTCAATTTTCACTCCTCTCTGTAAGTTTTCGAGATAATTAGACGAGTTTGTCCATAAATGGCTTCCGGGGGTCAAACTTTGCTTTTTTTATTTCGTTCCGCAAACATAAATTTTAATTTATTTTTTACTAAATGTAGCACAATATGACTGCAATCAAACACTGAAGTCAAATTTTACGCCTATCTGTAAGTTTTCGAGATAATTTGACGTGTTTGTCCATAAATGGCTTCCGGGGGTCAAACTTTGCTTTCTTTTTTTCGTTCCGCAAACATAAATTTTAATTGATATTTTATTAAATGTGACACAATATGCCTGCAATCAAAAACTAAAGTCAATTTTTACGCCTCTCTGTAAGTTTGCGAGATAATATGTCGAGTTTGTCCATAAATGGTTTCCCGGGGTCAAACTTTGCTTTTTTTATTTCGTTCCGCAAACATAAATTTTAATTTATTTTTTACTAAATGTAGCACAATATGACTGCAATCAAACACTGAAGTCAAATTTTACGCCTATCTGTAAGTTTTCGAGATAATTTGACGGGTTTGTCCATAAATGGCTTCCGGGGGTCAAACTTTGCTTTTTTTATTTCGTTCCGCAGACATAAATTTTAATTTCTATTTTTTTGAATGTAGCACAATGTGACTGCAATCAAAAACTGAAGTCAATTTTTACGCCTCTCTGTAAGTTTGCGAGACAATTTGTCGAGTTTGTCCATAAATGGCTTCCGGGGATGAAACTTTGCTGATTTTTGTTTCGTTCCGCAAAAATAAAATTTAATTTATATTTTTTTAAATGTTGCACAATGTGACTGCAATCAGAAAGTGCAGTCAATTTTCACTCCTCGCTGTAAGTTTTCGAGATAATTTGACGGGTTTGTCCATAAATGGCTTGCGGGGATCAAACTTTGCTGATTTTTATTTCGTTCCGCAAACATAAATTTTAATTTATATTTTATTAAATGTAGAACAATGTGACTGCAATCAGAAACTGAAGTCAATTTTCAATCCTCTCTGTAAGTTTTCGAGATAATTAGACGAGTTTGTCCATAAATGGCTTCCCGGGGTCAAACTTTGCTTTTTTTATTTCGTTCCGCAAGCATAAATTTTAATTTATATTTTCTTAAATGTAGCACAATATGACTGCAATCAAAAACTGAAGTCTAATTTTACGCCTCTCTGTAAGTTTTCGAGATAATATGCCGAGTTTGTCCATAAATGGTTTCCCGGGGTAAAACTTTGCTAATTTTGATTTCGTTCCGCAAACATAAATTTTAATTCTAATTTTTTTAAATGTAGCACAATGTGACTGCAATCAAAAACTGAAGTCAATTTTTACGCCTCTCTGTAAGTTTGCGAGACAATTTGTCGAGTTTGTCCATAAATGGCTTCCGGGGATGAAACTTTGCTGATTTTTGTTTCGTTCCGCAAAAATAAAATTTAATTTATTTTTTATTAAATGTGGCACAATGTGACTGCAATCAGAAAGTGCAGTCAATTTTCACTCCTCTCTGTAAGTTTTCGAGATAATTTGACGGGTTTGTCCATAAATGGCTTCCGGGGATCAAACTTTGCTGATTTTTGTTTCGTTCCGCAAACATAAATTTTAATTTATTTTTTATTAAATGTAGCACAATATGACTGCAATCAAAAACTGAAGTCAGTTTTTACGCCTCTCTGTAAGTTTTCGAGATAATTTGACGAGTTTGTCCATAAATGGCTTCCGGGGGTCAAACTTTGCTTTTTTTATTTCGTTCCGCAAACATAAATTTTAATTTATTTTTTATTAAATGTAGCACAATATGACAGCAATCAAAAACTGAAGTCAATTTTTACGCCTCTCTGTAAGTTTTCGAGATAATTTGACGTGTTTGTCCATAAATGGCTTCCGGGGGTCAAACTTTGCTTTTTTTATTTCGTTCCGCAAGCATAAATTTTAATATATTTTTTACTAAATGTAGCACAATATGACTGCAATCAAACACTGAAGTCAAATTTTACGCCTATCTGTAAGTTTTCGAGATAATTTGACGTGTTTGTCCATAAATGGCTTCCGGGGTTCAAACTTTGCTGATTTTTGTTTCGTTCCGCAAACATAAATTTTGATTTCTATTCTATTAAATGTATCACAATATCACTGCAATCAAAAACTGAAGTCAATTTTTACGCCTCTCTGTAAGTTTTCGAGATAATTTGACGAGTTTCTCCACAAATTGCTTCGGGGGGTCAAACATTGCTGATTTTTGTTTCGCTCCGCAAACATAAATTTTAATTTATTATTTATTAAATGTAGCACACTATGACTGCAATCAAGAACTAAAGTCAATCTTCACTCCTCTCTGTAAATTTTCGAGATAATTAGACGAGTTTGTCCATAAATGGCTTCCGGGGGTCAAACTTTAAACATTTTGGTCTCGTTCCGTAAACATAAATTTTAATTTCTATTTTTTTGAATGTAGCACAATGTGACTGCTGCCAAAAACTGAAGTCTATTTTCACTCCTCTGAAAGTTTTCGAGATAATTTGACGTGTTTGTCCATAAATGGCTTCCCGAGGTCAAACTTTAAAAATTTTGGTCTCGTTCCGTAAACATAAATTTTATTTTCTATTATTTTGAATGTAGCACAATGTGACTGCAATCAGAAACTGCAGTCAATTTTCACTCCTCGCTGTAAGTTTTCGAGATAATTTGACGAGTTTGTCCACAAATGGCTTCCGGGGGTCAAACTTTGCTGATTTTTGTTTCGTTCCGCAAACATAAATTTTGAATTATATTTTATTAAATGTATCACAATATCACTGCAATCAAAAACTGACGTCAATTTTTACGCCTCTCTGTAAGTTTTCGAGATAAATTGACGAGTTTGTCCACAAATGGCTTCCCGGGGTCAAACTTTAAAAATTTTGATCTCATTCCGTACACATAAATATCAATTTCTATTTTTTGGAGTGTAGCACAATGTGACTGCTACCAAAAACTGACGTCAATTTTCACTCCGCTCTGTAATTTTTCGAGATAATTCGACAAGTTTGTCCATAAATGGCTTTCGGGGGTCAAACTTTGCTGATTTTTGTTTCGTTCCGCAAACATAAATTTTAATTTATATTTTATTAAATGTAGCACAATATGACTGCAATCATAAACTTAAGTCAATTTTCACTCCTGTCTGTAAGTTTTCGAGATAATTTTACGAGTTTGTCCATAAATGGCTTCCGGGGGTCAAACTTTGCTTTTTTTATTTCGTTCCGCAAACATAAATTTTAATTTATTTTTTACTAAATGTAGCACAATATGACTGCAATCAAACACTGAAGTCAAATTTTACGCCTATCTGTAAGTTTTCGAGATAATTTGACGTGTTTGTCCATAAATGGCTTCCGGGTGTCAAACTTTGCTTTCTTTTTTTCGTTCCGCAAAAATAAATTTTAATTGATATTTTATTAAATGTGACACAATATGCCTGCAATCAAAAACTGAAGTCAATTTTTATGCCTCTCTGTAAGTTTGCGAGATAATATGTCGAGTTTGTCCATAAATGGTTTCCCGGGGTCAAACTTTGCATTTTTTATTTCGTTCCGCAAACATAAATTTTAATTTATTTTTTACTAAATGTAGCACAATATGACTGCAATCAAACACTGAAGTCAAATTTTACGCCTATCTGTAAGTTTTCGAGTTAATTTGACGGGTTTGTCCATAAATAGTTTCCCGGAGTCAAACTTTAAAAATGTTGGTCTCGTTCCGTAAACATAAATTTTATTTTCTATTTTTTTGAATGTAGCACAATGTGACTGCAATCAGAAAGTGCAGTCAATTTACACTCATCGCTGTAAGATTTCGAGATAATTTGACGGGTTTGTCCATAAATGGCTTCCGGGGATCAAACTTTGCTGATTTTTTTTCGTTACGCAAACATAAATTTTAATTTCTATTTTTTTGAATGTAGCACAATGTGACTGCTGCCAAAAACTGAAGTCTATTTGCACTCCTCTGAAAGTTTTCGAGATAATTTGACGGGTTTGTCCATAAATGGCTTCCCTAGGTCAAACTTTAAAAATTTTGGTCTCGTTCCGTAAACATAAATTTTAATTTCTATTTTTTTGAATGTAGCACAATGTGACTGCAATCAGAAACTGCAGTCAATTTTCACTCCTCTCTGTAAGCTTTCGAGATAATTTGACGGGTTTGTCCATAAATGGCTTCCCGAGGTCAAACTTTAAAAATTTTGGTCTCGTTCCGTAAACATAAATTTTATTTTCTATTTTTTTGAATGTAGCACAATGTGACTGCAATCAGAAAGTGCAGTCAATTTCCACTCCTCGCTGTAAGTTTTCGAGATAATTTGACGGGTTTGTCCATAAATGGCTTCCGGGGATCAAACTTTGCTGATTTTTTTTCGTTCCGCAAACATAAATTTTAATTTCTATTTTTTTGAATGTAGCACAATGTGACTGCTGCCAAAAACTGAAGTCTATTTGCACTCCTCTGAAAGTTTTCGAGATAATTTGACGGGTTTGTCCATAAATGGCTTCCCAAGGTCAAACTTTAAAAATTTTGGTCTCATTCCGTACACATAAATATCAATTTCTATTTTTTTGAGTGTAGCACAATGTGTCTGCAATCAGAAACTGCAGTCAATTTTCACTCCTCTCTGTAAGTTTTCGAGATAATTTGACGGGTTTGTCCATAAATGGCTTCCCGAGGTCAAACTTAAAAAATTTTGGTCTCGTTCCGTAAACATAAATTTTATTTTCTATTTTTTTTAATGTAGCACAATGTGACTGCAATCAGAAAGTGCAGTCAGTTTTCACTCCTCGCTGTAAGTTTTCGAGATAATTTGACGGGTTTGTCCATAAATGGCTTCCGGGGATCAAACTTTGCTGATTTTTGTTTCGTTCCGCAAACATAAATTTTGAATTATATTTTATTAAATGTATCACAATATCACTGCAATCAAAAACTGACGTCAATTTTTACGCCTCTCTGTAAGTTTTCGAGATAATTTGACGAGTTTCTCCACAAATTGCTTCGGGGGGTCAAACATTGCTGATTTTTGTTTCGCTCCGCAAACATAAATTTTAATTTCTATTTTTTGAAATGTAGGACAATGTAACTGCAATCAAAAACTGAAGTCAATTTTTACGCCTCTCTGTAAGTTTTCGAGATACTTTGACGAGTTTGTCCACAAATGGCTTCCCGGGGTCAAACTTTGCTTTTTTTATTTCGTTCCGCGAGCATAAATTTTAATTTATATTTTCTTAAATGTGGAACAAAATGACTGCGATCAAAAACTGAAGTCAATTTTTACGCCTCACTGTAAGTTTTCGAGATAATTTGACGAGTTTGTCCATAAATGGCTTCCGGGGATGAAACTTTGCTGATTTTTGTTTCGTTCCGCAAAAATAAAATTTAATTTATTTTTTATTAAATGTAGCACAATGTGACTGCAATCAGAAAGTGCAGTCAATTTTCAATCCTCTCTGTAAGTTTTCGAGATAATTTGACGGGTTTGTCCATAAATGGCTTCCGGGGATCAAACTTTGCTGATTTTTGTTTCGTTCCGCAAACATAAATTTTAATTTATTTTTTATTAAATGTAGCACAATATGACTGCAATCAAAAACTGAAGTCAAATTTTACGCCTCTCTGTAAGTTTTCGAGATAATTTGACGGGTTTGTCCATAAATGGCTTCCGGGGGTCAAACTTTGCTGATTTTTTTTCGTTCCGCAAACATAAATTTTAATTTATATTTTATTAAATGTATCATAATATCACTGCAATCAAAAACTGAGGTCAATTTTTACGCCTCTCTGTAAGTTTTCGAGATAATTTGACGAGTTTGTCCACAAATGGCTTCCCGGGGATCAAACTTTGCTGATTTAAGTTTCGTTCCGCGAACATAAATTTTGAATTATATTTTATTAAATGTATCACAATATCACTGCAATCAAAAACTGACGTCAATTTTTACGCCTCTCTGTAAGTTTTCGAGATAATTTGACGAGTTTCTCCACAAATTGCTTCGGGGGGTCAAACTTTGCTGATTTTTGTTTCGTTCCGCAAACATAAATTTTAATTTCTATTTTTTTGAATGTAGCACAATGTGACTGCAATCAGAAACTGCAGTCAATTTTCACTCCTCTCTGTAAGCTTTCGAGATAATTTGACGGGTTTGTCCATAAATGGCTTCCCGAGGTCAAACTTTAAAAATTTTGGTCTCGTTCCGTAAACATAAATTTTAGTTTCTATTTTTTTGAATGTAGCACAATGTGACTGCAATCAGAAAGTGCAGTCAATTTTCACTCCTCGCTGTAAGTTTTCGAGATAATTAGACGAGTTTGTCCATAAATGGCTTCCGGGGATCAAACTTTGCTGATTTTTGTTTCGTTCCGCAAACATAAATTTTAATTTATATTTTATTAAATGTGGCACAATATGACTACAGTCAAAAACTGAAGTCAATTTTTACGCCTCTCTGTAAGTTTTCGAGATAATTTGACGAGTTTGTCCATAAATGGCTTTCGGGGGTCAAACTTTGCTTTTTTTATTTCGTTCCGCAAGCATAGATTTTAATTTATATTTTCTTAAATGTGGAACAAAATGACTACGATCAAAAACTGAAGTCAATTTTTACGCCTCTCTGTAAGTTTTCGAGATAATTTGACGGGTTTGTCCATAAATGGCTTCCGGGGATCAAACTTTGCTGATTTAAGTTTCGTTCCGCGAACATAAATTTTAATTTATATTTTCTTAAATGTGGAACAAAATGACTGCGATCAAAAACTGAAGTCAATTTTTACGCCTCTCTGTAAGTTTTCGAGATAATTTGACGAGTTTGTCCATAAATGGCTTTCGGGGGTCAAACTTTGCTTTTTTTATTTCGTTCCGCGAGCATAAATTTTAATTTATATTTTACTACATGTAGCACAATATGACTGCAATCAAACACTGAAGTCAAATTTTACGCCTATCTGTAAGTTTTCGAGATAATTTGACGTGTTTGTCCATAAATGGCTTCCGGGGGTCAAACTTTGCTTTCTTTTTTTCGTTCCGCAAACATAAATTTTAATTGATATTTTATTAAATGTGACACAATATGCCTGCAATCAAAAACTAAAGTCAATTTTTACGCCTCTCTGTAAGTTTGCGAGATAATATGTATAGTTTGTCCATAAATGGCTTTCGGGGGTCAAACTTTGCTTTTTTTATTTCGTTCCGCGAGCATAAATTTTAATTTATATTTTCTTAAATGTGGAACAAAATGACTGCGATCAAAAACTGAAGTCAATTTTTACGCCTCTCTGTAAGTTTTCGAGATAATTTGACGAGTTTGTCCATAAATGGCTTGCGGGGATCAAACTTTGCTGATTTTTATTTCGTTCCGCAAACATAAATTTTGATTTCTATTCTATTAAATGTATCACAATATCACTGCAATCAAAAACTGAAGTCAATTTTTACGCCTCTTTGTAAGTTTTCGAGATAATTTGACGAGTTTGTCCACAAATGGCTTCCGGGGGTCAAACTTTGCTGATTTTTGTATCGTTCCGAAAACATAAATTTTAATTTCTATTTTATTAAATGTATCACAATATCACTGCAATCAAAAACTGAAGTCAATTTTTACGCCTCTCTGTAAGTTTTCGAGATAATTTGACGAGTTTGTCCATAAATGGCTTTCGGGGGTCAAACTTTGCTTTTTTTATTTCGTTCCGCAAGCATAGATTTTAATTTATATTTTCTTAAATGTGGAACAAAATGACTGCGATCAAAAACTGAAGTTAATTTTTACGCCTCTCTGTAAGTTTTCGAGATAATTTGACGAGTTTGTCCATAAATGGCTTCCGCGGGTCAAACTTTGCTGATTTTTGTTTCGTTCCGCAAACATAAATTTTGATTTCTATTCTATTAAAATGTATCACAATATCACTGCAATCAAAAACTGAAGTCAATTTTTACGCCTCTCTGTAAGTTTTCGAGATAATTTGACGAGTTTGTCCACAAATGGCTTCCGGGGGTCAAACTTTGCTGATTTTTGTTTCGTTCCGCAAACATAAATTTTGAATTATATTTTATTAAATGTATCACAATATCACTGCAATCAAAAACTGACGCCAATTTTTACGCCTCTCTGTAAGTTTTCGAGATAATTTGACGAGTTTCTCCACAAATTGCTTCGGGGGGTCAAACATTGCTGATTTTTGTTTCGCTCCGCAAACATAAATTTTAATTTATTATTTATTAAATGTAGCACAATGTGACTGCTGCCAAAAACTGAAGTCTATTTTCACTCCTCTGAAAGTTTTCGAGATAATTTGACGTGTTTGTCCATAAATGGCTTCCCGAGGTCAAACTTTAAAAATTTTGGTCTCGTTCCGTAAACATAAATTTTATTTTCTATTATTTTGAATGTAGCACAATGTGACTGCAATCAGAAACTGCAGTCAATTTTCACTCCTCGCTGTAAGTTTTCGAGATAATTTGACGGGTTTGTCCATAAATGCCATCCGGGGATCAAACTTTGCTGATTTTTGTTTCGTTCCGCAAACATAAATTTTGAATTATATTTTATTAAATGTATCACAATATCACTGCAATCAAAAACTGACGCCAATTTTTACGCCTCTCTGTAAGTGTTCGAGATTATTTGACGAGTTTGTCCATAAATGGCTTCCCGGGGTCAAACTTTAAAAATTTTGATCTCATTCCGTACACATAAATATCAATTTCTATTTTTTGGAGTGTAGCACAATGTGACTGCTACCAAAAACTGACGTCAATTTTCACTCCGCTCTGTAATTTTTCGAGATAATTCGAAAAGTTTGTCCATAAATGGCTTTCGGGGGTCAAACTTTGCTGATTTTTGTTTCGTTCCGCAAACATAAATTTTAATTTATTTTTTACTAAATGTAGCACGATATGACTGCAATCAAACACTGAAGTCAAATTTTACGCCTATCTGTAAGTTTTCGAGATAATTTGACGTGTTTGTCCATAAATGGCTTCCGGGGGTCAAACTTTGCTTTCTTTTTTCGTTCCGCAAAAATAAATTTTAATTGATATTTTATTAAATGTGACACAATATGCCTGCAATCAAAAACTGAAGTCAATTTTTATGCCTCTCTGTAAGTTTGCGAGATAATATGTCGAGTTTGTCCATAAATGGTTTCCCGGGGTCAAACTTTGCTTTTTTTATTTCGTTCCGCAAACATAAATTTTAATTTATTTTTTACTAAATGTAGCACAATATGACTGCAATCAAACACTGAAGTCTATTTTCACACCTCTGAAAGTTTTCGAGATAATTTGACGTGTTTGTCCATAAATGGCTTCCCGAGGTCAAACTTTAAAAATTTTGGTCTCGTTCCGTAAACATAAATTTTAATTTCTATTTTTTTGAATGTAGCACAATGTGACTGCAATCAGAAACTGCAGTCAATTTTCACTCCTCTCTGTAAGCTTTCGAGATAATTTGACGGGTTTGTCCATAAATGGCTTCCCGAGGTCAAACTTTAAAAATTTTGGTCTCGTTCCGTAAACATAAATTTTAATTTCTATTTTTTTGAATGTAGCACAATGTGACTGCAATCAGAAAGTGCAGTCAATTTGCACTCCATGCTGTAAGCTTTCGAGATAATTTGACGGGTTTGTCCATAAATGGCTTCCGGGGATCAAACTTTGCTGATTTTTTTTCGTTCCGCAAACATAAATTTTAATTTCTATTTTTTTGAATGTAGCACAATGTGACTGCTGCCAAAAACTGAAGTCTATTTGCACTCCTCTGAAAGTTTTCGAGATAATTTGACGGGTTTGTCCATAAATGGCTTCCCGGGGTCAAACTTTAAAAATTTTGGTCTCATTCCGTACACATAAATATCAATTTCTATTTTTTTGAGTGTAGCACAATGTGGCTGCAATCAGAAACTGCAGTCAATTTTCACTCCTCTCTGTAAGTTTTCGAGATAATTTGACGGGTTTGTCCATAAATGGCTTCCCGAGGTCAAACTTTAAAAATTTTGGTCTCGTTCCGTAAACATAAATTTTATTTTCTATTTTTTTGAATGTAGCACAATGTGACTGCAATCAGAAAGTGCAGTCAATTTTCACTCCTCGCTGTAAGTTTTCGAGATAATTTGACGGGTTTGTCCATAAATGCCATCCGGGGATCAAACTTTGCTGATTTTTGTTTCGTTCCGCAAACATAAATTTTGAATTATATTTTATTAAATGTATCACAATATCACTGCAATCAAAAACTGACGCCAATTTTTACGCCTCTCTGTAAGTTTTCGAGATAATTTGACGGGTTTGTCCATAAATGGCTTCCCGAGGTCAAACTTTAAAAATTTTGGTCTCGTTCCGTAAACATAAATTTTAATTTCTATTTTTTTGAATGTAGCACAATGTGACTGCAATCAGAAACTGCAGTCAATTTTCACTCCTCTCTGTAAGCTTTCGAGATAATTTGACGGGTTTGTCCATAAATGGCTTCCCGAGGTCAAACTTTAAAAATTTTGGTCTCGTTCCGTAAACATAAATTTTATTTTTCTATTTTTTTGAATGTAGCACAATGTGACTGCAATCAGAAAGTGCAGTCAATTTGCACTCCTCGCTGTAAGCTTTCGAGATAATTTGACGGGTTTGTCCATAAATGGCTTCCGGGGATCAAACTTTGCTGATTTTTTTTCGTTCCGCAAACATAAATTTTAATTTCTATTTTTTTGAATGTAGCACAATGTGACTGCTGCCAAAAACTGAAGTCTATTTGCACTCCTCTGAAAGTTTTCGAGATAATTTGACGGGTTTGTCCATAAATGGCATCCCAAGGTCAAACTTTAAAAATTTTGGTCTCATTCCGTACACATAAATATCAATTTCTATTTTTTTGAGTGTAGCACAATGTGACTGCTACCAAAAACTGAAGTCAATTTTCACTCCTCTCTGTAAGCTTTCGAGATAATTTGACGGGTTTGTCCATAAAATGGCTTCCCAAGGTCAAACTTTAAAAATTTTGGTCTCGTTCCGTAAACATAAATTTTATTTTCTATTTTTTCGAATGTAGCACAATGTGACTGCAATCAAAAACTGAAGTCAATTTTCACTCCTCTCTGTAAGTTTTCGAGATAATTTGACGAGTTTGTCCATAAATGGCTTCCGGGGATCAAACTTTGCTGATTTTTGTTTCGTTCCGCAAACATAAATTTTGAATTATATTTTATTAAATGTATCACAATATCACTGCAATCAAAAAACTGACGTCAATTTTTACGCCTCTCTGTAAGTTTTCGAGATAATTTGACGAGTTTCTCCACAAATTGCTTCGGGGGGTCAAACTTTGCTGATTTTTGTTTCGTTCCGCAAACATAAATTTTAATTTCTATTTTTTTGAATGTAGCACAATGTGACTGCAATCAGAAACTGCAGTCAATTTTCACTCCTCTCTGTAAGCTTTCGAGATAATTTGACGGGTTTGTCCATAAATGGCTTCCCGAGGTCAAACTTTAAAAATTTTGGTCTCGTTCCGTAAACATATATTTTAATTTCTATTTTTTTGAATGTAGCACAATGTGACTGCAATCAGAAAGTGTAGTCAATTTTCACTCCTCGCTGTAAGTTTTCGAGATAATTTGACGGGTTTGTCCATAAATGGCTTCCGGGGATCAAACTTTGCTGATTTTTGTTTCTGTTCCGCAAACATAAATTTTGAATTATATTTTATTAAATGTATCACAATATCACTGCAATCAAAAACTGACGTCAATTTTTACGCCTCTCTGTAAGTTTTCGAGATAATTTGACGAGTTTCTCCACAAATTGCTTCGGGGGGTCAAACATTGCTGATTTTTGTTTCGCTCCGCAAACATAAATTTTAATTTCTATTTTTTTGAATGTAGCACAATGTGACTGCAATCAGAAACTGCAGTCAATTTTCACTCCGCTCTGTAATTTTTCGAGATAATTCGAAAAGTTTGTCCATAAATGGCTTTCGGGGGTCAAACTTTGCTGATTTTTGTTTCGTTCCGCAAACATAAATTTTAATTTATTTTTTACTAAATGTAGCACAATATGACTGCAATCAAACACTGAAGTCAAATTTTACGCCTATCTGTAAGTTTTCGAGATAATTTGACGTGTTTGTCCATAAATGGCTTCCGGGGGTCAAACTTTGCTTTCTTTTTTCGTTCCGCAAACATAAATTTTAATTGATATTTTATTAAATGTGACACAATATGCCTGCAATCAAAAACTAAAGTCAATTTTTACGCCTCTCTGTAAGTTTGCGAGATAATATGTCGAGTTTGTCCATAAATGGTTATCCGGGGTCAAACTTTGCTTTTTTTATTTCGTTCCGCAAACATAAATTTTAATTTATTTTTTACTAAATGTAGCACAATATGACTGCAATCAAACACTGAAGTCAAATTTTACGCCTATCTGTAAGTTTTCGAGATAATTTGACGTGTTTGTCCATAAATGGCTTCCGGGGTTCAAACTTTGCTGATTTTTGTTTCGTTCCGCAAACATAAATTTTGATTTCTATTCTATTAAAATGTATCACAATATCACTGCAATCAAAAACTGAAGTCAATTTTTACGCCTCTCTGTAAGTTTTCGAGATAATTTGACGAGTTTCTCCACAAATTGCTTCGGGGGGTTAAACATTGCTGATTTTTGTTTCGCTCCGCAAACATAAATTTTAATTTATTATTTATTAAATGTAGCACACTATGACTTCAATCAAGAACTAAAGTCAATTTTCACTCCTCTCTGTAAATTTTCGAGATAATTAGACGAGTTTGTCCATAAATGGCTTCCGGGGGTCAAACTTTAATCATTTTGGTCTCGTGCGGTAAACATAAATTTTAATTTCTATTTTTTTGAATGTAGCACAATGTGACTGCTGCCAAAAACTGAAGTCAATTTTGACGCTACTCTGTAAGTTTTCGAGATAATTTGACGAGTTTGTGCACAAATGGTTTCCCGGAGTCAAACTTTAAAAACATTGGTCTCATTCCGTACAAATAAATATGAATTTCTATTTTTTTGAGTGTAGCACAATGTGACTGCTACCAAAAACTGAAGTCAATTTTCACTCCTCTCTGTAATTTTTCGAGATAATTCGACAAGTTTGTCCATAAATGGCTTCCGGGGATCAAACTTTGCTGATTTTTGTTTCGTTCCGCAAACATAAATTTTAATTTATTTTTTACTAAATGTAGCACAATATGACTGCAATCAAACACTGAAGTCAAATTTTACGCCTATCTGTAAGTTTTCGAGATAATTTGACGTGTTTGTCCATAAATGGCTTCCGGGGGTCAAACTTTGCTTTCTTTTTTTCGTTCCGCAAACATAAATTTTAATTGATATTTTATTAAATGTGACACAATATGCCTGCAATCAAAAACTGAAGTCAATTTTTACGCCTCTCTGTAAGTTTTCGAGATAATTTGTCGAGTTTGTCCATAAATGGCTTTCGGGGGTCAAACTTTGCTTTTTTTATTTCGTTCCGCAAGCATAAATTTTAATTTATATTTTCTTAAATGTGGAACAAAATGACTGCGATCAAAAACTGAAGTCAATTTTTACGCCTCTCTGTAAGTTTTCGAGATAATTAGACGAGTTTGTCCATATATGGCTTGCGGGGATCAAACTTTGCTGATTTTTATTTCGTTCCGCGAACATAAATTTTGATTTCTATTCTATTAAATGTATCACAATGTGACTGCAATCAAAAACTGAAGTCAATTTTTACGCCTCTCTGTAAGTTTTCGAGATAATTTGACTGTTTGTCCACAAATGGCCCCCCGGGGTCAAACTTTGCTGATTTTGGTTTCGTTCCTAAAACATAAATTTTGAATTATATTTTATTAAATGTATCACAATATCACTGCAATCAAAAACTGACGCCAATTTTTACGCCTCTCTGTAAGTTTTCGAGATAATTTGACGAGTTTCTCCACAAATTGCTTCGGGGGGTCAAACATTGCTGATTTTTGTTTCGCTCCGCAAACATAAATTTTAATTTATTATTTATTAAATGTGGCACAATATGACTACAGTCAAAAACTGAAGTCAATTTTTACGCCTCTCTGTAAGTTTTCGAGATAATTTGACGAGTTTGTCCATAAATGGCTTTCGGGGGTCAAACTTTGCTTTTTTTATTTCGTTCCGCGAGCATAAATTTTAATTTATATTTTCTTAAATGTGGAACAAAATGACTGCGATCAAAAACTGAAGTCAATTTTTACGCCTCTCTGTAAGTTTTCGAGATAATTTGACGAGTTTGTCCATAAATGGCTTGCGGGGATCAAACTTTGCTGATTTTTATTTCGTTCCGCAAACATAAATTTTAATTTCTATTCTATTAAATGTATCACAATATCACTGCTATCAAAAACTGAAGTCAATTTTTACGCCTCTCTGTAAGTTTACGAGATAATTTGACGAGTTTTTCCACAAATGGCTTCCGGGGATCAAACTTTGCTGATTTTTGTTTCGTTCCGCAAACATAAATTTTGAATTATATTTTATTAAATGTATCACAATATCACTGCAATCAAAAACTGACGCCAATTTTTACGCCTCTCTGTAAGTTTTCGAGATAATTTGACGAGTTTCTCCACAAATTGCTTCGGGGGGTCAAACATTGCTGATTTTTGTTTCGCTCCGCAAACATAAATTTTAATTTATTATTTATTAAATGTAGCACACTATGACTTCAATCAAGAACTAAAGTCAATTTTCACTCCTCTCTGTAAATTTTCGAGATAATTAGACGAGTTTGTCCATAAATGGCTTCCGGGGGTCAAACTTTAAACATTTTGGTCTCGTTCCGTAAACATAAATTTTAATTTCTATTTTTTTGAATGTAGCACAATGTGACTGCTGCCAAAAACTGAAGTCAATTTTCACTCCTCTGTAAGTTTTCGAGATAATTTGACGAGTTTGTCCATAAATGGCTTCCGGGGGTCAAACTTTGCTGATTTTTGTTTCGTTCCGCAAACATAAATTTTGAATTATATTTTATTAAATGTATCACAATATCACTGCAATCAGCAACTGACGTCAATTTTGACGCCTCTCTGTAAGTTTTCGAGATAATTTGACGAGTTTGTCCACAAGTGGCTTCCCGGGGTCAAACTTTAAAAACTTTGGTCTCATTCCGTACACATAAATATGAATTTCTATTTTTTTGAGTGTAGCACAATGTGACTGCTACCAAAAACTGAAGTCAATTTTCACTCCGCTCTGTAATTTTTCGAGATAATTCGAAAAGTTTGTCCATAAATGGCTTTCGGGGGTCAAACTTTGCTGATTTTTGTTTCGTTCCGCAAACAAAAATTTTAATTTATATTTTATTAAATGTAGCACAATATGACTGCAATCAAAAACTGAAGTCAATTTTCACTCCTCTCTGTAAGTTTTCGAGATAATTTGACGGGTTTGTCCATAAATGGCTTCCCGAGGTCAAACTTTGCTTTCTTTTTTTCGTTCCGCAAACATAAATTTTAATTGATATTTTATTAAATGTGACACAATATGCCTGCAATCAAAAACTAAAGTCAATTTTTACGCCTCTCTGTAAGTTTGCGAGATAATATGTCGAGTTTGTCCATAAATGGTTTCCCGGGGTCAAACTTTGCTTTTTCTATTTCGTTCCGCAAACATAAATTTTAATTTATTTTTTATTAAATGTAGCACATTATGACTGCAATCAAAAACTGAAGTCAGTTTTTACGCCTCTCTGTAAGTTTTCGAGATAATTTGACGAGTTTGTACATAAATGGCTTCCGCGGGTCAAACTTTGCTTTCTTTTTTTCGTTCCGCAAACATAAATTTTAATTGATATTTTATTAAATGTGACACAATATGACTGAAATCAAAAACTAAAGTCAATTTTTACGCCTCTCTGTAAGTTTGCGAGATAATATGTCGAGTTTGTCCATAAATGGTTTCCCGGGGTCAAACTTTGCTTTTTTTATTTCGTTCCGCAAACATAAACTTTAATTTATTTTTTACTAAATGTAGCACAATATGACTGCAATCAAACACTGAAGTCAAATTTTACGCCTATCTGTAAGTTTTCGAGATAATTTGACGGGTTTGTCCATAAATGGCTTCCGGGGATCAAACTTTGCTGATTTTTATTTCGTTCCGCAAACATAAATTTTAATTTATTTTTTACTAAATGTAGCACAATATGACTGCAATCAAACACTGAAGTCAAATTTTACGCCTATCTGTAAGTTTTCGAGATAATTTGACGTGTTTGTCCATAAATGGCTTCCGGGGGTCCAAACTTTGCTTTTTTTTTTTCGTTCCGCAAACATAAATTTTAATTGATATTTTATTAAATGTGACACAATATGCCTGCAATCAAAAACTAAAGTCAATTTTTACGCCTCTCTGTAAGTTTGCGAGATAATATGTCGAGTTTGTCCATAAATGGTTTCCCGGGGTCAAACTTTGCTTTTTTTATTTCGTTCCGCAAACATAAATTTTAATTTATTTTTTACTAAATGTAGCACAATATGACTGCAATCAGACACTGAAGTCAAATTTTACGCCTATCTGTAAGTTTTCGAGATAATTTGACGGGTTTGTCCATAAATGGCTTCCGGGGATCAAACTTTGCTGATTTTCGTTTCGTTCCGCAAACATAAATTTTAATTTATATTTTTTTCAATGTAGCACAATATGACTTCAATCAAAAACTGAAGTCAATTTTTACTCCTCTCTGTAAGTTTTCGAGATAATTAGACGAGTTTGTCCACAAATGGCTTCCGGGGGTCAAACTTTGCTTTTTTTATTTCGTTCCGCAAGCATTTATTTTACTTTATATTTTCTTGAATGTAGCACACTGTGACTGCAATCAAAAACTGAAGTCAATATTTACGCCTCTCTGTAAGTTTGCGAGACAATTTGTCGAGTTTGTCCATAAATGGCTTCCGGGGATGAAACTTTGCTGATTTTTGTTTCGTTCCGCAAAAATAAAATTTAATTTATTTTTTATTAAATGTAGCACAATGTGACTGCAATCAGAAAGTGCAGTCAATTTTCACTCCTAGCTGTAAGTTTTCGAGATAATTTGACGGGTTTGTCCATAAATGGCTTCCGGGGATGAAACTTTGCTGATTTTTGTTTCGTTCCGCAAAAATAAATTTTAATTTATATTTTATTAAATGTAGAACAATGTGACTGCAATCAGAAACTGAAGTCAATTTTCACGCCTCTCTGTAAGTTTTCGAGATAATTTGACGAGTTTGTCCATAAATGGCTTTCGGGGGTCAAACTTTGCTTTTTTTATTTCGTTCCGCAAGCATAAATTTTAATTTATATTTTTTCAAATGTAGCACAATGTGACTGCAATCAAAAACTGAAGTCAATTTTTACGCCTCTCTGTAAGTTTTCGAGATAATTTGACGAGTTTGTCCATAAATGGCTTTCGGGGGTCAAACTTTGCTTTTTTTATTTCGTTCCGCAAGCATAAATTTTAATTTATATTTTCTTAAATGTGGAACAAAATGACTGCGATCAAAAACTGAAGTCAATTTTTACGCCTCTCTGTAAGTTTTCGAGATAATTAGACGAGTTTGTCCATATATGGCTTGCGGGGATCAAACTTTGCTGATTTTTATTTCGTTCCGCAAACATAAATTTTAATTTATATTCTATTAAATGTATCACAATATCACTGCAATCAAAAACTGAAGTCAATTTTTACGCCTCTTTGTAAGTTTTCGAGATAATTTGACGAGTTTGTCCACAAATGGCTTCCCGGGGTCAAACTTTGCTGATTTTTGTTTCGTTCCGCAAACATAAATTTTAATTTATATTTTATTAAATGTGGCACAATATGATTGCAATCAAAAACTGACGCCAATTTTTACGCCTCTCTGTAAGTTTTCGAGATAATTTGACGAGTTTCTCCACAAATTGCTTCGGGGGGTCAAACATTGCTGATTTTTGTTTCGCTCCGCAAACATAAATTTTAATTTATTATTTATTAAATGTGGCACAATATGACTACAGTCAAAAACTGAAGTCAATTTTTACGCCTCTCTGTAAGTTTTCGAGATAATTTGACGAGTTTGTCCATAAATGGCTTTCGGGGGTCAAACTTTGCTTTTTTTATTTCGTTCCGCGAGCATAAATTTTAATTTATATTTTCTTAAATGTGGAACAAAATGACTGCGATCAAAAACTGAAGTCAATTTTTACGCCTCTCTGTAAGTTTTCGAGATAATTTGACGAGTTTGTCCATAAATGGCTTCCGGGGATCAAACTTTGCTGATTTTTGTTTCGTTCCGCGAACATAAATTTTGATTTCTATTCTATTAAATGTATCACAATATCACTGCAATCAAAAACTGAAGTCAATTTTTACGCCTCGCTGTAAGTTTTCGAGATAATTTGACGGGTTTGTCCATAAATGCCATCCGGGGATCAAACTTTGCTGATTTTTGTTTCGTTCCGCAAACATAAATTTTGAATTATATTTTATTAAATGTATCACAATATCACTGCAATCAAAAACTGACGCCAATTTTTACGCCTCTCTGTAAGTTTTCGAGATAATTTGACGAGTTTCTCCACAAATTGCTTCGGGGGTCAAACATTGCTGATTTTTGTTTCGCTCCGCAAACATAAATTTTAATTTATTATTTATTAAATGTAGCACACTATGACTTCAATCAAGAACTAAAGTCAATTTTCACTCCTCTCTGTAAATTTTCGAGATAATTAGACGAGTTTGTCCATAAATGGCTTCCGGGGGTCAAACTTTAAACATTTTGGTCTCGTTCCGTAAACATAAATTTTAATTTCTATTTTTTTGAATGTAGCACAATGTGACTGCTGCCAAAAACTGAAGTCTATTTTCACTCCTCTGAAAGTTTTCGAGATAATTTGACGTGTTTGTCCATAAATGGCTTCCCGAGGTCAAACTTTAAAAATTTTGGTCTCGTTCCGTAAACATAAATTTTATTTTCTATTATTTTGAATGTAGCACAATGTGACTGCTGCCAAAAACTGAAGTCAATTTTTACTCCTCGCTGTAAGTTTTCGAGATAATTTGACGGGTTTGTCCATAAATGCCATCCGGGGATCAAACTTTGCTGATTTTTGTTTCGTTCCGCAAACATAAATTTTGAATTATATTTTATTAAATGTATCACAATATCACTGCAATCAAAAACTGACGTCAATTTTGACGCCTCTCTTTAAGTTTTCGAGATAATTTGACGAGTTTGTCCACAAATGGCTTCCCGGGGTCAAACTTTAAAAATTTTGGTCTCATTCCGTACACATAAATATCAATTTCTATTTTTTTGAGTGTAGCACAATGTGACTGCTACCAAAAACTGAAGTCAATTTTCACTCCGCTCTGTAATTTTTCGAGATAATTCGAAAAGTTTGTCCATAAATGGCTTTCGGGGGTCAAACTTTGCTGATTTTTGTTTCGTTCCGCAAACAAAAATTTTAATTTATATTTTATTAAATGTAGCACAATATGACTGCAATCAAAAACTGAAGTCAATTTTCACTCCTCTCTGTAAGTTTTCGAGATAATTTGACGGGTTTGTCCATAAATGGCTTCCCGAGGTCAAACTTTGCTTTCTTTTTTTCGTTCCGCAAACATAAATTTTAATTGATATTTTATTAAATGTGACACAATATGCCTGCAATCAAAAACTAAAGTCAATTTTTACGCCTCTCTGTAAGTTTGCGAGATAATATGTCGAGTTTGTCCATAAATGGTTTCCCGGGGTCAAACTTTGCTTTTTCTATTTCGTTCCGCAAACATAAATTTTAATTTATTTTTTACTAAATGTAGCACAATATGACTGCAATCAAACACTGAAGTCAAATTTTACGCCTATCTGTAAGTTTTCGAGATAATTTGACGGGTTTGTCCATAAATGGCTTCCGGGGGTCAAACTTTGCTTTCTTTTTTCGTTCCGCAAACATAAATTTTAATTGATATTTTATTAAATGTGACACAATATGCCTGCAATCAAAAACTAAAGTCAATTTTTACGCCTCTCTGTAAGTTTGCGAGATAATATGTCGAGTTTGTCCATAAATGGTTTCCCGGGGTCAAACTTTGCTTTTTTTATTTCGTTCCGCAAACATAAACTTTAATTTATTTTTTACTAAATGTAGCACAATATGACTGCAATCAAACACTGAAGTCAAATTTTACGCCTATCTGTAAGTTTTCGAGATAATTTGACGGGTTTGTCCATAAATGGCTTCCGGGGATCAAACTTTGCTGAATTTTATTTCGTTCCGCAAACGTAAATTTTAATTTATTTTTTACTAAATGTAGCACAATATGACTGCAATCAAACACTGAAGTCAAATTTTACGCCTATCTGTAAGTTTTCGAGATAATTTGACGTGTTTGTCCATAAATGGCTTCCGGGGGTCAAACTTTGCTTTCTTTTTTTCGTTCCGCAAACATAAATTTTAATTGATATTTTATTAAATGTGACACAATATGCCTGCAATCAAAAACTAAAGTCAATTTTTACGCCTCTCTGTAAGTTTGCGAGATAATATGTCGAGTTTGTCCATAAATGGTTTCCCGGGGTCAAACTTTGCTTTTTTTATTTCGTTCCGCAAACATAAATTTTAATTTATTTTTTACTAAATGTAGCACAATATGACTGCAATCAGACACTGAAGTCAAATTTTACGCCTATCTGTAAGTTTTCGAGATAATTTGACTGGTTTGTCCATAAATGGCTTCCGGGGATCAAACTTTGCTGAATTTTCGTTTCGTTCCGCAAACATAAATTTTAATTTATATTTTATTGAATGTAGCACAATATGACTGCAATCAAAAACTGAAGTCAATTTTCACTCCTCTCTGTAAGTTTTCGAGATAATTAGACGAGTTTATCCATAAATGGCTTCCGGGGGTCAAACTTTGCTTTTTTTATTTCGTTCCGCAAACATAAATTTTAATTTCTATTTTTTTGAATGTAGCACAATGTGACTGCAATCAAAAACTGAAGTCAATTTTTACGCCTCTCTGTAAGTTTGCGAGACAATTTGTCGAGTTTGTCCATAAATGGCTTCCGGGGATGAAACTTTGCTGATTTTTGTTTCGTTCCGCAAAAATAAAATTTAATTTATATTTTTTTAAATGTAGCACAATGTGACTGCAATCAGAAAGTGCAGTCAATTTTCACTTCTCGCTGTAAGTTTTCGAGATAATTTGACGGGTTTGTCCATAAATGGCTTCCGGGGGTCAAACTTTGCTGATTTTTGTTTCGTTCCGCAAACATAAATTTTAATTTATATTTTCTTAAATGTGGAAAAAAGTGACTGCAATCAAAAACTGAAGTCAATTTTCACTCCTCTCTGTAAGTTTTCGAGATAATTTGACGAGTTTGTCCATAAATGGCTTTCGGGGGTCAAACTTAGCTTTTTTTATTTCGTTCCGCTAGCATAAATTTTAATTTATATTTTGTTAAATGTGTTAATAATTGACTTCGATCAAAAACTGAAGTCAATTTTTACGCCTCTCTGTAAGTTTTCGAGATAATTTGACAAGTTTGTCCATAAATGGCTTCCGGGGATCAAACTTTGCTGATTTAAGTTTCGTTCCGCGAACATAAATTTTAATTTATATTTTCTTAAATGTGGAACAAAATGACTGCGATCAAAAACTGAAGTCAATTTTTACGCCTCTCTGTAAGTTTTGGAGATAATTTGACGAGTTTGTCCATATATGGCTTGCGGGGATCAAACTTTGCTTTTTTTATTTCGTTCCGCAAACATAAATTTTAATTTATTTTTTACTAAATGTAGCACAATATGACTGCAATCAAACACTGAAGTCAAATTTTACGCCTATCTGTAAGTTTTCGAGATAAATAGACGTGTTTGTCCATAAATGGCTTCCGGGGGTCAAACTTTGCTTTCTTTTTTTCGTTCCGCAAACATAAATTTTAATTGATATTTTATTAAATGTGACACAATATGCCTGCAATCAAAAACTAAAGTCAATTTTTACGCCTCTCTGTAAGTTTGCGAGATAATATGTCGAGTTTGTCCATAAATGGTTTCCCGGGGTCAAACTTTGCTTTTTTTATTTCGTTCCGCAAACATAAATTTTAATTTATTTTTTACTAAATGTAGCACAATATGACTGCAATCAAACACTGAAGTCAAATTTTACGCCTATCTGTAAGTTTTCGAGATAATTTGACGGGTTTGTCCATAAATGACTTCCGGGGATCAAACTTTGCTGATTTTTATTTCGTTCCGCAAACATAAATTTTAATTTATATTTTATTAAATGTAGCACAATGTGACTGCAATCAAAAACTGAAGTCAATTTTCACGCCTCTCTGTAAGTTTTCGAGATAATTAGACGAGTTTGTCCATAAATGGCTTTCGGGGGTCAAACTTTGCTTTTTTTATTTCGTTCCGCAAACATAAATTTTAATTTATTTTTTATTAAATGTAGCACAATATGACTGCAATCAAAACCTGAAGTCAAATTTTACGCCTCTCTGTAAGTTTTCGAGATAATTTGACGTGTTTGTCCATAAATGGCTTCCGGAGATGAAACTTTGCTGATTTTTGTTTCGTTCCGCAAAAATAAAATTTAATTTATTTTTTATTAAATGTTGCACAATGTGACTGCAATCGAAAACTGCAGTCAATTTTCACTCCTCGCTGTAAGTTTTCGAGATAATTTGACGGTTTGTCCATAAATGGCTTCCCGTAGTCAAACTTTGCTGATTTTGGTTTCGTTCCTAAAACATAAATTTTTATTTATACATTTGTGAATGTAGTGCAATTTGACTGCAATTAAAAACTGAAGTCAATTTTTACGCCTCTCTGTAAGTTTTCGAGATAATTTGACGATTTGTTCATAAATGGCTTCCTGGGGTCAAACTTTGCTTTTTTTATTTCGTTCCGCATACATCAATTTTATTCATATTTTTTTAGATGTAGCGCAATGTGACTGCAATCAAAAAATGAAGTCAATTCCTACGCCTCTATGTAAGTTTTCGAGATAATTTGACGGTTTGTCCGTAAATTGCTTCCGAGGTTCAAACTTTTATAATTTTTGTCTCGTTCAGCAAAGAGAAATTTTAATTTATCATTTCTTAAATGTGGAACTAAATGACTGCAATCAGAAACTGAAGTCAATTTTCAATCCTCTCTGTAAGATTTCGAGATAATTAGACGAGTTTATCCATAAATGGCTTCCGGGGGTCAAACTTTAAACATTTTGGTATCGTTCCGTAAACATAAATTTTAATTTCTATTTTTTTGAATGTAGCACAATGTGACTGCTGCCAAAAACTGAAGTCTATTTTCACTCCTCTGAAAGTTTTCGAGATAATTTGACGTGTTTGTCCATAAATGGCTTCCCGAGGTCAAACTTTAAAAATTTTGGTCTCGTTCCGTAAACATAAATTTTAATTTCTATTTTTTTGAATGTAGCACAATGTGACTGCAATCAGAAACTGCAGTCAATTTTCACTCCTCTCTGTAAGCTTTCGAGATAATTTGACGGGTTTGTCCATAAATGGCTTCCCGAGGTCAAACTTTAAAAATTTTGGTCTCGTTCCGTAAACATAAATTTTATTTTCTATTTTTTTGAATGTAGCACAATGTGACTGCAATCAGAAAGTGCAGTCAATTTTCACTCCTCGCTGTAAGTTTTCGAGATAATTTGACGGGTTTGTCCATAAATGGCTTCCGGGGATCAAACTTTGCTGATTTTTGTTTCGTTCCGCAAACATAAATTTTAATTTATATTTTTTGAAATGTAGTATAATGTAACTGCAATCAAAAACTGAAGTCAATTTTGACGCCTCTCTGTAAGTTTTCGAGATAATTTGACGAGTTTGTCCACAAATGGCTTCCCGGAGTCAAACTTTAAAAATTTTGGTCTCATTCCGTACACATAAATATCAATTTCTATTTTTTTGAGTGTAGCACAATGTGACTGCTACCAAAAACTGAAGTCAATTTTCACTCCTCTCTGTAATTTTTCGAGATAATTCGACAAGTTTGTCCATAAATGGCTTCCGGGGATCAAACTTTGCTGATTTTTGTTTCGTTCCGCAAACATAAATTTTAATTTATGTTTTTTGAAATGTAGGATAATGTAACTGCAATCAAAAACTGACGTCAATTTTGACGCCTCTCTTTAAGTTTTCGAGATAATTTGACGAGTTTGTCCACAAATGGCTTCCCGGGGTCAAACTTTAAAAATTTTGGTCTCATTCCGTACACATAAATATCAATTTCTATTTTTTTGAGTGAAGCACAATGTGACTGCTACCAAAAACTGAAGTCAATTTTCACTCCTCTCTGTAATTTTTCGAGATAATTCGACAAGTTTGTCCATAAATGGCTTCCGGGGATCAAACTTTGCTGATTTTTGTTTCGTTCCGCAAACATAAATTTTAATTTATGTTTTTTGAAATGTAGGATAATGTAACTGCAATCAAAAACTGAAGTCAATTTTTACGCCTCTCTGTAAGTTTTCGAGATAATTTGACGAGTTTGTCCACAAATGGCTTCCCGGGGTCAAACTTTGCTGATTTTTGTTTCGTTCCGCAAACATAAATTTTAATTTATATTTTATTAAATGTGGCACAATATGATTGCAATCAAAAATTGAAGTCAATTTTCACTAATTTCTGTAAGTTTTCGAGATAATTTGACGAGTTTGTCCATAAATGGCTTCCCGAGGTCAAACTTTAAAAATTTTGGTCTCGTTCCGTAAACATAAATTTTAATTTCTATTTTTTTGAATGTAGCACAATGTGACTGCAATCAGAAATTGCAGTCAATTTCGAATCCTCGCTGTAAGTTTTCGAGATAATTTGACGTGTTTGTCCATAAATGGCTTCTGGGGATCAAACTTTAAAAATTTTTGTTTCGTTCCGCAAACATAAATTTTAATTTATATTTTTTGAAATGTAGGATAAATGTAACTGCAATCAAAAACTGAAGTCAATTTTTACGCCTCTCTGTAAGTTTTGGAGATAATTTGACGAGTTTGTCCACAAATGGCTTCCCGGGGTCAAACTTTAAAAATTTTGGTCTCTTTCCGTAAACATAAATATCAATTTCTATTCTTTTCAATGTAGCACAATGTGACTGCAATCAAAAACTGAAGTCAATTTTCACTCCTCTCTGTAAGTTTTCGAGATAATTTGACGAGTTTGTCCACAAATGGCTTCCCGGGGTCAAACTTTAAAAATTTTGGTCTCGATCCGTGAACAAAAATGTCAAGATCTCTATTTTTGAGTGTAGCACAATGTAACTGCAATCAATAACTAAAGTCAATTTTCACTCCTTTCTGTAATTTTTCGAGATAATTCGACGAGTTTGTCCATAAATGGCTTCCCGAGGTCAAACTTTAAACATTTTGGTTTCGTTCCGCAAACAAAAATTTTAATTTATATTTTTTTAAATTTAGCACAATGTGACTGCTACCAAAAACTCAAGTCTATTTTCACTCCTCTGTAAGTTTTCGAGATAATTTGACGTGTTTGTCCGTAAATGGCTTCCCGAGGTCAAACATTAAAAATTTTGGTCTCGTTCCGTAAACATAAATTTTAATTTCTATTTTTTTGAATGTAGCACAATATGACTGTAATCAGAAAGTGCAGTCAATTTTCACTCCTCGCTGTAAGTTTTCGAGATAATTTGACGGGTTTGTCCATAAATGGCTTCCGGGGATCAAACTTTGCTGATTTTTGTTTCGTTCCGCAAACATAAATTTTAATTTATAGTTTTTGAAATGTAGGATAATGTAACTGCAATTAAAAACTGAAGTCCATTTTTAAGCCTCTCTGTAAGTTTTCGAGATAATTTCAAGAGTTTGTCCACAAATGGCTTCCCGGGGTCAAATTTTAAAAATTATGGTCTCATTCCGTACACATAAATATCAGCTTCTATTTTTTTTAATGTAGCACAATGTGAGTGCAATCAAAAACTGAAGTCAATTTTCACTCCTCTCTGTAAGTTTTCGAGATAATTTGACGAGTTTGTCCACAAATGGCTTCCCGGGGCAAACTTTAAAAATTTTGGTATCGATCCGTGAACAAAAATATCAACTTCTATTTTTTTGAGTGTAGCACAATGTAACTGCAATCAATAACTAAAGTCAATTTTCACTCCTTTCTGTAATTTTTCGAGATAATTCGACGAGTTTGTCCATAAATGGCTTCCCGAGGTCAAACTTTAAACATTTTGGTCTCGTTCCGCAAACATAAATTTTAATTTCTATTTTTTCGAATGTAGCACAATGTGACTGCAATCAAAAAATGAAGTCAATTCCTACGCCTCTATGTAAGTTTTCGAGATAATTTGACGGTTTGTCCGTAAATTGCTTCCGAGGTTCAAACTTTTATAATTTTTGTCTCGTTCAGCAAAGAGAAATTTTAATTTGAATTTTTTTAAATGTAGCACAATGTGACTGCAATAAAAAGCTGAAGTCAATTTTTACGCCTCTCTGTAAGTTTTCGAGATAATTTGAAGGTTTGTCCACAAATGGCTTCCCGGGTCAATCTTTCAAAATTTTGGTCTCGTTCCGTAAACATAAATTTTAATTTCTATTCTTTTCAATGTAGCACAATGTGACTGCAATCAGAAATTGCAGTCAATTTCGAATCCCCGCTGTAAGTTTTCGAGATAATTTGACGTGTTTGTCCGTAAATGGCTTCCCGAGGTCAAACTTTAAAAATTTTGTCTCTTTCCGTAAACATAAATTTTAATTTCTATTTTTTTGAATGTAGCACAATTTGACTGCAATCATAAAGTTCAGTCAATTTTCACTCCTCTCTGTAAGCTTTCGAGATAATTTGACGGGTTTGTCCATAAATGGCTTCCCGAGGTCAAACTTTAAAAATTTTGGTCTCGTTCCGTAAACATAAATATCAATTTCTATTTTTTTGAGTGTAGCACAATGTGACTGCAATCAATAACTAAAGTCAATTTTCACTCCTCTGTAAGTTTTCGAGATAATTTGACGTGTTTGTCCGTAAATGGCTTCCCGAGGTCAAACTTTAAAAATTTTGGTCTCGTTCCGTAAACATAAATTTCGAATCCTCTATGTAAGTTTTCGAGATAATTGGACGAGTTTTTCTATAAATTGCTTCCGGGGTTCAAACTTTTATAATTTTTGTATCGTTCAGCAAAGAGAAATTTTAATTTGTATTTTTTTAAATGTAGTACAATGTGACTGCAATCGAAAACTGAAGTAAATTTTTACGCCTCTCTGTAAGTTTTTGAAATAATTGGACGAGTTTGTCCACAAATGGCTTCCCGGGGTCAATCTTTCAAAATTTTGGTCTCGTTCCGTAAACATAAATTTTAATTTCTATTCTTTTCAATGTAGCACAATGTGACTGCAATCAGAAATTGCAGTCAATTTCGAATCCTCGCTGTAAGTTTTCGAGATAATTTGACGTGTTTGTCCACAAATGGCTTCCCGGGGTCAATCTTTCAAAATTTTGGTCTCGTTCCGTAAACATAAATTTTAATTTCTATTCTTTTCAATGTAGCACAATGTGACTGCAATCAGAAATTGCAGTCAATTTCGAATCCTCGCTGTAAGTTTTCGAGATAATTTGACGTGTTTGTCCGTAAATGGCTTCCCGAGGTCAAACTTTAAAAATTTTGGTCTCGTTCCGTAAACATAAATTTCGAATCCTCGCTGTAAGTTTTCGAGATAATTTGACGTGTTTGTCCGTAAATGGCTTCCCGAGGTCAAACTTTAAAAATTTTGGTCTCGTTCCGTAAACATAAATTTCGAATCCTCGCTGTAAGTTTTCGAGATAATTTGACGTGTTTGTCCGTAAATGGCTTCCCGGGGCAAACTTTAAAAAATTTGGTCTGGATCCGTGAACATAAATATCAACTTATATTTTTTTGAGTGTAGCACAATGTGACTGCAATCAATAACTAAAGTCAATTTTCACTCCTCCCTGTAATTTTTCGAGATAATTCGACGAGTTTGTCCATAAAATGGCTTTAAACATTTTGGTCTCGTTCCGTAAACATAAATTTTAATTTCTATTTTTTTGAATGTAGCACAATGTGACTGCAATGAGAAACTGCAGTCAATTTTCACTCCTCTCTGTAAGCTTTCGAGATAATTTGACGGGTTTGTCCATAAATGGCTTCCGGGGGTCAAACTTTAAAAATTTTGGTCTCATTCCGTACACATAAGTATCAGTTTCTATTTTTTTTAATATAGCACAATGTGACTGCAATCAAAAACTGAAGTCAATTTTCACTCCTTTCTGTAAGTTTTCGAGATAATTTGACGAGTTTGTCCACAAATGGCTTCCCGGGGCAAACTTTAAAAAATTTGGTCTGGATCCGTGAACATAAATATCAACTTATATTTTTTTGAGTGTAGCACAATGTGACTGCAATCAATAACTAAAGTCAATTTTCACTCCTCCCTGTAATTTTTCGAGATAATTCGACGAGTTTGTCCATAAATGGCTTTAAAAAATGTTGGTCTCGATCCGTAAACATAAATATCAATTTCTATTTTTTTGAGTGTAGCAGAATGTGACTGCTACCAAAAACTGAAGTCAATTTTCACTCCTCTCTGTAAGTTTTCGAGATAATTTGACGGGTTTTCCATAAATGGCTTCCCGGCGTCAAACTTTAAAAATTTTGGTCTCATTCCGTACACATAGATATCAGTTTCTATTTTTTTTAATGTAGCACAATGTGAGTGCAATCAAAAACTGAAGTCAATTTTCACTCCTTTCTGTAAGTTTTCGAGATAATTTGACGAGTTTGTCCACAAATGGCTTCCAGGGGCAGACTTTAAAAATTTTGGTCTCTGATCCGTGAACATAAATATCAACTTCTATTTTTTTGAGTGTAGCACAATGTGACTGCAATCAATAACTAAAGTCAATTTTCACTCCTCTCTGTAATTTTTCGAGATAATTCGACGAGTTTGTCCATAAATGGCTTCCCGAGGTCAAACTTTAAACATTTTGGTCTCGTTCCGTAAACATAAATTTTAATTTATATTTTTTTGAATGTGGCACAATGTGATTGCTACCAAAAACTGAAGTCTATTTTCACTCCTCTGTAAGTTTTCGAGATAATTTGACGTGTTTGTCCGTAAATGGCTTCCCGAGGTCAAACTTTAAAAATTTTGGTCTCGTTCCGTAAACATAAATTTTAATTTCTATTTTTTTGAATGTAGCACAATGTGACTGCAATCAGAAATTGCAGTCAATTTCGAATCCTCGCTGTAAGTTTTCGAGATAATTTGACGGGTTTGTCCATAAATGGCTTCCGGGGATCAAACTTTAAAAATTTTTGTTTCGTTCCGCAAACATAAATTTTAATTTATATTTTTTGAAATGTAGGATAATGTAACTGCAATCAAAAACTGAAGTCAATTTTTACGCCTCTCTGTAAGTTTTCGAGATAATTTGACGAGTTTGTCACACAAATGGCTTCCCGGGGTCAATCTTTCAAAATTTTGGTCTCATTCCGTACACATAAATATCAATTTCTATTCTTTTCAATGTAGCACAATGTGACTGCAATCAAAAACTGAAGTCAATTTTCACTCCTTTCTGTAAGTTTTCGAGATAATTTGACGAGTTTGTCCACAAATGGCTTCCAGGGGCAGACTTTAAAAATTTTGGTCTCGATCCGTGAACATAAATATCAACTTCTATTTTTTTGAGTGTAGCACAATGTGACTGCAATCAATAACTAAAGTCAATTTTCACTCCTCTCTGTAATTTTTCGAGATAATTCGACGAGTTTGTCCATAAATGGCTTCCCGAGGTCAAACTTTAAACATTTTGGTCTCGTTCCGTAAACATAAATTTTAATTTATATTTTTTTGAATGTGGCACAATGTGATTGCTACCAAAAACTGAAGTCTATTTTCACTCCTCTGTAAGTTTTCGAGATAATTTGACGTGTTTGTCCGTAAATGGCTTCCCGAGGTCAAACTTTAAAAATTTTGGTCTCGTTCCGTAAACATAAATTTTAATTTCTATTTTTTTGAATGTAGCACAATGTGACTGCAATCAGAAATTGCAGTCAATTTCGAATCCTCGCTGTAAGTTTTCGAGATAATTTGACGTGTTTGTCCGTAAATGGCTTCCCGAGGTCAAACTTTAAAAATTTTGGTCTCGTTCCGTATACATAAATTTTAATTTCTATTTTTTTGAATGTAGCACAATATGACTGTAATCAGAAAGTGCAGTCAATTTTCACTCCTCGCTGTAAGTTTTCGAGATAATTTGACGGGTTTGTCCATAAATGGCTTCCGGGGATCAAACTTTGCTGATTTTTGTTTCGTTCCGCAAACATAAATTTTAATTTATAGTTTTTGAAATGTAGGATAATGTAACTGCAATCAAAAACTGAAGTCCATTTTTAAGCCTCTCTGTAAGTTTTCGAGATAATTTCAATAGTTTGTCCACAAATGGCTTCCCGAGGTCAAACTTTAAACATTTTGGTCTCGTTCCGCAAACATAAATTTTAATTTCTATTTTTTTGAATGTAGCACAATGTGACTGCAATCAGAAATTGCAGTCAATTTCGAATCCTCGCTGTAAGTTTTCGAGATAATTTGACGTGTTTGTCCGTAAATGGCTTCCCGAGGTCAAACTTTAAAAATTTTGGTCTCGTTCCGTAAACATAAATTTTAATTTCTATTTTTTTGAATGTTGCACAATGTGACTGCAATCAGAAATTGCAGTCAATTTCGAATCCTCGCTGTAAGTTTTCGAGATAATTTGACGTGTCTGTCCGTAAATGGCTTCCCGGGGTCAAACTTTAAAAATTTTGGTCTCGATCCGTAAACATAAATTTGAATTTCTATTTTTTTGAATGTAGCACAATATGACTGTAATCAGAAAGTGCAGTCAATTTTCACTCCTCGCTGTAAGTTTTCGAGATAATTTGACGGGTTTGTCCATAAATGGCTTCCGGGGATCAAACTTTGCTGATTTTTGTTTCGTTCCGCAAACATAAATTTTAATTTATAGTTTTTGAAATGTAGGATAATGTAACTGCAATCAAAAACTGAAGTCCATTTTTAAGCCTCTCTGTAAGTTTTCGAGATAATTTCAAGAGTTTGTCCACAAATGGCTTCCCGGGGTCAAATTTTAAAAATTATGGTCTCATTCCGTACACATAAATATCAGCTTCTATTTTTTTTAATATAGCACAATGTGACTGCAATCAGAAAGTGCAGTCAATTTTCACTCCTCTGTAAGTTTTCGAAATAAGTTGACGAGTTTGTCCATAAACGGCATCCCGAGGTCAAACTTTAAATATTTTGGTCTCGTTCCGTAAACATAAATTTTAATTTCTATTTTTTTGAATGTAGCACAATGTGACTGCAATCAGAAAGTGCAGTCAATTTTCACCCCTCGCTGTAAGTTTTCGAGATAATTTGACGGGTTTGTCCATAAATGGCCCCCGGGGATCAAACTTTAAAAATTTTTGTTTCGTTCCGCAATCATAAATTTTAATTTATATTTTTTGAAATGTAGGATAATGTAACTGCAATTAAAAACTGAAGTCAATTTTTACGCCTCGCTGTAAGTTTACGAGATAATTTGACGAGTTTTTCCAAAAATGGCTTCCCGGGGTCAAACTTTAAAAATTTTGGTCTCATTCCGTACACATAAGTACAGTTTCTATTTTTTTTAATATAGCACAATGTGACTGCAATCAATAACTAAAGTCAATTTTCACTCCTCCCTGTAATTTTTCGAGATAATTCGACGAGTTTGTCCATAAATGGCTTCCCGAGGTCAAACTTTAAACATTTTGGTCTCGTTCCGTAAACATAAATTTTAATTTCTATTTTTTTGAATGTAGCACAAATGTGACTGCAATCAGAAAGTGCAGTCAATTTTCACTCCTCTCTGTAAGTTTTCGAGATAATTTGACGAGTTTGTCCATAAATGGCTTCACGGGGTCAAACTTTGCTGATTTTTGTTTCGTTCCACAAACATAAATTTTAATTTATATTTTATTCATTGTATCAGAATATAACTGCAAACAAAAACTGAAGTCTATTTTTACGCCTCTCTGTAAGTTTTCGAGATAATTTGACGGGTTTGTCCACAAATGGCGTCCCGGGGTCAATCTTTCAAAATTTTGGTCTCATTCCGTACACATAAATATCAATTTCTATTTTTTTCAATGCAGCACAATGTGACTGCTACCAAAAAGTGAAGTCTATTTTCACTCCTCGCTGTAAGTTTTCGAGATAATTTGCCGGTATGTCCATAAATGGCCACCGGGGATCAAACTTTAAAAATTTTTGTTTCGTTCCGCAAACAAAAATTTTAATTTATATTTTTTGAAATGTAGGATAATGTAACTGCAATCAAAAACTGAAGTCAATTTTTACGCCTCTCTGTAAGTTTTCGAGATAATTTGACGAGTTTTTCCACAAATGCCTTCCCGGGGTCAAACTTTAAAAATTTTGGTCTCATTCCGTACACATAAGTACAGTTTCTATTTTTTTTAATATAGCACAATGTGACTGCAATCAAAAACTGAAGTCAATTTTCACTCCTTTCTGTAAGTTTTCGAGATAATTTGACGAGTTTGTCCACAAATGGCTTCCCGGGGCAAACTTTAAAAAATTTGGTCTGGATCCGTGAACATAAATATCAACTTATATTTTTTTGAGTGTAGCACAATGTGACTGCAATCAATAACTAAAGTCAATTTTCACTCCTCCCTGTAATTTTTCGAGATAATTCGACGAGTTTGTCCATAAATGGCTTTAAACATTTTGGTCTCGTTCCGTAAACATAAATTTTAATTTCTATTTTTTTGAATGTAGCAC
Organism: Diplolepis rosae; assembly: GCA_030998225.1. Classification (NCBI taxonomy): domain Eukaryota; kingdom Metazoa; phylum Arthropoda; class Insecta; order Hymenoptera; family Diplolepididae; genus Diplolepis; species Diplolepis rosae. The sequence continues at coordinate 1,098,920 of JAPYXD010000729.1, read as the reverse complement.
AATGTGACTGCAATGAGAAACTGCAGTCAATTTTCACTCCTCTCTGTAAGCTTTCGAGATAATTTGACGTGTTTGTCCATAAATGGCTTCCGGGGGTCAAACTTTAAAAATTTTGGTCTCATTCCGTACACATAAGTATCAGTTTCTATTTTTTTTAATATAGCACAATGTGACTGCAATCAAAAACTGAAGTCAATTTTCACTCCTTTCTGTAAGTTTTCGAGATAATTTGACGAGTTTGTCCACAAATGGCTTCCCGGGGCAAACTTTAAAAAATTTGGTCTGGATCCGTGAACATAAATATCAACTTATATTTTTTTGAGTGTAGCACAATGTGACTGCAATCAATAACTAAAGTCAATTTTCACTCCTCCCTGTAATTTTTCGAGATAATTCGACGAGTTTGTCCATAAATGGCTTTAAAAATGTTGGTCTCGATCCGTAAACATAAATATCAATTTCTATTTTTTTGAGTGTAGCAGAATGTGACTGCTACCAAAAACTGAAGTCAATTTTCACTCCTCTCTGTAAGTTTTCGAGATAATTTGACGGGTTTTCCATAAATGGCTTCCCGGCGTCAAACTTTAAAAATTTTGGTCTCATTCCGTACACATAGATATCAGTTTCTATTTTTTTTAATGTAGCACAATGTGAGTGCAATCAAAAACTGAAGTCAATTTTCACTCCTTTCTGTAAGTTTTCGAGATAATTTGACGAGTTTGTCCACAAATGGCTTCCAGGGGCAGACTTTAAAAATTTTGGTCTCGATCCGTGAACATAAATATCAACTTCTATTTTTTTGAGTGTAGCACAATGTGACTGCAATCAATAACTAAAGTCAATTTTCACTCCTCTCTGTAATTTTTCGAGATAATTCGACGAGTTTGTCCATAAATGGCTTCCCGAGGTCAAACTTTAAACATTTTGGTCTCGTTCCGTAAACATAAATTTTAATTTATATTTTTTTGAATGTGGCACAATGTGATTGCTACCAAAAACTGAAGTCTATTTTCACTCCTCTGTAAGTTTTCGAGATAATTTGACGTGTTTGTCCGTAAATGGCTTCCCGAGGTCAAACTTTAAAAATTTTGGTCTCGTTCCGTAAACATAAATTTTAATTTCTATTTTTTTGAATGTAGCACAATGTGACTGCAATCAGAAATTGCAGTCAATTTCGAATCCTCGCTGTAAGTTTTCGAGATAATTTGACGGGTTTGTCCATAAATGGCTTCCGGGGATCAAACTTTAAAAATTTTTGTTTCGTTCCGCAAACATAAATTTTAATTTATATTTTTTGAAATGTAGGATAATGTAACTGCAATCAAAAACTGAAGTCAATTTTTACGCCTCTCTGTAAGTTTTCGAGATAATTTGACGAGTTTGTCACACAAATGGCTTCCCGGGGTCAATCTTTCAAAATTTTGGTCTCATTCCGTACACATAAATATCAATTTCTATTCTTTTCAATGTAGCACAATGTGACTGCAATCAAAAACTGAAGTCAATTTTCACTCCTTTCTGTAAGTTTTCGAGATAATTTGACGAGTTTGTCCACAAATGGCTTCCAGGGGCAGACTTTAAAAATTTTGGTCTCGATCCGTGAACATAAATATCAACTTCTATTTTTTTGAGTGTAGCACAATGTGACTGCAATCAATAACTAAAGTCAATTTTCACTCCTCTCTGTAATTTTTCGAGATAATTCGACGAGTTTGTCCATAAATGGCTTCCCGAGGTCAAACTTTAAACATTTTGGTCTCGTTCCGTAAACATAAATTTTAATTTATATTTTTTTGAATGTGGCACAATGTGATTGCTACCAAAAACTGAAGTCTATTTTCACTCCTCTGTAAGTTTTCGAGATAATTTGACGTGTTTGTCCGTAAATGGCTTCCCGAGGTCAAACTTTAAAAATTTTGGTCTCGTTCCGTAAACATAAATTTTAATTTCTATTTTTTTGAATGTAGCACAATGTGACTGCAATCAGAAATTGCAGTCAATTTCGAATCCTCGCTGTAAGTTTTCGAGATAATTTGACGTGTTTGTCCGTAAATGGCTTCCCGAGGTCAAACTTTAAAAATTTTGGTCTCGTTCCGTATACATAAATTTTAATTTCTATTTTTTTGAATGTAGCACAATATGACTGTAATCAGAAAGTGCAGTCAATTTTCACTCCTCGCTGTAAGTTTTCGAGATAATTTGACGGGTTTGTCCATAAATGGCTTCCGGGGATCAAACTTTGCTGATTTTTGTTTCGTTCCGCAAACATAAATTTTAATTTATAGTTTTTGAAATGTAGGATAATGTAACTGCAATCAAAAACTGAAGTCCATTTTTAAGCCTCTCTGTAAGTTTTCGAGATAATTTCAATAGTTTGTCCACAAATGGCTTCCCGAGGTCAAACTTTAAACATTTTGGTCTCGTTCCGCAAACATAAATTTTAATTTCTATTTTTTTGAATGTAGCACAATGTGACTGCAATCAGAAATTGCAGTCAATTTCGAATCCTCGCTGTAAGTTTTCGAGATAATTTGACGTGTTTGTCCGTAAATGGCTTCCCGAGGTCAAACTTTAAAGATTTTGGTCTCGTTCCGTAAACATAAATTTTAATTTCTATTTTTTTGAATGTTGCACAATGTGACTGCAATCAGAAATTGCAGTCAATTTCGAATCCTCGCTGTAAGTTTTCGAGATAATTTGACGTGTCTGTCCGTAAATGGCTTCCCGAGGTCAAACTTTAAAAATTTTGGTCTCGTTCCGTAAACATAAATTTTAATTTCTATTTTTTTGAATGTAGCACAATATGACTGTAATCAGAAAGTGCAGTCAATTTTCACTCCTCTGTAAGTTTTCGAGATAATTTGACGTGTTTGTCCGTAAATGGCTTCCCGAGGTCAAACTTTAAAAATTTTGGTCTCGTTCCGTAAACATAAATTTTAATTACAATTTTATTCAATTTAGCACAAAGTGACTGCAATCAGAAAATGAAGTCAATTTCCAAACCTCTCTGTAAGTTTTCGAGATTAGTGGACGTGTTTGTCCGTAAATGGCTTCCCGAGGTCAAACTTTAAAAATTTTGGTCTCGTTCCGTAAACATAAATTTTAATTTCTATTTTTTTTAATATAGCACAATGTGACTGCAATCAGAAACTGAAGTCAATTTTAACTCATCTCTGTAAGCTTTATAGATAATTTGACGAGTTTGTCCACAAATGGCTTCCCGGGGCAAACTTTAAAAAATTTGGTCTGGATCCGTGAACATAAATATCAACTTATATTTTTTTGAGTGTAGCACAATGTGACTGCAATCAATAACTAAAGTCAATTTTCACTCCTCCCTGTAATTTTTCGAGATAATTCGACGAGTTTGTCCATAAATGGCTTTAAACATTTTGGTCTCGTTCCGTAAACATAAATTTTAATTTCTATTTTTTTGAATGTAGCACAATGTGACTGCAATGAGAAACTGCAGTCAATTTTCACTCCTCTCTGTAAGCTTTCGAGATAATTTGACGGGTTTGTCCATAAATGGCTTCCGGGGATCAAACTTTAAAAATTTTGGTCTCATTCCGTACACATAAGTATCAGTTTCTATTTTTTTTAATATAGTACAATGTGACTGCAATCAAAAACTGAAGTCAATTTTCACTCCTTTCTGTAAGTTTTCGAGATAATTTGACGAGTTTGTCCACAAATGGCTTCCCGGGGCAAACTTTAAAAAATTTGGTCTGGATCCGTGAACATAAATATCAACTTATATTTTTTTGAGTGTAGCACAATGTGACTGCAATCAATAACTAAAGTCAATTTTCACTCCTCCCTGTAATTTTTCGAGATAATTCGACGAGTTTGTCCATAAATGGCTTTAAAAATGTTGGTCTCGATCCGTAAACATAAATATCAATTTCTATTTTTTTGAGTGTAGCAGAATGTGACTGCTACCAAAAACTGAAGTCAATTTTCACTCCTCTCTGTAAGTTTTCGAGATAATTTGACGGGTTTTCCATAAATGGCTTCCCGGCGTCAAACTTTAAAAATTTTGGTCTCATTCCGTACACATAGATATCAGTTTCTATTTTTTTTAATGTAGCACAATGTGAGTGCAATCAAAAACTGAAGTCAATTTTCACTCCTTTCTGTAAGTTTTCGAGATAATTTGACGAGTTTGTCCACAAATGGCTTCCAGGGGCAGACTTTAAAAATTTTGGTCTCGATCCGTGAACATAAATATCAACTTCTATTTTTTTGAGTGTAGCACAATGTGACTGCAATCAATAACTAAAGTCAATTTTCACTCCTCTCTGTAATTTTTCGAGATAATTCGACGAGTTTGTCCATAAATGGCTTCCCGAGGTCAAACTTTAAACATTTTGGTCTCGTTCCGTAAACATAAATTTTAATTTATATTTTTTTGAATGTGGCACAATGTGATTGCTACCAAAAACTGAAGTCTATTTTCACTCCTCTGTAAGTTTTCGAGATAATTTGACGTGTTTGTCCGTAAATGGCTTCCCGAGGTCAAACTTTAAAAATTTTGGTCTCGTTCCGTAAACATAAATTTTAATTTCTATTTTTTTGAATGTAGCACAATGTGACTGCAATCAGAAATTGCAGTCAATTTCGAATCCTCGCTGTAAGTTTTCGAGATAATTTGACGGGTTTGTCCATAAATGGCTTCCGGGGATCAAACTTTAAAAATTTTTGTTTCGTTCCGCAAACATAAATTTTAATTTATATTTTTTGAAATGTAGGATAATGTAACTGCAATCAAAAACTGAAGTCAATTTTTACGCCTCTCTGTAAGTTTTCGAGATAATTTGACGAGTTTGTCACACAAATGGCTTCCCGGGGTCAATCTTTCAAAATTTTGGTCTCATTCCGTACACATAAATATCAATTTCTATTCTTTTCAATGTAGCACAATGTGACTGCAATCAAAAACTGAAGTCAATTTTCACTCCTCCCTGTAATTTTTCGAGATAATTCGACGAGTTTGTCCATAAATGGCTTTAAACATTTTGGTCTCGTTCCGTAAACATAAATTTTAATTTCTATTTTTTTGAATGTAGCACAATGTGACTGCAATGAGAAACTGCAGTCAATTTTCACTCCTCTCTGTAAGCTTTCGAGATAATTTGACGGGTTTGTCCATAAATGGCTTCCGGGGATCAAACTTTAAAAATTTTGGTCTCATTCCGTACACATAAGTATCAGTTTCTATTTTTTTTAATATAGCACAATGTGACTGCAATCAAAAACTGAAGTCAATTTTCACTCCTTTCTGTAAGTTTTCGAGATAATTTGACGAGTTTGTCCACAAATGGCTTCCCGGGGCAAACTTTAAAAAATTTGGTCTGGATCCGTGAACATAAATATCAACTTATATTTTTTTGAGTGTAGCACAATGTGACTGCAATCAATAACTAAAGTCAATTTTCACTCCTCCCTGTAATTTTTCGAGATAATTCGACGAGTTTGTCCATAAATGGCTTTAAAAATGTTGGTCTCGATCCGTAAACATAAATATCAATTTCTATTTTTTTGAGTGTAGCAGAATGTGACTGCTACCAAAAACTGAAGTCAATTTTCACTCCTCTCTGTAAGTTTTCGAGATAATTTGACGGGTTTTCCATAAATGGCTTCCCGGCGTCAAACTTTAAAAATTTTGGTCTCATTCCGTACACATAGATATCAGTTTCTATTTTTTTTAATGTAGCACAATGTGAGTGCAATCAAAAACTGAAGTCAATTTTCACTCCTTTCTGTAAGTTTTCGAGATAATTTGACGAGTTTGTCCACAAATGGCTTCCAGGGGCAGACTTTAAAAATTTTGGTCTCGATCCGTGAACATAAATATCAACTTCTATTTTTTTGAGTGTAGCACAATGTGACTGCAATCAATAACTAAAGTCAATTTTCACTCCTCTCTGTAATTTTTCGAGATAATTCGACGAGTTTGTCCATAAATGGCTTCCCGAGGTCAAACTTTAAACATTTTGGTCTCGTTCCGTAAACATAAATTTTAATTTATATTTTTTTGAATGTGGCACAATGTGATTGCTACCAAAAACTGAAGTCTATTTTCACTCCTCTGTAAGTTTTCGAGATAATTTGACGTGTTTGTCCGTAAATGGCTTCCCGAGGTCAAACTTTAAAAATTTTGGTCTCGTTCCGTAAACATAAATTTTAATTTCTATTTTTTTGAATGTAGCACAATGTGACTGCAATCAGAAATTGCAGTCAATTTCGAATCCTCGCTGTAAGTTTTCGAGATAATTTGACGGGTTTGTCCATAAATGGCTTCCGGGGATCAAACTTTAAAAATTTTTGTTTCGTTCCGCAAACATAAATTTTAATTTATATTTTTTGAAATGTAGGATAATGTAACTGCAATCAAAAACTGAAGTCAATTTTTACGCCTCTCTGTAAGTTTTCGAGATAATTTGACGAGTTTGTCACACAAATGGCTTCCCGGGGTCAATCTTTCAAAATTTTGGTCTCATTCCGTACACATAAATATCAATTTCTATTCTTTTCAATGTAGCACAATGTGACTGCAATCAAAAACTGAAGTCAATTTTCACTCCTCCCTGTAATTTTTCGAGATAATTCGACGAGTTTGTCCATAAATGGCTTTAAACATTTTGGTCTCGTTCCGTAAACATAAGTTTTAATTTCTATTTTTTTGAATGTAGCACAATGTGACTGCAATCAGAAACTGCAGTCAATTTTCACTCCTCTCTGTAAGCTTTCGAGATAATTTGACGTGTTTGTCCATAAATGGCTTCCGGGGGTCAAACTTTAAAAATTTTGGTCTCGTTCCGTAAACATAAGTTTTAATTTCTATTTTTTTTAATATAGCACAATGTGACTGCAATCAAAAACTGAAGTCAATTTTCACTCCTTTCTGTAAGTTTTCGAGATAATTTGACGAGTTTGTCCACAAATGGCTTCCCGGGGCAAACTTTAAAAAATTTGGTCTGGATCCGTGAACATAAATATCAACTTATATTTTTTTGAGTGTAGCACAATGTGACTGCAATCAATAACTAAAGTCAATTTTCACTCCTCCCTGTAATTTTTCGAGATAATTCGACGAGTTTGTCCATAAATGGCTTTAAAAATGTTGGTCTCGATCCGTAAACATAAATATCAATTTCTATTTTTTGAGTGTAGCAGAATGTGACTGCTACCAAAAACTGAAGTCAATTTTCACTCCTCTCTGTAAGTTTTCGAGATAATTTGACGGGTTTTCCATAAATGGCTTCCCGGCGTCAAACTTTAAAAATTTTGGTCTCATTCCGTACACATAGATATCAGTTTCTATTTTTTTTAATGTAGCACAATGTGAGTGCAATCAAAAACTGAAGTCAATTTTCACTCCTTTCTGTAAGTTTTCGAGATAATTTGACGAGTTTGTCCACAAATGGCTTCCAGGGGCAGACTTTAAAAATTTTGGTCTCGATCCGTGAACATAAATATCAACTTCTATTTTTTTGAGTGTAGCACAATGTGACTGCAATCAATAACTAAAGTCAATTTTCACTCCTCTCTGTAATTTTTCGAGATAATTCGACGAGTTTGTCCATAAATGGCTTTAAACATTTTGGTCTCGTTCCGTAAACATAAATTTTAATTTCTATTCTTTTGAATGTAGCATAATGTGACTGCAATCAGAAACTGCAGTCAATTTTCACTCCTCTCTGTAAGCTTTCGAGATAATTTGACGGGTTTGTCCATAAATGGCTTCCGGGGATCAAACTTTGCTGATTTTTGTTTCGTTCCGCAAACATAAATTTTAATTTCTATTTTTTTCAATCTAGCACAATGTGACTGCAATGAGAAACTGCAGTCAATTTTCACTCCTCGCTGTAAGTTTTCGAGATAATTTGACGGGTTTGTCCATAAATGGCTTCCGGGGATCAAACTTTAAAAATTTTTGTTTCGTTCCGCAAACATAAATTTTAGATTATATTTTTTGAAATGTAGGACAATGTAACTGCAATCAAAAACTGAAGTCAATTTTTACGCGTCTTTGTAAGTTTTCGAGATAATTTGACGAGTTTGTCCACAAATGGCTTCCCGGGGTCAAACTTTAAACATTTTGGTATCGTTCCGTAAACATAAATATCAACTTATATTTTTTTGAGTGTAGCACAATGTGACTGCAATCAATAACTAAAGTCAATTTTCACTCCTCCCTGTAATTTTTCGAGATAATTCGACGAGTTTGTCCATAAATGGCTTTAAACATTTTGGTCTCGTTCCGTAAACATAAATTTTAATTTCTATTTTTTTGAATGTAGCACAATGTGACTGCAATGAGAAACTGCAGTCAATTTTCACTCCTCTCTGTAAGCTTTCGAGATAATTTGACGGGTTTGTCCATAAATGGCCTCCGGGGATCAAACTTTGCTGATTTTTGTTTCGCTCCGTAAACATAAATTTTAATTTCTATTTTTTTCAATGTAGCACAATGTGACTGCAATGAGAAACTGCAGTCAATTTTCACTCCTCTCTGTAAGCTTTCGAGATAATTCGACGAGTTTGTCCATAAATGGCTTCCCGAGGTCAAACTTTAAACATTTTGGTCTCGTTCCGCAAACATAAATTTTAATTTCTATTTTTTCGAATGTAGCACAATGTGACTGCAATCAGAAATTGCAGTCAATTTCGAATCCTCGCTGTAAGTTTTCGAGATAATTTGACGGGTTTGTCCATAAATGGCTTCCGGGGATCAAACTTTAAAAATTTTTGTTTCGTTCCGCAAACATAAATTTTAATTTATGTTTTTTGAAATGTAGGATAATGTAACTGCAATCAAAAACTGACGTCAATTTTGACGCCTCTCTTTAAGTTTTCGAGATAATTTGACGAGTTTGTCCACAAATGGCTTCCCGGGGTCAATCTTTCAAAATTTTGGTCTCATTCCGTACACATAAATATCAATTTCTATTCTTTTCAATGTAGCACAATGTGACTGCAATCAAAAACTGAAGTCAATTTTCACTCCTTTCTGTAAGTTTTCGAGATAATTTGACGAGTTTGTCCACAAATGGCTTCCCGGGGCAGACTTTAAAAATTTTGGTCTCGATCCGTGAACATAAATATCAACTTCTATTTTTTTGAGTGTAGCACAATGTGACTGCAATCAATAACTAAAGTCAATTTTCACTCCTCTCTGTAATTTTTCGAGATAATTCGACGAGTTTGTCCATAAATGGCTTCCCGAGGTCAAACTTTAAACATTTTGGTCTCGTTCCGTAAACATAAATTTTAATTTATATTTTTTTGAATGTAGCACAATGTGACTGCTACCAAATACTGAAGTCTATTTTCACTCCTCTGTAAGTATTCGATATAATTTGACGGGTTTGTCCATAAATGGCTTCCCGAGGTCAAACTTTAAAAATTTTGGTCTCGTTCCGTAAACATAAATTTTAGTTTCTATTTTTTTGAATGTAGCACAATATGACTGCAATCAGAAAGTGCAGTCTATTTTCACTCCTCGCTGTAAGTTTTCGAGATAATTTGATGGGTTTGTCCATAAATGGCTTCCGGGGATGAAACTTTGCTGATTTTTGTTTCGTTCCGCAAACATAAATTTTAATTTATATTTTTTGAAATGTAGGATAATGTAACTGCAATCAAAAACTGAAATCCATTTTCACGCCTGTCTGTAAGTTTTCGAAATAATTTCAAGAGTTTGTCCACAAATGGCTTCCCGGGGTCAAATTTTAAAAATTTTGGACTCATTCCGTACACCTAAATATCAGTTTCTATTTTTTTTAATGTAGCACAATGTGAGTGCTACCAAAAACTGAAGTCAATTTTCACTCCTCTCTGTAAGTTTTCGAGATAATTTGACAAGTTTGTCCATAAATGGCTTCACGGGGTCAAACTTTGCTGATTTTTGTTTCGTTCCACAAACATAAATTTTAATTTATATTTTATTCATTGTATCAGAATATAACTGCAATCAGAAACTGAAGTCAGTTTTCACTCCTCTCTCTAAGTTTTCGAGATAATTTGACGGGTTTGTCCATAAATGGCTTCCCGGGGTCAATCTTTCAAAATTTTGGTCTCATTCCGTACACATAAATATCAATTTCTTTTTTTTTGAATGTAGCACAATGTGACTGCAATCAGAAACTTCAGTCAATTTTCACTCCTCTCTGTAAGTCTTCTAGATAATTCGACGTGTTTGTCCGTAAATGGCTTCCCGAGGTCAAACTTTAAAAATTTTGGTCTCGTTCCGTAAACATAAATTTTAATTTCTATTTTTTGAATGTAGCACAATGTGACTGCAATCAGAAAGTGCAGTCAATTTTCACTCCTCGCTGTAAGTTTTCGAGATAATTTGACGGGTTGGTCCATAAATGGCCCCCGAGGATCAAACTTTAAAAATTTTTGTTTCGTTCCGCAAACATAAATTTTAATTTATATTTTTTGAAATGTAGGATAATGTAACTGCAATCAAAAACTGAAGTCAATTTTTACGCCTCTCTGTAAGTTTTCGAGATAATTTGACGAGTTTTTCCACAAATGGCTTCCCGGGGTCAAACTTTAAAAATTTTGGTCTCATTCCGTACACATAAGTATCAGTTTCTATTTTTTTTAATATAGCACAATGTGACTGCAATGAATAACTAAAGTCAATTTTCACTCCTCCCTGTAATTTTTCGAGATAATTCGACGAGTTTGTCCATAAATGGCTTCCCGAGGTCAAACTTTAAACATTTTGGTCTCGTTCCGTAAACATAAATTTTAATTTATATTTTTTTGAATGTAGCACAATGTGACTGCTGCCAAAAACTGAAGTCTATTTTCACTCCTCTGAAAGTTTTCGAGATAATTTGACGTGTTTGTCCATAAATGGCTTCCGGGGATCAAACTTTGCTGATTTTTGTTTCGTTCCGAAAACATAAATTTTAGATTATATTTTTTGAAATGTAGGATAATGTAACTGCAATCAAAAACTGAAGTCCATTTTTACGCCTCTCTGTAAGTTTTCGAGACAATTTCAAGAGTTTGTCCACAAATGGCTTCCCGGGGTCAAATTTTAAAAATTTTGGTCTCATTCCGTACACATAAATATCAGTTTCTATTTTTTTTAATTTAGCACAATGTGAGTGCTACCAAAAACTGAAGTCAATTTTCACTCCTCTCTATAAGTTTTCGAGATAATTTGACAAGTTTGTCCATAAATGGCTTCACGGGGTCAAACTTTGCTGATTTTTGTTTCGTTCCACAAACATAAATTTTAATTTATATTTTATTCATTTTATCAGAATATAACTGCAATCAAAAACTAAAGTCTATTTTTACGCCTCTCTGTAAGTTTTCGAGATAATTTGACGAGTTTGTCCACAAATGGCTTCCCGGGGTCAATCTTTCAAAATTTTGGTCTCATTCCGTACACATAAATATCAATTTCTATTTTTTTCAATGTAGCACAATGTGACTGCAATCAGAAAGTGCAGTCAATTTTCACTCCTCTGTAAGTTTTCGAGATAATTTGACGTGTTTGTCCGTAAATGGCTTCCCGAGGTCAAACTTTAAAAATTTTGGTCTCGTTCCGTAAACATAAATTTTAATTTCTATTTTTTTGAATGTAGCACAATGTGACTGCAATCAGAAAGTGCAGTCAATTTTCACTCCTCGCTGTAAGTTTTCGAGATAATTTGACGGGTTTGTCCATAAATGGCCCCCGGGGATCAAACTTTAAAAATTTTTGTTTCGTTCCGCAATCATAAATTTTAATTTATATTTTTTGAAATGTAGGATAATGTAACTGCAATTAAAAACTGAAGTCAATTTTTACGCCTCGCTGTAAGTTTACGAGATAATTTGACGAGTTTTTCCAAAAATGGCTTCCCGGGGTCAAACTTTAAAAATTTTGGTCTCATTCCGTACACATAAGTACAGTTTCTATTTTTTTTAATATAGCACAATGTGACTGCAATCAATAACTAAAGTCAATTTTCACTCCTCCCTGTAATTTTTCGAGATAATTAGACGAGTTTATCCATAAATGGCTTCCGGGGGTCAAACTTTAAAAATTTTGGTCTCGTTCCGTAAACATAAATTTTAATTTCTATTTTTTTGAATGTAGCACAATGTGACTGCAATCAGAAAGTGCAGTCAATTTTCACTCCTCTCTGTAATTTTTCGAGATAATTTGACGGGTTTGTCCATAAATGGCTTCACGGGGTCAAACTTTGCTGATTTTTGTTTCGTTCCACAAACATAAATTTTAATTTATATTTTATTCATTGTATCAGAATATAACTGCAAACAAAAACTGAAGTCTATTTTTACGCCTCTCTGTAAGTTTTCGAGATAATTTGACGGGTTTGTCCACAAATGGCGTCCCGGGGTCAATCTTTCAAAATTTTGGTCTCATTCCGTACACATAAATATCAATTTCTATTTTTTTCAATGCAGCACAATGTGACTGCTACCAAAAAGTGAAGTCTATTTTCACTCCTCGCTGTAAGTTTTCGAGATAATTTGACGGGTTTGTCCATAAATGGCCCCCGGGGATCAAACTTTAAAAATTTTTGTTTCGTTCCGCAAACAAAAATTTTAATTTATATTTTTTGAAATGTAGGATAATGTAACTGCAATCAAAAACTGAAGTCAATTTTTACGCCTCTCTGTAAGTTTTCGAGATAATTTGACGAGTTTTTCCACAAATGCCTTCCCGGGGTCAAACTTTAAAAATTTTGGTCTCATTCCGTACACATAAGTATCAGTTTCTATTTTTTTTAATATAGCACAATGTGACTGCAATCAAAAACTGAAGTCAATTTTCACTCCTTTCTGTAAGTTTTCGAGATAATTTGACGAGTTTGTCCACAAATGGCTTCCCGGGGCAAACTTTAAAAAATTTGGTCTGGATCCGTGAACATAAATATCAACTTATATTTTTTTGAGTGTAGCACAATGTGACTGCAATCAATAACTAAAGTCAATTTTCACTCCTCCCTGTAATTTTTCGAGATAATTCGACGAGTTTGTCCATAAATGGCTTTAAACATTTTGGTCTCGTTCCGTAAACATAAATTTTAATTTCTATTTTTTTGAATGTAGCACAATGTGACTGCAATGAGAAACTGCAGTCAATTTTCACTCCTCTCTGTAAGCTTTCGAGATAATTTGACGGGTTTGTCCATAAATGGCTTCCGGGGATCAAACTTTAAAAATTTTGGTCTCATTCCGTACACATAAGTATCAGTTTCTATTTTTTTTAATATAGCACAATGTGACTGCAATCAAAAACTGAAGTCAATTTTCACTCCTTTCTGTAAGTTTTCGAGATAATTTGACGAGTTTGTCCACAAATGGCTTCCCGGGGCAAACTTTAAAAAATTTGGTCTGGATCCGTGAACATAAATATCAACTTATATTTTTTTGAGTGTAGCACAATGTGACTGCAATCAATAACTAAAGTCAATTTTCACTCCTCCCTGTAATTTTTCGAGATAATTCGACGAGTTTGTCCATAAATGGCTTTAAAAATGTTGGTCTCGATCCGTAAACATAAATATCAATTTCTATTTTTTTGAGTGTAGCAGAATGTGACTGCTACCAAAAACTGAAGTCAATTTTCACTCCTCTCTGTAAGTTTTCGAGATAATTTGACGGGTTTTCCATAAATGGCTTCCCGGCGTCAAACTTTAAAAATTTTGGTCTCATTCCGTACACATAGATATCAGTTTCTATTTTTTTTAATGTAGCACAATGTGAGTGCAATCAAAAACTGAAGTCAATTTTCACTCCTTTCTGTAAGTTTTCGAGATAATTTGACGAGTTTGTCCACAAATGGCTTCCCGGGGCAAACTTTAAAAAATTTGGTCTGGATCCGTGAACATAAATATCAACTTATATTTTTTTGAGTGTAGCACAATGTGACTGCAATCAATAACTAAAGTCAATTTTCACTCCTCCCTGTAATTTTTCGAGATAATTCGACGAGTTTGTCCATAAATGGCTTTAAACATTTTGGTCTCGTTCCGTAAACATAAATTTTAATTTCTATTTTTTTGAATGTAGCACAATGTGACTGCAATCAGAAACTGCAGTCAATTTTCACGCCTCTCTGTAAGCTTTCGAGATAATTTGACGGGTTTGTCCATAAATGGCTTCCGGGGATCAAACTTTGCTGATTTTTGTTTCGCTCCGTAAACATAAATTTTAATTTCTATTTTTTTCAATGTAGCACAATGTGACTGCAATGAGAAACTGCAGTTAATTTTCACTCCTCTCTGTAAGCTTTCGAGATAATTTGACGGGTTTGTCCATAAATGGCTTCCCGAGGTCAAACTTTAAACATTTTGGTCTCGTTCCGCAAACATAAATTTTAATTTCTATTTTTTCGAATGTAGCACAATGTGACTGCAATCAGAAATTGCAGTCAATTTCGAATCCTCGCTGTAAGATTTCGAGATAATTTGACGGGTTTGTCCATAAATGGCTTCCGGGGATCAAACTTTAAAAATTTTTGTTTCGTTCCGCAAACATAAATTTTAATTTATGTTTTTTGAAATGTAGGATAATGTAACTGCAATCAAAAACTGACGTCAATTTTGACGCCTCTCTTTAAGTTTTCGAGATAATTTGACGAGTTTGTCCACAAATGGCTTCCCGGGGTCAATCTTTCAAAATTTTGGTCTCATTCCGTACACATAAATATCAATTTCTATTCTTTTCAATGTAGCACAATGTGACTGCAATCAAAAACTGAAGTCAATTTTCACTCCTTTCTGTAAGTTTTCGAGATAATTTGACGAGTTTGTCCACAAATGGCTTCCCGGGGCAGACTTTAAAAATTTTGGTCTCGATCCGTGAACATAAATATCAACTTATATTTTTTTGAGTGTAGCACAATGTGACTGCAATCAATAACTAAAGTCAATTTTCACTCCTCCCTGTAATTTTTCGAGATAATTCGACGAGTTTGTCCATAAATGGCTTTAAAAATGTTGGTCTCGATCCGTAAACATAAATATCAATTTCTATTTTTTTGAGTGTAGCAGAATGTGACTGCTACCAAAAACTGAAGTCAATTTTCACTCCTCTCTGTAAGTTTTCGAGATAATTTGACGGGTTTTCCATAAATGGCTTCCCGGCGTCAAACTTTAAAAATTTTGGTCTCATTCCGTACACATAGATATCAGTTTCTATTTTTTTTAATGTAGCACAATGTGAGTGCAATCAAAAACTGAAGTCAATTTTCACTCCTTTCTGTAAGTTTTCGAGATAATTTGACGAGTTTGTCCACAAATGGCTTCCCGGGGCAAACTTTAAAAAATTTGGTCTGGATCCGTGAACATAAATATCAACTTATATTTTTTTGAGTGTAGCACAATGTGACTGCAATCAATAACTAAAGTCAATTTTCACTCCTCCCTGTAATTTTTCAAGATAATTCGACGAGTTTGTCCATAAATGGCTTTAAACATTTTGGTCTCGTTCCGTAAACATAAATTTTAATTTCTATTTTTTTGAATGTAGCACAATGTGACTGCAATCAGAAACTGCAGTCAATTTTCACTCCTCTCTGTAAGCTTTCGAGATAATTTGACGGGTTTGTCCATAAATGGCTTCCGGGGATCAAACTTTGCTGATTTTGGTTTCGCTACGCAAACATAAATTTTAATTTATATTTTTTTGAATGTAGCACAATGTGACTGCAATCAGAAACTGCAGTCAATTTTCACTCCTCTCTGTAAGCTTTCGAGATAATTTGACGGGTTTGTCCATAAATGGCTTCCCGAGGTCAAACTTTAAAAATTTTGGTCTCGTTCCGTAAACATAAATTTTAATTTCTATTTTTTTGAATGTAGCACAATGTGACTGCAATCAGAAATTGCAGTCAATTTCGAATCCTCGCTGTAAGTTTTCGAGATAATTTGACGGGTTTGTCCATAAATGGCTTCCGGGGATCAAACTTTAAAAATTTTTGTTTCGTTCCGCAAACATAAATTTTAATTTATGTTTTTTGAAATGTAGGATAATGTAACTGCAATCAAAAACTGACGTCAATTTTGACGCCTCTCTTTAAGTTTTCGAGATAATTTGACGAGTTTGTCCACAAATGGCTTCCCGGGGTCAATCTTTCAAAATTTTGGTCTCATTCCGTACACATAAATATCAATTTCTATTCTTTTCAATGTAGCACAATGTGACTGCAATCAAAAACTGAAGTCAATTTTCACTCCTTTCTGTAAGTTTTTGAGATAATTTGACGAGTTTGTCCACAAATGGCTTTCCGGGGCAGACTTTAAAAATTATTGTCTCGATCCGTGAACATAAATATCAACTTCTATTTTTTTGAGTGTAGCACAATGTGACTGCAATCAATAACTAAAGTCAATTTTCACTCCTCTCTGTAATTTTTCGAGATAATTCGACGAGTTTGTCCATAAATGGCTTCCCGAGGTCAAACTTTAAACATTTTGGTCTCGTTCCGTAAACATAAATTTTATTTTCTATTTTTTTGAATGTAGCACAATATGACTGCAATCAGAAAGTGCAGTCAATTTTCACTCCTCGCTGTAAGTTTTCGAGATAATTTGACGGGTTTGTCCATAAATGGCTTCCGGGGATCAAACTTTAAAAAATTTGGTCTGGATCCGTGAACATAAATATCAACTTATATTTTTTTGAGTGTAGCACAATGTGACTGCAATCAATAACTAAAGTCAATTTTCACTCCTCCCTGTAATTTTTCGAGATAATTCGACGAATTTGTCCATAAATGGCTTTAAAAATGTTGGTCTCGATCCGTAAACATAAATATCAATTTCTATTTTTTTGAGTGTAGCAGAATGTGACTGCTACCAAAAACTGAAGTCAATTTTCACTCCTCTCTGTAAGTTTTCGAGATAATTTGACGAGTTTGTCCACAAAATGGCTTCCTGGGGCAAACTTTAAAAATTTGGTCTGGATCCGTGAACATAAATATCAACTTATATTTTTTTGAGTGTAGCACAATGTGACTGCAATCAATAACTAAAGTCAATTTTCACTCCTCCCTGTAATTTTTCGAGATAATTCGACGAGTTTGTCCATAAATGGCTTCACGGGGTCAAACTTTGCTGATTTTTGTTTCGTTCCACAAACATAAATTTTAATTTATATTTTATTCATTGTATCAGAATATAACTGCAATCAAAAACTGGAGTCAGTTTTCACTCCTCTCTGTAAGTTTTCGAGATAATTTGACGAGTTTGTCCACAAATGGCTTCCCGGGGTCAAACTTTAAAAATTTTGGTCTCTTTCCGTAAACATAAATATCAATTTTAATTTTTTTGAATGTAGCACACTATGACTTCAATCAAGAACTAAAGTCAATTTTCACTCCTCTCTGTAATTTTTCGAGATAATTCGACGAGTTTGTCCATAAATGGCTTTAAACATTTTGGTCTCGTTCCGTAAACATAAATTTTAATTTCTATTTTTTTGAATGTAGCACAATGTGACTGCAATCAGAAACTGCAGTCAATTTTCACTCCTCTCTGTAAGCTTTCGAGATAATTTGACGGGTTTGTCCATAAATGGCTTCCGGGGGTCAAACTTTAAAAATTTTGGTCTCATTCCGTACACATAAGTATCAGTTTCTATTTTTTTTAATATAGCACAATGTGACTGCAATCAGAAAGTGCAGTCAATTTTCACTCCTCTGTAAGCTTTCGAGATAATTTGACGTGTTTGTCCATAAATGGCTTCCGGGGGTCAAACTTTAAAAATTTTGGTCTCGTTCCGTAAACATAAATTTTAATTTCTATTTTTTTGAATGTAGCACAATGTGACTGCAATCAGAAAGTGCAGTCAATTTTCACTCCTCGCTGTAAGTTTTCGAGATAATTTGACGGGTTTGTCCATAAATGGCCCCCGGGGATCAAACTTTAAAAATTTTTGTTTCGTTCCGCAATCATAAATTTTAATTTATATTTTTTGAAATGTAGGATAATGTAACTGCAATCAAAAACTGAAGTCAATTTTTACGCCTCTCTGTAAGTTTTCGAGATAATTTGACGAGTTTTTCCACAAATGGCTTCCCGGGGTCAAACTTTAAAAATTTTGGTCTCATTCCGTAGCACATAAGTACAGTTTCTATTTTTTTTAATATAGCACAATGTGACTGCAATCAATAACTAAAGTCAATTTTCACTCCTCCCTGTAATTATTCGAGATAATTCGACGAGTTTGTCCATAAATGGCTTCCCGAGGTCAAACTTTAAACATTTTGGTCTCGTTCCGTAAACATAAATTTTAATTTCTATTTTTTTGAATGTAGCACAATGTGACTGCAATCAGAAATTGTAGTCAATTTTCACTCCTCTCTGTAAGTTTTCGAGATAATTTGACGAGTTTGTCCATAAATGGCTTCACGGGGTCAAACTTTGCTGATTTTTGTTTCGTTCCACAAACATAAATTTTAATTTATATTTTATTCATTGTATCAGAATATAACTGCAAACAAAAACTGAAGTCTATTTTTACGCCTCTCTGTAAGTTTTCGAGATAATTTAACGGGTTTGTCCACAAATGGCGTCCCGGGGTCAATCTTTCAAAATTTTGGTCTCATTCCGTACACATAAATATCAATTTCTATTTTTTTCAATGCAGCACAATGTGACTGCTACCAAAAAGTGAAGTCTATTTTCACTCCTCGCTGTAAGTTTTCGAGATAATTTGACGGGTTTGTCCATAAATGGCCCCCGGGGATCAAACTTTAAAAATTTTTGTTTCGTTCCGCAAACAAAAATTTTAATTTATATTTTTTGAAATGTAGGATAATGTAACTGCAATCAAAAACTGAAGTCAATTTTTACGCCTCTCTGTAAGTTTTCGAGATAATTTGACGAGTTTTTCCACAAATGCCTTCCCGGGGTCAAACTTTAAAAATTTTGGTCTCATTCCGTACACATAAGTATCAGTTTCTATTTTTTTTAATATAGCACAATGTGACTGCAATCAAAAACTGAAGTCAATTTTCACTCCTTTCTGTAAGTTTTCGAGATAATTTGACGAGTTTGTCCACAAATGGCTTCCCGGGGCAAACTTTAAAAAATTTGGTCTGGATCCGTGAACATAAATATCAACTTATATTTTTTTGAGTGTAGCACAATGTGACTGCAATCAATAACTAAAGTCAATTTTCACTCCTCCCTGTAATTTTTCGAGATAATTCGACGAGTTTGTCCATAAATGGCTTTAAACATTTTGGTCTCGTTCCGTAAACATAAATTTTAATTTCTATTTTTTTGAATGTAGCACAATGTGACTGCAATCAGAAACTGCAGTCAATTTTCACTCCTCTCTGTAAGCTTTCGAGATAATTTGACGGGTTTGTCCATAAATGGCTTCCGGGGATCAAACTTTAAAAATTTTGGTCTCATTCCGTACACATAAGTATCAGTTTCTATTTTTTTTAATATAGCACAATGTGACTGCAATCAAAAACTGAAGTCAATTTTCACTCCTTTCTGTAAGTTTTCGAGATAATTTGACGAGTTTGTCCACAAATGGCTTCCCGGGGCAAACTTTAAAAAATTTGGTCTGGATCCGTGAACATAAATATCAACTTATATTTTTTTGAGTGTAGCACAATGTGACTGCAATCAATAACTAAAGTCAATTTTCACTCCTCCCTGTAATTTTTCGAGATAATTCGACGAGTTTGTCCATAAATGGCTTTAAAAATGTTGGTCTCGATCCGTAAACATAAATATCAATTTCTATTTTTTTGAGTGTAGCAGAATGTGACTGCTACCAAAAACTGAAGTCAATTTTCACTCCTCTCTGTAAGTTTTCGATATAATTTGACGGGTTTTCCATAAATGGCTTCCCGGCGTCAAACTTTAAAAATTTTGGTCTCATTCCGTACACATAGATATCAGTTTCTATTTTTTTTAATGTAGCACAATGTGAGTGCAATCAAAAACTGAAGTCAATTTTCACTCCTTTCTGTAAGTTTTCGAGATAATTTGACGAGTTTGTCCACAAATGGCTTCCCGGGGCAAACTTTAAAAAAATTTGGTCTGGATCCGTGAACATAAATATCAATTTCTATTTTTTTCAATGTAGCACAATGTGACTGCAATCAATAACTAAAGTCAATTTTCACTCCTCCCTGTAATTTTTCGAGATAATTCGACGAGTTTGTCCATAAATGGCTTTAAACATTTTGGTCTCGTTCCGTAAACATAAATTTTAATTTCTATTTTTTTGAATGTAGCACAATGTGACTGCAATCAGAAACTGCAGTCAATTTTCACTCCTCTCTGTAAGTTTTCGAGATAATTTGACGGGTTTGTCCATAAATGGCTTCCCGGGGTCAATCTTTCAAAATTTTGGTCTCATTCCGTACACATAAATATCAATTTCTATTTTTTTCAATGTAGCACAATGTGACTGCAATCAATAACTAAAGTCAATTTTCACTCCTCCCTGTAATTTTTCGAGATAATTCGACGAGTTTGTCCATAAATGGCTTTAAAAATGTTGGTCTCGATCCGTAAACATAAATATCAATTTCTATTTTTTTGAGTGTAGCAGAATGTGACTGCTACAAAAAACTGAAGTCAATTTTCACTCCTCTCTGTAAGTTTTCGAGATAATTTGACGAGTTTGTCCACAAATGGCTTCCCGGGGCAAACTTTAAAAAATTTGGTCTGGATCCGTGAACATAAATATCAACTTATATTTTTTTGAGTGTAGCACAATGTGACTGCAATCAATAACTAAAGTCAATTTTCACTCCTCCCTGTAATTTTTCGAGATAATTCGACGAGTTTGTCCATAAATGGCTTCCCGAGGTCAAACTTTAAACATTTTGGTCTCGTTCCGTAAACATAAATTTTAATTTCTATTTTTTTGAATGTAGCACAATGTGACTGCAATCAGAAACTGCAGTCAATTTTCACTCATCTCTGTAAGTTTTCGAGATAATTAGACGAGTTTGTCAATAAATGGATTCCCGGAGTAAAACTTTGATGATTTTTGTTTCGTTCCACAAACATAAATTTTAATTTATATTTTATTCATTGTATCAGAATATAACTGCAAACAAAAACTGAAGTCTATTTTTACGCCTCTCTGTAAGTTTTCGAGATAATTTGACGGGTTTGTCCACAAATGGCGTCCCGGGGTCAATCTTTCAAAAATTTTGGTCTCATTCCGTACACATAAATATCAATTTCTATTTTTTTCAATGCAGCACAATGTGACTGCTACCAAAAAGTGAAGTCTATTTTCACTCCTCGCTGTAAGTTTTCGAGATAATTTGACGGGTTTGTACATAAATGGCCCCCGGGGATCAAACTTTAAAAATTTTTGTTTCGTTCCGCAAACAAAAATTTTAATTTATATTTTTTGAAATGTAGGATAATGTAACTGCAATCAAAAACTGAAGTCAATTTTTACGCCTCTCTGTAAGTTTTCGAGATAATTTGACGAGTTTTTCCACAAATGCCTTCCCGGGGTCAAACTTTAAAAATTTTGGTCTCATTCCGTACACATAAGTATCAGTTTCTATTTTTTTAATATAGCACAATGTGACTGCAATCAAAAACTGAAGTCAATTTTCACTCCTTTCTGTAAGTTTTCGAGATAATTTGACGAGTTTGTCCACAAATGGCTTCCCGGGGCAAACTTTAAAAAATTTGGTCTGGATCCGTGAACATAAATATCAACTTATATTTTTTTGAGTGTAGCACAATGTGACTGCAATCAATAACTAAAGTCAATTTTCACTCCTCCCTGTAATTTTTCGAGATAATTCGACGAGTTTGTCCATAAATGGCTTTAAACATTTTGGTCTCGTTCCGTAAACATCAATTTTAATTTCTATTTTTTTGAATGTAGCACAATGTGACTGCAATCAGAAACTGCAGTCAATTTTCACTCCTCTCTGTAAGCTTTCGAGATAATTTGACGGGTTTGTCCATAAATGGCTTCCGGGGATCAAACTTTGCTGATTTTTTGTTTCGCTCCGTAAACATAAATTTTAATTTCTATTTTTTTCAATGTAGCACAATGTGACTGCAATGAGAAACTGCAGTCAATTTTTCACTCCTCTCTGTAAGCTTTCGAGATAATTTGACGGGTTTGTCCATAAATGGCTTCCCGAGGTCAAACTTTAAACATTTTGGTATCGTTCCGAAAACATAAATTTTAGTTTCTATTTTTTTTAATTTAGCACAATGTGACTGCAATCAGAAATTGCAGTCAATTTCGAATCCTCGCTGTAAGTTTTCGAGATAATTTGACGGGTTTGTCCATAAATGGCTTCCGGGGATCAAACTTTAAAAATTTTTGTTTCGTTCCGCAAACATAAATTTTAATTTATATTTTTTGAAATGTAGGATAATGTAACTGCAATCAAAAACTGAAGTCAATTCTTACGCCTCTCTGTAAGTTTTCGAGATAATTTGACGAGTTTGTCCACAAATGGCTTCCCGGGGTCAATCTTTCAAAATTTTTGGTCTGGATCCGTGAACATAAATATCAACTTATATTTTTTTGAGTGTAGCACAATGTGACTGCAATCAATAACTAAAGTCAATTTTCACTCCTCCCTGTAATTTTTCGAGATAATTCGACGAGTTTGTCCATAAATGGCTTTAAACATTTTGGTCTCGTTCCGTAAACATAAATTTTAATTTCTATTTTTTTGAATGTAGCATAATGTGACTGCAATCAGAAACTGCAGTCAATTTTCACTCCTCTCTGTAAGCTTTCGAGATAATTTGACGGGTTTGTCCATAAATGGCTTCCGGGGATCAAACTTTGCTGATTTTTGTTTCGTTCCGCAAACATAAATTTTAGATTTCTATTTTTTTCAATGTAGCACAATGTGACTGCAATGAGAAACTGCAGTCAATTTTCACTCCTCTATGTAAGCTTTCGAGATAATTTGACGGGTTTGTCCATAAATGGCTTCCCGAGGTCAAACTTTAAACAT
Organism: Diplolepis rosae; assembly: GCA_030998225.1. Lineage (NCBI taxonomy): Eukaryota > Metazoa > Arthropoda > Insecta > Hymenoptera > Diplolepididae > Diplolepis > Diplolepis rosae. The sequence continues at coordinate 1,075,942 of JAPYXD010000729.1, read as the reverse complement.
TTTGGTCTCGTTCCGCAAACATAAATTTTAATTTCTATTTTTCGAATGTAGCACAATGTGACTGCAATCAGAAATTGCAGTCAATTTCGAATCCTCGCTGTAAGTTTTCGAGATAATTTGACGGGTTTGTCCATAAATGGCTTCCGGGGATCAAACTTTAAAAATTTTTGTTTCGTTCCGCAAACATAAATTTTAATTTATGTTTTTTGAAATGTAGGATAATGTAACTGCAATCAAAAACTGACGTCAATTTTGACGCCTCTCTTTAAGTTTTCGAGATAATTTGACGAGTTTGTCCACAAATGGCTTCCCGGGTCAATCTTTTCAAAATTTTGGTCTCATTCCGTACACATAAATATCAATTTCTATTCTTTTCAATGTAGCACAATGTGACTGCAATCAAAAACTAAAGTCAATTTTCACTCCTCTCTGTAATTTTTCGAGATAATTCGACGAGTTTGTCCATAAATGGCTTCCCGAGGTCAAACTTTAAACATTTTGGTCTCGTTCCGTAAACATAAATTTTAATTTATATTTTTTTGAATGTAGCACAATGTGACTGCTACCAAATACTGAAGTCTATTTTCACTCCTCTGTAAGTTTTCGAGATAATTTGACGGGTTTGTCCATAAATGACTTCCCGAGGTCAAACTTTAAAAATTTTGGTCTCGTTCCGTAAACATAAATTTTATTTTCTATTTTTTTGAATGTAGCACAATATGACTGCAATCAGAAAGTGCAGTCAATTTTCACTCCTCGCTGTAAGTTTTCGAGATAATTTGACGGGTTTGTCCATAAATGGCTTCCGGGGATCAAACTTTAAAAAATTTGGTCTGGATCCGTGAACATAAATATCAACTTATATTTTTTTGAGTGTAGCACAATGTGACTGCAATCAATAACTAAAGTCAATTTTCACTCCTCCCTGTAATTTTTCGAGATAATTCGACGAATTTGTCCATAAATGGCTTTAAAAATGTTGGTCTCGATCCGTAAACATAAATATCAATTTCTATTTTTTTGAGTGTAGCAGAATGTGACTGCTACCAAAAACTGAAGTCAATTTTCACTCCTCTCTGTAAGTTTTCGAGATAATTTGACGAGTTTGTCCACAAATGGCTTCCCGGGGCAAACTTTAAAAAATTTGGTCTGGATCCGTGAACATAAATATCAACTTATATTTTTTTGAGTGTAGCACAATGTGACTGCAATCAATAACTAAAGTCAATTTTCACTCCTCCCTGTAATTTTTCGAGATAATTCGACGAGTTTGTCCATAAATGGCTTCACGGGGTCAAACTTTGCTGATTTTTGTTTCGTTCCACAAACATAAATTTTAATTTATATTTTTATTCAGTGTATCAGAATATAACTGCAATCAAAAACTGAAGTCAGTTTTCACTCCTCTCTGTAAGTTTTCGAGATAATTTGACGAGTTTGTCCACAAATGGCTTCCCGGGGTCAATCTTTTCAAAATTTTGGTCTCATTCCGTACACATAAATATCAATTTCTATTTTTTTCAATGTAGCACAATGTGACTGCAATCAATAACTAAAGTCAATTTTCACTCCTCCCTGTAATTTTTCGAGATAATTCGACGAGTTTGTCCATAAATGGCTTTAAACATTTTGGTATCGTTCCGTAAACATAAATTTTAATTTCTATTTTTTTGAATGTAGAACAATGTGACTGCAATGAGAAACTGCAGTCAATTTTCACTCCTCTCTGTAAGCTTTCGAGATAATTTGACGGGTTTGTCCATAAATGGCTTCCGGGGATCAAACTATAAAAATTTTGGTCTCATTCCGTACACATAAGTATCAGTTTCTATTTTTTTTAATATAGCACAATGTGACTGCAATCAGAAAGTGCAGTCAATTTTCACTCCTCTCTGTAAGCTTTCGAGATAATTTGACGTGATTGTCCATTAATGGCGTCCAGAGGTCAAACTTTAAAAATTTTGGTCTCGTTCCGTAAACATAAATTTTAATTTCTATTTTTTTGAATGTAGCACAATGTGACTGCAATCAGAAAGTGCAGTCAATTTTCACTCCTCGCTGTAAGTTTTCGAGATAATTTGACGGGTTTGTCCATAAATGGCCCCCGGGGATCAAACTTTAAAAATTTTTGTTTCGTTCCGCAATCATAAATTTTAATTTATATTTTTTGAAATGTAGGATAATGTAACTGCAATCAAAAACTGAAGTCAATTTTTACGCCTCTCTGTAAGTTTTCGAGATAATTTGACGAGTTTTTCCACAAATGGCTTCCCGGGGTCAAACTTTAAAAATTTTGGTCTCATTCCGTACACATAAGTACAGTTTCTATTTTTTTTAATATAGCACAATGTGACTGCAATCAATAACTAAAGTCAATTTTCACTCCTCCCTGTAATTATTCGAGATAATTAGACGAGTTTGTCCATAAATGGCTTCCCGAGGTCAAACTTTAAAAATTTTGGTCTCGTTCCGTAAACATAAATTTTAATTTCTATTTTTTTGAATGTAGCACAATGTGACTGCAATCAGAAATTGAAGTCAATTTTCAATTCTCTCTGTAAGATTTCGAGATAATTAGACGAGTTTATCCATAAATGGCTTCCGGGGTCAAACTTTGCTGATTTTTGTTTCGTTCCACAAACATAAATTTTAATTTATATTTTATTCATTGTATCAGAATATAACTGCAAACAAAAACTGAAGTCTATTTTTACGCCTCTCTGTAAGTTTTCGAGATAATTTGACGGGTTTGTCCACAAATGGCGTCCCGGGGTCAATCTTTCAAAATTTTGGTCTCATTCCGTACACATAAATATCAATTTCTATTTTTTTCAATGCAGCACAATGTGACTGCTACCAAAAAGTGAAGTCTATTTTCACTCCTCGCTGTAAGTTTTCGAGATAATTTGACGGGTTTGTCCATAAATGGCCCCCGGGGATCAAACTTTAAAAATTTTTGTTTCGTTCCGCAAACAAAAATTTTAATTTATATTTTTTGAAATGTAGGGTAATGTAACTGCAATCAAAAACTGAAGTCAATTTTTACGCCTCTCTGTAAGTTTTCGAGATAATTTGACGAGTTTTTCCACAAATGCCTTCCCGGGGTCAAACTTTAAAAATTTTGGTCTCATTCCGTACACATAAGTATCAGTTTCTATTTTTTTTAATATAGCACAATGTGACTGCAATCAAAAACTGAAGTCAATTTTCACTCCTTTCTGTAAGTTTTCGAGATAATTTGACGAGTTTGTCCACAAATGGCTTCCCGGGGCAAACTTTAAAAAATTTGGTCTGGATCCGTGAACATAAATATCAACTTATATTTTTTTGAGTGTAGCACAATGTGACTGCAATCAATAACTAAAGTCAATTTTCACTCCTCCCTGTAATTTTTCGAGATAATTCGACGAGTTTGTACATAAATGGCTTTAAACATTTTGGTCTCGTTCCGTAAACATAAATTTTAATTTCTATTTTTTTGAATGTAGCACAATGTGACTGCAATCAGAAACTGCAGTCAATTTTCACTCCTCTCTGTAAGCTTTCGAGATAATTTGACGGGTTTGTCCATAAATGGCTTCCGGGGATCAAACTTTAAAAATTTTGGTCTCATTCCGTACACATAAGTATCAGTTTCTATTTTTTTTAATATAGCACAATGTGACTGCAATCAAAAACTGAAGTCAATTTTCACTCCTTTCTGTAAGTTTTCGAGATAATTTGACGAGTTTGTCCACAAATGGCTTCCCGGGGCAAACTTTAAAAAATTTGGTCTGGATCCGTGAACATAAATATCAACTTATATTTTTTTGAGTGTAGCACAATGTGACTGCAATCAATAACTAAAGTCAATTTTCACTCCTCCCTGTAATTTTTCGAGATAATTCGACGAGTTTGTCCATAAATGGCTTTAAAAATGTTGGTCTCGATCCGTAAACATAAATATCAATTTCTATTTTTTTGAGTGTAGCAGAATGTGACTGCTACCAAAAACTGAAGTCAATTTTCACTCCTCTCTGTAAGTTTTCGATATAATTTGACGGGTTTTCCATAAATGGCTTCCCGGCGTCAAACTTTAAAAATTTTGGTCTCATTCCGTACACATAGATATCAGTTTCTATTTTTTTTAATGTAGCACAATGTGAGTGCAATCAAAAACTGAAGTCAATTTTCACTCCTTTCTGTAAGTTTTCGAGATAATTTGACGAGTTTGTCCACAAATGGCTTCCCGGGGCAAACTTTAAAAAATTTGGTCTGGATCCGTGAACATAAATATCAATTTCTATTTTTTTCAATGTAGCACAATGTGACTGCAATCAATAACTAAAGTCAATTTTCACTCCTCCCTGTAATTTTTCGAGATAATTCGACGAGTTTGTCCATAAATGGCTTTAAACATTTTGGTCTCGTTCCGTAAACATAAGTTTTAATTTCTATTTTTTTGAATGTAGCACAATGTGACTGCAATGAGAAACTGCAGTCAGTTTTCACTCCTCTCTGTAAGTTTTCGAGATAATTTGACGAGTTTGTCCACAAATGGCTTCCCGGGGTCAATCTTTTCAAAATTTTGGTCTCATTCCGTACACATAAATATCAATTTCTATTTTTTTCAATGTAGCACAATGTGACTGCAATCAATAACTAAAGTCAATTTTCACTCCTCCCTGTAATTTTTCGAGATAATTCGACGAGTTTGTCCATAAATGGCTTTAAAAATGTTGGTCTCGATCCGTAAACATAAATATCAATTTCTATTTTTTTGAGTGTAGCAGAATGTGACTGCTACCAAAAACTGAAGTCAATTTTCACTCCTCTCTGTAAGTTTTCGAGATAATTTGACGAGTTTGTCCACAAATGGCTTCCCGGGGCAAACTTTAAAAAATTTGGTCTGGATCCGTGAACATAAATATCAACTTATATTTTTTTGAGTGTAGCACAATGTGACTGCAATCAATAACTAAAGTCAATTTTCACTCCTCCCTGTAATTTTTCGAGATAATTCGACGAGTTTGTCCATAAATGGCTTCCCGAGGTCAAACTTTAAACATTTTGGTCTCGTTCCGTAAACATAAATTTTAATTTCTATTTTTTTGAATGTAGCACAATGTGACTGCAATAAGTAAGTGCAGAGAATTTTCACTCCTGTATGTAAGTTTTCGAGATAATTTGACGAGTTTGTCAATAAATGGCTTCACGGGGTCAAACTTTGCTGATTTTTGTTTCGTTCCACAAACATAAATTTTAATTTATATTTTATTCATTGTATCAGAATATAACTGCAAACAAAAACTGAAGTCTATTTTTACGCCTCTCTGTAAGTTTTCGAGATAATTTGACGGGTTTGTCCACAAATGGCGTCCCGGGGTCAATCTTTCAAAATTTTGGTCTCATTCCGTACACATAAATATCAATTTCTATTTTTTCAATGCAGCACAATGTGACTGCTACCAAAAAGTGAAGTCTATTTTCACTCCTCGCTGTAAGTTTTCGAGATAATTTGACGGGTTTGTCCATAAATGGCCCCCGGGGATCAAACTTTAAAAATTTTTGTTTCGTTCCGCAAACAAAAATTTTAATTTATATTTTTTGAAATGTAGGATAATGTAACTGCAATCAAAAACTGAAGTCAATTTTTACGCCTCTCTTTATGTTTTCGAGATAATTTGACGAGTTTTTCCAAAAATGCCTTCCTGGGCTCAAACTTTAAAAATTTTGGTCTCATTCCGTACACATAAGTATCAGTTTCTATTTTTTTTAATATAGCACAATGTGACTGCAATCAAAAACTGAAGTCAATTTTCACTCCTTTCTGTAAGTTTTCGAGATAATTTGACGAGTTTGTCCACAAATGGCTTCCCGGGGCAAACTTTAAAAATTTGGTCTGGATCCGTGAACATAAATATCAACTTATATTTTTTTGAGTGTAGCACAATGTGACTGCAATCAATAACTAAAGTCAATTTTCACTCCTCCCTGTAATTTTTCGAGATAATTCGACGAGTTTGTCCATAAATGGCTTTAAAAATTTTGGTCTCGTTCCGTAAACATAAATTTTAATTTCTATTTTTTTGAATGTAGCACAATGTGACTGCAATCAGAAACTGCAGTCAATTTTCACTCCTCTCTGTAAGCTTTCGAGATAATTTGACGGGTTTGTCCATAAATGGCTTCCGGGGATCAAACTTTGCTGATTTTTGTTTCGTTCCGCAAACATAAATTTTAATTTCTATTTTTTTGAACGTAGCATAATGTGACTGCAATCAGAAACTGCAGTCAATTTTCACTCCTCTCTGTAAGCTTTCGAGATAATTTGACGGGTTTGTCCATAAATGGCTTCCCGAGGTCAAACTTTAAAAATTTTGGTCTCGTTCCGTAAACATAAATTTTAATTTCTATTTTTTTGAATGTAGCACAATGTGACTGCAATCAGAAACTGCAGTCAATTTCGAATCCTCTTTGTAAGTTTTCGAGATAATTTGACGAGTTTGTCCATAAATGGCTTCCGGGGGTCAAACTTTAAACATTTTTGTATCGTGCCGTAAACGTAAATTTTAATTTATATTTTTTGAAATGTAGGATAATGTAACTGCAATCAAAAACTGAAGTCAATTCTTACGCCTCTCTGTAAGTTTTCGAGATAATTTGACGAGTTTGTCCACAAATGGCTTCCCGGGGACAATCTTTCAAAATTTTGGTCTGGATCCGTGAACATAAATATCAACTTATATTTTTTTGAGTGTAGCACAATGTGACTGCAATCAATAACTAAAGTCAATTTTCACTCCTCCCTGTAATTTTTCGAGATAATTCGACGAGTTTGTCCATAAATGGCTTTAAACATTTTGGTCTCGTTCCGTAAACATAAATTTTAATTTCTATTCTTTTGAATGTAGCATAATGTGACTGCAATCAGAAACTGCAGTCAATTTTCACTCCTCTCTGTAAGCTTTCGAGATAATTTGACGGGTTTGTCCATAAATGGCTTCCGGGGATCAAACTTTGCTGATTTTTGTTTCGTTCCGTAAACATAAATTTTAATTTCTATTTTTTTCAATGTAGCACAATGTGACTGCAATGAGAAACTGCAGTCAATTTTCACTCCTCTATGTAAGCTTTCGAGATAATTTGACGGGTTTGTCCATAAATGGCTTCCCGAGGTCAAACTTTAAACATTTTGGTCTCGTTCCGCAAACATAAATTTTAATTTCTATTTTTTCGAATGTAGCACAATGTGACTGCAATCAGAAATTGCAGTCAATTTCGAATCCTCGCTGTAAGTTTTCGAGATAATTTGACGGGTTTGTCCATAAATGGCTTCCGGGGATCAAACTTTAAAAATTTTTGTTTCGTTCCGCAAACATAAACTTTAATTTATATTTTTTGAAATGTAGGATAATGTAACTGCAATCAAAAACTGAAGTCAATTTTTACGCCTCTCTGTAAGTTTTCGAGATAATTTGACGAGTTTGTCCACAAATGGCTTCCCGGGGTCAATCTTTCAAAATTTTGGTCTCATTCCGTACACATAAATATCAATTTCTATTCTTTTCAATGTAGCACAATGTGACTGCAATCAAAAACTGAAGTCAATTTTCACTCCTTTCTGTAAGTTTTCGAGATAATTTGACGAGTTTGTCCACAAATGGCTTCCCGGGGCAGACTTTAAAAATTTTGGTCTCGATCCGTGAACATAAATATCAACTTCTATTTTTTTGAGTGTAGCACAATGTGACTGCAATCAATAACTAAAGTCAATTTTCACTCCTCTCTGTAATTTTTCGAGATAATTCGACGAGTTTGTCCATAAATGGCTTCCCGAGGTCAAACTTTAAACATTTTGGTCTCGTTCCGTAAACATAAATTTTAATTTATATTTTTTTGAATGTAGCACAATGTGACTGCTACCAAATACTGAAGTCTATTTTCACTCCTCTGTAAGTTTTCGAGATAATTTGACGGGTTTGTCCATAAATGGCTTCCCGAGGTCAAACTTTAAAAATTTTGGTCTCGTTCCGTAAACATAAATTTTCGTTTCTATTTTTTTGAATGTAGCACAATATGACTGCAATCAGAAAGTGCAGTCTATTTTCACTCCTCGCAGTAAGTTTTCGAGATAATTTGATGGGTTTGTCCATAAATGGCTTCCGGGGATCAAACTTTAAAAAATTTGGTCTGGATCCGTGAACATAAATATCAACTTATATTTTTTTGAGTGTAGCACAATGTGACTGCAATCAATAACTAAAGTCAATTTTCACTCCTCCCTGTAATTTTTCGAGATAATTCGACGAGTTTGTCCATAAATGGCTTTAAAAATGTTGGTCTCGATCCGTAAACATAAATATCAATTTCTATTTTTTTGAGTGTAGCAGAATGTGACTGCTACCAAAAACTGAAGTCAATTTTCACTCCTCTCTGTAAGTTTTCGAGATAATTTGACGAGTTTGTCCACAAATGGCTTCCCGGGGCAAACTTTAAAAAATTTGGTCTGGATCCGTGAACATAAATATCAACTTATATTTTTTTGAGTGTAGCACAATGTGACTGCAATCAATAACTAAAAGTCAATTTTCACTCCTCCCTGTAATTTTTCGAGATAATTCGACGAGTTTGTCCATAAATGGCTTCACGGGGTCAAACTTTGCTGATTTTTGTTTCGTTCCACAAACATAAATTTTAATTTATATTTTATTCATTGTATCAGAATATAACTGCAATCAAAAACTGAAGTCAGTTTTCACTCCTCTCTGTAAGTTTTCGAGATAATTTGACGAGTTTGTCCACAAATGGCTTCCCGGGGTCAATCTTTCAAAATTTTGGTCTCATTCCGTACACATAAATATCAATTTCTATTTTTTTCAATGTAGCACAATGTGACTGCAATCAATAACTAAAGTCAATTTTCACTCCTCCCTGTAATTTTTCGAGATAATTCGAGGAGTTTGTCCATAAATGGCTTTAAACATTTTGGTCTCGTTCCGTAAACATAAATTTTAATTTCTATTTTTTTGAATGTAGCACAATGTGACTGCAATGAGAATCTGCTGTCAATTTTCACTCCTCTCTGTAAGCTTTCGAGATAATTTGACGGGTTTGTCCATAAATGGCTTCCGGGGATCAAACTTTAAAAATTTTGGTCTCATTCCGTACACATAAGTATCAGTTTCTATTTTTTTTAATATAGCACAATGTGACTGCAATCAGAAAGTGCAGTCAATTTTCACTCCTCTGTAAGTTTTCGAGATAATTTGACGTGTTTGTCCGTAAATGGCTTCCCGAGGTCAAACTTTAAAAATTTTGGTCTCGTTCCGTAAACATAAATTTTAATTTCTATTTTTTGAATGTAGCACAATGTGACTGCAATCAGAAAGTGCAGTCAATTTTCACACCTCGCTGTAAGTTTTCGAGATAATTTGACGGGTTTGTCCATAAATGGCCCCCGGGGATCAAACTTTAAAAATTTTTGTTTCGTTCCGCAATCATAAATTTTAATTTATATTTTTTGAAATGTAGGATAATGTAACTGCAATCAAAAACTGAAGTCAATTTTTACGCCTCTCTGTAAGTTTTCGAGATAATTTGACGAGTTTTTCCACAAATGGCTTCCCGGGGTCAAACTTTAAAAATTTTGGTCTCATTCCGTACACATAAGTACAGTTTCTATTTTTTTTAATATAGCACAATGTGACTGCAATCAATAACTAAAGTCAATTTTCACTCCTCCCTGTAATTTTTCGAGATAATTCGACGAGTTTGTCCATAAATGGCTTCCCGAGGTCAATCTTTAAACATTTTGGTCTCGTTCCGTAAACATAAATTTTAATTTCTATTTTTTTGAATGTAGCACAATGTGACTGCAATCAGAAACTGCAGTCAATTTTCACTCCTCTCTGTAAGTTTTCGAGATAATTTGACGAGTTTGTCCATAAATGGCTTACCGGGGTCAAACTTTGCTGATTTTTGTTTCGTTCCACAAACATAAATTTTAATTTATATTTTATTCATTGTATCAGAATATAACTGCAAACAAAAACTGAAGTCTATTTTTACGCCTCTCTGTAAGTTTTCGAGATAATTTAACGGGTTTGTCCACAAATGGCGTCCCGGGGTCAATCTTTCAAAATTTTGGTCTCATTCCGTACACATAAATATCAATTTCTATTTTTTTCAATGCAGCACAATGTGACTGCTACCAAAAAGTGAAGTCTATTTTCACTCCTCGCTGTAAGTTTTCGAGATAATTTGACGGGTTTGTCCATAAATGGCCCCCGGGGATCAAACTTTAAAAATTTTTGTTTCGTTCCGCAAACAAAAATTTTAATTTATATTTTTTGAAATGTAGGATAATGTAACTGCAATCAAAAACTGAAGTCAATTTTTACGCCTCTCTGTAAGTTTTCGAGATAATTTGACGAGTTTTTCCACAAATGCCTTCCCGGGGTCAAACTTTAAAAATTTTGGTCTCATTCCGTACACATAAGTATCAGTTTCTATTTTTTTTAATATAGCACAATGTGACTGCAATCAAAAACTGAAGTCAATTTTCACTCCTTTCTGTAAGTTTTCGAGATAATTTGACGAGTTTGTCCACAAATGGCTTCCCGGGGCAAACTTTAAAAAATTTGGTCTGGATCCGTGAACATAAATATCAACTTATATTTTTTTGAGTGTAGCACAATGTGACTGCAATCAATAACTAAAGTCAATTTTCACTCCTCCCTGTAATTTTTCGAGATAATTCGACGAGTTTGTCCATAAATGGCTTTAAACATTTTGGTCTCGTTCCGTAAACATAAATTTTAATTTCTATTTTTTTGAATGTAGCACAATGTGACTGCAATCAGAAACTGCAGTCAATTTTCACTCCTCTCTGTAAGGTTTCGAGATAATTTGACGGGTTTGTCCATAAATGGCTTCCGGGGATCAAACTTTAAAAATTTTGGTCTCATTCCGTACACATAAGTATCAGTTTCTATTTTTTTTTAATATAGCACAATGTGACTGCAATCAAAAACTGAAGTCTATTTTTACGCCTCTCTCTAAGTTTTCGAGATAATTTGACGGGTTTGTCCATAAATGGCTTCCCGGGGTCAATCTTTCAAAATTTTGGTCTCATTCCGTACACATAAATATCAATTTCTTTTTTTTTGAATGTAGCACAATGTGACTGCAATCAGAAACTTCAGGCAATTTTCACTCCTCTCTGTAAGTCTTCGAGATAATTTGACGGGTTTGTCCATAAATGGCTTCCGGGGATGAAACTTTGCTGATTTTTTGTTTCGTTCCGCAAACATAAATTGTAATTTATATTTTATTAAATGTGGCACAATATGATTGCAATCAAAAATTGAAGTCAATTTTCACTAATTTCTGTAAGTTTTCGAGATAATTTGACGAGTTTGTCCATAAATGGCTTCCCGAGGTCAAACTTTAAGAATATTTGTTTCGTTCCGCAAACAGAAATTTTAATTTATATTTTTTGAAATGTAGTATAATGTAACTGCAATCAAAAACTGGAAGTCAATTTTTACGCCTCTCTGTAAGTTTTCGAGATAATTTGACGAGTTTGTCCACAAATGGCTTCCCGGCGTCAAACTTTAAAAATTTTGGTCTCATTCCGTACACATAGATATCAGTTTCTATTTTTTTTAATGTAGCACAATGTGAGTGCAATCAAAAACTAAAGTCAATTTTCACTCCTCTCTGTAAGTTTTCGAGATAATTTGACGAGTTTGTCCATAAATGGCTTCCCGAGGTCAAACTTTAAGAATATTTGTTTCGTTCCGCAAACAGAAATTTTAATTTATATTTTTTGAAATGTAGTATAATGTAACTGCAATCAAAAACTGAAGTCAATTTTTACGCCTCTCTGTAAGTTTTCGAGATAATTTGACGAGTTTGTCCACAAATGGCTTCCTGGAGTCAAACTTTAAAAATTTTGTTCTCATTCCGTACACATAAATATCAGTTTCTATTTTTTTTAATGTAGCACAATGTGAGTGCAATCAAAAACTGAAGTCAATTTTCACTCCTCTCTGTAAGTGTTCGAGATAATTTGACGAGTTTGTCCACAAATGGCTTACCGTGGTCAATCTTTCAAAATTTTGGTCTCATTCCGTACACATAAATATCAATTTCTATTCTTTTCAATGTAGCACAATGTGACTGCAATCAAAAACTGATGTCAATTTTCACTAATTTCTGTAAGTTTTCGAGATAATTTGACGAGTTTGTCCACAAATGGCTTCCCGGGGTCAATCTTTCAAAATTTTGGTCTCATTCCGTACACATAGATATCAGTTTCTATTTTTTTTAATGTAGCACAATGTGAGTGCAATCAAAAACTGAAGTCAATTTTCACTCCTCTCTGTAAGTTTTCGAGATAATTTGACGAGTTTGTCCACAAATGGCTTCCCGTGGTCAAGCTTTAAAAATTTTTGTTTCGTTCCGCAAACATAAATTTTAATTTATATTTTTTGAAATGTGGCACAATGTGAGTGCAATCAAAAACTGAAGTCAATTTTCACTAATTTCTGTAAGTTTTCGAGATAATTTGAAGAGTTTGTCCATAAATGGTTTCCCGGAGTCAAACTTTAAAAATGTTGGTCTCGATCCGTAAACATAAATATCAATTTCTATTTTTTGAGTGTAGCACAATGTGACTGCTACCAAAAACTGAAGTCAATTTTCACTCCTCTCTGTAAGTTTTCGAGATAATTTGACGGGTTTGTCCATAAATGGCTTCCCGGCGTCAAACTTTAAAAATTTTGGTCTCATTCCGTACACATAGATATCAGTTTCTATTTTTTTTTAATGTAGCACAATGTGAGTGCAATCAAAAACTGAAGTCAATTTTCACTCCTCTCTGTAAGTTTTCGCGATAATTTGACGAGTTTGTCCACAAATGGCTTCCCGGGGTCAAACTTTGCTGATTTTTGTTTCGTTCCACAAACATAAATTTTAATTTATATTTTATTCATTGTATCAGAATATAACTGCAAACAAAAACTGAAGTCTATTTTTACTCCTTTCTGTATGTTTTCGAGATAATTTGACGAGTTTGTCCATAAATGGCTTCCGGGAGTAAAACTTTGCTGATTTTTGTTTCGTTCCGCAAACATAAATTTTAATTTATATTTTTTGAAATGTGACACAATATGATTGCAATCAAAAACTGAAGTCAATTTTCACTCCTCTCTGTAAGTTTTCGAGATAATTTGACGGGTTTGTCCATAAATGGCTTCCCGGCGTCAAACTTTAAAAATGTTGGTCTCGATCCGTAAACATAAATATCTATTTCTATTTTTTTGAATGTAGCACAATGTAACTGCAATCAGAAAGTGCAGTCAATTTTCACTCCTCGCTGTAAGTTTTCGAGATAATTTGACGGGTTTGTCCTTAAATGGCTTCTGGGGATCAAACTTTGCTGATTTTTGTTTCGTTCCGCAAACATAAATTTTAATTTATATTTTATTCATTGTATCAGAATATAACTGCAAACAAAAACTGAAGTCTATTTTTACGCCTCTCTGTATGTTTTCGAGATAATTTGACGAGTTTGTCCATAAATGGCTTCCGGGAGTAAAACTTTGCTGATTTTTGTTTCGTTCCGCAAACATAAATTTTAATTTATATTTTTTGAAATGTGACACAATATGATTGCAATCAAAAACTGAAGTCAATTTTCACTCCTCTCTGTAAGTTTTCGAGATAATTTGACGGGTTTGTCCATAAATGGCTTCCCGGCGTCAAACTTTAAAAATGTTGGTCTCGATTCGTAAACATAAATATCTATTTCTATTTTTTTGAATGTAGCACAATGTGACTGCAATCAGAAAGTGCAGTCAGTTTTCACTCCTCGCTGTAAGTTTTCGAGATAATTTGACGGGTTTGTCCATAAATGGCTTCCGGGGATCAAACTTTGCTGATTTTTGTTTCGTTCCGCAAACATAAATTTTAATTTATATTTTTTGAAATGTGGCACAATGTGAGTGCAATCAGAAACTGCAGTCAATTTTCACTCCTCTCTGTAAGTTTTCGAGATAATTAGACGAGTTTGTCCATAAATGGCTTCCCGGAGTAAAACTTTGCTGATTTTTGTTTCGTTCCGCAAACATAAATTTGAATTTATATTTTATTAAATGTGGCACAGTATGATTGCAATCAAAAATTGAAGTCAATTTTCACTAATTTCTGTAAGTTTTCTATATAATTTGACGAGTTTGTCCATAAATAGTTTCCCGGAGTCAAACTTTAAAAATGTTGGTCTCGTTCCGTAAACATAAATATTAGTTTCTCTTTTGTTGAATGTAGCACACGGTGACTGCAAACACAAAGTGCAGTCAATTTTCACTCCTCGCTGTAAGTGTTCGAGATAATTAGACGAGTTTGTCCATAAATGGCTTCCCGGAGTAAAACTTTGCTGATTTTTGTTTCGTTCCGCAAACATAAATTGTAATTTATATTTTATTAAATGTGGCACAATATGATTGCAATAAAAAATTGAAGTCAATTTTCACTAATTGCTGTAAGTTTTCGAGATAATTTGACGAGTTTGTCCATAAATGGTTTCCCGGAGTCAAACTTTAAAAATGTTGGTCTCGATCCGTAAACATAAATATCAATTTGTATTTTTTTGAGTGTAGCACAATGTGACTGCTACCAAAAACTGCAGTCAATTTTCACGCCTCTTTGTAATTTTTCGAGATAATTCGACTAGTTTGTCCATAAATGGCTTTCGGGGGTCAAACTTTGCTGATTTTTGTTTCGTTCCGCAAACATAAATTTTAATTTATATTTTATTAAATGTGGCACAATATGATTGCAATTAAAAATTGAAGTCAATTTCAACACCTCTCTAAAAGTTTTCGAGATAATTTGTAGAGTTTGTCCATAAAGGGTGTCCCGGTGTCAAACTTTAAACATTTTGGTCTCGTTCCGTAAACATAAATTTTAATTTCTATTTTTTTGAATGTAGCACAATGTGACTGCTACCAAAAACTGAAGTCTTTTTTCACTCCTCTTTCAGTTTTCGAGATAATTTGACGGTTTGTCCATAAATGGCTTCCCGGGGTCAAACTTTGCTGATTTTAGTTTCGTTCCGCAAACATCAATTTTTATTTATACATTTGTGAATGTAGTGCAATTTGACTGCAATTAAAAACTGAAGTCAATTTTTACGCCTCTCTGTAAGTTTACGAGATAATTTGACGAGTTTGTCCACAAATGGCTTCCCGGGGTCAAACTTTAAAAATTTTGGTCTCTTTCCGTAAACATAAATATCAATTTTAATTTTTTTGAATGTAGCACAATGTGACTGCTAACAAAAACTGAAGTCAATTTTCACTCCTCTCTGTAAGTTTTCGAGATAATTAGACGAGTTTGTCCATAAATGGCTTCCGGGAGTGAAACTTTGCTGATTTTTGTTTCGTTCCGCAAACATAAATTTTAATTTATATTTTATTAAATGTGGCACAATATGATTGCAATCAAAAATTGAAGTCAATTTTCACTAATTTCTGTAAGTTTTCGAGATAATTTGACGAGTTTGTCCATAAATGGTTTCCCGGAGTCAAACTTTAAAAATTTTGGTCTCATTCCGTACACATAGATATCAGTTTCTATTTTTTTTAATGTAGCACAATGTGAGTGCAATCAAAAACTGAAGTCAATTTTCACTCCTCTCTGTAAGTTTTCGAGATAATTTGACGAGTTTGTCCACAAATGGCTTACCGTGGTCAATCTTTCAAAATTTTGGTCTCATTCCGTACACATAAATATCAATTTCTATTCTTTTCAATGTGGCACAATGTGACTGCAATCAAAAACTGAAGTCAATTTTCACTCCTCTCTGTAAGTTTTCGAGATAATTTGACGAGTTTGTCCACAAATGGCTTACCGTGGTCAATCTTTCAAAATTTTGGTCTCATTCCGTACACATAAATATCAATTTCTATTCTTTTCAATGTAGCACAATGTGACTGCAATCAAAAACTGAAGTCAATTTTCACTAATTTCTGTAAGTTCTCGAGATAATTTGACGAGTTTGTCCACAAATGGCTTCCCGGGGTCAATCTTTCAAAATTTTGGTCTCATTCCGTACACATAAATATCAATTTCTATTCTCTTCAATGTAGCACAATGTGACTGCAATCAAAAACTGAAGTCAATTTTCACTAATTTCTGTAAGTTTTCGAGATAATTTGACGAGTTTGTCCATAAATGGTTTCCCGGAGTCAAACTTTAAAAATGTTGGTCTCGATCCGTAAACATAAATATCAATTTCTATTTTTTGAGTGTAGCACAATGTGACTGCTACCAAAAACTGAAGTCAATTTTCACTCCTCTCTGTAAGTTTTCGAGATAATTTGACGAGTTTGTCCATAAATGGCTTCCCGACGTCAAACTTTAAAAATTTTGGTCTCATTCCGTACACATAGATATCAGTTTCTATTTTTTTTAATGTAGCACAATGTGAGTGCAATCAAAAACTGAAGTCAATTTTCACTCCTCTCTGTAAGTTTTCGAGATAATTTGACGAGTTTGTCCATAAATGGATTCCCGAGGTCAAACTTTAGGAATATTTGTTTCGTTCCGCAAACAGAAATTTTAATTTATATTTTTTCAAATGTAGTATAATGTAACTGCAATCAAAAACTGAAGTCAATTTTTACGCCTCTCTGTAAGTTTTCGAGATAATTTGACGAGTTTGTCCACAAATGGCTTCCCGGGGTCAATCTTTCAAAATTTTGATCTCATTCCGTACACATAAATATCAATTTCTATTCTTTTCAATGTAGCACAATGTGACTGCAATCAAAAACTGAAGTCAATTTTCACTAATTTCTGTAAGTTCTCGAGATAATTTGACGAGTTTGTCCACAAATGGCTTCCCGGGGTCAATCTTTCAAAATTTTGGTCTCATTCCGTACACATAAATATCAATTTCTATTCTCTTCAATGTAGCACAATGTGACTGCAATCAAAAACTGAAGTCAATTTTCACTCCTCTCTGTAAGTTTTCGAGATAATTTGACGTGTTTGTCCATAAATGGCTTCCCGAGGTCAAACTTTAGGAATATTTGTTTCGTTCCGCAAACAGAAATTTTAATTTATATTTTTTCAAATGTAGTATAATGTAACTGCAATCAAAAACTGAAGTCAATTTTTACGCCTCTCTGTAAGTTCTCGAGATAATTTGACGAGTTTGTCCATAAATGGCTTCCCGACGTCAAACTTTAAAAATTTTGGTCTCATTCCGTACACATAGATATCAGTTTCTATTTTTTTTAATGTAGCACAATGTGAGTGCAATCAAAAACTGAAGTCAGTTTTCACTCCTCTCTGTAAGTGTTCGAGATAATTAGACGAGTTTGTCCATAAATGGCTTCCCGGCGTCAAACTTTAAAAATTTTGGTCTCATTCCGTACACATAGATATCAGTTTCTATTTTTTTTTAATGTAGCACAATGTGAGTGCAATCAAAAACTGAAGTCAATTTTCACTCCTCTCTGTAAGTTTTCGAGATAATTTGACGAGTTTGTCCACAAATGGCTTCCCGGGGTCAAACTTTGCTTATTTTTGTTTCGTTCCACAAACATAAATTTTAATTTATATTTTATTCATTGTATCAGAATATAACTGCACACAAAAACTGAAGTCTATTTTTACGCCTCTCTGTATGTTCTCGAGATAATTTGACGAGTTTTGTCCACAAATGGCTTCCCTGGGTCAATCTTTCAAAATTTTGGTCTCATTCCGTACACATAAATATCAATTTCTATTTTCTTGAATGTAGCACAATGTGACTGCAATCAGAAACTGCAGTCAATTTTCACTCCTCTCTGTAATTTTTCGAGATAATTTGACGAGTTTGTCCACAAATGGCTTCCCGTGGTCAAGCTTTAAAAATTTTTGTTTCGTTCCGCAAACATAAATTTTTAATTTATATTTTTTGAAATGTGGCACAATGTGAGTGCAATCAAAAACTGAAGTCAATTTTCACTAATTTCTGTAAGTTTTCGAGATAATTTGAAGAGTTTGTCCATAAATGGTTTCCCGGAGTCAAACTTTAAAAATGTTGGTCTCGATCCGTAAACATAAATATCAATTTCTATTTTTTTGAGTGTAGCACAATGTGACTGCTACCAAAAACTGAAGTCAATTTTCACTCCTCTCTGTAAGTTTTCGAGATAATTTGACGGGTTTGTCCATAAATGGCTTCCCGGCGTCAAACTTTAAAAATTTTGGTCTCATTCCGTACACATAGATATCAGTTTCTATTTTTTTTAATGTAGCACAATGTGAGTGCAATCAAAAACTGAAGTCAATTTTCACTCCTCTCTGTAAGTTTTCGCGATAATTTGACGAGTTTGTCCACAAATGGCTTCCCGGGGTCAAACTTTGCTTATTTTTGTTTCGTTCCACAAACATAAATTTTAATTTATATTTTATTCATTGTATCAAGAATATAACTGCACACAAAAACTGAAGTCTATTTTTACGCCTCTCTGTATGTTTTCGAGATAATTTGACGAGTTTGTCCATAAATGGCTTCCGGGAGTAAAACTTTGCTGATTTTTGTTTCGTTCCGCAAACATAAATTTTAATTTATATTTTTTGAAATGTGGCACAATATGATTGCAATCAAAAATTGAAGTCAATTTTCACTAATTTCTGTAAGTTTTCTATATAATTTGACGAGTTTGTCCATAAATGGTTTCCCGGAGTCAAACTTTAAAAATGTTGGTCTCGATCCGTAAACATAAATATCTATTTCTATTTTTTTGAATGTAGCACAATGTAACTGCAATCAGAAAGTGCAGTCAATTTTCACTCCTCGCTGTAAGTTTTCGAGATAATTTGACGAGTTTGTCCATAAATGGCTTCTCGGGGAGAAACTTTGCTGATTGTGGACTCGTTCCGCAATTAAAAATTTTAATTTATATTTTGTGAAATGTAGTACAATGTGACTGCAATCAGAAACTGCAGTCAATTTTCACTCCTCTCTGTAAGTTTTCGAGATAATTAGACGAGTTTGTCCATAAATGGCTTCCCGGAGTAAAACTTTGCTGATTTTTGTTTCGTTCCGCAAACATAAATTTGAATTTATATTTTATTAAATGTGGCACAGTATGATTGCAATCAAAAATTGAAGTCAATTTTCACTAATTTCGGTAAGTTTTCTATATAATTTGACGAGTTTGTCCATAAATGGTTTCCCGGAGTCAAACTTTAAAAATGTTGGTCTCGATCCGTAAACATAAATATCTATTTCTATTTTTTGAATGTAGCACAATGTGACCGCAATCAGAAAGTGCAGTCAATTTTCACTCCTCGCTGTAAGTTTTCGAGATAATTAGACGAGTTTGTCCATAAATGGCTTCCGGGAGTAAAACTTTGCTGATTTTTGTTTCGTTCCGCAAACATAAATTGGAATTTATATTTTATTAAATGTGGCACAGTCTGATTGCAATCAAAAATTGAAGTCAATTTTCACTCTTCGCTGTAAGTTTTCGAGATAATTTGACGAGTTTGTCCACAAATGGTTTCCCGGAGTCAAACTTTAAAAATTTTGGTCTCGATCCGTAAACATAAATATCAATTTGTATTTTTTTGAGTGTAGCACAATGTGACTGCTACCAAAAACTGAAGTCAATTTTCACTCCTCTCTGTAATTTTTCTAGATAATTCGACGAGTTTGTCCATAAATGGCTTTCGGGGGTCAAACTTTGCTGATTTTTGTTTCGTTCCGCAAACATAAATTTTAATTTATATTTTATTAAATGTGGCACAATATGATTGCAATTAAAAATTGAAGTCAATTTCAACACCTCTCTAAAAGTTTTCGAGATAATTTGTAGAGTTTGTCCATAAATGGTTTCCCGGAGTCAAACTTTAAACATTTTGGTCTCGTTCCGTAAACATAAATTTTAATTTCTATTTTTTTGAATGTAGAACGATGTGACTGCTACCAAAAACTGAAGTCTTTTTTCACTCCTCTTTCAGTTTTCGAGATAATTTGACGAGTTTGTCCATAAATGGCTTCCCGAGGTCAAACTTTAAAAATTTTTGTTTCGTTCCGCAAACATAAATTTTAATTTATATTTTTTGAAATGTAGTATAATGTAACTGCAATTAAAAACTGAAGTCAATTTTTACGCCTCTCTGTAAGTTTTCGAGATAATTTGACGAGTTTGTCCACAAATGGCTTCCCGGGGTCAAACTTTAAAAATTTTGGTCTCTTTCCGTAAACATAAATATCAATTTTAATTTTTTTGAATGTAGCACAATGTGACTGCAATCAAAAACTGAAGTCAATTTTCACTAATTTCTGTAAGTTCTCGAGATAATTTGACGAGTTTGTCCACAAATGGCTTCCCGGGGTCAATCTTTCAAAATTTTGGTCTCATTCCGTACACATAAATATCAATTCCTATTCTCTTCAATGTAGCACAATGTGACTGCAATCAAAAACTGAAGTCAATTTTCACTAATTTCTGTAAGTTTTCGAGATAATTTGACGAGTTTGTCCATGAATGGTTTCCCGGAGTCAAACTTTAAAAATGTTGGTCTCGATCCGTAAACATAAATATCAATTTGTATTTTTTTGAGTGTAGCACAATGTGACTGCTACCAAAAACTGAAGTCAATTTTCACTCCTCTCTGTAATTTTTCTAGATAATTCGACGAGTTTGTCCATAAATGGCTTTCGGGGGTCAAACTTTGCTGATTTTTGTTTCGTTCCGCAAACATAAATTTTAATTTATATTTTATTAAATGTGGCACAATATGATTGCAATTAAAAATTGAAGTCAATTTCAACACCTCTCTAAAAGTTTTCGAAATAATTTGACGAGTTTGTCCACAAATGGCTTCCAGGGGTCAAACTTTAAAAATTTTGGTCTCATTCCGTACACATAAATATCAATTTCTATTTTTTTTTAATGTAGCACAATGTGACTGCTACCAAAAATCTGAAGTCAATTTTCACTCCTCTCTGTAAGTGTTCGAGATAATTAGACGAGTTTGTCCATAAATGGCTTCCGGGAGTAAAACTTTGCCGATTTTTGTTTCGTTCCGCAAACATAAATTGTAATTTATATTTTATTAAATGTGGCACAATATGATTGCAATCAAAAATTGAAGTCAATTTTCACTAATTTCTGTAAGTTTTCGAGATAATTTGACGAGTTTGTTCCATAAATGGTTTCCCGGAGTCAAACTTTAAAAATTTTGGTCTCATTCCGTACACATAGATATCAGTTTCTATTTTTTTTAATGTAGCACAATGTGAGTGCAATCAAAAACTGAAGTCAATTTTCACTCCTCTCTGTAAGTTTTCGAGATAATTTGACGAGTTTGTCCACAAATGGCTTACCGTGGTCAATCTTTCAAAATTTTGGTCTCATTCCGTACACATAAATATCAATTTCTATTCTTTTCAATGTAGCACAATGTGACTGCAATCAAAAACTGATGTCAATTTTCACTAATTTCTGTAAGTTTTCGAGATAATTTGACGAGTTTGTCCACAAATGGCTTCCCGGGGTCAATCTTTCAAAATTTTGATCTTATTCCGTACACATAAATATCAATTTCTATTCTTTTCAATGTAGCACAATGTGACTGCAATCAAAAACTGAAGTCAATTTTCACTAATTTCTGTAAGTTCTCGAGATAATTTGACGAGTTAGTCTACAAGTGGCTTTCCGGGGTCAAGCTTTCAAAATTTTGGTCTCATTCCGTACACATAAATATCAATTTCTATTCTCTTC
Source organism: Diplolepis rosae (assembly GCA_030998225.1). Lineage (NCBI taxonomy): Eukaryota > Metazoa > Arthropoda > Insecta > Hymenoptera > Diplolepididae > Diplolepis > Diplolepis rosae. The sequence goes on along the minus strand of JAPYXD010000729.1, from coordinate 1,054,166 downwards.
AATGTAGCACAATGTGACTGCAATCAAAAACTGAAGTCAATTTTCACTAATTTCTGTAAGTTTTCGAGATAATTTGACGAGTTTGTCCATAAATGGTTTCCCGGAGTCAAACTTTAAAAATGTTGGTCTCGATCCGTAAACATAAATATCAATTTCTATTTTTTTGAGTGTAGCACAATGTGACTGCTACCAAAAACTGAAGTCAATTTTCACTCCTCTCTGTAAGTTTTCGAGATAATTTGACGAGTTTTTCCATAAATGGCTTCCCGACGTCAAACTTTAAAAATTTTGGTCTCATTACGTACACATAGATATCAGTTTCTATTTTTTTTAATGTAGCACAATGTGAGTGCAATCAAAAACTGAAGTCAATTTTCACTCCTCTCTGTAAGTTTTCGAGATAATTTGACGAGTTTGTCCATAAATGGCTTCCCGAGGTCAAACTTTAGGAATATTTGTTTCGTTCCGCAAACAGAAATTTTAATTTATATTTTTTGAAATGTAGTATAATGTAACTCCAATCAAAAACTGAAGTCAATTTTTACGCCTCTCTGTAAGTTTTCGAGATAATTTGACGAGTTTGACCACAAATGGCTTCCCGGGGTCAAACTTTAAAAATTTTGTTCTCATTCCGTACACATAAATATCAGTTTCTATTTTTTTTTAAGTAGCACAATGTGAGTGCAATCAAAAACTGAAGTCAATTTTCACTCCTTTCTGTAAGTATTCGAGATAATTTGACGAGTTTGTCCACAAATGGCTTCCCGTGGTCAATCTTTCAAAATTTTGGTCTCATTCCGTACACATAAATATCAATTTCTATTCTTTTCAATGTAGCACAATGTGACTGCAATCAAAAACTGAAGTCAATTTTCACTAATTTCTGTAAGTTTTCGAGATAATTTGACGAGTTTGTCCACAAATGGCTTCCCGGGGTCAATCTTTCAAAATTTTGATCTCATTCCGTACACATAAATATCAATTTCTATTCTTTTCAATGTAGCACAATGTGACTGCAATCAAAAACTGAAGTCAATTTTCACTAATTTCTGTAAGTTCTCGAGATAATTTGACGAGTTTGTCCACAAATGGCTTCCCGGGGTCAATCTTTCAAAATTTTGGTCTCATTCCGTACACATAAATATCAATTTCTATTCTCTTCAATGTAGCACAATGTGACTGCAATCAAAAACTGAAGTCAATTTTCACTAATTTCTGTAAGTTTTCGAGATAATTTGACGAGTTTGTCCATAAATGGCTTCCCGAGGTCAAAATTTAAAAATTTTGGTCTCGATCCGTAAAGATAAATATCAATTTCTATTTTTTTGAGTGTAGCACAATGTGACTGCTACCAAAAACTGAAGTCAATTTTCACTCCTCTCTGTAAGTTTTCGAGATAATTTGACGAGTTTTTCCATAAATGGCTTCCCGACGTCAAACTTTAAAAATTTTGGTCTCATTACGTACACATAGATATCAGTTTCTATTTTTTTTAATGTAGCACAATGTGAGTGCAATCAAAAACTGAAGTCAATTTTCACTCCTCTCTGTAAGTTTTCGAGATAATTTGACGAGTTTGTCCATAAATGGCTTCCCGAGGTCAAACTTTAGGAATATTTGTTTCGTTCCGCAAACAGAAATTTTAATTTATATTTTTTGAAATGTAGTATAATGTAACTCCAATCAAAAACTGAAGTCAATTTTTACGCCTCTCTGTAAGTTTTCGAGATAATTTGACGAGTTTGACCACAAATGGCTTCCCGGGGTCAAACTTTAAAAATTTTGTTCTCATTCCGTACACATAAATATCAGTTTCTATTTTTTTTTAAGTAGCACAATGTGAGTGCAATCAAAAACTGAAGTCAATTTTCACTCCTTTCTGTAAGTATTCGAGATAATTTGACGAGTTTGTCCACAAATGGCTTCCCGTGGTCAATCTTTCAAAATTTTGGTCTCATTCCGTACACATAAATATCAATTTCTATTCTTTTCAATGTAGCACAATGTGACTGCAATCAAAAACTGAAGTCAATTTTCACTAATTTCTGTAAGTTTTCGAGATAATTTGACGAGTTTGTCCACAAATGGCTTCCCGGGGTCAAACTTTAAAAATTTTGTTCTCATTCCGTACACATAAATATCAGTTTCTATTTTTTTTTAATGTAGCACAATGTGAGTGCAATCAAAAACTGAAGTCAATTTTCACTCCTCTCTGTAAGTGTTCGAGATAATTTGACGAGATTGTCCACAAATGGCTTCCCGTGGTCAATCTTTCAAAATTTTGGTCTCATTCCGTACACATAAATATCAATTTCTATTCTTTTCAATGTAGCACAATGTGAGTGCAATCAAAAACTGAAGTCAATTTTCACTCCTCTCTGTAAGTTTTCGAGATAATTTGACGAGTTTGTCCACAAATGGCTTCCCGTGGTCAATCTTTCAAAATTTTGGTCTCAATCCGTACACATAAATATCAATTTCTATTCTTTTCAATGTAGCACAATGTGACTGCAATCAAAAACTGAAGTCAATTTTCACTAATTTCTATAAGTTTTCGAGATAATTTGACGAGTTTGTCCATAAATGGTTTCCCGGAGTCAAACTTTAAAAATTTTGGTCTCATTCCGTACACATAAATATCAATTTCTATTCTTTTCAATGTAGCACAATGTGACTGCAATCAAAAACTGAAGTCAATTTTCACTAATTTCTATAAGTTTTCGAGATAATTTGACGAGTTTGTCCACAAATGGCTTCCCGGGGTCAAACTTTAAAAATTTTGTTCTCATTCCGTACACATAGATATCAGTTTCTATTTTTTTTAATGTAGCACAATGTAAGTGCAATCATAAACTGAAGTCAATTTTCACTCCTCTCTGTAAGATTTCGAGATAATTTGACGTGTTTGTCCACAAATGGCTTCCCGTGGTCAAACTTTAAAAATTTTGGTCTCTTTCCGTAAACATAAATATCAATTTTAATTTTTTTGAATGTAGCACAATGTGACTGCAATCAAAAACTGAAGTCAATTTTCACTAATTTCTGTAATTTTTCGAGATAATTCGACAAGTTTGTCCATAAATGGCTTCCCGGAGTCAAACTTTAAACATTTTGGTCTCGATCCGTAAACATAAATATCAATTTCTATTTTTTTGAGTGTAGCACAATGTGACTGCTACCAAAAACTGAAGTCAATTTTCACTCCTCTCTGTAAGTTTTCGAGATAATTTGACGAGTTTGTCAACAAATGGCTTCCCGGGGTCAAACTTTAAAAATTTTGTTCTCATTCCGTGCACATAAATATCAGTTTCTATTTTTTTTAATGTAGCACAATGTGAGTGCAATCAAAAACTGAAGTCAATTGTCACTCCTCTCTGTAAGTGTTCGAGATAATTAGACGAGTTTGTCCATAAATGGATTCCGGGATTAAAACTTTGCTGATTTTTGTTTCGTTCCGCAAACATAAATTTTAATTTATATTTTATTAAATGTGGCACAATGTGACTGCTAACAAAAACTGAAGTCAATTTTCACTCCTCTCTGTAATTTTTCGAGATAATTAGACGAGTTTGTCCATAAATGGCTTCCCGAGGTCAAACTTTAAACATTTTGGTCTCGTTCCGTAAACATAAATTTTAATTTCTATTTTTTTGTTTTAGCACAATGTTACTGCTACCAAAAACTGAAGTCCATTTTCACTCCTCTGTAAGTTTTCGAGATAATTTGACGTGTTTGTCCGTAAATGGCTTCACGGGGTCAAACTTTTGCTGATTTTTGATTCGTTCCACAAACATAAATTTTAATTTATATTTTATTCATTGTATCAGAATATAACTGCAAACAAAATCTGAAGTCTATTTTTACGCCTCTCTGTAAATTTTCGAGATAATTTGACGAGTTTGTCCACAAATGGCTTCCCGGGGTCAATCTTTCAAAATTTTGGTCTCATTCCGTACACATAAATATCAATTTCTATTCTTTTCCATGTTGCACAATGTGACTGCAATCAAAAACTGAAGTCAATTTTCACTCCTTTCTGTAAGTTTTCGAGATAATTTGACGAGTTTGTCCACAAATGGCTTCCCGGGGCAAACTTTAAAAATTTTGGTCTCGATCCGTGAACATAAATATCAACTTCTATTTTTTTGAGTGTAGCACAATGTGACTGCAATCAATAACTAAAGTCAATTTTCACTCCTCTCTGTAATTTTTCGAGATAATTCGACGAGTTTGTCCATAAATGGCTTCCCGAGGTCAAACTTTAAACATTTTGGTCTCGTTCCGTAAACATAAATTTTAATTTATATTTTTTTGAATGTAGCACAATGTGACTGCTACCAAAAACTGAAGTCTATTTTCACTCCTCTGTAAGTTTTCGAGATAATTTGACGGGTTTGTCCATAAATGGCTTCCCGAGGTCAAACTTTAAAAAATTTGGTCTCGTTCCGTAAACATAAATTTTATTTTCTATTTTTTTTAATGTAGCACAATGTGAGTGCAATCAAAAACTGAAGTCAATTTTCACTCCTCTCTGTAAGTTTTCGAGATAATTTGACGAGGTTGTCCATAAATGGCTTCCCGAGGTCAAACTTTAAGTATTTTTGTTTCGTTCCGCAAACATAAATTTTAATTTATATTTTTGAAATGTAGGATAATGTAACTGCAATCAAAAACTGAAGTCCATTTTTACGCCTCTCTGTAAGTTTTCGAGATAATTTCAAGAGTTTGTCCACAAATGGCTTCCCGGGGTCAAATTTTAAAAATTTTGGTCTCGTTCCGTACACATAAATTTTATTTTCTATTTTTTTTAATGTAGCACAATGTGAGTGCAATCAGAAAGTGCAGTCAATTTTCACTCCTCGCTGTAAGTTTTCGAGATAATTTGACTTGTTTGTCCATAAATGGCTTCCGGGGGTCGAACTTTGCTGATTTTTGTTTCGTTCCGCAAACATAAATTTTAATTTATATTTTTTGAAATGTAGGATAATGTAACTGCAATCAAAAACTGAAGTCCATTTTTACGCCTCTCTGTAAGTTTTCGCGATAATTCGACGAGTTTGTCCATAAATGGCTTCCCGAGGTCAAACTTTAAACATTTTGGTCTCGTTCCGTAAACATAAATTTTAATTTATATTTTTTTGAATGTAGCACAATGTGACTGCTACCAAAAACTGAAGTCTATTTTCACTCCTCTGTAAGTTTTCGAGATAATTTGACGGGTTTGTCCATAAATGGCTTCCCGAGGTCAAACTTTAAAAAATTTGGTCTCGTTCCGTAAACATAAATTTCATTTTCTATTTTTTTTAATGTAGCACAATGTGAGTGCAATCAAAAACTGAAGTCAATTTTCACTCCTCTCTGTACGTTTTCGAGACAATTTGACGAGTTTGTCCATAATTGAGTTCCCGGGGTCAAACTTTAAGTATTTTTGTTTCGTTCCGCAAACATAAATTTTAATTTATATTTTTTTAAATGTAGGATAATGTAACTGCAATCAAAAACTGAAGTCCATTTTCACTCCTCTGTAAGTTTTCGAGATAATTTGACGTGTTTGTCCGTAAATGGCTTCCCGAGGTCAAACTTTAAAAATTTTGGTCTCGTTCCGTAAACATAAATTTTAATTTCTATTTTTTTGAATGTAGCACAATGTGACTGCAATCAGAAAGTGCAGTCAATTTTCACTCCTCGCTGTAAGTTTTCGAGATAATTTGACGGGTTTGTCCATAAATGGCTTCCGGGGATCAAACTTTAAAAATTTTTGTTTCGTTCCACAAACATTAATTTTAATTTATATTTTATCCATTGTATCAGAATATAACTGCAAACAAAAACTGAAGTCTATTTTTCCGCCTCTCTGTAAGTTTTCGAGATAATTTGAGGAGTTTGTCCACAAATGGCTTCCCGGGGTCAATCTTTCAAAATTTTGGTCTCATTCCGTACACATAAATATCAATTTCTATTCTTTCCAATGTTGCACAATGTGACTGCAATCAAAAACTGAAGTCAATTTTCACTCCTTTCTGTAAGTTTTCGAGATAATTTGACGAGTTTGTCCACAAATGGCTTCCCGGGGCAAACCTTAAAAATTTTGGTCTCGATCCGTGAACATAAATATCAACTTCTATTTTTTTGAGTGTAGCACAATGTGACTGCAATCAATAACTAAAGTCAATTTTCACTCCTCTCTGTAATTTTTCGAGATAATTTGACGGGTTTGTCCATAAATGGCTTCCCGAGGTCAAACTTTAAGTATTTTTGTTTCGTTCCGCAAACATAAATTTTAATTTATATTTTTTGAAATGTAGGATAATGTAACTGCAATCAAAAACTGAAGTCCATTTTTACGCCTCTCTGTAAGTTTTCGAGATAATTTCAAGAGTTTGTCCACAAATGGCTTCCCGGGGTCAAATTTTAAAAATTTTGGTCTCGTTCCGTACACATAAATTTTATTTTCTATTTTTTTTAATGTAGCACAATGTGAGTGCAATCAGAAAGTGCAGTCAATTTTCACTCCTCGCTGTAAGTTTTCGAGATAATTTTACGGGTTTGTCCATAAATGGCTTCCGGGGATCAAACTTTGCTGATTTTTGTTTCGTTCCGCAAACATAAATTTTAGTTTATATTTTTTGAAATGTAGGGTAATGTAACTGCAATCAAAAACTGCAGTCAATTTTTACGCCTCTCTGTAAGTTTTCGAGATAATTTGACGAGTTTGTCCATAAATGGCTTCCCGGGGTCAAACTTTAAAAATTTTGGTCTCGTTCCGTAAACATAAATTTTAATTTCTATTTTTTTGAATGTAGCACAATGTGACTGCAATCAGAAAGTGCAGTCAATTTTCACTCCTCTGTAAGTTTTCGAGATAATTTGACGAGTTTGTCCACAAATGTCTTCCCGGGGTCAAACTTTAAAAATTTTGGTCTCGTTCCGTAAACATAAATTTTATTTTCTGTTTTTTTGAATGTAGCACAATGTGACTGCAATCAGAAAGTGCAGTCAATTTTCACTCCTCGCTGTAAGTTTTCGAGATAATTTGACGGGTTTGTCCATAAATGGCTTCCGGGGATCAAACTTTGCTGATTTTTAATTCGTTCCGCAAACATAAATTTTAATTTATATTTTTTGAAATGTAGGATAATGTAACTGCAATCAGAAACTGCAGTCAGTTTTCACTCCTCTCTGTAAGTTTTCGAGATAATTTGACGGGTTTGTCCATAAATGGCTTCCGGGGATCAAACTTTGCTGATTTTTGTTTCGTTCCGCAAACATAAATTTTAGTTTATATTTTATTCATTGTATCAGAATATAACTGCAAACAAAAACTGAAGTCTATTTTTACGCCTCTCTGTAAGTTTTCGAGATAATTTGAGGAGTTTGTCCACAAATGGCTTCCCGGGGTCAATCTTTCAAAATTTTGGTCTCATTCCGTACACATAAATATCAATTTCTATTCTTTTCAATGTAGCACAATCTGACTGCAATCAAAAACTGAAGTCAATTTTCACTCCTTTCTGTAAGTTTTCGAGATAATTTGACGAGTTTGTCCACAAATGGCTTCCCGGGGCAAACTTTAAAAATTTTGGTCTCGATCCGTGAACATAAATATCAACTTCTATTTTTTTTGAGTGTAGCACAATGTGACTGCTACCAAAAACTGAAGTCTATTTTCACTCCTCTGTAATTTTTCGAGATAATTCGACGAGTTTGTCCATAAATGGCTTCCCGAGGTCAAACTTTAAACATTTTGGTCTTGCTCCGTAAACAAAAATTTTAATTTATATTTTTTTGAATGTAGCACAATGTGACTGCTACCAAAAACTGAAGTCTATTTTCACTCCTCTGTAAGTTTTCGAGATAATTTGACGAGTTTGTCCATAAATGGCTTCCCGAGGTCAAACTTTAAGTATTTTTGTTTCGTTCCGCAAACATAAATTTTAATTTATATTTTTTGAAATGTAGGATAATGTAACTGCAATCAAAAACTGAAGTCCATTTTTACGCCTCTCTGTAAGTTTTCGAGATAATTTCAAGAGTTTGTCCACAAATGGCTTCCCGGGGTCAAATTTTAAAAATTTTGGTCTCGTTCCGTACACATAAATTTTATTTTCTATTTTTTTTAATGTAGCACAATGTGAGTGCAATCAGAAAGTGCAGTCAATTTTCACTTCTCGCTGTAAGTTTTCGAGATAATTTGACGGGTTTGTCCATAAATGGCTTCCGGGGATCAAACTTTGCTGATTTTTGTTTCGTTCCGCAAACATAAATTTTAATTTATATTTTTTGAAATGTAGTATAATGTAACTGCAATCAAAAACTGAAGTCCATTTTTACTCCTCTCTGTAATTTTTCGAGATAATTCAACGAGTTTGTCCATAAATGGCTTCCCGAGGTCAAACTTTAAACATTTTGGTCTCGTTCCGTAAACATAAATTTTAATTTATATTTTTTTGATTTAGCACAATGTGACTGCTACCAAAAACTGAAGTCTATTTTCACTCCTCTGTAAGTTTTCGAGATAATTTGACGTGTTTGTCCGTAAATGGCTTCCCGAGGTCAAACTTTAAAAATTTTGGTCTCGTTCCGTAAACATATATTTTAATTTCTATTTTTTTGAATATAGCACAATGTGACTGCAATCAGAAAGTGCAGTCAATTTTCACTCCTCGCTGTAAGTTTTCGAGATAATTTGACGGGTTTGTCAATAAATGGCTTCCGGGGATCAAACTTTAAAAATTTTTGTTTCGTTCCGCAAACATAAATTTTAATTTATGTTTTTTGAAATGTAGGATAATGTAACTGCAATCAAAAACTGACGTCAATTTTGACGCCTCTCTTTAAGTTTTCGAGATAATTTGACGAGTTTGTCCACAAATGGCTTCCCGGGGTCAAACTTTAAAAATTTTGGTCTCATTCCGTACACATAAGTATCAGTTTCTATTTTTTTAATATAGCACAATGTGAGTGCAATCAAAAACTAAATTCAATTTTCACTCCTCTCTGTAAGTTTTCGAGATAATTTGACGAGTTTGTCCATAAATGGCTTCACGGGGTCAAACTTTGCTGATTTTTGTTTCGTTCCACAAACATTAATTTTAATTTATATTTTATTCATTGTATCAGAATATAACTGCAAACAAAAACTGAAGTCTATGTTTACGCCTCTCTGTAAGTTTTGGAGATAATTTGACGAGTTTGTCCACAAATGGCTTCCCGGGGTCAAACTTTAAAAATTTTGGTCTCTTTCCGTAAACATAAATATCAATTTTAATTTTTTTGAATGTAGCACAATGTGACTGCAATCAAAAACTGAAGTCAATTTTCACTAATTTCTGTAATTTTTCGAGATAATTTGACGAGTTTGTCCACAAATGGCTTCCCGGGGCAAACTTTAAAAATGTTGGTCTCGATCCGTGAACATAAATATCAACTTCTATTTTTTTGAGTGTAGCTCAATGTGACTGCAATCAATAACTAAAGTCAATATTCACTCCTCTCTGTAATTTTTCGAGATAATTCGACGAGTTTGTCCATAAATGGCTTCCCGAGGTCAAACTTTAAACATTTTGGTCTTGAACCGTAAACAAAAATTTTAATTTATATTTTTTTGAATGTAGCACAATGTGACTGCTACCAAAAACTGAAGTCTATTTTCACTCCTCTGTAAGTTTTCGAGATGATTTGACGGGTTTGTCCATAAATGGCTTCCCGAGGTCAAACTTTAAAAATTTTGGTCTCGTTCCGTAAACATAAATTTTATTTTCTATTTTTTCGAATGTAGCACAATGTGACTGCAATCAAAAACTGAAGTCAATTTTCACTCCTCTCTGTAAGTTTTCGAGATAATTTGACGAGTTTGTCCATAAATGGCTTCCCGAGGTCAAACTTTAAGTATTTTTGTTTCGTTCCGCAAACATAAATTTTATTTTATATTTTTTGTAATGTAGGACAATGTTACTGCAATCAAAAACTGAAGTCAATTTTCACTCCTCTCTGTAAGTTTTCGAGATAATTTGACGAGTTTGTCCATAAATGGCTTCCCGAGGTCAAACTTTAAAAATTTTGGTCTCGTTCCGTAAACATAAATTTTAGTTTCTATTTTTTTGAATGTAGCACAATGTGACTGCAATCAGAAAGTGCAGTCAATTTTCACTCCTCTCTGTAATTTTTCGAGATAATTTGACGGGTTTGTCCATAAATGGCTTCCGGGGATGAAACTTTGCTGATTTTTGCTTCGTTCCGCAAAAATAAATTTTAGTTTATATTTTTTGAAATGTAGGACAATGTAACTGCAATCAAAAACTGAAGTCAATTTTTACGCCTCTCTGTAAGCTTTCGAGATAATTTGACGAGTTTGTCCACAAATGGCTTCCCGGGGTGAAACTTTAAAAATTTTCGTCTCTTTCCGTAAACATAAATGTCAATTTTAATTTTTTTGAATGTAGCACAATGTGACTGCAATCAAAAACTGAAGTCAATTTTTACCCCTCTCTGTAAGTTTTCGAGATAATTTGACGAGTTTGTCCATAAATGGCTTCCCGGGGTCAAACTTTAAAAATGTTGGTCTCGATCCGTGAACATAAATATCAACTTCTATTTTTTTGAGTGTAGCTCAATGTGACTGCAATCAATAACTAAAGTCAATATTCACTCCTCTCTGTAATTTTTCGAGATAATTCGACGAGTTTGTCCATAAATGGCTTCCCGAGGTCAAACTTTAAACATTTTGGTCTTGAACCGTAAACAAAAATTTTAATTTATATTTTTTTGAATGTAGCACAATGTGACTGCTACCAAAAACTGAAGTCTATTTTCACTCCTCTGTAAGTTTTAGAGATCAATTGACGGGTTGGTCCATAAATGGCTTCCCGAGGTCAAACTTTAAAAATTTTGGTCTCGTTCCGTAAACATAAATTTTATTTTCTATTTTTTCGAATGTAGCACAATGTGACTGCAATCAAAAACTGAAGTCAATTTTCACTCCTCTCTGTAAGTTTTCGAGATAATTTGACGAGTTTGTCCATAAATGGCTTCCCGAGGTCAAACTTTAAGTATTTTTGTTTCGTTCCGCAAACATAAATTTTAATTTATATTTTTTGAAATGTAGGATAATGTAACTGCAATCAAAAACTGAAGTCAATTTTCACTCCTCTCTGTAAGTTTTCGAGATAATTTGACGAGTTTGTCCATAAATGGCTTCCCGAGGTCAACCCTTAAAAAGTTTGGTCTCGTTCCGTAAACATAGATTTTAATTTCTATTTTTCTGAATGTAGCACAATGTGACTGCAATCAAAAACTGAAGTCAATTTTCAATCCTCTCTGTAAGTTTTCGAGATAATTTGACGAGTTTGTCCATAAATGGCTTCCCGAGTTCAACCTTTAAGTATTTTTGTTTCGTTCCGCAAACATAAATTTTAATTTATATTTTTTGAAATGTAGGATAATGTAACTGCAATCAAAAACTGAAGTCCATTTTTACGCCTCTCTGTAAGTTTTCGAGATAATTTCAAGAGTTTGTCCACAAATGGCTTCCCGGGGTCAAATTTTAAAAATTTTGGTCTAATTCCGTACACATAAATTTTATTTTCTATTTTTTTTAATGTAGCACAATGTGAGTGCAATCAGAAAGTGCAGTCAATTTTCACTCCTCGCTGTAAGTTTTCGAGATAATTTGACGGGTTTGTCCATAAATGGCTTCCGGGGATCAAACTTTGCTGATTTTTGTTTCGTTCCGCAAACATAAATTTTAGTTTATATTTTTTGAAATGTAGGACAATGTAACTGCAATCAAAAACTGAAGTCCATTTTTACGCCTCTCTGTAAGCTTTCGAGATAATTTGACGGGTTTGTCCATAAATGGCTTCCCGAGGTCAAACTTTAAAAATTTTGGTCTCGTTCCGTAAACATAAATTTTAATTTCTATTTTTTTGAATGTAGCATAATGTGACTGCAATCAAAAACTGAAGTCAATTTTTACGCCTCTCTGTAAGTTTTCGAGATAATTTGACGAGTTTGTCCACAAATGGCTTCCGGGGGTCAAACTTTAAACATTTTGGTCTCGTTCCGTAAACATAAATTTTAATTTCTATTTTTTTGAATGTAGCATAATGTGAGTGCAATCAGAAAGTGCAGTCAATTTTCACTCCTCGCTGTAAGTTTTCGAGATAATTAGACGAGCTTGTCCACAAAATGGATTCCGGGATTAAAACTTTGCTCATTTTTGTTTCGTTCCGTAAACATAAATTTTAATTTATATTTTTTTTAATGTCGCACAATCTGACTGCTGCCAAAAACTGAAGTCAATTTTCACTCCTCTCTGTAATTTTTCGAGATAATTCGACAAGTTTGTCCATAAATGGCTTCCCGAGGTCAAACTTTAAACATTTTGGTCTCGTTCCGTAAACATAAATTTTAATTTATATTTTTTTGTTTTAGCACAATGTTACTGCTACCAAAAACTGAAGTCCATTTTCACTCCTCTGTAAGTTTTCGAGATAATTTGACGTGTTAGTCCGTAAATGGCTTCACGGGGTCAAACTTTGCTGATTTTTGTTTCGTTCCACAAACATAAATTTTAATTTATATTTTATTCATTGTATCAGAATATAACTGCAAACAAAAACTGAAGTCTATTTTTACGCCTCTCTGTAAATTTTCGAGATAATTTGACGAGTTTGTCCACAAATGGCTTCCCGGGGTCAATCTTTCAAAATTTTGGTCTCATTCCGTACACATAAATATCAATTTCTATTCTTTTCAATGTTGCACAATGTGACTGCAATCAAAAACTGAAGTCAATTTTCACTCCTTTCTGTAAGTTTTCGAGATAATTTGACGAGTTTGTCCACAAATGGCTTCCCGGGGCAAACTTTAAAAATTTTGGTCTCGATCCGTGAACATAAATATCAACTTCTATTTTTTGAGTGTAGCACAATGTGACTGCAATCAATAACTAAAGTCAATTTTCACTCCTCTCTGTAATTTTTCGAGATAATTCGACGAGTTTGTCCATAAATGGCTTCCCGAGGTCAAACTTTAAACATTTTGGTCTCGTTCCGTAAACATAAATTTTAATTTATATTTTTTTGAATGTAGCACAATGTGACTGCTACCAAAAACTGAAGTCTATTTTCACTCCTCTGTAAGTTTTCGAGATAATTTGACGGGTTTGTCCATAAATGGCTTCCCGAGGTCAAACTTTAAAAAATTTGGTCTCGTTCCGTAAACATAAATTTTATTTTCTATTTTTTTTAATGTAGCACAATGTGAGTGCAATCAAAAACTGAAGTCAATTTTCACTCCTCTCTGTAAGTTTTCGAGATAATTTGACGAGGTTGTCCATAAATGGCTTCCCGAGGTCAAACTTTAAGTATTTTTTGTTTCGTTCCGCAAACATAAATTTTAATTTATATTTTTTGAAATGTAGGATAATGTAACTGCAATCAAAAACTGAAGTCCATTTTTACGCCTCTCTGTAAGTTTTCGAGATAATTTCAAGAGTTTGTCCACAAATGGCTTCCCGGGGTCAAATTTTAAAAATTTTGGTCTCGTTCCGTACACATAAATTTTATTTTCTATTTTTTTTAATGTAGCACAATGTGAGTGCAATCAGAAAGTGCAGTCAATTTTCACTCCTCGCTGTAAGTTTTCGAGATAATTTGACGGGTTTGTCCATAAATGGCTTCCGGGGATCAAACTTTAAAAATTTTTGTTTCGTTCCGCAAACATAAATTTTAATTTATGTTTTTTGAAATGTAGGATAATGTAACTGCAATCAAAAACTGACGTCAATTTTGACGCCTCTCTTTAAGTTTTCGAGATAATTTGACGAGTTTGTCCACAAATGGCTTCCCGGGGTCAAACTTTAAAAATTTTGGTCTCGTTCCGTAAACATAAATTTTAATTTCTATTTTTCTGAATGTAGCACAATGTGACTGCTACCAAAAACTGAAGTCTATTTTCACTCCTCTGTAAGTTTTCGAGATAATTTGACGGGTTTGTCCATAAATGGCTTCCCGGGGTCAAACTTTAAAAAATTTGGTATCGTTCCGTAAACATAAATTTTATTTTCTATTTTTTTTAATGTAGCACAATGTGAGTGCAATCAAAAACTGAAGTCAATTTTAACTCCTCTCTGTACGTTTTCGAGATAATTTGACGAGTTTGTCCATAAATGGCTTCCCGAGGTCAAACTTTAAGTATTTTTGTTTCGTTCCGCAAACATAAATTTTAATTTATATTTTTTGAAATGTAGGATAATGTAACTGCAATCAAAAACTTAAGTCCATTTTCACTCCTCTGTAAGTTTTCGAGATAATTTGACGTGTTTGTCCATAAATGGCTTCCCGAGGTCAAACTTTAAAAATTTTGGTCTCGTTCCGTAAACATAAATTTTAATTTCTATTTTTTTGAATGTAGCACAATGTGACTGCAATCAGAAAGTGCAGTCAATTTTCACTCCTCGCTGTAAGTTTTCGAGATAACTTGACGGGTTTGTCCATAAATGGCTTCCGGGGATCAAACTTTAAAAATTTTTGTTTCGTTCCGCAAACATAAATTTTAATTTATATTTTTTGAAATGTAGGATAATGTAACTGCAATCAAAAACTGAAGTCAATTTTTACGCCTCTCTGTAAGTTTTCGAGATAAATTGACGAGTTTGTCCACAAATGGCTTCCCGGGGTCAAACTTTAAAAATTTTGGTCTCATTCCGTACACATAAGTATCAGTTTCTATTTTTTTTAATGTAGTACAATGTGACTGCAATCGAAAAATGAAGTAAATTTTTACGCCTCTCTGTAAGTTTTCGAGATAATTTGACGAGTTTGTCCATAAATGAGTTCCCGGGGTCAAACATTGCTGATTTTCGTTTCGTTCCGCAAACATCAATTTTATTTTATATTTTATTCATTGTATCAGAATATAACTGCAAACAAAAACTGAAGTCTTTTTTCACTCCTCTTTCAGTTTTCGAGATAATTTGACGAGATTGTCCATAAATGGCTTCCCGAGGTCAAACTTTAAAAATTTTTGTTTCGTTCCGCAAACATAAATTTTTATTTATACATTTGTGAATGTAGTGCAATTTGACTGCAATTAAAAACTGAAGTCAATTTTTACGCCTCTCTGTAAGTTTTGGAGATAATTTGACGAGTTTGTCCACAAATGGCTTCCCGGGGTCAAACTTTAAAAATTTTGGTCTCTTTCCGTAAACATAAATATCAATTTTAATTTTTTTGAATGTAGCACAATGTGACTGCTACCAAAAACTGAAGTCAATTTTCACTCCTCTCTGTAAGTGTTCGAGATAATTAGACGAGTTTGTCCATAAATGGCTTCCGGGAGTAAAACTTTGCCGATTTTTGTTTCGTTCCGCAAACATAAATTTTAATTTATATTTTATTAAATGTGGCACAATATGATTGCAATCAAAAATTGAAGTCAATTTTCACTAATTTCTGTAAGTTTTCGAGATAATTTGACGAGTTTGTCCATAAATGGTTTCCCGGAGTCAAACTTTAACAATTTTGGTCTTGTTCCCTACACATAGATATCAGTTTCTATTTTTTTTAATGTAGCACAATGTGAGTGCAATCAAAAACTGAAGTCAATTTTCACTCCTCTCTGTAAGTTTTCGAGATAATTTGACGAGTTTGTCCACAAATGGCTTACCGTTGTCAATCTTTCAAAATTTTGGTCTCATTCCGTACACATAAATATCAATTTCTATTCTTTTCAATGTAGCACAATGTGACTGCAATCAAAAACTGAAGTCAATTTTCACTAATTTCTGTAAGTTTTCGAGATAATTTGACGAGTTTGTCCACAAATGGCTTCCCGGGGTCAATCTTTCAAAATTTTGATCTCATTCCGTACACATAAATATCAATTTCTATTCTCTTCAATGTAGCACAATGTGACTGCAATCAAAAACTGAAGTCAATTTTCACTAATTTCTGTAAGTTCTCGAGATAATTTGACGAATTTGTCCACAAATGGCTTCCCGGGGTCAATCTTTTCAAAATTTTGGTCTCATTCCGTACACATAAATATCAATTTCTATTCTCTTCAATGTAGCACAATGTGACTGCAATCAAAAACTGAAGTCAATTTTCACTAATTTCTGTAAGTTTTCGAGATAATTTGACGAGTTTGTCCATAAATGGTTTCCCGGAGTCAAACTTTAAAAATGTTGGTCTCGATCCGTAAGCATAAATATCAATTTCTATTTTTTGAGTGTAGCACAATGTGACTGCTACCAAAAACTGAAGTCAATTTTCACTCCTCTCTGTAAGTTTTCGAGATAATTTGACGAGTTTGTCCATAAATGGCTTCCCGACGTCAAACTTTAAAAATTTTGGTCTCATTCCGTACACATAGATATCAGTTTCTATTTTTTTTAATGTAGCACAATGTGAGTGCAATCAAAAACTGAAGTCAATTTTCACTCCTCTCTGTAAGTTTTCGAGATAATTTGACGAGTTTGTCCACAAATGGCTTACCGTACACATAAATATCAGTTTCTATTTTTTTTAATGTAGCACAATGTGAGTGCAATCAAAAACTGAAGTCAATTTTCACTAATTTCTGTAAGTTCTCGAGATAATTTGACGAGTTTGTCCACAAATGGCTTCCCGGGGTCAATCTTTCAAAATTTTGGTCTCATTCCGTACACATAAATATCAATTTCTATTCTCTTCAATGTAGCACAATGTGACTGCAATCAAAAACTGAAGTCAATTTTCACTAATTTCTGTAAGTTTTCGAGATAATTTGACGAGTTTGTCCATAAATGGTTTCCCGGAGTCAAACTTTAAAAATGTTGGTCTCGATCCGTAAACATAAATATCAATTTGTATTTTTTTGAGTGTAGCACAATGTGACTGCTACCAAAAACTGAAGTCAATTTTCACTCCTCTCTGTAATTTTTCTAGATAATTCGACGAGTTTGTCCATAAATGGCTTTCGGGGGTCAACCTTTGCTGATTTTTGTTTCGTTCCGCAAACATAAATTTTAATTTATATTTTATTAAATGAGGCACAATATGATTGCAATTAAAAATTGAAGTCAATTTCAACACCTCTCTAAAAGTTTTCGAGATAATTTGACGAGTTTGTCCATAAATGGCTTCCCGGGGCAAACTTTTAAAATTTTTGTTTCATTCCGCAAACATAAATTTTAATTTATATTTTTTGAAATGTAGTATAATGTAACTGCAATCAAAAACTGAAGTCAATTTTTACGCCTCTCTGTAAGTTTTCGAGATAATTTGACAAGTTTGTCCATAAATGGCTTCCGGGGGTCAAACTTTAACAATTTTGGTCTAGTTCCGCAAACATAAATATCAATTTTAATTTTTTTGAATGTAGCACAATGTGACTGCAATCAAAAACTGAAGTCAATTTTTACTCCTCTCTGTAAGTGTTCGAGATAATTAGACGAGTTTGTCCATAAATGGCTTCCGGGAGTAAAACTTTGCCGATTTTTGTTTCGTTCCGCGAACATAAATTTTAATTTATATTTTATTAAATGTGGCACAATATGATTGCAATCAAAAATTGAAGTCAATTTTCACTAATTTCTGTAAGTTTTCGAGATAATTTGACGAGTTTGTCCATAAATGGTTTCCCGGAGTCAAACTTTAACAATTTTGGTCTCATTCCGTACACATAGATATCAGTTTCTATTTTTTTTAATGTAGCACAATGTGAGTGCAATCAAAAACTGAAGTCAATTTTCACTCCTCTCTGTAAGTTTTTCGAGATAATTTGACGAGTTTGTCCACAAATGGCTTACCGTGGTCAATCTTTCAAAATTTTTGGTCTCATTCCGTACACATAAATATCAATTTCTATTCTTTTCAATGTAGCACAATGTGACTGCAATCAAAAACTGAAGTCAATTTTCACTAATTTCTGTAAGTTTTCGAGATAATTTGACGAGTTTGTCCACAAATGGCTTCCCGGGGTCAATCTTTCAAAATTTTGATCTCATTCCCTACACATAAATATCAATTTCTATTCTTTTCAATGTAGAACAATGTGACTGCAATCAAAAACTGAAGTCAATTTTCACTAATTTCTGTAAGTTCTCGAGATAATTTGACGAGTTTGTCCACAAATGGCTTCCCGGGGTCAATCTTTCAAAATTTTGGTCTCATTCCGTACACATAAATATCAATTTCTATTCTCTTCAATGTAGCACAATGTGACTGCAATCAAAAACTGAAGTCAATTTTCACTAATTTCTGTAAGTTTTCGAGATAATTTGACGAGTTTGTCCATAAATGGTTTCCCGGAGTCAAACTTTAAAAATGTTGGTCTCGATCCGTAAACATAAATATCAATTTCTATTTTTTGAGTGTAGCACAATGTGACTGCTACCAAAAACTGAAGTCAATTTTCACTCCTCTCTGTAAGTTTTCGAGATAATTTGACGAGTTTGTCCATAAATGGCTTCCCGACGTCAAACTTTAAAAATTTTGGTCTCATTCCGTACATATAGATATCAGTTTCTATTTTTTTTAATGTAGCACAATGTGAGTGCAATCAAAAACTGAAGTCAATTTTCACTCCTCTCTGTAAGTTTTCGAGATAATTTGACGAGTTTGTCCATAAATGGCTTCCCGAGGTCAAACTTTAGGAATATTTGTTTCGTTCCGCAAACAGAAATTTTAATTTATATTTTTTGAAATGTAGTATAATGTAACTGCAATCAAGAACTGAAGTCAATTTTTACGCCTCTCTGTAAGTTTTCGAGATAATTTGACGAGTTTGTCCACAAATGGCTTCCCGGGGTCAAACTTTAAAAATTTTGTTCTCATTCCGTACACATAAATATCAGTTTCTATTTTTCTTAATGTAGCACAATGTGAGTGCAATCAAAAACTGAAGTCAATTTTCACTCCTCTCTGTAAGTGTTCGAGATAATTTGACGAGATTGTCCATAAATGGCTTCCCGGCGTCAAACTTTAAAAATTTTGGTCTCATTCCGTACACATAGATATCAGTTTCTATTTTTTTTAATGTAGCACAATGTGAGTGCAATCAAAAACTGAAGTCAATTTTCACTCCTCTCTGTAAGTTTTCGAGATAATTTGACGAGTTTGTCCACAAATGGCTTCCCGTGGTCAATCTTGCAAAATTTTGGTCTCATTCCGTACACATAAATATCAATTTCTATTCTTTTCAATGTAGCACAATGTGACTGCAATCAAAAACTGAAGTCAATTTTCACTAATTTCTGTAAGTTTTCGAGATAATTTGTCGAGTTTGTCCATAAATGGTTTCCCGGAGTCAAACTTTAAAAATGTTGGTCTCGATCCGTAAACATAAATATCAATTTCTATTTTTTTGAGTGTAGCACAATGTGACTGCTACCAAAAACTGAAGTCAATTTTCACTAATTTCTGTAAGTTTTCGAGATAATTTGACGAGTTTGTCCGTAAATGGCTTCCCGGCGTCAAACTTTAAAAATTTTGGTCTCATTCCGTACACATAGATATCAGTTTCTATTTTTTTTAATGTAGCACAATGTGAGTGCAATCAAAAACTGAAGTCAATTTTCACTGCTCTCTGTAAGTTTTCGAGATAATTTGACGAGTTTGTCCATAAATGGCTTCCCGACGTCAAACTTTAAGAATTTTTGTTTCGTTCCGCAAACATAAATTTTAATTTATGTTTTTTGAAATGTAGGATAATGTAACTGCAATCAAAAACTGACGTCAATTTTGACGCCTCTCTTTAAGTTTTCGAGATAATTTGACGAGTTTGTCCACAAATGGCTTCCCGGGGTCAAACTTTAAAAATTTTGTTCTCATTCCGTACACATAAATATCAGTTTCTATTTTTTTTAATGTAGCACAATGTGAGTGCAATCAAAAACTGAAGTCAATTTTCACTCCTCTCTGTAAGTGTTCGAGATAATTAGACGAGTTTGTCCATAAATGGATTCCGGGATTAAAACTTTGCTGATTTTTGTTTCGTTCCGCAAACATAAATTTTAATTTATATTTTATTAAATGTGGCACAATGTGACTGCAATCAAAAACTGAAGTCAATTTTCACTCCTCTCTGTAAGTTTTCGAGATAATTTGACGAGTTTGTCCATAAATGGCTTCCCGAGGTCAAACTTTAAACATTTTGGTCTCGTTCCGTAAACATAAATTTTAATTTATATTTTTTTGTTTTAGCACAATGTGACTGCTACCAAAAACTGAAGTCTATTTTCACTCCTCTGTAAGTTTTCGAGATAATTTGACGTGTTTGTCCGTAAATGGCTTCCCGAGGTCAAACTTTAAAAATTTTGGTCTCGTTCCGTAAACATAACATTTAATTTCTATTTTTTTTAATGTAGCACAATGTGAGTGCAATCAAAAACTGAAGTCAATTTTCACTCCTCTCTGTAAGTTTTCGAGATAATTTGACGAGTTTGTCCACAAATGGCTTACCGTACACATAAATATCAGTTTCTATTTTTTTTAATGTAGCACAATGTGAGTGCAATCAAAAACTGAAGTCAATTTTCACTAATTTCTGTAAGTTCTCGAGATAATTTGACGAGTTTGTCCACAAATGGCTTCCCGGGGTCAATCTTTCAAAATTTTGGTCTCATTCCGTACACATAAATATCAATTTCTATTCTCTTCAATGTAGCACAATGTGACTGCAATCAAAAACTGAAGTCAATTTTCACTAATTTCTGTAAGTTTTCGAGATAATTTGACGAGTTTGTCCATAAATGGTTTCCCGGAGTCAAACTTTAAAAATGTTGGTCTCGATCCGTAAACATAAATATGAATTTCTATTTTTTTGAGTGTAGCACAATGTGACTGCTACCAAAAACTGAAGTCAATTTTCACTCCTCTCTGTAATTTTTCGAGATAATTCGACAAGTTTGTCCATAAATGGCTTCCGGGGATCAAACTTTGCTGATTTTTGTTTCGTTCCGCAAACATAAATTTTAATTTATATTTTATTAAATGTGGCACAATATGATTGCAATTAAAAATTGAAGTCAATTTCAACACCTCTCTAAAAGTTTTCGAGATAATTTGACGAGTTTGTCCATAAATGGCTTCCCGGGGCAAACTTTTAAAATTTTTGTTTCATTCCGCAAACATAAATTTTAATTTATATTTTTTGAAATGTAGTATAATGTAACTGCAATCAAAAACTGAAGTCAATTTTTACGCCTCTCTGTAAGTTTTCGAGATAATTTGACAAGTTTGTCCATAAATGGCTTCCGGGGGTCAAACTTTAACAATTTTGGTCTCGTTCCGTACACATAAATATCAATTTCTATTTTTTTGAATGTAGCACAATGTGACTGCTACCAAAAACTGAAGTCAATTTTCACTCCTCTCTGTAAGTGTTCGAGATAATTAGACGAGTTTGTCCATAAATGGTTTCCCGGAGTCAAACTTTAAAAATGTTGGTCTCGATCCGTAAACATAAATATCAATTTCTATTTTTTTGAGTGTAGCACAATGTGACTGCTACCAAAAACTGAAGTCAATTTTCACTCCTCTCTGTAAGTGTTCGAGATAATTAGACGAGTTTGTCCATAAATGGCTTCCGGGAGTAAAACTTTGCCGATTTAAGTTTCGTTCCGCGAACATAAATTTTAATTTATATTTTCTTAAATGTGGAACAAAATGACTGCAATCAAAAACTGAAGTCAATTTTCACTAATTTCTGTAATTTTTCGAGATAATTCGACAAGTTTGTCCATAAATGGTTTCCCGGAGTCAAACTTTAAAAATTTTGGTCTCATTCCGTACACATAGATATCAGTTTCTATTTTTTTTAATGTAGCACAATGTGAGTGCAATCAAAAACTGAAGTCAATTTTCACTCCTCTCTGTAAGTTTTCGAGATAATTTGACGAGTTTGTCCACAAATGGCTTACCGTGGTCAATCTTTCAAAATTTTGGTCTCATTCCGTACACATAAATATCAATTTCTATTCTTTTCAATGTAGCACAATGTGACTGCAATCAAAAACTGAAGTCAATTTTCACTAATTTCTGTAAGTTTTCGAGATAATTTGACGAGTTTGTCCACAAATGGCTTCCCGGGGTCAATCTTTCAAAATTTTGATCTCATTCCGTACACATAAATATCAATTTCTATTCTTTTCAATGTAGCACAATGTGACTGCAATCAAAAACTGAAGTCAATTTTCACTAATTTCTGTAAGTTCTCGAGATAATTTGACGAGTTTGTCCACAAATGGCTTCCCGGGGTCAATCTTTCAAAATTTTGGTCTCATTCCGTACACATAAATATCAATTTCTATTCTCTTCAATGTAGCACAATGTGACTGCAATCAAAAACTGAAGTCAATTTTCACTAATTTCTGTAAGTTTTCGAGATAATTTGACGAGTTTGTCCATAAATGGTTTCCCGGAGTCAAACTTTAAAAATGTTGGTCTCGATCCGTAAACATAAATATCAATTTCTATTCTTTTCAATGTAGCACAATGTGACTGCAATCAAAAACTGAAGTCAATTTTCACTAATTTCTGTAAGTTCTCGAGATAATTTGACGAGTTTGTCCACAAATGGCTTCCCGGGGTCAATCTTTCAAAATTTTGGTCTCATTCCGTACACATAAATATCAATTTCTATTCTCTTCAATGTAGCACAATGTGACTGCAATCAAAAACTGAAGTCAATTTTCACTCCTCTCTGTAAGTTTTCGAGATAATTTGACGAGTTTGTCCATAAATGGCTTCCCGACGTCAAACTTTAAAAATTTTGGTCTCATTCCGTACATATAGATATCAGTTTCTATTTTTTTTAATGTAGCACAATGTGAGTGCAATCAAAAACTGAAGTCAATTTTCACTCCTCTCTGTAAGTTTTCGAGATAATTTGACGAGTTTGTCCATAAATGGCTTCCCGAGGTCAAACTTTAGGAATATTTGTTTCGTTCCGCAAACAGAAATTTTAATTTATATTTTTTGAAATGTAGTATAATGTAACTGCAATCAAGAACTGAAGTCAATTTTTACGCCTCTCTGTAATTTTTCGAGATAATTTGACGAGTTTGTCCACAAATGGCTTCCCGGGGTCAAACTTTAAAAATTTTGTTCTCATTCCGTACACATAAATATCAGTTTCTATTTTTTTTAATGTAGCACAATGTGAGTGCAATCAAAAACTGAAGTCAATTTTCACTCCTCTGTGTAAGTGTTCGAGATAATTTGACGAGATTGTCCATAAATGGCTTCCCGGCGTCAAACTTTAAAAATTTTGGTCTCATTCCGTACACATAGATATCAGTTTCTATTTTTTTTAATGTAGCACAATGTGAGTGCAATCAAAAACTGAAGTCAATTTTCACTCCTCTCTGTAAGTTTTCGAGATAATTTGACGAGTTTGTCCACAAATGGCTTCCCGTGGTCAATCATTCAAAATTTTGGTCTCATTCCGTACACATAAATATCAATTTCTATTCTTTTCAATGTAGCACAATGTGACTGCAATCAAAAACTGAAGTCAATTTTCACTAATTTCTGTAAGTTTTCGAGATAATTTGTCGAGTTTGTCCATAAATGGTTTCCCGGAGTCAAACTTTAAAAATGTTGGTCTCGATCCGTAAACATAAATATCAATTTCTATTTTTTTGAGTGTAGCACAATGTGACTGCTACCAAAAACTGAAGTCAATTTTCACTAATTTCTGTAAGTTTTCGAGATAATTTGACGAGTTTGTCCGTAAATGGCTTCCCGGCGTCAAACTTTAAAAATTTTGGTCTCATTCCGTACACATAGATATCAGTTTCTATTTTTTTTAATGTAGCACAATGTGAGTGCAATCAAAAACTGAAGTCAATTTTCACTGCTCTCTGTAAGTTTTCGAGATAATTTGACGAGTTTGTCCATAAATGGCTTCCCGACGTCAAACTTTAAGAATTTTTGTTTCGTTCCGCAAACATAAATTTTAATTTATGTTTTTTGAAATGTAGGATAATGTAACTGCAATCAAAAACTGACGTCAATTTTGACGCCTCTCTTTAAGTTTTCGAGATAATTTGACGAGTTTGTCCACAAATGGCTTCCCGGGGTCAAACTTTAAAAATTTTGGTCTCATTCCGTACACATAAATATCAGTTTCTATTTTTTTTAATGTAGCACAATGTGAGTGCAACCAAAAACTGAAGTCAATTTTCACTCCTCTCTGTAAGTGTTCGAGATAATTAGACGAGTTTGTCCATAAATGGATTCCGGGATTAAAACTTTGCTGATTTTTGTTTCGTTCCGCAAACATAAATTTTAATTTATATTTTATTAAATGTGGCACAATGTGACTGCAATCAAAAACTGAAGTCAATTTTCACTCCTCTCTGTAAGTTTTCGAGATAATTTGACGAGTTTGTCCATAAATGGCTTCCCGAGGTCAACCCTTAAAAAGTTTGGTCTCGTTCCGTAAACATAGATTTTAATTTCTATTTTTTTGTTTTAGGACAATGTGACTGCTACCAAAAACTGAAGTCTATTTTCACTCCTCTGTAAGTTTTCGAGATAATTTGACGAGTTTGTCCGTAAATGGCTTCCCGAGGTCAAACTTTAAAAATTTTGGTCTCGTTCCGTAAACATAACATTTAATTTCTATTTTTCTGAATGTAGCACAATGTGACTGCAATCAGAAAGTGCAGTCAATTTTCACTCCTCTCTGTAAGTTTTCGAGATAATTTGACGAGTTTGTCCATAAATGGCTTCCGGGGATCAAACTTTAAAAATTTTTGTTTCGTTCCGCAAACATAAATTTTAGTTTATATTTTTTGAAATGTAGCACAATGTGAGTGCAATCAAAAACTGAAGTCAATTTTCACTCCTCTCTGTAAGTTTTCGAGATAATTTGACGAGTTTGTCCATAAATGGCTTCCCGAGGTCAAACTTTAAGTATTTTTGTTTCGTTCCGCAAACATAAATTTTAATTTATATTTTTTGAAATGTAGGATAATGTAACTGCAATCAAAAACTGAAGTCCATTTTTACGCCTCTCTGTAAGTTTTCGAGATAATTTCAAGAGTTTGTCCACAAATGGCTTCCCGGGGTCAAATTTTAAAAATTTTGGTCTAATTCCGTACACATAAATTTTATTTTCTATTTTTTTTAATGTAGCACAATGTGACTGCAATCAGAAAGTGCAGTCAATTTTCACTCCTCTCTGTAATTTTTCGAGATAATTTGACGGGTTTGTCCATAAATGGCTTCCGGGGATGAAACTTTGCTGATTTTTGCTTCGTTCCGCAAAAATAAATTTTAATTTATATTTTGTTAAATGTAGGATAATGTAACTGCAATCAAAAACTGAAGTCCATTTTTACGCCTCACTGTAAGTTTTCGAGATAATTTGACGAGTTTGTCCACAAATGGCTTCCCGGGGTGAAACTTTAAAAATTTTCGTCTCTTTCCGTAAACATAAATGTCAATTTTAATTTTTTTGAATGTAGCACAATGTGACTGCAATCAAAAACTGAAGTCAATTTTTACCCCTCTCTGTAAGTTTTCGAGATAATTTGACGAGTTTGTCCACAAATGGCTTCCCGGGGTCAAATTTTAAAAATTTTGGTCTCGTTCCGTACACATAAATTTTATTTTTTATTTTTTTTAATGTAGCACAATGTGAGTGCAATCAGAAAGTGCAGTCAATTTTCACTCCTCGCTGTAAGTTTTCGAGATAATTAGACGAGCTTGTCCACAAAATGGATTCCGGGATTAAAACTTTGCTGATTTTTGTTTCGTTCCGCTAACATAAATTTTAATTTATATTTTATTAAATGTGGCACAATGTGACTGCTACCAAAAACTGAAGTCAATTTTCACTCCTCTCTGTAATTTTTCGAGATAATTCGACGAGTTTGTCCATAAATGGCTTCCCGAGGTCAAACTTTAAACATTTTGGTCTAATTCCGTACACATAAATTTTATTTTCTATTTATTTTAATGTAGCACAATGTGAGTGCAATCAGAAAGTGCAGTCAATTTTCACTCCTCTGTAAGTTTTCGAGATAATTTGACGTGTTTGTCCATAAATGGCTTCCCGAGGTCAAACTTTAAAAAATTTGGTCTCGTTCCGTAAACATAAATTTTATTTTCTATTTTTTTTAATGTAGCACAATGTGAGTGCAATCAAAAACTGAAGTCAATTTTCACTCCTCTCTGTACGTTTTCGAGATAATTTGACGAGTTTGTCCATAAATGGCTTCCCGAGGTCAAACTTTAAGTATTTTTGTTTCGTTCCGCAAACATAAATTTTAATTTATGTTTTTTGAAATGTAGGATAATGTAACTGCAATCAAAAACTGACGTCAATTTTGACGCCTCTCTTTAAGTTTTCGAGATAATTTGACGAGTTTGTCCACAAATGGCTTCCCGGGGTCAAACTTTAAAAATTTTGGTCTCATTCCGTACACATAAGTATCAGTTTCTATTTTTTTTAATATAGCACAATGTGAGTGCAATCAAAAACTAAAGTCAATTTTCACTCCTCTCTGTAAGTTTTCGAGATATTTTGACGGTTTTTCCATACATGAGTTCACGGGGTCAAATATTGCTGATTTTTTGTTTCGTTCCACAAACATTAATTTTAATTTATATTTTATTCATTGTATCAGAATATAACTGCAAACAAAAACTGAAGTCTATTTTTACGCCTCTCTGTAAGTTTTCGAGATAATTTGAGGAGTTTGTCCACAAATGGCTTCCCGGGGTCAATCTTTCAAAATTTTGGTCTCATTCCGTACACATAAATATCAATTTCTATTCTTTCCAATGTTGCACAATGTGACTGCAATCAAAAACTGAAGTCAATTTTCACTCCTTTCTGTAAGTTTTCGAGATAATTTGACGAGTTTGTCCACAAATGGCTTCCCGGGGCAAACTTTAAAAATTTTGGTCTCGATCCGTGAACATAAATATCAACTTCTATTTTTTTGAATGTAGCAGAATTTGACTTCAATCATTAACTTAAGTCAATTTTCACTCCTCTCTGTAATTTTTCGAGATAATTTGACGGGTTTGTCCATAAATGGCTTCCCGAGGTCAAACTTTAAAAATTTTGGTCTCGTTCCGTAAACATAAATTTTAGTTTCTATTTTTTTTAATGTATCACAATGTGACTGCAATCAATAACTAAAGTCAATTTTCACTCCTCTCTGTAATTTTTCGAGATAATTTGACGGGTTTGTCCATAAATGGCTTCCCGAGGTCAAACTTTAAAAATTTTCGTCTCGTTCCGTAAACATAAATTTGAGTTGCTATTTTTTTGAATGTAGCAAAATGTGACTGCAATCAAAAACTGAAGTCAATTTTTACTCCCCTCTGTAAGTTTTCGAGATAATTAGACGAGTTTGTCCATAAATGGCTTCCCGAGGTCAATCTTTCAAAATTTTGGTCTCATTCCGTACACATAAATATCAATTTCTATTTTTTTCAATGTAGCACAATGTGACTGCTACCAAAAACTGAAGTCTATTTTCACTCCTCTGTAAGTTTTCGAGATAATTTGACGTGTTTGTCCGTAAATGGCTTCCCGAGGTCAAACTTTAAAAATTTTGGTCTCGTTCCGTACACATAAGTATCAGTTTCTATTTTTTTTTAATATAGCACAATGTGACTGCAATGAATAACTAAAGTCAATTTTCACTCCTCTCTGTAAGTTTTCGAGATAATTTGACGAGTTTGTCCATAAATGGCTTCACGGGGTCAAACTTTGCTGATTTTTGTTTCGTTCCACAAACATAAATTTTAATTTATATTTTATTCATTGTATCAGAATATAACTGCAAACAAAAACTGAATTCAATTTTTACGCCTCTCTGTAAGTTTTCGAGATAATTTGACGAGTTTGTCCACAAATGGCTTCCCGGGGTCAATCTTTCAAAATTTTGGTCTCATTCCGTACACATAAATATCAATTTCTATTTTTTTCAATGTAGCACAATGTGACTGCTACCAAAAACTGAAGTCTATTTTCACTCCTCTGTAAGTTTTCGAGATAATTTGACGTGTTTGTCCGTAAATGGCTTCCCGAGGTCAAACTTTAAAAATTTTGGTCTCGTTCCGTAAACATAAATTTTAATTTCTATTTTTTTGAATGTAGCACAATGTGACTGCAATCAGAAAGTGCAGTCAATTTTCACTCCTCGCTGTAAGTTTTCGAGATAATTTGACGGGTTTGTCCATAAATGGCCCCCGGGGATCAAACTTTAAAAATTTTTGTTTCGTTCCGCAAACATAAATTTTAATTTATATTTTTTGAAATGTAGGATAATGTAACTGCAATTAAAAACTGAAGTCAATTTTTACGCCTCGCTGTAAGTTTACGAGATAATTTGACGAGTTTTTCCAAAAATGGCTTCCCGGGGTCAAACTTTAAAAATTTTGTTCTCTTTCCGTACACATAAGTATCAGTTTCTATTTTTTTTAATATAGCACAATGTGACGGCAATGAATAACTAAAGTCAATTTTCACTCCTCTCTGTAAGTTTTCGAGATAATTTGACGAGTTTGTCCGTAAATGGCTTCACGGGGTCAAACTTTGCTGATTTTTGTTTCGTTCCACAAACATAAATTTTAATTTATATTTTATTCATTGTATCAGAATATAACTGCAAACAAAAACTGAATTCAATTTTTATGCCTCTCTGTAAGTTTTCGAGATAATTTGACGAGTTTGTCCACAAATGGCTTCCCGGGGTCAATCTTTCAAAATTTTGGTCTCATTCCGTACACATAAATATCAATTTCTATTTTTTTCAATGTAGCACAATGTGACTGCTACCAAAAACTGAAGTCTATTTTCACTCCTCTGTAAGTTTTCGAGATAATTTGACGGTTTGTCCGTAAATTGCTTCCGAGGTTCAAACTTTAAAAATTTTGGTCTCGTTCCGTAAACATAAATTTTAATTTCTATTTTTTTGAATGTAGCACAATGTGACTGCAATCAGAAAGTGCAGTCAATTTTCACTCCTCGCTGTAAGTTTTCGAGATAATTTGACGGGTTTGTCCATAAATGGCCCCCGGGGATCAAACTTTAAAAATTTTTGTTTCGTTCCGCAAACATAAATTTTAGTTTATATTTTTTGAAATGTGGTCTGATGTAACTGCAATCAAAAACTGAAGTCAATTTTTACGCCTCTCTGTAAGTTTTCGAGATAATTTGACGGGTTTGTCCATAAATGGCTTCCCGAGGTCAAACTTTAAAAATTTTGGTCTCGTTCCGTAAACATAAATTATATTTTCTATTTTTTTGAATGTAGCACAATATGACTGCAATCAGAAAGTGCAGTCAATTTTCACTTCTCGCTGTAAGTTTTCGAGATAATTTGACGGGTTTGTCCATAAATGGCTTCCGGGGATCAAACTTTGCTGATTTTTGTTTCGTTCCGCAAACATAAATTTTAATTTATATTTTTTGAAATGTAGGATAATGTAACTGCAATCAAAAACTGAAGTCCATTTTTACGCCTCTCTGTAAGTTTTCGAGATAATTTCAAGAGTTTGTCCACAAATGGCTTCCCGGGGTCAATCTTTCAAAATTTTGGTCTCATTCCGTACACATAAATATCAGTTTCTATTTTTTTTAATGTAGCACAATGTGAGTGCTACCAAAAACTGAAGTCAATTTTCACTCCTCTCTGTAAGTTTTCGAGATAATTTGACAAGTTTGTCCATAAATGGCTTCACGGGGTCAAACTTTGCTGATTTTTGTTTCGTTCCACAAACATAAATTTTAATTTATATTTTATTCATTGTATCAGAATATAACTGCAAACAAAAACTGAAGTCTATTTTTACGCCTCTCTGTAAGTTTTCGAGATAATTTGACGAGTTTGTCCACAAATGGCTTCCCGGGGTCAAACTTTCAAAATTTTGGTCTCATTCCGTACACATAAATATCAATTTCTATTTTTTTGAGTGTAACACAATGTGACTGCCATCAGAAAGTGCAGTCAATTTTCACTCCTCTCTCTAAGTTTTCGAGATAATTTGACGGGTTTGTCCATAAATGGCTTCCCGGGGTCAATCTTTCAAAATTTTGGTCTCATTCCGTACACATAAATATCAATTTCTATTCTTTTCAATGTAGCACAATGTGACTGCAATCAAAAACTGAAGTCAATTTTCACTCCTTTCTGCAAGTTTTCGAGATAATTTGACGAGTTTGTCCACAAATGGCTTCCCGAGGCAGACTTTAAAAATTTTGGTCTCGATCCGTGAACATATATATCAACTTCTATTTTTTTGAGTGTAGCACAATGTGACTGTAATCAATAACTAAAGTCAATTTTCACTCCTCTCTGTAATTTTTCGAGATAATTCGACGAGTTTGTCCATAAATGGCTTCCCGAGGTCAAACTTTAAACATTTTGGTCTCGTTCCGTAAACATAA
The DNA here is from genome assembly GCA_030998225.1 of Diplolepis rosae. Classification (NCBI taxonomy): domain Eukaryota; kingdom Metazoa; phylum Arthropoda; class Insecta; order Hymenoptera; family Diplolepididae; genus Diplolepis; species Diplolepis rosae. The sequence continues at coordinate 1,023,761 of JAPYXD010000729.1, read as the reverse complement.
ATTTTAATTTATATTTTTTTGAATGTAGCGCAATGTGACTGCTACCAAAAACTGAAGTCTATTTTCACTCCTCTGTAAGTTTTCGAGATAATTTGACGGGTTTGTCCATAAATGGCTTCCCGAGGTCAAACTTTAAAAATTTTGGTCTCGTTCCGTAAAAATAAATTTTATTTTCTATTTTTTTGAATGTAGCACAATGTGACTGCAATCAGAAAGTGCAGTCAGTTTTCACTCCTCGCTGTAAGTTTTCGAGATAATTTGACGGGTTTGTCCATAAATGGCTTCCGGGGATCAAACTTTGCTGATTTTTGTTTCGTTCCGCAAACATAAATTTTAATTTATATTTTTTGAAATGTAGGATAATGTAACTGCAATCAAAAACTGAAGTCCATTTTTACGCCTCTCTGTAAGTTTTCGAGATAATTTCAAGAGTTTGTCCACAAATGGCTTCCCGGGGTCAAATTTTAAAAATTTTGGTCTCATTCCGTACACATAAATTTTAATTTCTATTTTTTTGAATGTAGCACAATGTGACTGCAATCAGAAAGTGCAGTCAATTTTCACTCCTCGCTGTAAGTTTTCGAGATAATTTGACGAGTTTGTCCATAAATGGCTTCCGGGGATCAAACTTTAAAAATTTTTGTTTCGTTCCTCAAACATAAATTTTAATTTATATTTTTTTAAATGTTGGATATTGTTACTTCATTCAAAAACTGAAGTCAATTTTTACGCCTCTCTGTAAGTTTTCGAGATAATTTGACGAGTTTGTCCACAAATGGCTGACCGGGGTCAAACTTTAAAAATTTTGGTCTCATTCCGTACACATAAGTATCAGTTTCTATTTTTTTTAATATAGCACAATGTGAGTGCAATCAAAAACTAAATTCAATTTTCACTCCTCTCTGTAAGTTTTCGAGATAATTTGACGAGTTTGTCCACAAATGGCTTCCCGGGGCAAACTTTAAAAATGTTGGTCTCGATCCGTGAACATAAATATCAACTTCTATTTTTTTGAGTGTAGCTCAATGTGACTGCAATCAATAACTAAAGTCAATATTCACTCCTCTCTGTAATTTTTCGAGATAATTCGACGAGTTTGTCCATAAATGGCTTCCCGAGGTCAAACTTTAAACATTTTGGTCTTGCTCCGTAAACAAAAATTTTAATTTATATTTTTTTGAATGTAGCACAATGTGACTGCTACCAAAAACTGAAGTCTATTTTCACTCCTCTGTAAGTTTTCGAGATAATTTGACGGGTTTGTCCATAAATGACTTCCCGAGGTCAAACTTTAAAAATTTTGGTCTCGTTCCGTAAACATAAATTTTATTTTCTATTTTTTCGAATGTAGCACAATGTGACTGCAATCAAAAACTGAAGTCAATTTTCACTCCTCTCTGTAAGTTTTCGAGATAATTTGACGAGTTTGTCCATAAATGGCTTCCCGAGGTCAACCTTTAAGTATTTTTGTTTCGTTCCGCAAACATAAATTATAATTTATATTTTTTGAAATGTAGGATAATGTAACTGCAATCAAAAACTGAAGTCCATTTTTACGCCTCTCTGTAAGTTTTCGAGATAATTTCAAGAGTTTGTCCACAAATGGCTTCCCGGGGTCAAATTTTAAAAATTTTGGTCTAATTCCGTACACATAAATTTTAATTTCTATTTTTCTGAATGTAGCACAATGTGACTGCAATCAGAAAGTGCAGTCAATTTTCACTCCTCGCTGTAAGTTTTCGAGATAATTTGACGGGTTTGTCCATAAATGGCTTCCGGGGATCAAACTTTCCTTATTTTTGTTTCGTTCCGCAAACATAAATTTTAGTTTATATTTTTTGAAATGTAGGACAATGTAACTGCAATCAAAAACTGAAGTCCATTTTTACGCCTCTCTGTAAGCTTTCGAGATAATTCGACGAGTTTGTCCATAAATGGCTTCCCGAGGTCAAACTTTAAACATTTTGGTCTCGTTCCGTAAACATAAATTTTAATTTCTATTTTTTGAATGTAGCACAATGTGACTGCAATCAAAAACTGAAGTCAATTTTTACGCCTCTCTGTAAGTTTGCGAGACAATTTGTCGAGTTTGTCCATAAATGGCTTCCCGGGATCAAATTTTAAAAATTTTGGTCTCGTTCCGTACACATAAATTTTATTTTCTATTTTTTTTAATGTAGCACAATGTGAGTGCAATCAGAAAGTGCAGTCAATTTTCACTCCTCGCTGTAAGTTTTCGAGATAATTAGACGAGCTTGTCCACAAAATGGATTCCGGGATTAAAACATTGCTGATTTTGGTTTCGTTCCGCAAACATAAATTTTAATTTATATTTTATTAAATGTGGCACAATGTGACTGCTACCAAAAACTGAAGTCAATTTTCACTCCTCTCTGTAATTTTTCGAGATAATTCGACGAGTTTGTCCATAAATGGCTTCCCGAGGTCAAACTTTAAACATTTTGGTCTCGTTCCGTAAACATAAATTTTAATTTATATTTTTTTGTTTTAGCACAATGTTACTGCTACCAAAAACTGAAGTCCATTTTCACTCCTCTGTAAGTTTTCGAGATAATTTGACGTGTTTGTCCGTAAATGGCTTCACGGGGTCAAACTTTGCTGATTTTTGTTTCGTTCCACAAACATAAATTTTAATTTATATTTTATTCATTGTATCAGAATATAACTGCAAACAAAAACTGAAGTCTATTTTTACGCCTCTCTGTAAATTTTCGAGATAATTTGACGAGTTTGTCCACAAATGGCTTCCCGGGGTCAATCTTTCAAAATTTTGGTCTCATTCCGTACACATAAATATCAATTTCTATTCTTTTCAATGTTGCACAATGTGACTGCAATCAAAAACTGATGTCAATTTTCACTCCTTTCTGTAAGTTTTCGAGATAATTTGACGAGTTTGTCCACAAATGGCTTCCCGGGGCAAACTTTAAAAATTTTGGTCTCGATCCGTGAACATAAATATCAACTTCTATTTTTTTGAGTGTAGCACAATGTGACTGCAATCAATAACTAAAGTCAATTTTCACTCCTCTCTGTAATTTTTCGAGATAATTCGACGAGTTTGTCCATAAATGGCTTCCCGAGGTCAAACTTTAAACATTTTGGTCTCGTTCCGTAAACATAAATTTTAATTTATATTTTTTTGAATATAGCACAATGTGACTGCTACCAAAAACTGAAGTCTATTTTCACTCCTCTGTAAGTTTTCGAGATAATTTGACGGGTTTGTCCATAAATGGCTTCCCGAGGTCAAACTTTAAAAAATTTGGTCTCGTTCCGTAAACATAAATTTTATTTTCTATTTTTTTTAATGTAGCACAATGTGAGTGCAATCAAAAACTGAAGTCAATATTTACGCCTCTCTGTAAGTTTGCGAGACAATTTGTCGAGTTTGTCCATAAATGGCTTCCGGGGATGAAACTTTGCTGATTTTTGTTTCGTTCCGCAAACATAAATTTTAATTTATATTTTTTGAAATGTAGGATAATGTAACTGCAATCAAAAACTGAAGTCCATTTTTACGCCTCTCTGTAAGTTTTCGAGATAATTTCAAGAGTTTGTCCACAAATGGCTTCCCGGGGTCAAATTTTAAAAATTTTGGTCTCGTTCCGTACACATAAATTTTATTTTCTATTTTTTTTAATGTTTCACAATTTGACTTCAATCATAAAGTGCAGTCAATTTTCACTCCTCGCTGTAAGTTTTCGAGATAATTTGACGTGTTTGTCCATAAATGGCTTCCGGGGATCAAACTTTGCTGATTTTTGTTTCGTTCCGCAAACATAAATTTTAATTTATATTTTTTGAAATGTAGGATAATGTAACTGCAATCAAAAACTGAAGTCCATTTTTACGCCTCTCTGTAAGTTTTCGAGATAATTCGACGAGTTTGTCCATAAATGGCTTCCCGAGGTCAAACTTTAAACATTTTGGTCTCGTTCCGTAAACATAAATTTTAATTTATATTTTTTTGAATGTAGCACAATGTGACTGCTACCAAAAACTGAAGTCTATTTTCACTCCTCTGTAAGTTTTCGAGATAATTTGACGGGTTTGTCCATAAATGGCTTCCCGAGGTCAAACTTTAAAAATTTTGGTCTCGTTCCGTAAACATAACATTTAATTTCTATTTTTTTGAATGTAGCACAATGTGACTGCTACCAAAAACTGAAGTCTATTTTCACTCCTCTGTAAGTTTTCGAGATAATTTGACGGGTTTGTCGATAAATGGCTTCCCGAGGTCAAACTTTAAAAAATTTGGTCTCGTTCCGTAAACATAAATTTTATTTTCTATTTTTTTTAATGTAGCACAATGTGAGTGCAATCAAAAACTGAAGTCAATTTTCACTGCTTTCTGTAAGTTTTCGAGATAATTTGACGAGTTTGTCCACAAATGGCTTCCCGGGGCAAACTTTAAAAATTTTGGTCTCGTTCCGTAAACATAAATTTTAATTTATATTTTTTTGTTTTAGCACAATGTGACTGCTACCAAAAACTGAAGTCTATTTTCACTCCTCTGTAAGTTTTCGAGATAATTTGACGTGTTTGTCCGTAAATGGCTTCCCGAGGTCAAACTTTAAAAATTTTGGTCTCGTTCCGTAAACATAACATTTAATTTCTATTTTTTTGAATGTAGCACAATGTGACTGCAATCAGAAAGTGCAGTCAATTTTCACTCCTCGCTGTAAGTTTTCGAGATAATTTGACGGGTTTGTCCATAAATGGCTTCCGGGGATCAAACTTTAAAAATTTTTTGTTTCGTTCCGCAAACATAAATTTTAGTTTATATTTTTTGAAATGTAGCACAATGTGAGTGCAATCAAAAACTGAAGTCAATTTTCACTCCTCTCTGTAAGTTTTCGAGATAATTTGACGAGTTTGTCCATAAATGGCTTCCCGAGGTCAAACTTTAAGTATATTTGTTTCGTTCCGTAAACATAAATTTTAATTTATATTTTTTTGAATGTAGCACAATGTGACTGCTACCAAAAACTGAAGTCTATTTTCACTCCTCTGTAAGTTTTCGAGATAATTTGACGGGTTTGTCCATAAATGGCTTCCCGAGGTCAAACTTTAAAAAATTTGGTCTCGTTCCGTAAACATAAATTTTATTTTCAATTTTTTTTAATGTAGCACAATGTGAGTGCAATCAAAAACTGAAGTCAATTTTCACTCCTTTCTGTAAGTTTTCGAGATAATTTGACGAGTTTGTCCACAAATGGCTTCCCGGGGCAAACTTTAAAAATTTTGGTCTCGATCCGTGAACATAAATATCAACTTCTATTTTTTTGAGTGTAGCACAATGTGACTGCAATCAATAACTAAAGTCAATTTTCACTCCTCTCTGTAATTTTTCGAGATAATTCGACGAGTTTGTCCATAAATGGCTTCCCGAGGTCAAACTTTAAACATTTTGGTCTCGTTCCGTAAACATAAATTTTAATTTATATTTTTTTGAATGTAGCACAATGTGACTGCTACCAAAAACTGAAGTCTATTTTCACTCCTCTGTAAGTTTTCGAGATAATTTGACGGGTTTGTCCATAAATGGCTTCCCGAGGTCAAACTTTAAAAATTTGGTCTCGTTCCGTAAACATAAATTTTATTTTCTATTTTTTTTAATGTAGCACAATGTGAGTGCAATCAAAAACTGAAGTCAATTTTCACTCCTTTCTGTAAGCTTTCGAGATAATTTGACGGGTTTGTCCATAAATGGCTTCCCGAGGTCAAACTTTAAAAATTTTGTTCTCGTTCCGTAAACATAAATTTTAATTTATATTTTTATGAATGTAGAACGATGTGACTGCTGCCAAAAACTGAAGTCAATTTTGACTCCTCTGTAAGTTTTCGAGATAATTTGACGGGTTTGTCCATAAATGGCTTCCCGAGGTCAAACTTTAAAAATTTGGTCTCGTTCCGTAAACATAAATTTTATTTTCTATTTTTTTTAATGTAGCACAATGTGACTGCAATCAGAAAGTGCAGTCAGTTTTCACTCCTCGCTGTAAGTTTTCGAGATAATTTGACGGGTTTGTCCATAAATGGCTTCCGGGGATCAAACTTTGCTGATTTTTGTTTCGTTCCGCAAACATAAATTTTAATTTATATTTTTTGAAATGTAGTATAATGTAACTGCAATCAAAAACTGAAGTCCATTTTTACGCCTCTCTGTAAGTTTTCGAGATAATTCGACGAGTTTGTCCATAAATGGCTTCCCGAGGTCAAACTTTAAACATTTTGGTCTCGTTCCGTAAACATAAATTTTAATTTCTATTTTTTTGAATGTAGCACAATGTGACTGCTGCCAAAAACTGAAGTCTATTTTCACTCCTCTGAAAGTTTTCGAGATAATTTGACGAGTTTGTCCACAAATGGCTTCCCGGGGTCAATCTTTAAAAATTTTGGTCTCATTCCGTACACATAAATATCAATTTCTATTCTTTTCAATGTTGCACAATGTGACTGCACTCAAAAACTGAAGTCAATTTTCACTCCTTTCTGTAAGTTTTCGAGATAATTTGACGAGTTTGTCCACAAATGGCTTCCCGAGGCAGACTTTAAAAATTTTGGTCTCGATCCGTGAACATATATATCAACTTCTATTTTTTTGAGTGTAGCACAATTTGACTGCAATCACTAACTGAAGTCAATTTTCACTCCTCTCTGTAATTTTTCGAGATAATTAGACGAGTTTGTCCATAAATGGCTTCCGGGGGTCAATCTTTAAACATTTTGGTCTCGTTCCGTAAACATAAATATCAATTTCTATTTTTTTGAATGTAGCGCAATGTGACTGCTACCAAAAACTGAAGTCTATTTTCACTCCTCTGTAAGTTTTCGAGATAATTTGACTGGTTTGTCCATAAATGGCTTCCCGAGGTCAAACTTTAAAAATTTTGGTCTCGTTCCGTAAACATAAATTTTATTTTCTATTTTCTTGAATGTAGCACAATGTGACTGCCATCAGAAAGTGCAGTCAATTTTCACTCCTCTCTCTAAGTTTTCGAGATAATTTGACGGGTTTGTCCATAAATGGCTTCCGGGGATCAAACTTTGCTGATTTTTGTTTCGTTCCGCAAACATAAATTTTAATTTATATTTTTTGAAATGTAGGATAATGTAACTGCAATCAAAAACTGATGTCCATTTTTACGCCTCTCTGTAAGTTTTCGAGATAATTTCAAGAGTTTGTCCACAAATGGCTTCCCGGGGTCAAACTTTAAAAATTTTGGTCTCATTCCGTACACATAAATATCAATTTCTTTTTTTTTGAATGTAGCACAATGTGACTGCAATCAGAAACTTCAGGCAATTTTCACTCCTCTCTGTAAGTCTTCGAGATAATTTGACGGGTTTGTCCATAAATGGCTTCCGGGGATGAAACTTTAAAAATTTTTGTTTCGTTCCGCAAACATAAATTTTAATTTATGTTTTTTGAAATGTAGGATAATGTAACTGCAATCAAAAACTGAAGTCAATTTTTACGCCTCTCTGTAAGTTTTCGAGATAATTTGACGAGTTTGTCCACAAATGGCTTCCCGGGGTCAAACTTTAAAAATTTTGGTCTCATTCCGTAAACATAAGTATCAGTTTCTATTTTTTTTAATATAGCACAATGTGAGTGCAATCAAAAACTAAATTCAATTTTCACTCCTCTCTGTAAGTTTTCGAGATAATTTGACGAGTTTGTCCATAAATGGCTTCACGGGGTCAAACTTTGCTGATTTTTGTTTCGTTCCACAAACATTAATTTTAATTTATATTTTATTCATTGTATCAGAATATAACTGCAAACAAAAACTGAAGTCTATGTTTACGCCTCTCTGTAAGTTTTCGAGATAATTTGATGAGTTTGTCCACAAATGGCTTCCCGGGGTCAATCTTTCAAAATTTTGGTCTCATTCCGTACACATAAATATCAATTTCTATTCTTTTCAATGTAGCACAATGTGACTGCAATCAAAAACTGAAGTCAATTTTCACTCCTTTCTGTAAGTTTTCGAGATAATTTGACGAGTTTGTCCACAAATGGCTTCCCGGGGCAAACTTTAAAAATGTTGGTCTCGATCCGTGAACATAAATATCAACTTCTATTTTTTTGAGTGTAGCTCAATGTGACTGCAATCAATAACTAAAGTCAATATTCACTCCTCTCTGTAATTTTTCGAGATAATTCGACGAGTTTGTCCATAAATGGCTTCCCGAGGTCAAACTTTAAACATTTTGGTCTTGCTCCGTAAACAAAAATTTTAATTTATATTTTTTTGAATGTAGCACAATGTGACTGCTACCTAAAACTGAAGTCTATTTTCACTCCTCTGTAAGTTTTCGAGATGATTTGACGGGTTTGTCCATAAATGGCTTCCCGAGGTCAAACTTTAAAAATTTTGGTCTCGTTCCGTAAACATAAATTTTATTTTCTATTTTTTCGAATGTAGCACAATGTGACTGCAATCAAAAACTGAAGTCAATTTTCACTCCTCTCTGTAAGTTTTCGAGATAATTTGACGAGTTTGTCCATAAATGGCTTCCCGAGGTCAAACTTTAATTATTTTTGTGTCGTTCCGCAAACATAAATTATAATTTATATTTTTTGAAATGTAGGATAATGTAACTGCAATCAAAAACTAAAGTCCATTTTTACGCCTCTCTGTAAGTTTTCGAGATAATTTCAAGAGTTTGTCCACAAATGGCTTCCCGGGGTCAAATTTTAAAAATTTTGGTCTAATTCCGTACACATAAATTTTATTTTATATTTTTTCGAATGTAGCACAATGTAACTGCAATCAAAAACTGAAGTCAATTTTTACGCCTCTCTGTAAGTTTTCGAGATAATTTGACGGGTTTGTCCATAAATGGCTTCCGGGGATCAAACTTTGCTGATTTTTGTTTCGTTCCGCTAACATAAATTTTAATTTATATTTTTTGAAATGTAGGATAATGTAACTGCAATCAAAAACTGAAGTCCATTTTTACGCCTCTCTGTAAGCTTTCGAGATAATTTGACGGGTTTGTCCATAAATGGCTTCCCGGGGTGAAACTTTAAAAATTTTCGTCTCTTTCCGTAAACATAAATTTTAATTTCTATTTTTTTGAATGTAGCACAATGTGACTGCAATCAAAAACTGAAGTCAATTTTTACGCCTCTCTGTAAGTTTTCGAGATAATTTGTCGAGTTTGTCCATAAATGGCTTCCGGGGATCAAATTTTAAAAATTTTGGTCTCGTTCCGTACACATAAATTTTATTTTCTATTTTTTTTAATGTAGCACAATGTGAGTGCAATCAGAAAGTGCAGTCAATTTTCACTCCTCGCTGTAAGTTTTCGAGATAATTAGACGAGCTTGTCCACAAAATGGATTCCGGGATTAAAACATTGCTGATTTTGGTTTCGTTCCGCAAACATAAATTTTAATTTATATTTTATTAAATGTGGCACAATGTGACTGCTACCAAAAACTGAAGTCAATTTTCACTCCTCTCTGTAATTTTTCGAGATAATTCGACGAGTTTGTCCATAAATGGCTTCCCGAGGTCAAACTTTAAACATTTTGGTCTCGTTCCGTAAACATAAATTTTAATTTATATTTTTTTGTTTTAGCACAATGTTACTGCTACCAAAAACTGAAGTCCATTTTCACTCCTCTGTAAGTTTTCGAGATAATTTGACGTGTTTGTCCGTAAATGGCTTCACGGGGTCAAACTTTGCTGATTTTTGTTTCGTTCCACAAACATAAATTTTAATTTACATTTTATTCATTGTATCAGAATATAACTGCAAACAAAAACTGAAGTCTATTTTTACGCCTCTCTGTAAATTTTCGAGATAATTTGACGAGTTTGTCCACAAATGGCTTCCCGGGGTCAATCTTTCAAAATTTTGGTCTCATTCCGTACACATAAATATCAATTTCTATTCTTTTCAATGTTGCACAATGTGACTGCAATCAAAAACTGATGTCAATTTTCACTCCTTTCTGTAAGTTTTCGAGATAATTTGACGAGTTTGTCCACAAATGGCTTCCCGGGGCAAACTTTAAAAATTTTGGTCTCGATCCGTGAACATAAATATCAACTTCTATTTTTTTTGAGTGTAGCACAATGTGACTGCAATCAATAACTAAAGTCAATTTTCACTCCTCTCTGTAATTTTTCGAGATAATTCGACGAGTTTGTCCATAAATGGCTTCCCGAGGTCAAACTTTAAACATTTTGGTCTCGTTCCGTAAACATAAATTTTAATTTATATTTTTTTTTAATGTAGCACAATGTGACTGCTACCAAAAACTGAAGTCTATTTTCACTCCTCTGTAAGTTTTCGAGATAATTTGACGGGTTTGTCCATAAATGGCTTCCCGAGGTAAAACTTTAAAAAATTTGGTCTCGTTCCGTAAACATAAATTTTATTTTCTATTTTTTTTAATGTAGCACAATGTGAGTGCAATCAAAAACTGAAGTCAATTTTCACTCCTCTCTGTAAGTTTTCGAGATAATTTGACGAGGTTGTCCATAAATGGCTTCCCGAGGTCAAACTTTAAGTATTTTTGTTTTATTCCGCAAACATAAATTTTAATTTATATTTTTTGAAATGTAGGATAATGTAACTGCAATAAAAAACTGAAGTCCATTTTTACGCCTCTCTGTAAATTTTCGAGATAATTTCAAGAGTTTGTCCACAAATGGCTTCCCGGGGTCAAATTTTAAAAATTTTGGTCTCGTTCCGTACACATAAATTTTATTTTCTATTTTTTTTAATGTAGCACAATGTGAGTGCATTCAGAAAGTGCAGTCAATTTTCACTCCTCGCTGTAAGTTTTCGAGATAATTTGACGGGTTTGTCCATAAATGGCTTCCGGGGATCAAACTTTGCTGATTTTTGTTTCGTTCCGCAAACATAAATTTTAATTTATATTTTTTGAAATGTAGGATAATGTAACTGCAATCAAAAACTGAAGTCCATTTTTACGCCTCCCTGTAAGTTTTCGAGATAATTCGACGAGTTTGTCCATAAATGGCTTCCCGAGGTCAAACTTTAAACATTTTGGTCTCGTTCCGTAAACATAAATTTTAATTTATATTTTTTTGAATGTAGCACAATGTGACTGCTACCAAAAACTGAAGTCTATTTTCACTCCTCTGTAAGCTTTCGAGATAATTTGACGGGTTTGTCCAAAAATGGCTTCCCGAGGTCAAACTTTAAAAAATTTGGTCTCGTACCCTAAACATAAATTTAAATTTCTATTTTTATTAATGAAGCACAAAGTGACTCCAATCAAAAACTGAATTCAATTTTCACTCCTCCCTGTACGTTTTCGAGATAATTTGACGAGTTTGTCCATAAATGGCTTCCCGAGGTCAAACTTTAAGTATTTTTGTTTCGTTCCGCAAACATAAATTTTAATTTATATTTTTTGAAATGTAGGATAATGTAACTGCAATCAAAAACTGAAGTCCATTTTCACTCCTCTGTAAGTTTTCGAGATTATTTGACGTGTTTGTCCGTAAATGGCTTCCCGAGGTCAAACTTTAAAAATTTTGGTCTCGTTCCGTAAACATAAATTTTAATTTCTATTTTTCTGAATGTAGCACAATGTGACTGCAATCAGAAAGTGCAGTCAATTTTCACTCCTCGCTGTAAGTTTTCGAGATAATTTGATGGGTTTGTCCATAAATGGCTTCCCGAGGTCAAACTTTAAAAATTTTGGTCTCGTTCCGTAAACATAAATTTTAATTTATATTTTTTTGAATGTAGCCCAATGTGACTGCTACCAAAAACTGAAGTCTATTTTCACTCCTCTGTAAGTTTTCGAGATAATTTGACGAGTTTGTCCATAAATGGCTTCCCGAGGTCAAACTTTAAGTATTTTTGTTTCGTTCCGCAAACATAAATTTTAATTTATATTTTTTGAAATGTAGGATAATGTAACTGCAATCAAAAACTGAAGTCCATTTTTACGCCTCTCTGTAAGTTTTCGAGATAATTTCAAGAGTTTGTCCACAAATGGCTTCCCGGGGTCAAATTTTAAAAATTTTGGTCTCGTTCCGTACACATAAATTTTATTTTCTATTTTTTTTAATGTAGCACAATGTGACTGCAATCAGAAAGTGCAGTCAATTTTCACTTCTCGCTGTAAGTTTTCGAGATAATTTGACGGGTTTGTCCATAAATGGCTTCCGGGGGTCAAACTTTGCTGATTTTTGTTTCGTTCCGCAAACATAAATTTTAATTTATATTTTTTGAAATGTAGTATAATGTAACTGCAATCAAAAACTGAAGTCAATTTTTACGCCTCTCTGTAAGTTTTCGAGATTATTCGAAGAGTTTTTCCAGAAATGGCTTCCCGAGGTCAAACTTTAAACATTTTGGTCTCGTTCCGTAAACATAAATTTTAATTTATATTTTTTTGATTTAGCACAATGTGACTGCTACCAAAAACTGAAGTCTATTTTCACTCCTCTGTAAGTTTTCGAGATAATTTGACGAGTTTGTCCACAAATGGCTTCCCGGGGTCAATCTTTCAAAATTTTGGTCTCATTCCGTACACATAAATATCAATTTCTATTCTTTTCAATGTTGCACAATGTGACTGCAATCAAAAACTGAAGTCAATTTTCACTCCTTTCTGTAAGTTTTCGAGATAATTTGACGAGTTTGTCCACAAATGGCTTCCCGGGGCAAACTTTAAAAATTTTGGTCTCGATCCGTGAACATAAATATCAACTTCTATTTTTTTGAGTGTAGCACAATGTGACTGCAATCAATAACTAAAGTCAATTTTCACTCCTCTCTGTAATTTTTCGAGATAATTCGACGAGTTTGTCCATAAATGGCTTCCCGAGGTCAAACTTTAAACATTTTGGTCTCGTTCCGTAAACATAAATTTTAATTTATATTTTTTTGAATGTAGCACAATGTGACTGCTACCAAAAACTGAAGTCTATTTTCACTCCTCTGTAAGTTTTCGAGATAATTTGACGGGTTTGTCCATAAATGGCTTCCCGAGGTCAAACTTTAAAAAATTTGGTCTCGTTCCGTAAACATAAATTTTATTTTCTATTTTTTTTAATGTAGCACAATGTGAGTGCAATCAAAAACTGAAGTCAATTTTCACTCCTCTCTGTAAGTTTTCGAGATAATTTGACGAGGTTGTCCATAAATGGCTTCCCGAGGTCAAACTTTAAGTATTTTTGTTTCGTTCCGCAAACATAAATTTTAATTTATATTTTTTGAAATGTTGGATAATGTAACTGCAATCAAAAACTGAAGTCCATTTTTACGCCTCTCTGTAAGTTTTCGAGATAATTTCAAGAGTTTGTCCACAAATGGCTTCCCGGGGTCAAATTTTAAAAATTTTGGTCTCGTTCCGTACACATAAATTTTATTTTCTATTTTTTTTAATGTAGCACAATGTGAGTGCAATCAGAAAGTGCAGTCAATTTTCACTCCTCGCTGTAAGTTTTCGAGATAATTTGACGGGTTTGTCCATAAATGGCTTCCGGGGATCAAACTTTGCTGATTTTTGTTTCGTTCCGCAAACATAAATTTTAATTTATATTTTTTGAAATGTAGGATAATGTAACTGCAATCAAAAACTGAAGTCCATTTTTACGCCTCTCTGTAAGTTTTCGAGATAATTCGACGAGTTTGTCCATAAATGGCTTCCCGAGGTCGAACTTTAAACATTTTGGTCTCGTTCCGTAAACATAAATTTTAATTTATATTTTTTTGAATGTAGCACAATGTGACTGCTACCAAAAACTGAAGTCTATTTTCACTCCTCTGTAAGTTTTCGAGATAATTTGACGGGTTTGTCCATAAATGGCTTCCCGAGGTCAAACTTTAAAAAATTTGGTCTCGTTCCGTAAACATAAATTTTATTTTCTATTTTTTTTAATGTAGCACAATGTGAGTGCAATCAGAAAGTGCAGTCAATTTTCACTCCTCGCTGTAAGTTTTCGAGATAATTTGACGGGTTTGTCCATAAATGGCTTCCGGGGATCAAACTTTGCTGATTTTTGTTTCGTTCCGCAAACATAAATTTTAATTTATATTTTTTGAAATGTAGGATAATGTAACTGCAATCAAAAACTGAAGTCCATTTTTACGCCTCTCTGTAAGTTTTCGAGATAATTCGACGAGTTTGTCCATAAATGGCTTCCCGAGGTCAAACTTTAAACATTTTGGTCTCGTTCCGTAAACATAAATTTTAATTTATATTTTTTTGATTTAGCACAATGTGACTGCTACCAAAAACTGAAGTCTATTTTCACTCCTCTGTAAGTTTTCGAGATAATTTGACGTGTTTGTCCGTAAATGGCTTCCCGAGGTCAAACTTTAAAAATTTTGGTCTCGTTCCGTAAACATATATTTTAATTTCTATTTTTTTGAATGTAGCACAATGTGACTGCAATCAGAAAGTGCAGTCAATTTTCACTCCTCTCTGTAATTTTTCGAGATAATTTGACGGGTTTGTCCATAAATGGCTTCCGGGGATGAAACTTTAAAAATTTTTGTTTCGTTCCGCAAACATAAATTTTAATTTATGTTTTTTGAAATGTAGGATAATGTAACTGCAATCAAAAACTGACGTCAATTTTGACGCCTCTCTTTAAGTTTTCGAGATAATTTGACGAGTTTGTCCACAAATGGCTTCCCGGGGTCAAACTTTAAAAATTTTGGTCTCATTCCGTACACATAAGTATCAGTTTCTATTTTTTTTAATATAGCACAATGTGAGTGGAATCAAAAACTAAATTCAATTTTCACTCCTCTCTGTAAGTTTTCGAGATAATTTCAAGAGTTTGTCCACAAATGGCTTCCCGGGGTCAAATTTTAAAAATTTTGGTCTCGTTCCGTACACATAAATTTTATTTTCTATATTTTTTAATGTAGCACAATGTGAGTGCAATCAGAAAGTGCAGTCAATTTTCACTCCTCGCTGTAAGTTTTCGAGATAATTTGACGGGTTTGTCCATAAATGGCTTCCGGGGATCAAACTTTGCTGATTTTTGTTTCGTTCCGCAAACATAAATTTTAATTTATATTTTTTGAAATGTAGGAAAATTTAACTGCAATCAAAAACTGAAGTCCATTTTTACGCCTCTCTGTAAGTTTTCGAGATAATTCGACGAGTTTGTCCATAAATGGCTTCCCGAGGTCAAACTTTAAACATTTTGGTCTCGTTCCGTAAACATAAATTTTAATTTCTATTTTTTTGAATGTAGCACAATGTGACTGCAAACAAAAACTGAAGTCTATTTTCACTCCTCTGTAAGTTTTCGAGATAATTTGACGGGTTTGTCCATAAATGGCTTCCGGGGATCAAACTTTGCTGATTTTTGTTTCGTTCCGCAAACATAAATTTTAATTTATATTTTTTGAAATGTAGTATAATGTAACTGCAATCAAAAACTGAAGTCCATTTTCACTCCTCTGTAAGCTTTCGAGATAATTTGACGTGTTTGTCCATACATGGCTTCCCGAGGTCAAACTTTAAAAATTTTGGTCTCGTTCCGTAAACATAAATTTTAATTTCTATTTTTTTGAATGTAGCACAATGTGACTGCAATCAGAAAGTGCAGTCAATTTTCACTCCTCGCTGTAAGTTTTCGAGATAATTTGACGGGTTTGTCCATAAATGGCTTCCCGGGGTCAAACTTTGATAATTTTTGTATCGATCCGTAAACATAAATATAAATTTATATTTTTTTTAATGTAGCACAATGTGAGTGCAATCAAAAACTGAAGTCAATTTTCACTCCTCTCTGTACGTTTTCGA
This sequence comes from Diplolepis rosae, assembly GCA_030998225.1. NCBI lineage: Eukaryota > Metazoa > Arthropoda > Insecta > Hymenoptera > Diplolepididae > Diplolepis > Diplolepis rosae. Next base: position 1,007,962 of record JAPYXD010000729.1, on the reverse strand, counting down.
GATAATTTGACGAGTTTGTCCATAAATGGCTTCCAGAGGTCAAACTTTAAGTATTTTTGTTTCGTTCCGCAAACATAAATTTTAATTTATATTTTTTGAAATGTAGGATAATGTAACTGCAATCAAAAACTGAAGTCCATTTTCACTCCTCTGTAAGTTTTCGAGATAATTTGACGGGTTTGTCCATAAATGGCTTCCGGGGATCAAACTTTGCTGATTTTTGTTTCGTTCCGCAAACATAAGTTTTAATTTATATTTTTTGAAATGTAGGATAATGTAACTGCAATCAAAAACTGAATTCGATTTTTGCGCCTCTCTGTAAGTTTTCGAGATAATTCGACGAGTTTGTCCATAAATGGCTTCCCGAGGTCAAACTTTAAACATTTTGGTCTCGTTCCGTAAACATAAATTTTAATTTATATTTTTTTGAATGTAGCACAATGTGACTGCTACCAAAAACTGAAGTCTATTTTCACTCCTCTGTAAGTTTTCGAGATAATTTGACGGGTTTGTCCATAAATGGCTTCCCGAGGTCAAACTTTAAAAAATTTGGTCTCGTTCCGTAAACATAAATTTTATTTTCTATTTTTTTTAATGTAGCACAATGTGAGTGCAATCAAAAACTGAAGTCAATTTTCACTCCTCTCTGTACGTTTTCGAGATAATTTGACGAGTTTGTCCATAAATGGCTTCCCGAGGTCAAACTTTAAGTATTTTTGTTTCGTTCCACAAACATTAATTTTAATTTATATTTTATTCATTGTATCAGAATATAACTGCAAACAAAAACTGAAGTCTATGTTTACGCCTCTCTGTAAGTTTTCGAGATAATTCGACGAGTTTGTCCATAAATGGCTTCCCGAGGTCAAACTTTAAACATTTTGTTCTCGTTACGTAAACATAAATTTTAATTTATATTTTTTTGAATGTAGCACAATGTGACTGCTACCAAAAACTGAAGTCTATTTTCACTCCTCTGTAAGCTTTCGAGATAATTTGACGGGTTTGTCCATAAATGGCTTCCCGAGGTCAAACTTTAAAAAATTTGGTCTCGTTCCGTAAACATAAATTTTAATTTCTATTTTTTTGAATGTAGCACAATGTGACTGCAATCAAAAACTGAAGTCAATTTTTACGCCTCTCTGTAAGTTTGCGAGACAATTTGTCGAGTTTGTCCATAAATGGCTTCCGGGGGTCAAACTTTAAACATTTTGGTCTCGTTCCGTACACATAAATTTTATTTTCTATTTTTTTTAATGTAGCACAATGTGACTGCTACCAAAAACTGAAGTCTATTTTCACTCCTCTGTAAGTTTTCGAGATGATTTGACGGGTTTGTCCATAAATGGCTTCCCGAGGTCAAACTTTAAAAATTTTGGTCTCGTTCCGTAAACATAAATTTTATTTTCTATTTTTTCGAATGTAGCACAATGTGACTGCAATCAAAAACTGAAGTCAATTTTCACTCCTCTCTGTAAGTTTTCGAGATAATTTGACGAGTTTGTCCATAAATGGCTTCCCGAGTTCAAACTTTAAGTATTTTTGTTTCGTTCCGCAAACATAAATTTTAATTTATATTTTTTGAAATGTAGGATAATGTAACTGCAATCAAAAACTGAAGTCAATTTTTACGCCTCTCTGTAAGTTTTCGAGATAATTCGACGAGTTTGTCCATAAATGTCTTCCCGAGGTCAAACTTTAAACATTTTGGTCTCGTTCCGTAAACATAAATTTTATTTTCTATTTTTTCGAATGTAGCACAATGTGACTGCAATCAAAAACTGAAGTCAATTTTCACTCCTCTCTGTAAGTTTTCGAGATAATTTGACGAGTTTGTCCATAAATGGCTTCCCGAGGTCAACCTTTAAGTATTTTTGTTTCGTTCCGCAAACATAAATTTTAATTTATATTTTTTGAAATGTAGGATAATGTAACTGCAATCAAAAACTGAAGTCCATTTTTACGCCTCTCTGTAAGTTTTCGAGATAATTTCAAGAGTTTGTCCACAAATGGCTTCCCGGGGTCAAATTTTAAAAATTTTGGTCTAATTCCGTACACATAAATTTTATTTTCTATTTTTTTTAATGTAGCACAATGTGAGTGCAATCAGAAAGTGCAGTCAATTTTCACTCCTCTCTGTAAGATTTCGAGATAATTTGACGTGTTTGTCCATAAATGGCTTCCGGGGATCAAACTTTAAACATTTTGGTCTCGTTCCGTAAACATAAATTTTCATTTCTATTTTTTTGAATGTAGCATAATGTGACTGCAATCAGAAACTGAAGTCAATTTTGACGCCTCTCTGTAAGTTTTCGAGATAATTTGACGAGTTTGTCCACAAGTGGCTTCCCGGGGTCAAACTTTAAAAACTTTGGTCTCGTTCCGTACACATAAATTTTATTTTCTATTTTTTTTAATGTAGCACAATGTGAGTGCAATCAGAAAGTGCAGTCAATTTTCACTCCTCGCTGTAAGTTTTCGAGATAATTAGACGAGCTTGTCCACAAAATGGATTCCGGGATTAAAACTTTGCTGATTTTTGTTTCGTTCCGCAAACATAAATTTTAATTTATATTTTATTCATTGTATCAGAATATAACTGCAAACAAAAACTGAAGTCTATTTTTACGCCTCTCTGTAAATTTTCGAGATAATTTGACGAGTTTGTCCACAAATGGCTTCCCGGGGTCAATCTTTCAAAATTTTGGTCTCATTCCGTACACATAAATATCAATTTCTATTCTTTTCAATGTTGCACAATGTGACTGCAATCAATAACTAAAGTCAATTTTCACTCCTCTCTGTAATTTTTCGAGATAATTCGACGAGTTTGTCCACAAATGGCTTCCCGGGATCAAATTTTATAAATTTTGGTCTCGTTCCGTACACATAAATTTTATTTTCTATTTTTTTTAATGTAGCACAATGTGAGTGCAATCAGAAAGTGCAGTCAATTTTCACTCCTCTCTGTAACTTTTCGAGATAATTCGACGAGTTTGTCCATAAATGGCTTCCCGAGGTCAAACTTTAAACATTTTGGTCTCGTTCCGTAAACATAAATTTTAATTTATATTTTTTTGTTTTAGCACAATGTTACTGCTACCAAAAACTGAAGTCCATTTTCACTCCTCCGTAAGCTTTCGAGATAATTTGACGGGTTTGTCCATAAATGGCTTCCCGAGGTCAAACTTTAAAAAATTTGGTCTCGTTCCGTAAACATAAATTTTAATTTCTATTTTTTTGAATGTAGCACAATGTGACTGCAATCAAAAACTGAAGTCAATTTTTACGCCTCTCTGTAAGTTTGCGAGACAATTTGTCGAGTTTGTCCATAAATGGCTTCCGGGGATGAAACTTTAAAAATTTTGGTCTCGTTCCGTACACATAAATATTATTTTCTATTTTTTTTAATGTAGCACAATGTGACTGCTACCAAAAACTGAAGTCTATTTTCACTCCTCTGTAAGTTTTCGAGATGATTTGACGGGTTTGTCCATAAATGGCTTCCCGAGGTCAAACTTTAAAAATTTTGGTCTCGTTCCGTAAACATAAATTTTATTTTCTATTTTTTCGAATGTAGCACAATGTGACTGCAATCAAAAACTGAAGTCAATTTTCACTCCTCTCTGTAAGTTTTCGAGATAATTTGACGAGTTTGTCCATAAATGGCTTCCCGAGGTCAAACTTTAAGTATTTTTGTTTCGTTCCGCAAACATAAATTTTAATTTATATTTTTTGAAATGTAGGATAATGTAACTGCAATCAAAAACTGAAGTCAATTTTTACGCCTCTCTGTAAGTTTTCGAGATAATTCGACGAGTTTGTCCATAAATGTCTTCCCGAGGTCAAACTTTACACATTGTGGTCTCGTTCCGCAAACATAAATTTTATTTTATATTTTTTATAATGTCGCACACTCTGAATGCAATCAAAAACTGAAGTCAATTTTCACTCCTCTCTGTAAGTTTTCGAGATAATTTGACGAGTTTGTCCATAAATGGCTTCCCGAGGTCAAACTTTAAGTATTTTTGTTTCGTTCCGCAAACATAAATTTTAATTTATATTTTTTGAAATGTAGGATAATGTAACTGCAATCAAAAACTGAAGTCCATTTTTACGCCTCTCTGTAAGTTTTCGAGATAATTTCAAGAGTTTGTCCACAAATGGCTTCCCGGGGTCAAATTTTAAAAATTTTGGTCTAATTCCGTACACATAAATTTTATTTTCTATTTTTTTTAATGTAGAACAATGTGACTGAAATCAGAAAATTCAGTCAATTTTTACGCCTCTTTGTAAGTTTTCGAGATAATTTGACTATTTTGTCCATAAATGGCTTCCGGGGATCAAACTTTAAACATTTTGGTCTCGTTCCGTAAACATAAATTTTCATTTCTATTTTTTTGAATGTAGCACAATGTGACTGCAATCAAAAACTGAAGTCAATTTTTACGCCTCTCTGTAAGTTTTCGAGATAATTTGACGAGTTTGTCCATAAATGGCTTCCGGGGATCAAATTTTAAAAATTTTGGTCTCGTTCCGTACACATAAATTTTATTTTCTATTTTTTTTAATGTAGCACAATGTGAGTGCAATCAGAAAGTGCAGTCAATTTTCACTCCTCGCTGTAAGTTTTCGAGATAATTAGACGAGCTTGTCCACAAAATGGATTCCGGGATTAAAACTTTGCTGATTTTTGTTTCGTTCCGCAAACATAAATTTTAATTTATATTTTATTCATTGTATCAGAATATAACTGCAAACAAAAACTGAAGTCTATTTTTACGCCTCTCTGTAAATTTTCGAGATAATTTGACGAGTTTGTCCACAAATGGCTTCCCGGGGTCAATCTTTCAAAATTTTGGTCTCATTCCGTACACATAATTATCAATTTCTATTCTTTTCAATGTTGCACAATGTGACTGCAATCAATAACTAAAGTCAATTTTCACTCCTCTCTGTAATTTTTCGAGATAATTCGACGAGTTTGTCCACAAATGGCTTCCCGGGATCAAATTTTATAAATTTTGGTCTCGTTCCGTACACATAAATTTTATTTTCTATTTTTTTTAATGTAGCACAATGTGAGTGCAATCAGAAAGTGCAGTCAATTTTCAATCCTCTCTGTAAGATTTCGAGATAATTAGACGAGTTTATCCATAAATGGCTTCCGGGGGTCAAACATTAAACATTTTTGTATCGTTCAGTAAACATAAATTTTAATTTATATTTTTTTGTTTTAGCACAATGTTACTGCTACCAAAAACTGAAGTCCATTTTCACTCCTCTGTAAGTTTTCGAGATAATTTGACGTGTTTGTCCGTAAATGGCTTCACGGGGTCAAACTTTGCTGATTTTTGTTTCGTTCCACAAACATAAATTTTAATTTATATTTTATTCATTGTATCAGAATATAACTGCAAACAAAAACTGAAGTCCATTTTTACGCCTCTCTGTGAATTTTCGAGATAATTTGACGAGTTTGTCCACAAATGGCTTCCCGGGGTCAATCTTTCAAAATTTTGGTCTCATTCCGTACACATAAATATCAATTTCTATTCTTTTCAATGTTGCACAATGTGACTGCAATCAATAACTAAAGTCAATTTTTACTCCTCTCTGTAATTTTTCGAGATAATTCGACGAGTTTGTCCATAAATGGCTTCCCGAGGTCAAACTTTAAACATTTTGGTCTCGTTCCGTAAACATAAATTTTAATTTATATTTTTTTGAATGTAGCACAATGTGACTGCTACCAAAAACTGAAGTCTATTTTCACTCCTCTCTGTAAGTTTTCGAGATAATTTGACGAGGTTGTCCATAAATGGCTTCCCGAGGTCAAACTTTAAGTATTTTTGTTTCGTTCCGCAAACATAAATTTTAATTTATATTTTTTGAAATGTAGGATAATGTAACTGCAATCAAAAACTGAAGTCCATTTTTACGCCTCTCTGTAAGTTTTCGAGATAATTTCAAGAGTTTGTCCACAAATGGCTTCCCGGGGTCAAATTTTAAAAATTTTGGTCTCGTTCCGTACACATAAATTTTATTTTCTATTTTTTTGAATGTAGCACAATGTGACTGCAATCAGAAAGTGCAGTCAATTTTCAATCCTCTCTGTAAGATTTCGAGATAATTAGACGAGTTTATCCATAAATGGCTTCCGGGGGTCAAACTTTAAACATTTTGGTATCGTTCCGTAAACATAAATTTTAATTTATATTTTTTTGTTTTAGCACAATGTTACTGCTACCAAAAACTGAAGTCTATTTTCACTCCTCTCTGTAAGTTTTCGAGATAATTTGACGAGGTTGTCCATAAATGGCTTCCGGGGATCAAACTTTAAAAATTTTTGTTTCGTTCCGCAAACATAAATTTTAATTTATATTTTTTGAAATGTAGGATAATGTAACTGCAATCAAAAACTGAAGTCCATTTTTACGCCTCTCTGTAAGTTTTCGAGATAATTTCAAGAGTTTGTCCACAAATGGCTTCCCGGGGTCAAATTTTAAAAATTTTGGTCTCGTTCCGTACACATAAATTTTATTTTCTATTTTTTTTAATGTAGCACAATGTGAGTGCAATCAGAAAGTGCAGTCAATTTTCACTCCTCGCTGTAAGTTTTCGAGATAATTTGACGGGTTTGTCCATAAATGGCTTCCGGGGATCAAACTTTGCTGATTTTTGTTTCGTTCCGCAAACATAAATTTTAATTTATGTTTTTGAAATGTAGGATAATGTAACTGCAATCAAAAACTGAAGTCCATTTTTACGCCTCTCTGTAAGTTTTAGATATAATTAGACGAGTTTGTCAATAAATGGCTTCCTGTGGTAAAAATTTAAACATTTTGGTCTCGTTCCGTAATCATAAATTTTAATTTATATTTTTTTGAATGTAGCACAATGTGACTGCAACAAAAACTGAAGTCTATTTTCACTCCTCTGAAAGTTTTCGAGATAATTTGACGAGTTTGTCCATAAATGGCTTCCGGGGATCAAACTTTGCTGATTTTTGTTTCGTTCCGCAAACATAAATTTTAGTTTATATTTTTTGAAATGTAGGACAATGTAACTGCAATCAAAAACTGAAGTCAATTTTTACGCCTCTCTGTAAGTTTTCGAGATAATTCGACGAGTTTGTCCATAAATGGCTTCCCGAGGTCAAACTTTAAACATTTTGGTCTCGTTCCGTAAACATAAATTTTAATTTATATTTTTTTGAATGTAGCACAATGTGACTGCTACCAAAAACTGAAGTCTATTTTCACTCCTCTGTAAGTTTTCGAGATAATTTGACGGGTTTGTCCATAAATGGCTTCCCGAGGTCAAACTTTAAAAATTTTGGTCTCGTTCCGTAAACATAAATTTTATTTTCTATTTTTTCGAATGTAGCACAATGTGACTGCAATCAAAAACTGAAGTCAATTTTCACTCCTCTCTGTAAGTTTTCGAGATAATTTGACGAGTTTGTCCATAAATGGCTTCCCGAGGTCAAACTTTAAGTATTTTTGTTTCGTTCCGCAAACATAAATTTTAATTTATATTTTTTGAAATGTAGGATAATGTAACTGCAATCAAAAACTGAAGTCCATTTTCAATCCTCTGTAAGTTTTCGAGATAATTTGACGTGTTTGTCCATAAATGGCTTCCCGAGGTCAAACTTTAAAAATTTTGGTCTCGTTCCGTAAACATAAATTTTAATTTCTATTTTTTTGAATGTAGCACAATGTGACTGCAATCAGAAAGTGCAGTCAATTTTCACTCCTCGCTGTAAGTTTTCGAGATAATTTGACGGGTTTGTCCATAAATGGCTTCCGGGGATCAAACTTTAAAAATTTTTGTTTCGTTCCGCAAACATAAATTTTAATTTATATTTTTTGAAATGTAGGATAATGTAACTGCAATCAAAAACTGAAGTCAATTTTTACGCCTCTCTGTAAGTTTTCGAGATAAATTGACGAGTTTGTCCACAAATGGCTTCCCGGGGTCAAACTTTAAAAATTTTGGTCTCATTCCAACTTCTATTTTTTTGAGTGTAGCACAATGTGACTGCAATCAATAACTAAAGTCAATTTTCACTCCTCTCTGTAATTTTTCGAGATAATTTGACGGGTTTGTCCATAAATGGCTTCCCGAGGTCAAACTTTAAAAAATTTGGTCTCGTTCCGTAAACATAAATTTTATTTTCTATTTTTTTTAATGTAGCACAATGTGAGTGCAATCAAAAACTGAAGTCAATTTTCACTCCTCTCTGTAAGTTTTCGAGATAATTTGACGAGTTTGTCCATAAATGGCTTCCCGAGGTCAAACTTTAAGTATTTTTGTTTCGTTCCGCAAACATAAATTTTAATTTATATTTTTCGAAATGTAGGATAATGTAACTGCAATCAAAAACTGAAGTCCATTTTTACGCCTCTCTGTAAGTTTTCGAGATAATTTCAAGAGTTTGTCCATAAATGGCTTCCCGAGGTCAAACTTTAAGTATTTTTTGTTTCGTTCCGCAAACATAAATTTTAATTTATATTTTTTGAAATGTAGGATAATGTAACTGCAATCAAAAACTGAAGTCCATTTTTACGCCTCTCTGTAAGTTTTCGAGATAATTTCAAGAGTTTGTCCACAAATGGCTTCCCGGGGTCAAATTTTAAAAATTTTGGTCTCGTTCCGTACACATAAATTTTAATTTCTATTTTTTTGAATGTAGCACAATGTGACTGCAATCAGAAAGTGCAGTCAATTTTCACTCCTCGCTGTAAGTTTTCGAGATAATTTGACGGGCTTGTCCATAAATGGCTTCCGGGGATCAAACTTTAAAAATTTTTGTTTCGTTCCGCAAACATAAATTTTAATTTATATTTTTTGAAATGTAGGATAATGTAACTGCAATCAAAAACTGAAGTCAATTTTCACTCCTCTCTGTAAGTTTTCGAGATAATTTGACGAGTTTGTCCATAAATGGCTTCACGGGGTCAAACTTTGCTGATTTTTGTTTCGTTCCACAAACATTAATTTTAATTTATATTTTATTCATTGTATCAGAATATAACTGCAAACAAAAACTGAAGTCTATTTTTACGCCTCTCTGTAAGTTTTGGAGATAATTTGAGGAGTTTGTCCACAAATGGCTTCCCGGGGTCAATCTTTCAAAATTTTGGTCTCATTCCGTACACATAAATATCAATTTCTATTCTTTTCAATGTAGCACAATCTGACTGCAATCAAAAACTGAAGTCAATTTTCACTCCTTTCTGTAAGTTTTCGAGATAATTTGACGAGTTTGTCCACAAATGGCTTCCCGGGGCAAACTTTAAAAATTTTGGTCTCGATCCGTGAACATAAATATCAACTTCTATTTTTTTGAGTGTAGCACAATGTGACTGCAATCAATAACTAAAGTCAATTTTCACTCCTCTCTGTAATTTTTCGAGATAATTCGACGAGATTGTGCATAAATGGCTTCCCGAGGTCAAACTTTAAACATTTTGGTCTTGCTCCGTAAACAAAAATTTTAATTTATATTTTTTTGAATGTAGCACAATGTGACTGCTACCAAAAACTGAAGTCTATTTTCACTCCTCTGTAATTTTTCGAGATAATTCGACGAGTTTGTCCATAAATGGCTTCCCGAGGTCAAACTTTAAACATTTTGGTCTTGCTCCGTAAACAAAAATTTTAATTTATATTTTTTTGAATGTAGCACAATGTGACTGCTACCAAAAACTGAAGTCTATTTTCACTCCTCTGTAAGTTTTCGAGATAATTTGACGAGTTTGTCCATAAATGGCTTCCCGAGGTCAAACTTTAAGTATTTTTGTTTCGTTCCGCAAACATAAATTTTAATTTATATTTTTTGAAATGTAGGATAATGTAACTGCAATCGAAAACTGAAGTCCATTTTTACGCCTCTCTGTAAGTTTTCGAGATAATTTCAAGAGTTTGTCCACAAATGGCTTCCCGGGGTCAAATTTTAAAAATTTTGGTCTCGTTCCGTACACATAAATTTTATTTTCTATTTTTTTTAATGTAGCACAATGTGAGTGCAATCAGAAAGTGCAGTCAATTTTCACTCCTCGCTGTAAGTTTTCGAGATAATTTGACGGGTTTGTCCATAAATGGCTTCCGCGGATCAAACTTTGCTGATTTTTGTTTCGTTCCGCAAACATAAATTTTAATTTATATTTTTTGAAATGTAGGATAATGTAACTGCAATCAAAAACTGAAGTCCATTTTTACGCCTCTCTGTAAGTTTTCGAGATAATTCGACGAGTTTGTCCATAAATGGCTTCCCGAGGTCAAACTTTAAACATTTTGGTCTCGTTCCGTAAACATAAATTTTAATTTATATTTTTTTGAATGTAGCACAATGTGACTGCTACCAAAAACTGAAGTCTATTTTCACTCCTCTGTAAGTTTTCGAGATAATTTGACGGGTTTGTCCATAAATGGCTTCCCGAGGTCAAACTTTAAAAAATTTGGTCTCGTTCCGTACACATAAATTTTATTTTCTATTTTTTTTAATGTAGCACAATGTGAGTGCAATCAGAAAGTGCAGTCAATTTTCACTCCTCGCTGTAAGTTTTCGAGATAATTCGACGAGTTTGTCCATAAATGGCTTCCCGGGGTCAAACTTTAAACATTTTTGTCTCGTTCCGTAAACATAAATTTTAATTTATAATTTTTTGAATGTAGCACACTGTGACTGCAATCAAGAACTGAAGTCAATTTTCACTCCTCTCTGTACGTTTTCGAGATAATTTGACGAGTTTGTCCATAAATGGCTTCCCGAGGTCAAACTTTAATTATTTTTGTTTCGTTCCGCAAACATAAATTTTAATTTATATTTTTTGAAATGTAGGATAATGTTACTGCAATCAAAAACTGAAGTCCATTTTCACTCCTCTGTAAGTTTTCGAGATAATTTGGCGTGTTTGTCCGTAAATGGCTTCCCGAGGTCAAACTTTAAAAATTTTGGTCTCGTTCCGTAAACATAAATTTTAATTTCTATTTTTTTGAATGTAGCACAATGTGACTGCAATCAGAAAGTGCAGTCAATTTTCACTCCTCGCTGTAAGTTTTCGAGATAATTTGACGGGTTTGTCCATAAATGGCTTCCGGGGATCAAACTTTAAAAATTTTTGTTTCGTTCCGCAAACATAAATTTTAATTTATATTTTTTGAAATGTAGGATAATGTAACTGCAATCAAAAACTGAAGTCAATTTTTACGCCTCTCTGTAAGTTTTCGAGATAAATTGACGAGTTTGTCCACAAATGGCTTCCCGGGGTCAAACTTTAAAAATTTTGGTCTCATTCCGTACACATAAGTATCAGTTTCTATTTTTTTTAATATAGCACAATGTGAGTGCAATCAAAAACTAAAGTCAATTTTCACTCCTCTCTGTAAGTTTTCGAGATAATTTGACGAGTTTGTCCATAAATGGCTTCACGGGGTCAAACTTTGCTGATTTTTGTTTCGTTCCACAAACATTAATTTTAATTTATATTTTATTCATTGTATCAGAATATAACTGCAAACAAAAACTGAAGTCTATTTTTACGCCTCTCTGTAAGTTTTCGAGATAATTTGAGGAGTTTGTCCACAAATGGCTTCCCGGGGTCAATCTTTCAAAATTTTGGTCTCATTCCGTACACATAAATATCAATTTCTATTCTTTCCAATGTTGCACAATGTGACTGCAATCAAAAACTGAAGTCAATTTTCACTCCTTTCTGTAAGTTTTCGAGATAATTTGACGAGTTTGTCCACAAATGGCTTCCCGGGGCAAACTTTAAAAATTTTGGTCTCGATCCGTGAACATAAATATCAACTTCTATTTTTTTGAGTGTAGCACAATGTGACTGCAATCAATAACTAAAGTCAATTTTCACTCCTCTCTGTAATTTTTCGAGATAATTTGACGGGTTTGTCCATAAATGGCTTCCCGAGGTCAAACTTTAAAAAATTTGGTCTCGTTCCGTAAACATAAATTTTATTTTCTATTTTTTTTAATGTAGCACAATGTGAGTGCAATCAAAAACTGAAGTCAATTTTCACTCCTTTCTGTAAGTTTTCGAGATAATTTGACGAGTTTGTCCACAAATGGCTTCCCGGGGCAAACTTTAAAAATTTTGGTCTCGATCCGTGAACATAAATATCAACTTCTATTTTTTTGAGTGTAGCACAATGTGACTGCAATCAATAACTAAAGTCAATTTTCACTCCTCTCTGTAAGTTTTCGAGATAATTTGACGAGTTTGTCCATAAATGGCTTCACGGGGTCAAACTTTGCTGATTTTTGTTTCGTTCCACAAACATTAATTTTAATTTATATTTTATTCATTGTATCAGAATATAACTGCAAACAAAAACTGAAGTCTATTTTTACGCCTCTCTGTAAGTTTTCGAGATAATTTGAGGAGTTTGTCCACAAATGGCTTCCCGGGGTCAATCTTTCAAAATTTTCGTCTCATTCCGTACACATAAATATCAATTTCTATTCTTTCCAATGTTGCACAATGTGACTGCAATCAAAAAACTGAAGTCAATTTTCACTCCTTTCTGTAAGTTTTCGAGATAATTTGACGAGTTTGTCCACAAATGGCTTCCCGGGGCAAACTTTAAAAATTTTGGTCTCGATCCGTGAACATAAATATCAACTTCTATTTTTTTGAGTGTAGCACAATGTGACTGCAATCAATAACTAAAGTCAATTTTCACTCCTCTCTGTAATTTTTCGAGATAATTTGACGGGTTTGTCCATAAATGGCTTCCCGAGGTCAAACTTTAAGTATTTTTGTTTCGTTCCGCAAACATAAATTTTAATTTATATTTTTTGAAATGTAGGATAATGTAACTGCAATCAAAAACTGAAGTCCATTTTTACGCCTCTCTGTAAGTTTTCGAGATAATTTCAAGAGTTTGTCCACAAATGGCTTCCCGGGGTCAAACTTAAAAAATTTTGGTCTCGTTCCGTAAACATAAATTTTATTTTCTATTTTTTTTAATGTAGCACAATGTGACTGCAATCAGAAAGTGCAGTCAGTTTTCACTCCTCGCTGTAAGTTTTCGAGATAATTTGACGGGTTTGTCCATAAATGGCTTCCGGGGATCAAACTTTAAAAATTTTTGTTTCGTTCCGCAAACATAAATTTTAATTTATATTTTTTGAAATGTAGGATAATGTAACTGCAATCAAAAACTGAAGTCAATTTTCACTCCTCTCTGTAAGTTTTCGAGATAATTTGACGAGTTTGTCCATAAATGGCTTCACGGGGTCAAACTTTGCTGATTTTTGTTTCGTTCCACAAACATTAATTTTAATTTATATTTTATTCATTGTATCAGAATATAACTGCAAACAAAAACTGAAGTCTATTTTTACGCCTCTCTGTAAGTTTTCGAGATAATTTGAGGAGTTTGTCCACAAATGGCTTCCCGGGGTCAATCTTTCAAAATTTTGGTCTCATTCCGTACACATAAATATCAATTTCTATTCTTTTCAATGTAGCACAATCTGACTGCAATCAAAAACTGAAGTCAATTTTCACTCCTTTCTGTAAGTTTTCGAGATAATTTGACGAGTTTGTCCACAAATGGCTTCCCGGGGCAAACTTTAAAAATTTTGGTCTCGATCCGTGAACATAAATATCAACTTCTATTTTTTTGAGTGTAGCACAATGTGACTGCAATCAATAACTAAAGTCAATTTTCACTCCTCTCTGTAATTTTTCGAGATAATTCGACGAGTTTGTCCATAAATGGCTTCCCGAGGTCAAACTTTAAACATTTTGGTCTTGCTCCGTAAACAAAAATTTTAATTTATATTTTTTTGAATGTAGCACAATGTGACTGCTACCAAAAACTGAAGTCTATTTTCACTCCTCTGTAATTTTTCGAGATAATTCGACGAGTTTGTCCATAAATGGCTTCCCGAGGTCAAACTTTAAACATTTTGGTCTTGCTCCGTAAACAAAAATTTTAATTTATATTTTTTTGAATGTAGCACAATGTGACTGCTACCAAAAACTGAAGTCTATTTTCACTCCTCTGTAAGTTTTCGAGATAATTTGACGAGTTTGTCCATAAATGGCTTCCCGAGGTCAAACTTTAAGTATTTTTGTTTCGTTCCGCAAACATAAATTTTAATTTATATTTTTTGAAATGTAGGATAATGTAACTGCAATCGAAAACTGAAGTCCATTTTTACGCCTCTCTGTAAGTTTTCGAGATAATTTCAAGAGTTTGTCCACAAATGGCTTCCCGGGGTCAAATTTTAAAAATTTTGGTCTCGTTCCGTACACATAAATTTTATTTTCTATTTTTTTTAATGTAGCACAATGTGAGTGCAATCAGAAAGTGCAGTCAATTTTCACTCCTCGCTGTAAGTTTTCGAGATAATTTGACGGGTTTTTCCATAAATGGCTTCCGGGGATCAAACTTTGCTGATTTTTGTTTCGTTCCGCAAACATAAATTTTAATTTATATTTTTTGAAAATGTAGGATAATGTAACTGCAATCAAAAACTGAAGTCCATTTTTACGCCTCTCTGTAAGTTTTCGAGATAATTCGACGAGTTTGTCCATAAATGACTTCCCGAGGTCAAACTTTAAACATTTTGGTCTCGTTCCGTAAACATAAATTTTAATTTATATTTTTTTGATTTAGCACAATGTGACTGCTACCAAAAACTGAAGTCTATTTTCACTCCTCTGTAAGTTTTCGAGATAATTTGACGTGTTTGTCCGTAAATGGCTTCCCGAGGTCAAACTTTAAAAATTTTGGTCTCGTTCCGTAAACATATATTTTAATTTCTATTTTTTTGAATGTAGCACAATGTGACTGCAATCAGAAAGTGGAGTCAATTTTCACTCCTCGCTGTAAGTTTTCGAGATAATTTGACGGGTTTGTCCATAAATGGCTTCCGGGGATCAAACTTTAAAAATTTTTGTTTCGTTCCGCAAACATAAATTTTAATTTATATTTTTTGAAATGTAGGATAATGTAACTGCAATCAAAAACTGAAGTCAATTTTGACGCCTCTCTGTAAGTTTTCGAGATAATTTGACGAGTTTGTCCACAAATGGCTTCCCGGGGTCAAACTTTAAATATTTTGGTCTCATTCCGTACACATAAGTATCAGTTTCTATTTTTTTTAATATAGCACAATGTGAGTGCAATCAAAAACTAAATTCAATTTTCACTCCTCTCTGTAAGTTTTCGAGATAATTTGACGAGTTTGTCCATAAATGGCTTCACGGGGTCAAACTTTGCTGATTTTTGTTTCGTTCCACAAACATTAATTTTAATTTATATTTTATTCATTGTATCAGAATATAACTGCAAACAAAAACTGAAGTCTATGTTTACGCCTCTCTGTAAGTTTTCGAGATAATTCGACGAGTTTGTCCATAAATGGCTTCCCGAGGTCAAACTTTAAACATTTTGGTCTCGTTCCGTAAACATAAATTTTAATTTATATTTATTTGATTTAGCACAATGTGACTGCTACCAAAAACTGAAGTCTATTTTCACTCCTCTGTAAGTTTTCGAGATAATTTGACGTGTTTGTCCGTAAATGGCTTCCCGAGGTCAAACTTTAAAAATTTTGGTCTCGTTCCGTAAACATATATTTTAATTTCTATTTTTTTGAATGTAGCACAATGTGACTGCAATCAGAAAGTGGAGTCAATTTTCACTCCTCGCTGTAAGTTTTCGAGATAATTTGACGGGTTTGTCCATAAATGGCTTCCGGGGATCAAACTTTAAAAATTTTTGTTTCGTTCCGCAAACATAAATTTTAATTTATGTTTTTTGAAATGTAGGATAATGTAACTGCAATCAAAAACTGACGTCAATTTTGACGCCTCTCTTTAAGTTTTCGAGATAATTTGACGAGTTTGTCCACAAATGGCTTCCCGGGGTCAAACTTTAAAAATTTTGGTCTCATTCCGTACACATAAGTATCAGTTTCTATTTTTTTTAATATAGCACAATGTGAGTGCAATCAAAAACTAAATTCAATTTTCACTCCTCTCTGTAAGTTTTCGAGATCATTTGACGAGTTTGTCCATAAATGGCTTCACGGGGTCAAACTTTGCTGATTTTTGTTTCGTTCCACAAACATTAATTTTAATTTATATTTTATTCATTGTATCAGAATATAACTGCAAACAAAAACTGAAGTCTATGTTTACGCCTCTCTGTAAGTTTTCGAGATAATTTGAGGAGTTTGTCCACAAATGGCTTCCCGGGGTCAATCTTTCAAAATTTTGGTCTCATTCCGTACACATAAATATCAATTTCTATTCTTTTCAATGTAGCACAAAGTGACTGCAATCAAAAACTGAAGTCAATTTTCACTCCTTTCTGTAAGTTTTCGAGATAATTTGACGAGTTTGTCCACAAATGGCTTCCCGGGGCAAACTTTAAAAATGTTGGTCTCGATCCGTGAACATAAATATCAACTTCTATTTTTTTGAGTGTAGCTCAATGTGACTGCAATCAATAACTAAAGTCAATATTCACTCCTCTCTGTAATTTTTCGAGATAATTCGACGAGTTTGTCCATAAATGGCTTCCCGAGGTCA
Source organism: Diplolepis rosae (assembly GCA_030998225.1). Classification (NCBI taxonomy): domain Eukaryota; kingdom Metazoa; phylum Arthropoda; class Insecta; order Hymenoptera; family Diplolepididae; genus Diplolepis; species Diplolepis rosae. The sequence continues at coordinate 991,379 of JAPYXD010000729.1, read as the reverse complement.
AACTTTAAACATTTTGGCCTTGCTCCGTAAACAAAAATTTTAATTTATATTTTTTTGAATGTAGCACAATGTGACTGCTACCAAAAACTGAAGTCTATTTTCACTCCTCTGTAAGTTTTCGAGATGATTTGACGGGTTTGTCCATAAATGGCTTCCCGAGGTCAAACTTTAAAAATTTTGGTCTCGTTCCGTAAACATAAATTTTATTTTCTATTTTTTTTAATGTAGCACAATGTGAGTGCAATCAAAACCTGAAGTCAATTTTCACTCCTCTCTGTAAGTTTTCGAGATAATTTGACGAGTTTGTCCATAAATGGCTTCCCGAGGTCAAACTTTAAGTATTTTTGTTTCGTACCGCAAACATAAATTTTAATTTATATTTTTTGAAATGTAGGATAATGTAACTGCAATCAAAAACTGAAGTCCATTTTTACGCCTCTCTGTAAGTTTTCGAGATAATTTCAAGAGTTTGTCCACAAATGGCTTCCCGGGGTCAAATTTTAAAAATTTTGGTCTCGTTCCGTACACATAAATTTTATTTTCTATTTTTTTTAATATCGCACAATGTGAGTGCAATCAAAAACTAAAGTCAATTTTCATTCCTCTCTGTAAGTTTTCGAGATAATTTGACGAGTTTGTCCATAAATGGCTTCACGGGGTCAAACTTTGCTGATTTTTGTTTCGTTCCACAAACATTAATTTTAATTTATATTTTATTCATTGTATCAGAATATAACTGCAAACAAAAACTGAAGTCTATTTTTACGCCTCTCTGTAAGTTTTCCAGATAATTTGAGGAGTTTGTTCACAAATTGCTTCCCGGGGTCAATCTTTCAAAATTTTGGTCTCATTCCGTACACATAAATATCAATTTCTATTCTTTCCAATGTTGCACAATGTGACTGCAATCAAAAACTGAAGTCAATTTTCACTCCTTTCTGTAAGTTTTCGAGATAATTTGACGAGTTTGTCCACAAATGGCTTCCCGGGGCAAACTTTAAAAATTTTGGTCTCGATCCGTGAACATAAATATCAACTTCTATTTTTTTGAGTATAGCACAATGTGACTGCAATCAATAACTAAAGTCAATTTTCACTCCTCTCTGTAATTTTTCGAGATAATTTGACGGGTTTGTCCATAAATGGCTTCCCGAGGTCAAACTTTAAAAAATTTGGTCTCGTTCCGTAAACATAAATTTTATTTTCTATTTTTTTTAATGTAGCACAATGTGAGTGCAATCAAAAACTGAAGTCAATTTTCACTCCTCTCTGTAAGTTTTCGAGATAATTTGACGAGTTTGTCCATAAATGGCTTCCCGAGGTCAAACTTTAAGTATTTTTGTTTCGTTCCGCAAACATAAATTTTAATTTATATTTTTTGAAATGTAGGATAATGTAACTGCAATCAAAAACTGAAGTCCATTTTTACGCCTCTCTGTAAGTTTTCGAGATAATTTCAAGAGTTTGTCCACAAATGGCTTCCCGGAGTCAAATTTTAAAAATTTTGGTCTCGTTCCGTACACATAAATTTTATTTTCTATTTTTTTTAATGTAGCACAATGTGAGTGCAATCAGAAAGTGCATTCAATTTTCACTCCTCGCTGTAAGTTTTCGAGATAATTTGACGGGTTTGTCCATAAATGGCTTCCGGGGATCAAACTTTGCACAATGTGAGTGCAATCAGAAAGTGCATTCAATTTTCACTCCTCTCTGTAAGTTTTCGAGATAATTCGACGAGTTTGTCCATAAATGGCTTCCCGAGGTCAAACTTTAAACATTTTGGTCTCGTTCCGTAAACATAAATTTTAATTTATATTTTTTTGATTTAGCACAATGTGACTGCTACCAAAAAACTGAAGACTATTTTCACTCCTCTGTAAGTTTTCGAGATAATTTGACGCGTTTGTCCGTAAATGGCTTCCCGAGGTCAAACTTTAAAAATTTTCGGTCTCGTTCCGTAAACATATATTTTAATTTCTATTTTTTTGAATGTAGCACAATGTGACTGCAATCAGAAAGTGCAGTCAATTTTCACTCCTCGCTGTAAGTTTTCGAGATAATTTGACGGGTTTGTCCATAAATGGCTTCCGGGGATCAAACTTTAAAAATTTTTGTTTCGTTCCGCAAACATAAATTTTAATTTATATTTTTTGAAATGTAGGATAATGTAACTGCAATCAAAAACTGAAGTCAATTTTCACTCCTCTCTGTAAGTTTTCGAGATAATTTGACGAGTTTTCCATAAATGGCTTCACGGGGTCAAACTTTGCTGATTTTTGTTTCGTTCCACAAACATTAATTTTAATTTATATTTTATTCATTGTATCAGAATATAACTGCAAACAAAAACTGAAGTCTATTTTTACGCCTCTCTGTAAGTTTTCGAGATAATTTGAGGAGTTTGTCCACAAATGGCTTCCCGGGGTCAATCTTTCAAAATTTTGGTCTCATTCCGTACACATAAATATCAATTTCTATTCTTTTCAATGTAGCACAATCTGACTGCAATCAAAAACTGAAGTCAATTTTCACTCCTTTCTGTAAGTTTTCGAGATAATTTGACGAGTTTGTCCACAAATGGCTTCCCGGGGCAAACTTTAAAAATTTTGGTCTCGATCCGTGAACATAAATATCAACTTCTATTTTTTTGAGTGTAGCACAATGTGACTGCAATCAATAACTAAAGTCAATTTTCACTCCTCTCTGTAATTTTTCGAGATAATTCGACGAGTTTGTCCATAAATGGCTTCCCGAGGTCAAACTTTAAACATTTTGGTCTTGCTCCGTAAACAAAAATTTTAATTTATATTTTTTTGAATGTAGCACAATGTGACTGCTACCAAAAACTGAAGTCTATTTTCACTCCTCTGTAATTTTTCGAGATAATTCGACGAGTTTGTCCATAAATGGCTTCCCGAGGTCAAACTTTAAACATTTTGGTCTTGCTCCGTAAACAAAAATTTTAATTTATATTTTTTTGAATGTAGCACAATGTGACTGCTACCAAAAACTGAAGTCTATTTTCACTCCTCTATAAGTTTTCGAGATAATTTGACGAGTTTGTCCATAAATGGCTTCCCGAGGTCAAACTTTAAGTATTTTTGTTTCGTTCCGCAAACATAAATTTTAATTTATATTTTTTGAAATGTAGGATAATGTAACTGCAATCAAAAACTGAAGTCCATTTTTACGCCTCTCTGTAAGTTTTCGAGATAATTCGACGAGTTTGTCCATAAATGGCTTCCCGAGGTCAAACTTTAAACATTTTGGTCTCGTTCCGTAAACATAAATTTTAATTTATATTTTTTTGAATGTAGCACAATGTGACTGCTACCAAAAACTGAAGTCTATTTTCACTCCTCTGTAAGTTTTCGAGATAATTTGACGGGTTTGTCCATAAATGGCTTCCCGAGGTCAAACTTTAAAAAATTTGGTCTCGTTCCGTAAACATAAATTTTATTTTCTATTTTTTTTAATGTAGCACAATGTGAGTGCAATCAAAAACTGAAGTCAATTTTCACTCCTCTCTGTACGTTTTCGAGATAATTTGACGAGTTTGTCCATAAATGGCTTCCCGAGGTCAAACTTTAAGTATTTTTGTTTCGTTCCGCAAACATAGATTTTAATTTATATTTTTTGAAATGTAGGATAATGTAACTGCAATCAAAAACTGAAGTCAATTTTTACGCCTCTCTGTAAGTTTTCGAGATAAATTGACGAGTTTGTCCACAAATGGCTTCCCGGGGTCAAACTTTAAAAATTTTGGTCTCATTCCGTACACATAAGTATCAGTTTCTATTTTTTTTAATATAGCACAATGTGAGTGCAATCAAAAACTAAAGTCAATTTTCACTCCTCTCTGTAAGTTTTCGAGATAATTTGACGAGTTTGTCCATAAATGGCTTCACGGGGTCAAACTTTGCTGATTTTTGTTTCGTTCCACAAACATTAATTTTAATTTATATTTTATTCATTGTATCAGAATATAACTGCAAACAAAAACTGAAGTCTATTTTTACGCCTCTCTGTAAGTTTTCGAGATAATTTGAGGAGTTTGTCCACAAATGGCTTCCCGGGGTCAATCTTTCAAAATTTTGGTCTCATTCCGTACACATAAATATCAATTTCTATTCTTTCCAATGTTGCACAATGTGACTGCAATCAAAAACTGAAGTCAATTTTCACTCCTTTCTGTAAGTTTTCGAGATAATTTGACGAGTTTGTCCACAAATGGCTTCCCGGGGCAAACTTTAAAAATTTTGGTCTTGCTCCGTAAACAAAAATTTTAATTTATATTTTTTGAATGTAGCACAATGTGACTGCTACCAAAAACTGAAGTCTATTTTCACTCCTCAGTAATTTTTCGAGATAATTCGACGAGTTTGTCCATAAATGGCTTCCCGAGGTCAAACTTTAAACATTTTGGTCTTGCTCCGTAAACAAAAATTTTAATTTATATTTTTATGAATGTAGCACAATGTGACTGCTACCAAAAACTGAAGTCTATTTTCACTCCTCTGTAAGTTTTCGAGATAATTTGACGAGTTTGTCCATAAATGGCTTCCCGAGGTCAAACTTTAAGTATTTTTGTTTCGTTCCGCAAACATAAATTTTAATTTATATTTTCTGAAATGTAGGATAATGTAACTGCAATCAAAAACTGAAGTCAATTTTGACGCCTCTCTGTAAGTTTTCGAGATAATTTGACGAGTTTGTCCATAAATGGCTTCCCGGGGTCAAACTTAAATAATTTTGGTCTCGTTCCGTAAACATAAATTTTATTTTCTATTTTTTTTAATGTAGCACAATGTGACTGCAATCAGAAAGTGCAGTCAGTTTTCACTCCTCGCTGTAAGTTTTCGAGATAATTTGACGGGTTTGTCCATAAATGGCTTCCGGGGATCAAACTTTACAAATTTTTGTTTCGTTCCGCAAACATAAATTTTAATTTATATTTTATTAAATGTTGGAAAATTTCACTGCAATCAAAAATTGAAGTCAATTTTGACTCCTCTCTGTAAGTTTTCGAGATAATTTGACGAGTTTGTCCATAAATGGCTTCACGGGGTCAAACTTTGCTGATTTTTGTTTCGTTCCACAAACATAAATTTTAATTTATATTTTTTGAAATGTAGGATAATGTAACTGCAATCAAAAACTGAAGTCCATTTTTACGCCTCTCTGTAAGTTTTCGAGATAATTTCAAGAGTTTGTCCACAAATGGCTTCCCGGGGTCAAATTTTAAAAATTTTGGTCTCGTTCCGTACACATAAATTTTATTTTCTATTTTTTGAAATGTAGGATAATGTAACTGCAATCAAAAACTGAAGTCCATTTTTACGCCTCTCTGTAAGTTTTCGAGATAATTTGACGAGTTTGTCCACAAATGGCTTCCCGGGGCAAACTTTAAAAATTTTGGTCTTGCTCCGTAAACAAAAATTTTAATTTATATTTTTTGAATGTAGCACAATGTGACTGCTACCAAAAACTGAAGTCTATTTTCACTCCTCAGTAATTTTTCGAGATAATTCGACGAGTTTGTCCATAAATGGCTTCCCGAGGTCAAACTTTAAACATTTTGGTCTTGCTCCGTAAACAAAAATTTTAATTTATATTTTTATGAATGTAGCACAATGTGACTGCTACCAAAAACTGAAGTCTATTTTCACTCCTCTGTAAGTTTTCGAGATAATTTGACGAGTTTGTCCATAAATGGCTTCCCGAGGTCAAACTTTAAGTATTTTTGTTTCGTTCCGCAAACATAAATTTTAATTTATATTTTTTGAAATGTAGGATAATGTAACTGCAATCAGAAACTGAAGTCAATTTTCACTCCTCTCTGTAAGTTTTCGAGATAATTTGACGAGTTTGTCCATAAATGGCTTCCCGGGGTCAAATTTTAAAAATTTTGGTCTCGTTCCGTAAACATAAATTTTATTTTCTATTTTTTTTAATGTAGCACAATGTGACTGCAATCAGAAAGTGCAGTCAGTTTTCACTCCTCGCTGTAAGTTTTCGAGATAATTTGACGGGTTTGTCCATAAATGGCTTCCCGGGGTCAAACTTTAATAATTTTTGTGTCGTTCCGAAAACATAAATTTTAATTTCTATTTTTTGAAATGTAGGATAATGTAACTGCAATCAAAAACTGAAGTCAATTTTCACTCCTCTCTGTAAGTTTTCGAGATAATTTGACGAGTTTGTCCATAAATGGCTTCACGGGGTCAAACTTTGCTGATTTTTGTTTCGTTCCACAAACATTAATTTTAATTTATATTTTATTCATTGTATCAGAATATAACTGCAAACAAAAACTGAAGTCTATTTTTACGCCTCTCTGTAAGTTTTCGAGATAATTTGAGGAGTTTGTCCACAAACGGCTTCCCGGGGTCAATCTTTCAAAATTTTGGTCTCATTCCGTACACATAAATATCAATTTCTATTCTTTTCAATGTAACACAATCTGACTGCAATCAAAAACTGAAGTCAATTTTCACTCCTTTCTGTAAGTTTTCGAGATAATTTGACGAGTTTGTCCACAAATGGCTTCCCGGGGCAAACTTTAAAAATTTTGGTCTCGATCCGTGAACATAAATATCAACTTCTATTTTTTTGAGTGTAGCACAATGTGACTGCAATCAATAACTAAAGTCAATTTTCACTCCTCTCTGTAATTTTTCGAGATAATTCGACGAGTTTGTCCATAAATGGCTTCCCGAGGTCAAACTTTAAACATTTTGGTCTTGCTCCGTAAACAAAAATTTTAATTTATATTTTTTTGAATGTAGCACAATGTGACTGCTACCAAAAACTGAAGTCTATTTTCACTCCTCAGTAATTTTTCGAGATAATTCGACGAGTTTGTCCACAAATGGCTTCCCGGGGTCAAATTTTAAAAATTTTGGTCTCGTTCCGTACACATAAATTTTATTTTCTATTTTTTTTAATGTAGCACAATGTGAGTGCAATCAGAAAGTGCAGTCAATTTTCACTTCTCGCTGTAAGTTTTCGAGATAATTTGACGGGTTTGTCCATAAATGGCTTCCGGGGATCAAACTTTGCTGATTTTTGTTTCGTTCCGCAAACATAAATTTTAATTTATATTTTTTGAAATGTAGTATAATGTAACTGCAATAAAAAACTGAAGTCCATTTTTACGCCTCTCTGTAAGTTTTCGAGATAATTCGACGAGTTTGTCCATAAATGGCTTCCCGAGGTCAAACTTTAAACATTTTGGTCTCGTTCCGTAAACATAAATTTTAATTTATATTTTTTTGATTTAGCACAATGTGACTGCTACCAAAAACTGAAGTCTATTTTCACTCCTCTGTAAGTTTTCGAGATAATTTGACGTGTTTGTCCATAAATTGCTTCCCGTTGTCAAACTTTAAAAATTTTGGTCTCGTTCCGTAAACATATATTTTAATTTCTATTTTTCTGACTGTAGCACAATGTGACTGCAATCAGAAACTGCAGTCAATTTTCACTCCTCTCTGTAAGTTTTCGAGATAATTTGACGGGTTTGTCCATAAATGGCTTCCGGGGATCAAACTTTAAAAATTTTTGTTTCGTTCCGCAAACATAAATTTTAATTTATATTTTTTGAAATGTAGGATAATGTAACTGCAATCAAAACCTGAAGTCAATTTTTACGCCTCTCTGTAAGTTTTCGAGATACTTTGACGAGTTTGTCCACAAATGGCTTCCCGAGGTCAAACTTTAAAAATTTTGGTCTCATTCCGTACACATAAGTATCAGTTTCTATTTTTTTTAATATAGCACAATGTGAGTGCAATCAAAAACTAAATTCAATTTTCACTCCTCTCTGTAAGTTTTCGAGATAATTTGACGAGTTTGTCCATAAATGACTTCACGGGGTCAAACTTTGCTGATTTTTGTTTCGTTCCACAAACATTAATTTTAATTTATATTTTATTCATTGTATCAGAATATAACTGCAAACAAAAACTGAAGTCTATGTTTACGCCTCTCTGTAAGTTTTCGAGATAATTCGACGAGTTTGTCCATAAATGGCTTCCCGAGGTCAAACTTTAAACATTTTAGTCTCGTTCCGTAAACATAAATTTTAATTTATATTTATTTGATTTAGCACAATGTGACTGCTACCAAAAACTGAAGTCTATTTTCACTCCTCTGTAAGTTTTCGAGATAATTTGACGTGTTTGTCCATAAATGGCTTCCCGAGGTCAAACTTTAAAAATTTTGGTCTCGTTCCGTAAACATATATTTTAATTTCTATTTTTTTGAATGTAGCACAATGTGACTGCAATCAGAAAGTGGAGTCAATTTTCACTCCTCGCTGTAAGTTTTCGAGATAATTTGACGGGTTTGTCCATAAATGGCCCCCGGGGATCAAACTTTAAAAATTTTTGTTTCGTTCCGCAAACATAAATTTTAATTTATATTTTTTGAAATGTAGGATAATGTAACTGCAATCAAAAACTGAAGTCAATTTTTACGCCTCTCTGTAAGTTTTCGAGATAATTTGACGAGTTTTTCCACAAATGGCTTCCCGGGATCAAACTTTAAAAATTTTGGTCTCATTCCGTACACATAAGTATCAGTTTCTATTTTTTTTAATATAGCACAATGTGACTGCAATCAATAACTAAAGTCAATTTTCACTCCTCCCTGTAATTTTTCGAGATAATTCGACGAGTTTGTCCATAAATGGCTTCCCGAGGTCAAACTTTAAACATTTTGGTCTCGTTCCGTAAACATAAATTTTAATTTCTATTTTTTTGAATGTAGCACAATGTGACTGCAATCAGAAATTGCAGTCAACTTTCACTCCTCGCTGTAATTTTTCGAGATAATTTGACGGGTTTGTCCATAAATGGCCCCCGGGGATCAAACTTTAAAAATTTTTGTTTCGTTCCGCAAACATAAATTTTAATTTATATTTTTTGAAATGTAGGATAATGTAACTGCAATCAAAAACTGAATTCAATTTTTACGCCCCTCTGTAAGTTTTCGAGATAATTTGACGAGTTTGTCCACAAATGGCTTCCCGGGGTCAAACTTTAAAAATTTTGGTCTCATTCCGTACACATAAGTATCAGTTTCTATTTTTTTTAATATAGCACAATGTGAGTGCAATCAAAAACTAAATTCAATTTTCACTCCTCTCTGTAAGTTTTCGAGATAATTTGACGAGTTTGTCCATAAATGGCTTCACGGGGTCAAACTTTGCTGATTTTTGTTTCGTTCCACAAACATTAATTTTAATTTATATTTTATTCATTGTATCAGAATATAACTGCAAACAAAAACTGAAGTCTATGTTTACGCCTCTCTGTAAGTTTTCGAGATAATTTGAGGAGTTTGTCCACAAATGGCTTCCCGGGGTCAATCTTTCAAAATTTTGGTCTCATTCCGTACACATAAATATCAATTTCTATTCTTTTCAATGTAGCACAATGTGACTGCAATCAAAAACTGAAGTCAATTTTCACTCCTTTCTGTAAGTTTTCGAGATAATTTGACGAGTTTGTCCACAAATGGCTTCCCGGGGCAAACTTTAAAAATGTTGGTCTCGATCCGTGAACATAAATATCAACTTCTATTTTTTTGAGTGTAGCTCAATGTGACTGCAATCAATAACTAAAGTCAATATTCACTCCTCTCTGTAATTTTTCGAGATAATTCGACGAGTTTGTCCATAAATGGCTTCCCGAGGTCAAACTTTAAACATTTTGGTCTTGCTCCGTAAACAAAAATTTTAATTTATATTTTTTTGAATGTAGCACAATGTGACTGCTACCAAAAACTGAAGTCTATTTTCACTCCTCTGTAAGTTTTCGAGATGATTTGACGGGTTTGTCCATAAATGGCTTCCCGAGGTCAAACTTTAAAAATTTTGGTCTCGTTCCGTAAACATAAATTTTATTTTCTATTTTTTCGAATGTAGCACAATGTGACTGCAATCAAAAACTGAAGTCAATTTTCACTCCTCTCTGTAAGTTTTCGAGATAATTTGACGAGTTTGTCCATAAATGGCTTCCGGGGATCAAACTTTGCTGATTTTTGTTCTCATTCCGTACACATAAATATCAGTTTCTATTTTTTTTAATGTAGCACAATGTGAGTGCAAACAAAAACTGAAGTCTATTTTTACGCCTCTCTGTAAGTTTTCGAGATAATTTGACGAGTTTGTCCACCAATGGCTTCCCGGGTTCAAATTTTAAAAATTTTGGTCTCGTTCCGTACACATAAATTTTATTTTCTATTTTTTTTAATGTAGCACAATATGTCTGCAATCAGAAAGTGCAGTCAATTTTCACTCCTCGCTGTAAGTTTTCGAGATAATTTGACGGGTTTGTCCATAAATGGCTTCCGGGGATCAAACTTTGCTGATTTTTGTTTCGTTCCGCAAACATAAATTTTAATTTATATTTTTTGAAATGTAGTATAATGTAACTGCAATCAAAAACTGAAGTCCATTTTTACGCCTCTCTGTCAGTTTTCGAAATAATTTCAAGAGTTTGTCCACAAATGGCTTCCCGGGGTCAAACTTTAAAAATTTTGGTCTCATTCCGTACACATAAGTATCAGTTTCTATTTTTTTTAATATAGCACAATGTGAGTGCAATCAAAAACTAAAGTCAATTTTCACTCCTCTCTGTAAGTTTTCGAGATAATTTGACGAGTTTGTCCATAAATGGCTTCACGGGGTCAAACTTTGCTGATTTTTGTTTCGTTCCACAAACATTAATTTTAATTTATATTTTATTCATTGTATCAGAATATAACTGCAAACAAAAACTGAAGTCTATTTTTACGCCTCTCTGTAAGTTTTCGAGATAATTTGAGGAGTTTGTCCACAAATGGCTTCCCGGGGTCAATCTTTCAAAATTTTGGTCTCATTCCGTACACATAAATATCAATTTCTATTCTTTCCAATGTTGCACAATGTGACTGCAATCAAAAACTGAAGTCAATTTTCACTCCTTTCTGTAAGTTTTCGAGATAATTTGACGAGTTTGTCCACAAATGGCTTCCCGGGGCAAACTTTAAAAATTTTGGTCTTGCTCCGTAAACAAAAATTTTAATTTATATTTTTTGAATGTAGCACAATGTGACTGCTACCAAAAACTGAAGTCTATTTTCACTCCTCAGTAATTTTTCGAGATAATTCGACGAGTTTGTCCATAAATGGCTTCCCGAGGTCAAACTTTAAACATTTTGGTCTTGCTCCGTAAACAAAAATTTTAATTTATATTTTTATGAATGTAGCACAATGTGACTGCTACCAAAAACTGAAGTCTATTTTCACTCCTCTGTAAGTTTTCGAGATAATTTGACGTGTTTGTCCGTAAATGGCTTCCCGAGGTCAAACTTTAAAAATTTTGGTCTCGTTCCGTAAACATATATTTTAATTTCTATTTTTTTGAATGTAGCACAATGTGACTGCAATCAGAAAGTGGAGTCAATTTTCACTCCTCGCTGTAAGTTTTCGAGATAATTTGACGGGTTTGTCCATAAATGGCTTCCGGGGATCAAACTTTAAAAATTTTTGTTTCGTTCCGCAAACATAAATTTTAATTTATATTTTTTGAAATGTAGGATAATGTAACTGCAATCAAAACCTGAAGTCAATTTTTACGCCTCTCTGTAAGTTTTCGAGATAATTTGACGAGTTTGTCCACAAATGGCTTCCCGGGGTCAAACTTTAAAAATTTTGGTCTCATTCCGTACACATAAGTATCAGTTTCTATTTTTTTTAATATAGCACAATGTGAGTGCAATCAAAAACTAAATTCAATTTTCACTCCTCTCTGTAAGTTTTCGAGATAATTTGACGAGTTTGTCCATAAATGACTTCACGGGGTCAAACTTTGCTGATTTTTGTTTCGTTCCACAAACATTAATTTTAATTTATATTTTATTCATTGTATCAGAATATAACTGCAAACAAAAACTGAAGTCTATGTTTACGCCTCTCTGTAAGTTTTCGAGATAATTCGACGAGTTTGTCCATAAATGGCTTCCCGAGGTCAAACTTTAAACATTTTAGTCTCGTTCCGTAAACATAAATTTTAATTTATATTTATTTGATTTAGCACAATGTGACTGCTACCAAAAACTGAAGTCTATTTTCACTCCTCTGTAAGTTTTCGAGATAATTTGACGTGTTTGTCCGTAAATGGCTTCCCGAGGTCAAACTTTAAAAATTTTGGTCTCGTTCCGTAAACATATATTTTAATTTCTATTTTTTTGAATGTAGCACAATGTGACTGCAATCAGAAAGTGGAGTCAATTTTCACTCCTCGCTGTAAGTTTTCGAGATAATTTGACGGGTTTGTCCATAAATGGCCCCCGGGGATCAAACTTTAAAAATTTTTGTTTCGTTCCGCAAACATAAATTTTAATTTATATTTTTTGAAATGTAGGATAATGTAACTGCAATCAAAAACTGAAGTCAATTTTTACGCCTCTCTGTAAGTTTTCGAGATAATTTGACGAGTTTTTCCACAAATGGCTTCCCGGGATCAAACTTTAAAAATTTTGGTCTCATTCCGTACACATAAGTATCAGTTTCTATTTTTTTTAATATAGCACAATGTGACTGCAATCAATAACTAAAGTCAATTTTCACTCCTCCCTGTAATTTTTCGAGATAATTCGACGAGTTTGTCCATAAATGGCTTCCCGAGGTCAAACTTTAAACATTTTGGTCTCGTTCCGTAAACATAAATTTTAATTTCTATTTTTTTGAATGTAGCACAATGTGACTGCAATCAGAAATTGCAGTCAACTTTCACTCCTCGCTGTAATTTTTCGAGATAATTTGACGGGTTTGTCCATAAATGGCCCCCGGGGATCAAACTTTAAAAATTTTTGTTTCGTTCCGCAAACATAAATTTTAATTTATATTTTTTGAAATGTAGGATAATGTAACTGCAATCAAAAACTGAATTCAATTTTTACGCCCCTCTGTAAGTTTTCGAGATAATTTGACGAGTTTGTCCACAAATGGCTTCCCGGGGTCAAACTTTAAAAATTTTTGGTCTCATTCCGTACACATAAGTATCAGTTTCTATTTTTTTTAATATAGCACAATGTGAGTGCAATCAAAAACTAAATTCAATTTTCACTCCTCTCTGTAAGTTTTCGAGATAATTTGACGAGTTTGTCCATAAATGGCTTCACGGGGTCAAACTTTGCTGATTTTTGTTTCGTTCCACAAACATTAATTTTAATTTATATTTTATTCATTGTATCAGAATATAACTGCAAACAAAAACTGAAGTCTATGTTTACGCCTCTCTGTAAGTTTTCGAGATAATTTGAGGAGTTTGTCCACAAATGGCTTCCCGGGGTCAATCTTTCAAAATTTTGGTCTCATTCCGTACACATAAATATCAATTTCTATTCTTTTCAATGTAGCACAATGTGACTGCAATCAAAAACTGAAGTCAATTTTCACTCCTTTCTGTAAGTTTTCGAGATAATTTGACGAGTTTGTCCACAAATGGCTTCCCGGGGCAAACTTTAAAAATGTTGGTCTCGATCCGTGAACATAAATATCAACTTCTATTTTTTTGAGTGTAGCTCAATGTGACTGCAATCAATAACTAAAGTCAATATTCACTCCTCTCTGTAATTTTTCGAGATAATTCGACGAGTTTGTCCATAAATGGCTTCCCGAGGTCAAACTTTAAACATTTTGGTCTTGCTCCGTAAACAAAAATTTTAATTTATATTTTTTTGAATGTAGCACAATGTGACTGCTACCAAAAACTGAAGTCTATTTTCACTCCTCTGTAAGTTTTCGAGATGATTTGACGGGTTTGTCCATAAATGGCTTCCCGAGGTCAAACTTTAAAAATTTTGGTCTCGTTCCGTAAACATAAATTTTATTTTCTATTTTTTCGAATGTAGCACAATGTGACTGCAATCAAAAACTGAAGTCAATTTTCACTCCTCTCTGTAAGTTTTCGAGATAATTTGACGAGTTTGTCCATAAATGGCTTCCGGCGATCAAACTTTGCTGATTTTTGTTCTCATTCCGTACACATAAATATCAGTTTCTATTTTTTTTAATGTAGCACAATGTGAGTGCAAACAAAAACTGAAGTCTATTTTTACGCCTCTCTGTAAGTTTTCGAGATAATTTGACGAGTTTGTCCACCAATGGCTTCCCGGGTTCAAATTTTAAAAATTTTGGTCTCGTTCCGTACACATAAATGTTAATTTCAATTTTTTTTAATGTCGCACAATTTGTCTGCAATCAGAAAGTGCAGTCAATTTTCACTTCTCGCTGTAAGTTTTCGAGATAATTTGACGGGTTTGTCCATAAATGGCTTCCGGGGGTCAAACTTTGCTGATTTTTGTTTCGTTCCGCAAACATAAATTTTAATTTATATTTTTTGAAATGTAGGATAATGTAACTGCAATCAAAAACTGAAGTCCATTTTTACGCCTCTCTGTCAGTTTTCGAAATAATTTCAAGAGTTTGTCCACAAATGGCTTCCCGGGGTCAAACTTTAAAAATTTTGGTCTCATTCCGTACACATAAGTATCAGTTTCTATTTTTTTTAATATAGCACAATGTGAGTGCAATCAAAAACTAAAGTCAATTTTCACTCCTCTCTGTAAGTTTTCGAGATAATTTGACGAGTTTGTCCATAAATGGCTTCACGGGGTCAAACTTTGCTGATTTTTGTTTCGTTCCACAAACATTAATTTTAATTTATATTTTATTCATTGTATCAGAATATAACTGCAAACAAAAACTGAAGTCTATTTTTACGCCTCTCTGTAAGTTTTCGAGATAATTTGAGGAGTTTGTCCACAAATGGCTTCCCGGGGTCAATCTTTCAAAATTTTGGTCTCATTCCGTACACATAAATATCAATTTCTATTCTTTCCAATGTTGCACAATGTGACTGCAATCAAAAACTGAAGTCAATTTTCACTCCTTTCTGTAAGTTTTCGAGATAATTTGACGAGTTTGTCCACAAATGGCTTCCCGGGGCAAACTTTAAAAATTTTGGTCTTGCTCCGTAAACAAAAATTTTAATTTATATTTTTTGAATGTAGCACAATGTGACTGCTACCAAAAACTGAAGTCTATTTTCACTCCTCAGTAATTTTTCGAGATAATTCGACGAGTTTGTCCATAAATGGCTTCCCGAGGTCAAACTTTAAACATTTTGGTCTTGCTCCGTAAACAAAAATTTTAATTTATATTTTTATGAATGTAGCACAATGTGACTGCTACCAAAAACTGAAGTCTATTTTCACTCCTCTGTAAGTTTTCGAGATAATTTGACGAGTTTGTCCATAAATGGCTTCCCGAGGTCAAACTTTAAGTATTTTTGTTTCGTTCCGCAAACATAAATTTTAATTTATATTTTTTGAAATGTAGGATAATGTAACTGCAATCAAAAACTGAAGTCCATTTTTACGCCTCTCTGTAAGTTTTCGAGATAATTCGACGAGTTTGTCCATAAATGGCTTCCCGAGGTCAAACTTTTAAGTATTTTTGTTTCGTTCCGCAAACATAAATTTTAATTTATATTTTTTGAAATGTAGGATAATGTAACTGCAATCAAAAACTGAAGTCCATTTTTACGCCTCTCTGTAAGTTTTCGAGATAATTTCAAGAGTTTGTCCACAAATGGCTTCCCGGGGTCAAATTTTAAAAATTTTGGTCTCGTTCCGTAAACATAAATTTTATTTTCTATTTTTTTTAATGTAGCACAATGTGACTGCAATCAGAAAGTGCAGTCAGTTTTCACTCCTCGCTGTAAGTTTTCGAGATAATTTGACGGGTTTGTCCATAAATGGCTTCCGGGGATCAAACTTTAAAAATTTTTGTTTCGTTCCGCAAACATAAATTTTAATTTATATTTTTTGAAATGTAGGATAATGTAACTGCAATCAAAAACTGAAGTCAATTTTCACTCCTCTCTGTAAGTTTTCGAGATAATTTGACGAGTTTGTCCATAAATGGCTTCACGGGGTCAAACTTTGCTGATTTTTGTTTCGTTCCACAAACATTAATTTTAATTTATATTTTATTCATTGTATCAGAATATAACTGCAAACAAAAACTGAAGTCTATTTTTACGCCTCTCTGTAAGTTTTCGAGATAATTTGAGGAGTTTGTCCACAAACGGCTTCCCGGGGTCAATCTTTCAAAATTTTGGTCTCATTCCGTACACATAAATATCAATTTCTATTCTTTTCAATGTAACACAATCTGACTGCAATCAAAAACTGAAGTCAATTTTCACTCCTTTCTGTAAGTTTTCGAGATAATTTGACGAGTTTGTCCACAAATGGCTTCCCGGGGCAAACTTTAAAAATTTTGGTCTCGATCCGTGAACATAAATATCAACTTCTATTTTTTTGAGTGTAGCACAATGTGACTGCAATCAATAACTAAAGTCAATTTTCACTCCTCTCTGTAATTTTTCGAGATAATTCGACGAGTTTGTCCATAAATGGCTTCCCGAGGTCAAACTTTAAACATTTTGGTCTTGCTCCGTAAACAAAAATTTTAATTTATATTTTTTTGAATGTAGCACAATGTGACTGCTACCAAAAACTGAAGTCTATTTTCACTCCTCAGTAATTTTTCGAGATAATTCGACGAGTTTGTCCACAAATGGCTTCCCGGGGTCAAATTTTAAAAATTTTGGTCTCGTTCCGTACACATAAATTTTATTTTCTATTTTTTTTAATGTAGCACAATGTGAGTGCAATCAGAAAGTGCAGTCAATTTTCACTCCTCGCTGTAAGTTTTCGAGATAATTTGACGGGTTTGTCCATAAATGGCTTCCGGGGATCAAACTTTGCTGATTTTTGTTTCGTTCCGCAAACATAAATTTTAATTTATATTTTTTGAAATGTAGGATAATGTAACTGCAATAAAAAACTGAAGTCCATTTTTACGCCTCTCTGTAAGTTTTCGAGATAATTCGACGAGTTTGTCCATAAATGGCTTCCCGAGGTCAAACTTTAAACATTTTGGTCTCGTTCCGTAAACATAAATTTTAATTTATATTTTTTTGATTTAGCACAATGTGACTGCTACCAAAAACTGAAGTCTATTTTCACTCCTCTGTAAGTTTTCGAGATAATTTGACGTGTTTGTCCGTAAATGGCTTCCCGAGGTCAAACTTTAAAAATTTTGGTCTCGTTCCGTAAACATATATTTTAATTTCTATTTTTTTGAATGTAGCACAATGTGACTGCAATCAGAAAGTGGAGTCAATTTTCACTCCTCGCTGTAAGTTTTCGAGATAATTTGACGGGTTTGTCCATAAATGGCTTCCGGGGATCAAACTTTAAAAATTTTTGTTTCGTTCCGCAAACATAAATTTTAATTTATATTTTTTGAAATGTAGGATAATGTAACTGCAATCAAAACCTGAAGTCAATTTTTACGCCTCTCTGTAAGTTTTCGAGATAATTTGACGAGTTTGTCCACAAATGGCTTCCCGGGGTCAAACTTTAAAAATTTTGGTCTCATTCCGTACACATAAGTATCAGTTTCTATTTTTTTTAATATAGCACAATGTGAGTGCAATCAAAAACTAAATTCAATTTTCACTCCTCTCTGTAAGTTTTCGAGATAATTTGACGAGTTTGTCCATAAATGACTTCACGGGGTCAAACTTTGCTGATTTTTGTTTCGTTCCACAAACATTAATTTTAATTTATATTTTATTCATTGTATCAGAATATAACTGCAAACAAAAACTGAAGTCTATGTTTACGCCTCTCTGTAAGTTTTCGAGATAATTCGACGAGTTTGTCCATAAATGGCTTCCCGAGGTCAAACTTTAAACATTTTAGTCTCGTTCCGTAAACATAAATTTTAATTTATATTTATTTGATTTAGCACAATGTGACTGCTACCAAAAACTGAAGTCTATTTTCACTCCTCTGTAAGTTTTCGAGATAATTTGACGTGTTTGTCCGTAAATGGCTTCCCGAGGTCAAACTTTAAAAATTTTGGTCTCGTTCCGTAAACATATATTTTAATTTCTATTTTTTTGAATGTAGCACAATGTGACTGCAATCAGAAAGTGGAGTCAATTTTCACTCCTCGCTGTAAGTTTTCGAGATAATTTGACGGGTTTGTCCATAAATGGCCCCCGGGGATCAAACTTTAAAAATTTTTGTTTCGTTCCGCAAACATAAATTTTAATTTATATTTTTTGAAATGTAGGATAATGTAACTGCAATCAAAAACTGAAGTCAATTTTTACGCCTCTCTGTAAGTTTTCGAGATAATTTGACGAGTTTTTCCACAAATGGCTTCCCGGGATCAAACTTTAAAAATTTTGGTCTCATTCCGTACACATAAGTATCAGTTTCTATTTTTTTTAATATAGCACAATGTGACTGCAATCAATAACTAAAGTCAATTTTCACTCCTCCCTGTAATTTTTCGAGATAATTCGACGAGTTTGTCCATAAATGGCTTCCCGAGGTCAAACTTTAAACATTTTGGTCTCGTTCCGTAAACATAAATTTTAATTTCTATTTTTTTGAATGTAGCACAATGTGACTGCAATCAGAAATTGCAGTCAACTTTCACTCCTCGCTGTAATTTTTCGAGATAATTTGACGGGTTTGTCCATAAATGGCCCCCGGGGATCAAACTTTAAAAATTTTTGTTTCGTTCCGCAAACATAAATTTTAATTTATATTTTTTGAAATGTAGGATAATGTAACTGCAATCAAAAAACTGAATTCAATTTTTACGCCCCTCTGTAAGTTTTCGAGATAATTTGACGAGTTTGTCCACAAATGGCTTCCCGGGGTCAAACTTTAAAAATTTTGGTCTCATTCCGTACACATAAGTATCAGTTTCTATTTTTTTTAATATAGCACAATGTGAGTGCAATCAAAAACTAAATTCAATTTTCACTCCTCTCTGTAAGTTTTCGAGATAATTTGACGAGTTTGTCCATAAATGGCTTCACGGGGTCAAACTTTGCTGATTTTTGTTTCGTTCCACAAACATTAATTTTAATTTATATTTTATTCATTGTATCAGAATATAACTGCAAACAAAAACTGAAGTCTATGTTTACGCCTCTCTGTAAGTTTTCGAGATAATTTGAGGAGTTTGTCCACAAATGGCTTCCCGGGGTCAATCTTTCAAAATTTTGGTCTCATTCCGTACACATAAATATCAATTTCTATTCTTTTCAATGTAGCACAATGTGACTGCAATCAAAAACTGAAGTCAATTTTCACTCCTTTCTGTAAGTTTTCGAGATAATTTGACGAGTTTGTCCACAAATGGCTTCCCGGGGCAAACTTTAAAAATGTTGGTCTCGATCCGTGAACATAAATATCAACTTCTATTTTTTTGAGTGTAGCTCAATGTGACTGCAATCAATAACTAAAGTCAATATTCACTCCTCTCTGTAATTTTTCGAGATAATTCGACGAGTTTGTCCATAAATGGCTTCCCGAGGTCAAACTTTAAACATTTTGGTCTTGCTCCGTAAACAAAAATTTTAATTTATATTTTTTTGAATGTAGCACAATGTGACTGCTACCAAAAACTGAAGTCTATTTTCACTCCTCTGTAAGTTTTCGAGATGATTTGACGGGTTTGTCCATAAATGGCTTCCCGAGGTCAAACTTTAAAAATTTTGGTCTCGTTCCGTAAACATAAATTTTATTTTCTATTTTTTTTAATGTAGCACAATGTGAGTGCAATCAAAAACTGAAGTCAATTTTCACTCCTCTCTGTAAGTTTTCGAGATAATTTGACGAGTTTGTCCATAAATGGCTTCCGGGGATCAAACTTTGCTGATTTTTGTTCTCATTCCGTACACATAAATATCAGTTTCTATTTTTTTTAATGTAGCACAATGTGAGTGCAAACAAAAACTGAAGTCTATTTTTACGCCTCTCTGTAAGTTTTCGAGATAATTTGACGAGTTTGTCCACCAATGGCTTCCCGGGGTCAATCTTTCAAAATTTTGGTCTCATTCCGTACACATAAATATCAATTTCTATTTTTTGCAATGTAGCACAATGTGACTGCTACCAAAAACTGAAGTCTATTTTCACTCCTCTGTAAGTTTTCGAGATAATTTGACGAGTTTGTCCACAAATGCCTTCCCGGTGTCAAACTTTAAAAATTTTGGTCTCATTCCGTACACATAAGTATCAGTTTCTATTTTTTTCAATGTAGCACAATGTGACTGCTACCAAAAACTGAAGTCTATTTTCACTCCTCTGTAAGTTTTCGAGATAATTTGACGAGTTTGTCCACAAATGGCTTCCCGGGTTCAAATTTTAAAAATTTTGGTCTCGTTCCGTACACATAAATTTTATTTTCTATTTTTTTTAATGTAGCACAATATGTCTGCAATCAGAAAGTGCAGTCAATTTTCACTCCTCGCTGTAAGTTTTCGAGATAATTTGACGGGTTTGTCCATAAATGGCTTCCGGGGATCAAACTTTGCTGATTTTTGTTTCGTTCCGCAAACATAAATTTTAATTTATATTTTTTGAAATGTAGGATAATGTAACTGCAATCAAAAACTGAAGTCCATTTTTACGCCTCTCTGTCAGTTTTCGAAATAATTTCAAGAGTTTGTCCACAAATGGCTTCCCGGGGTCAAATTTTAAAAATTTTGGACTCATTCCGTACACATAAATATCAGTTTCTATTTTTTTTAATGTAGCACAATGTGAGTGCTACCAAAAACTGAAGTCAATTTTCACTCCTCTCTGTAAGTTTTCGAGATAATTTGACAAGTTTGTCCATAAATGGCTTCACGGGGTCAAACTTTGCTGATTTTTGTTTCGTTCCACAAACATAAATTTTAATTTATATTTTATTCATTGTATCAGAATATAACTGCAATCAAAAACTGAAGTCAATTTTCACTCCTCTCTGTAAGTTTTCGAGATAATTTGACGAGTTTGTCCACAAATGCCTTCCCGGGGTCAAACTTTAAAAATTTTGGTCTCATTCCGTACACATAAGTATCAGTTTCTATTTTTTTCAATGTAGCACAA
Organism: Diplolepis rosae; assembly: GCA_030998225.1. Classification (NCBI taxonomy): domain Eukaryota; kingdom Metazoa; phylum Arthropoda; class Insecta; order Hymenoptera; family Diplolepididae; genus Diplolepis; species Diplolepis rosae. The sequence continues at coordinate 970,349 of JAPYXD010000729.1, read as the reverse complement.
TGTGACTGCTACCAAAAACTGAAGTCTATTTTCACTCCTCTGTAAGTTTTCGAGATAATTTGACGAGTTTGTCCACAAATGGTTTCCCGGGGTCAAATTTTAAAAATTTTGGTCTCGTTCCTTACACATAAATTTTATTTTCTATTTTTTTTAATGTAGCACAATATGACTGCAATCAGAAAGTGCAGTCAATTTTCACTCCTCGCTGTAAGTTTTCGAGATAATTTGACGGGTTTGTCCATAAATGGCTTCCGGGGATCACACTTTCCTTATTTGGGGTTCGGCCCGCAAACATAAATTTTAATTTATATTTTTTGAAATGTAGGATAATGTAACTGCAATCAAAAACTGAAGTCCATTTTTACGCCTCTCTGTAAGTTTTCGAAATAATTTCAAGAGTTTGTCCACAAATGGCTTCCCGGGGTCAAATTTTAAAAATTTTGGACTCATTCCGTACACATAAATATCAGTTTCTATTTTTTTTAATGTAGCACAATGTGAGTGCTACCAAAAACTGAAGTCAATTTTCACTCCTCTCTGTAAGTTTTCGAGATAATTTGACGAGTTTGTCCACAAATGGCTTCCCGGGGTCCAATTTTATTAATTTTGGTCTCATTCCGTACACATAAGTATCAGTTCCTATTTTTTTTAATATAGCACATTGTGAGTGCAATCAAAAACTAAAGTCAATTTTCACTCCCCTCTGTAAGTTTTCGAGATAATTTGACGAGTTTGTCCACAAATGGCTTCCCGGGGTCAAACTTTAAAAATTTTGGTCTCATTCCGTACACATAAGTATCAGTTCATATTTTTTTTAATATAGCACATTGTGAGTGCAATCAAAAACTAAAGTCAATTTTCACTCCTCTCTGTAAGTTTTCGAGATAATTTGACGAGTTTGTCCACAAATGGCTTCCCGGGGTCAAACTTTAAAAATTTGGGTCTCATTCCGTACACATAAGTATCAGTTTCTATTTTTTTTAATATAGCACATTGTGAGTGCAATCAAAAACTAAAGTCAATTTTCACTCCTCGCTGTAAGTTTTCGAGATAATTTGACGGGTTTGTCCATAAATGGCTTCCGGGGATCAAACTTTGCTGATTTTTGTTTCGTTCCACAAACATTAATTTTAATTTATATTTTATTCATTGTATCAGAATATAACTGCAAACAAAAACTGAAGTCTATTTTTACGCCTCTCTGTAAGTTTTGGAGATAATTTGACGAGTTTGTCCACAAATGGCTTCCCGGGGCAGACTTTAAAAATTTTGGTCTCGATCCGTGAACATAAATATCAACTTCTATTTTTTTGAGTGTAGCACAATGTGACTGCAATCAATAACTAAAGTCAATTTTCACTCCTCGCTGTAAGTTTTCGAGATAATTTGACGGGTTTGTCCATAAATGGCTTCCGGGGATCAAACTTTAAAAATTTTTGTTTCGTTCCGCAAACATAAATTTTAATTTATATTTTTTTAAATGTAGGATAATGTAACTGCAAACAAAAACTGAAGTCTATTTTTCCGCCTCTCTGTAAGTTTTCGAGATAATTTGACGAGTTTGTCCACAAATGCCTTCCCGGGGTCAAACTTTAAAAATTTTGGTCTCTTTCCGTAAACATAAATATCAATTTTAATTTTTTTGAATGTAGCACAATGTGACTGCAATCAAAAACTGAAGTCAATTTTTACTCCTCTCTGTAAGTTTTCGAGATAATTTGACGAGTTTGTCCACAAATGGCTTCCCGGGGTCCAATTTTATTAATTTTGGTCTCATTCCGTACACATAAGTATCAGTTCCTATTTTTTTTAATATAGCACATTGTGAGTGCAATCAAAAACTAAAGTCAATTTTCACTCCTCTCTGTAAGTTTTCGAGATAATTTGACGAGTTTGTCCACAAATGGCTTCCCGGGGTCAAACTTTAAAAATTTTGGTCTCATTCCGTACACATAAGTATCAGTTCCTATTTTTTTTAATATAGCACATTGTGAGTGCAATCAAAAACTAAAGTCAATTTTCACTCCTCTCTGTAAGTTTTCGAGATAATTTGACGAGTTTGTCCACAAATGGCTTCCCGGGGTCAAACTTTAAAAATTTGGGTCTCATTCCGTACACATAAGTATCAGTTTCTATTTTTTTTAATATAGCACATTGTGAGTGCAATCAAAAACTAAAGTCAATTTTCACTCCTCGCTGTAAGTTTTCGAGATAATTTGACGGGTTTGTCCATAAATGGCTTCCGGGGATCAAACTTTAAAAATTTTTGTTTCGTTCCGCAAACATAAATTTTAATTTATATTTTTTTAAATGTAGGATAATGTAACTGCAAACAAAAACTGAAGTCAATTTTTACGCCTCTCTGTAAGTTTTGGAGATAATTTGACGAGTTTGTCCACAAATGCCTTCCCGGGGTCAAACTTTAAAAATTTTGGTCTCTTTCCGTAAACATAAATATCAATTTTAATTTTTTTGAATGTAGCACAATGTGACTGCAATCAAAAACTGAAGTCAATTTTAACTCCTCTGAAAGATTTCTAGATAATTAGACGAGTTTATCCACAAATGGCTTCCCGGGGCAGACTTTAAAAATTTTGGTCTCGATCCGTGAACATAAATATCAACTTCTATTTTTTTGAATGTAGCACAATGTGACTGCAATCAATAACTAAAGTCAATTTTCACTCCTCTCTGTAAACTTTCGAGATAATTAGACGAGTTTGTCCATAAATGGCTTCCGGGGGTCAAACTTTAAACATTTTGGTCTCGTTCCGTAAACATAAATTTTAATTTAAATTTTTTTGAATGTAGCACAATGTGACTGCTTACAAAAACTGAAGTCTATTTTCACTCCTCTGTAAGTTTTCGAGATAATTTGACGTGTTTGTCCATAAATGGCTTCCCGAGGTCAAACTTTAAAAATTTTGGTCTCGTTCCGTAAACATAAATTTTATTTTCTATTTTTTTGAATGTAGCACAATATGACTGCAATCAGAAAGTGCAGTCTATTTTCACTCCTCGCTGTAAGTTTTCGAGATAATTTGAAGGGTTTGTCCATAAATGGCTTCCGGGGATCAAACTTTGCTGATTTTTGTTTCGTTCCGCAAACATAAATTTTAATTTATATTTTTTGAAATGTAGGATAATGTAACTGCAATCAAAAACTGAAGTCCATTTTTACGCCTCTCTGTAAGTTTTCGAGATAATTTCAAGAGTTTGTCCACAAATGGCTTCCCGGGGTCAAACTTAAAAAATTTTGGTCTCGTTCCGTAAACATAAATTTTATTTTCTATTTTTTTTAATGTAGCACAATGTGACTGCAATCAGAAAGTGCAGTCAGTTTTCACTCCTCGCTGTAAGTTTTCGAGATAATTTGACGGGTTTGTCCATAAATGGCTTCCGGGGATCAAACTTTAAAAATTTTTGTTTCGTTCCGCAAACATAAATTTTAATTTATATTTTTTGAAATGTAGGATAATGTAACTGCAATCAAAAACTGAAGTCCATTTTTACGCCTCTCTGTAAGTTTTCGAGATAATTTCAAGAGTTTGTCCACAAATGGCTTCCCGGGGTCAAATTTTAAAAATTTTGGTCTCGTTCCGTACACATAAATTTTATTTTCTATTTTTTTTAATGTAGCACAATGTGACTGCAATCAGAAAGTGCAGTCAATTTTCACTCCTCGCAGTAAGTTTTCGAGATAATTTGACGGGTTTGTCCATAAATGGCTTCCGGGGATCAAACTTTAAAAATTTTTGTTTCGTTCCGCAAACATAAATTTTAATTTATATTTTTTGAAATGTAGGATAATGTAACTGCAATCAAAAACTGAAGTCCATTTTTACGCCTCTCTGTAAGTTTTCGAGATAATTTCAAGAGTTTGTCCACAAATGGCTTCCCGGGGTCAAATTTTAAAAATTTTGGTCTCGTTCCGTACACATAAATTTTATTTTCTATTTTTTTTAATGTAGCACAATGTGACTGCTATCAGAAAGTGCAGTCAATTTTCACTCCTCTCTGTAAGTTTTCGAGATAATTCGACGAGTTTGTCCATAAATGGCTTCCCGAGGTCAAACTTTAAGTATTTTTGTTTCGTTCCGCAAACATAAATTTTAATTTATATTTTTTGAAATGTAGGATAATGTAACTGCAATCAAAAACTGAAGTCCATTTTTACGCCTCTCTGTAAGTTTTCGAGATAATTTCAAGAGTTTGTCCACAAATGGCTTCCCGGGGTCAAATTTTAAAAATTTTGGTCTCGTTCCGTACACATAAATTTTATTTTCTATTTTTTTTAATGTAGCACAATGTGACTGCAATCAGAAAGTGCAGTCAATTTTCACTCCTCTCTGTAAGTTTTCGAGATAATTTGACGAGTTTGTCCATAAATGGCTTCACGGGGTCAAACTTTGCTGATTTTTGTTTCGTTCCACAAACATTAATTTTAATTTATATTTTATTCATTGTATCAGAATATAACTGCAAACAAAAACTGAAGTCTATTTTTACGCCTCTCTGTAAGTTTTCGAGATAATTTGAGGAGTTTGTCCACAAATGGCTTCCCGGGGCAAACTTTAAAAATTTTGGTCTCGATCCGTGAACACAAATATCAACTTCTATTTTTTTGAGTGTAGCACAATGTGACTGCAATCAATAACTAAAGTCAATTTTCACTCCTCTCTGTAATTTTTCGAGATAATTCGACGAGTTTGTCCATAAATGGCTTCCCGAGGTCAAACTTTAAACATTTTGGTCTTGCTCCGTAAACAAAAATTTTAATTTATATTTTTTTGAATGTAGCACAATGTGACTGCTACCAAAAACTGAAGTCTATTTTCACTCCTCTGTAATTTTTCGAGATAATTCGACGAGTTTGTCCATAAATGGCTTCCCGAGGTCAAACTTTAAACATTTTTGGTCTTGCTCCGTAAACAAAAATTTTAATTTATATTTTTTTGAATGTAGCACAATGTGACTGCTACCAAAAACTGAAGTCTATTTTCACTCCTCTGTAAGTTTTCGAGATAATTTGACGAGTTTGTCCATAAATGGCTTCCCGAGGTCAAACTTTAAGTATTTTTGTTTCGTTCCGCAAACATAAATTTTAATTTATATTTTTTGAAATGTAGGATAATGTAACTGCAATCGAAAACTGAAGTCCATTTTTACGCCTCTCTGTAAGTTTTCGAGATAATTTCAAGAGTTTGTCCACAAATGGCTTCCCGGGGTCAAATTTTAAAAATTTTGGTCTCGTTCCGTACACATAAATTTTATTTTCTATTTTTTTTAATGTAGCACAATGTGAGTGCAATCAGAAAGTGCAGTCAGTTTTCACTCCTCGCTGTAAGTTTTCGAGATAATTTGACGGGTTTGTCCATAAATGGCTTCCGGGGATCAAACTTTGCTGATTTTTGTTTCGTTCCGCAAACATAAATTTTAGTTTATATTTTTTGAAATGTAGGATAATGTAACTGCAATCAAAAACTGAAGTCCATTTTTACGCCTCTCTGTAAGTTTTCGAGATAATTCGACGAGTTTGTCCATAAATGGCTTCCCGAGGTCAAACTTTAAACATTTTGGTCTCGTTCCGTAAACATAAATTTTAATTTATATTTTTTTGATTTAGCACAATGTGACTGCTACCAAAAACTGAAGTCTATTTTCACTCCTCTGTAAGTTTTCGAGATAATTTGACGTGTTTGTCCGTAAATGGCTTCCCGAGGTCAAACTTTAAAAATTTTGGTCTCGTTCCGTAACCATATATTTTAGTTTCTATTTTTTTTAATGTTGAACAATGTGACTGCAATCAGAAAGTGCAGTTAATTTTCACTCCTCTCTGTAATTTTTCGAGATAATTTGACGGGTTTGTCCATAAATGGCTTCCGGGGATCAAACTTTAAAAATTTTTGTTTCGTTCCGCAAACATAAATTTTAATTTATGTTTTTTGAAATGTAGGATAATGTAACTGCAATCAAAAACTGACGTCAATTTTGACGCCTCTCTTTAAGTTTTCGAGATAATTTGACGAGTTTGTCCACAAATGGCTTCCCGGGGTCAAACTTTAAAAATTTTGGTCTCATTCCGTACACATAAGTATCAGTTTCTATTTTTTTAATATAGCACAATGTGAGTGCAATCAAAAACTAAATTCAATTTTACTCCTCTCTGTAAGTTTTCGAGATAATTTGACGAGTTTGTCCATAAATGGCTTCACGGGGTCAAACTTTGCTGATTTTTGTTTCGTTCCACAAACATTAATTTTAATTTATATTTTATTCATTGTATCAGAATATAACTGCAAACAAAAACTGAAGTCTATGTTTACGCCTCTCTGTAAGTTTTCGAGATAATTTGAGGAGTTTGTCCACAAATGGCTTCCCGGGGTCAATCTTTCAAAATTTTGGTCTCATTCCGTACACATAAATATCAATTTCTATTCTTTTCAATGTAGCACAATGTGACTGCAATCAAAAACTGAAGTCAATTTTCACTCCTTTCTGTAAGTTTTCGAGATAATTTGACGAGTTTGTCCACAAATGGCTTCCCGGGGCAAACTTTAAAAATGTTGGTCTCGATCCGTGAACATAAATATCAACTTCTATTTTTTTGAGTGTAGCTCAATGTGACTGCAATCAACAACTAAAGTCAATATTCACTCCTCTCTGTAATTTTTCGAGATAATTCGACGAGTTTGTCCATAAATGGCTTCCCGAGTTCAAACTTTAAACATTTTGGTCTTGCTCCGTAAACAAAAATTTTAATTTATATTTTTTTGAATGTAGCACAATGTGACTGCTACCAAAAACTGAAGTCTATTTTCACTCCTCTGTAAGTTTTCGAGATGATTTGACGGGTTTGTCCATAAATGGCTTCCCGAGGTCAAACTTTAAAAATTTTGGTCTCGTTCCGTAAACATAAATTTTATTTTCTATTTTTTCGAATGTAGCACAATGTGACTGCAATCAAAAACTGAAGTCAATTTTCACTCCTCTCTGTAAGTTTTCGAGATAATTTGACGAGTGTGTCCATAAATGGCTTCCCGAGGTCAAACTTTAAGTATTTTTGTTTCGTTCCGCAAACATAAATTTTGATTTATATTTTTTGAAATGTAGGATAATGTAACTGCAATCAAAAACTGAAGTCCATTTTTACGCCTCTCTGTAAGTTTTCGAGATAATTTCAAGAGTTTGTCCACAAATGGCTTCCCGGGGTCAAATTTTAAAAATTTTGGTCTCGTTCCGTACACATAAATTTTATTTTCTATTTTTTTTAATGTAGCACAATGTGAGTGCAAACAAAAACTGAAGTCTATTTTTACGCCTCTCTGTAAGTTTTCGAGATAATTTGACGAGTTTGTCCACCAATGGCTTCCCGGGGTCAATCTTTCAAAATTTTGGTCTCATTCCGTACACATAAATATCAATTTCTATATTTTTCAATGTAGCACAATGTGACTGCTACCAAAAACTGAAGTCTATTTTCACTCCTCTGTAAGTTTTCGAGATAATTTGTCGAGTTTGTCCACAAATGCCTTCCCGGGGTCAAACTTTAAGTATTTTTGTTTCGTTCCGCAAACATAAATTTTAATTTATATTTTTGAAATGTAGGATAATGTAACTGCAATCGAAAACTGAAGTCCATTTTTACGCCTCTGTAAGTTTTCGAGATGATTTGACGGGTTTGTCCATAAATGGCTTCCCGAGGTCAAACTTTAAAAATTTTGGTCTCGTTCCGTAAACATAAAATTTATTTTCTATTTTTTTTAATGTAGCACAATGTGACTGCAATCAGAAACTGAAGTCAATTTTCACTCCTCTCTGTAAGTTTTCGAGATAATTTGACGGGTTTGTCCATAAATGGCTTCCGGGGATCAAACTTTGCTGATTTTTGTTTCGTTCCGCAAACATAAATTTTAATTTATATTTTTTGAAATGTAGTATAATGTAACTGCAATCAAAAACTGAAGTCCATTTTTACGCCTCTCTGTCAGTTTTCGAAATAATTTCAAGAGTTTGTCCACAAATGGCTTCCCGGGGTCAAATTTTAAAAATTTTGGACTCATTCCGTACACATAAATATCAGTTTCTATTTTTTTTAATGTAGCACAATGTGAGTGCAAACAAAAACTGAAGTCTATTTTTACGCCTCTCTGTAAGTTTTCGAGATAATTTGACGAGTTTGTCCACCAATGGCTTCCCGGGGTCAATCTTTCAAAATTTTGGTCTCATTCCGTACACATAAATATCAATTTCTATATTTTTCAATGTAGCACAATGTGACTGCTACCAAAAACTGAAGTCTATTTTCACTCCTCTGTAAGTTTTCGAGATAATTTGACGAGTTTGTCCACAAATGCCTTCCCGGGGTCAAACTTTAAAAATTTTGGTCTCATTCCGTACACATAAGTATCAGTTTATATTTTTTTCAATGTAGCACAATGTGACTGCTACCAAAAACTGAAGGCTATTTTCACTCCTCTGTAAGTTTTCGAGATAATTTGACGAGTTTGTCCACAAATGGCTTCCCGGGTTCAAATTTTAAAAATTTTGGTCTCGTTCCGTACACATAAATTTTATTTTCTATTTTTTTTAATGTAGCACAATATGTCTGCAATCAGAAAGTGCAGTCAATTTTCACTTCTCGCTGTAAGTTTTCGAGATAATTTGACGGGTTTGTCCATAAATGGCTTCCGGGGATCAAACTTTGCTGATTTTTGTTTCGTTCCGCAAACATAAATTTTAATTTATATTTTTTGAAATGTAGTATAATGTAACTGCAATCAAAAACTGAAGTCCATTTTTACGCCTCTCTGTAAGTTTTCGAAATCATTTCAAGAGTTTGTCCACAAATGGCTTCCCGGGGTCAAATTTTAAAAATTTTGGACACATTCCGTACACATAAATATCAGTTTCTATTTTTTTTAATGTAGCACTATGTGAGTGCTACCAAAAACTGAAGTCAATTTTCACTCCTCTCTGTAAGTTTTCGAGATAATTTGACGAGTTTGTCCACAAATGCCTTCCCGGGGTCAAACTTTAAAAATTTTGGTCTCATTCCGTACACATAAGTATCAGTTTCTATTTTTTTCAATGTAGCACAATGTGACTGCTACCAAAAACTGAAGTCTATTTTCACTCCTCTGTAAGTTTTCGAGATAATTTGACGAGTTTGTCCACAAATGGCTTCCCGGGGTCAAATTTTAAAAATTTTGGTCTCGTTCCGTACACATAAATTTTATTTTCTATTTTTTTTAATGTAGCACAATATGACTGCAATCAGAAAGTGCAGTTAATTTTCACTCCTCGCTGTAAGTTTTCGAGATAATTTGACGGGTTTGTCCATAAATGGCTTCCGGGGATCAAACTTTGCTGATTTTTGTTTCGTTCCACAAACATAAATTTTAATTTATATTTTATTCATTGTATCAGAATATAACTGCAAACAAAAACTGAATTCAATTTTTACGCCTCTCTGTAAGTTTTCGAGATAATTTGACGGGTTTGTCCAGAAATGGCTTCCCGGGGTCAATCTTTCAAAATTTTCGTCTCATTCCGTACACATAAATATCAATTTCTATTTTTTTCAATGTAGCACAATGTGACTGCTACCAAAAACTGAAGTCTATTTTCACTCCTCTGTAAGTTTTCGAGATAATTTTACGTGTTTGTCCGTAAATGGCTTCCCGGGGTGAAACTTTAAAAATTTTCGTCTCTTTCCGTAAACATAAATTTTAATTTTTATTTTTTTGAATGTAGCACAATGTGACTGCAATCAGAAAGTGCAGTCAATTTTCACTCCTCGCTGTAAGTTTTCGAGATAATTTGATGGGTTTGTCCATAAATGGCCCCCGGGGATCAAACTTTAAAAATTTTTGTTTCGTTCCGCAAACATAAATTTTAATTTATATTTTTTGAAATGTAGGATAATGTAACTGCAATCAAAAACTGAAGTCCATTTTTACGCCTCTCTGTAAGTTTTCGAAATCATTTCAAGAGTTTGTCCACAAATGGCTTCCCGGGGTCAAATTTTAAAAATTTTGGACTCATTCCGTACACATAAATATCAGTTTCTATTTTTTTTAATGTAGCACTATGTGAGTGCTACCAAGAACTGAATTCAATTTTCACTCCACTCTGTAAGATTTCTAGATAATTTGACGAGTTTGTCCACAAATGGCTTCCCGGGGTCAAACTTTAAAAATTTTCGTCTCTTTCCGTAAACATAAGTATCAGTTCCTATTTTTTTTAATATAGCACATTGTGAGTGCAATCAAAAACTAAAGTCAATTTTCACTCCACTCTGTAAGCTTTCTAGATAATTTGACGAGTTTGTCCACAAATGGCTTCCCGGGGTCAAACTTTAAAAATTTTGGTCTCGTTCCGTACACATAAGTATCAGTTCCTATTTTTTTTAATATAGCACATTGTGAGTGCAATCAAAAACTAAAGTCAATTTTCACTCCTCTCTGTAAGTTTTCGAGATAATTTGACGAGTTTGTCCACAAATGGCTTCCCGGGGTCAAACTTTAAAAATTTGGGTCTCATTCCGTACACATAAGTATCAGTTTCTATTTTTTTTAATATAGCACATTGTGAGTGCAATCAAAAACTAAAGTCAATTTTCACTCCTCGCTGTAAGTTTTCGAGATAATTTGACGGGTTTGTCCATAAATGGCTTCCGGGGATCAAACTTTAAAAATTTTTGTTTCGTTCCGCAAACATAAATTTTAATTTATATTTTTTTAAATGTAGGATAATGTAACTGCAAACAAAAACTGAAGTCTATTTTTCCGCCTCTCTGTAAGTTTTCGAGATAATTTGACGAGTTTGTCCACAAATGGCTTCCCGGGGTCAATCTTTCAAAAATTTTGGTCTCATTCCGTACACATAAATATCAATTTCTATTCTTTTCAATGTAGCACAATGTGACTGCAATCAAAAACTGAAGTCAATTTTCACTCCTTTCTGTAAGTTTTCGAGATAATTTGACGAGTTTGTCCACAAATGGCTTCCCGGGGCAGACTTTAAAAATTTTGGTCTCGATCCGTGAACATAAATATCAACTTCTATTTTTTTGAGTGTAGCACAATGTGACTGCAATCAATAACTAAAGTCAATTTTCACTCCTCGCTGTAAGTTTTCGAGATAATTTGACGGGTTTGTCCATAAATGGCTTCCGGGGATCAAACTTTAAAAATTTTTGTTTCGTTCCGCAAACATAAATTTTAATTTATATTTTTTTAAATGTAGGATAATGTAACTGCAAACAAAAACTGAAGTCTATTTTTCCGCCTCTCTGTAAGTTTTCGAGATAATTTGACGAGTTTGTCCACAAATGGCTTCCCGGGGTCAATCTTTCAAAATTTTGGTCTCATTCCGTACACATAAATATCAATTTCTATTCTTTTCAATGTAGCACAATGTGACTGCAATCAAAAACTGAAGTCAATTTTCACTCCTTTCTGTAAGTTTTCGAGATAATTTGACGAGTTTGTCCACAAATGGCTTCCCGGGGGAGACTTTAAAAATTTTGGTCTCGATCCGTGAACATAAATATCAACTTCTATTTTTTTGAGTGTAGCACAATGTGACTGCAATCAATAACAAAAGTCAATTTTCACTCCTCTCTGTAATTTTTCGAGATAATTCGACGAGTTTGTCCATGAATGGCTTCCCGAGGTCAAACTTTAAACATTTTGGTCTCGTTCCGTAAACATAAATTTTATTTTCTATTTTTTTGAATGTAGCACAATATGACTGCAATCAGAAAGTGTAGTCAATTTTTACGCCTCTCTGTAAGTTTTCGAGATAATTTCAAGAGTTTGTCCACAAATGGCTTCCCGGGGTCAAATTTTAAAAATTTTGGTCTCATTCCGTATACATAAATATCAGTTTCTATTTTTTTTAATGTAGCACAATGTGAGTGCTACCAAAAACTGAAGTCAATTTTCACTCCTCTCTGTAAGTTTTCGATATAATTTGACGAGTTTGTACATAAATGGCTTCACGGGGTCAAACTTTGCTGATTTTTGTTTCGTTCCACAAACATAAATTTTAATTTATATTTTATTCATTGTATCAGAATATAACTGCAAACAAAAACTGAAGTCTATTTTCTCTCCTCTCTGTAAGTTTTGGAGATAATTTGACGAGTTTGTCCACAAATGGCTTCCCGGGGTCAATCTTTCAAAATTTTGGTCTCATTCCGTACACATAAATATCAATTTCTTTTTTTTTGAATGTAGCACAATGTGACTGCAATCAGAAACTTCAGGCAATTTTCACTCCTCTGTAAGTTTTCGAGATAATTTGACGTGTTTGTCCGTAAATGGCTTCCCGAGGTCAAACTTTAAAAATTTTGGTCTCGTTCCGTAAACATAAATTTTAATTTCTATTTTTTTGAATGTAGCACAATGTGACTGCAATCAGAAAGTGCAGTCAATTTTCACTCCTCGCTGTAAGTTTTCGAGATAATTTGACGGGTTTGTCCATAAATTGCCCCCGGGGATCAAACTTTAAAAATTTTTGTTTCGTTCCGCAAACATAAATTTTAATTTATATTTTTTGAAATGTAGGATAATGTAACTGCAATCAAAAACTGAAGTCAATTTTTACACCTCTCTGTAAGTTTTCGAGATAATTTGACGAGTTTTTCCACAAATGGCTTCCCGGGGTCAAACTTTAAAAATTTTTGGTCTCATTCCGTACACATAAGTATCAGTTTCTATTTTTTTTAATATAGCACAATGTGACTGCAATGAATAACTAAAGTCAATTTTCACTCCTCCCTGTAATTTTTCGAGATAATTCGACGAGTTTGTCCATAAATGGCTTCCCGAGGTCAAACTTTAAACATATTGGTCTCGTTCCGTAAACATAAATTTTAATTTCTATTTTTTTGAATGTAGCACAATGTGACTGCAATCAGAAAGTGCAGTCAATTTTCACTCCTCGCTGTAAGTTTTCGAGATAATTTGACGGGTTTGTCCATAAATGGCCCCCGGGGATCAAACTTTAAAAATTTTTGTTTCGTTCCGCAAACATAAATTTTAATTTATATTTTTTGAAATGTAGGATAATGTAACTGCAATCAAAAACTGAAGTCAATTTTTACGCCTCTCTGTAAGTTTTCGAGATAATTTGACGAGTTTTTCCAGAAATGGCTTCCCGGGGTCAAACTTTAAAAATTTTGGTCTCATTCCGTACACATAAGTATCAGTTTCTATTTTTTTTAATATAGCACAATGTGACTGCAATCAATAACTAAAGTCAATTTTCACTCCTCCCTGTAATTTTTCGAGATAATTCGACGAGTTTGTCCATAAATGGCTTCCCGAGGTCAAACTTTAAACATTTTGGTCTCGTTCCGTAAACATAAATTTTAATTTCTATTTTTTTGAATGAAGCACAATGTGACTGCAATCAGAAAGTGCAGTCAATTTTCACTCCTCTGTAAGTTTTCGAGATAATTTGACGAGTTTGTCCACAAACTCCTTCCCGGGGTCAAACTTTAAAAATTTTGGTCTCATTCCGTACACATAAGTATCAGTTTCTATTTTTTTCAATGTAGCACAATGTGACTGCTACCAAAAACTGAAGTCTATTTTCACTCCTCTGTAAGTTTTCGAGATAATTTGACGAGTTTGTCCACAAATGGCTTCCGGGGTCAAATTTTAAAAATTTTGGTCTCGTTCCGTACACATAAATTTTATTTTCTAATTTTTTTAATGTAGCACAATATGACTGCAATCAGAAAGTGCACTCAATTTTCACTCCTCTCTGTAAGTTTTCGAGATAATTTGACGAGTTTGTCCATAAATGGCTTCACGGGGTCAAACTTTGCTGATTTTTGTTTCGTTCCACAAACATAAATTTTAATTTATATTTTATTCATTGTATCAGAATATAACTGCAAACAAAAACTGAAGTCTATTTTCACTCCTCTCTGTAAATTTTCGAGATAATTTGACGAGTTTGTCCACAAATGGCTTCCCGGGGTCAATCTTTCAAAATTTTGGTCTCATTCCGTACACATAAATATCAGTTTCTATTTTTTTTAATGTTGAACGATGTGAGTTCTACCAAAAACTGAAGTCAATTTTCACTCCTCTCTGTAAGTTTTCGAGATAATTTGACGAGTTTGTCCATAAATGGCTTCCCGAGGTCAAACTTTAAAAATTTTGGTCTCGTTCCGTAAACATAAATTTTAATTTCTATTTTTTTGAATGTAGCACAATGTGACTGCAATCAGAAAGTGCAGTCAATTTTCACTCCTCGCTGTAAGTTTTCGAGATAATTTGACGGGTTTGTCCATAAATGGCCCCCGGGGATCAAACTTTAAAAATTTTTGTTTCGTTCCGCAAACATAAATTTTAATTTATATTTTTTGAAATGTAGGATAATGTAACTGCAATCAGAAACTGCAGTCAGTTTTCACTCCTCTCTGTAAGTTTTCGAGATAATTTGACGGGTTTGTCCATAAATGGCTTCCGGGGATCAAACTTTAAAAATTTTTGTTTCGTTCCGCAAACATAAATTTTAATTTATATTTTTTGAAATGTAGGATAATGTAACTGCAATTAAAAACTGAAGTCAATTTTTACGCCTCGCTGTAAGTTTACGAGATAATTTGACGAGTTTTTCCAAAAATGGCTTCCCGGGGTCAAACTTTAAAAATTTTGGTCTCATTCCGTACACATAAGTATCAGTTTCTATTTTTTTTAATATAGCACAATGTGACTGCAATGAATAACTAAAGTCAATTTTCACTCCTCCCTGTAATTTTTCGAGATAATTCGACGAGTTTGTCCATAAATGGCTTCCCGAGGTCAAACTTTAAACATTTTGGTCTCGTTCCGTAAACATAAATTTTAATTTCTATTTTTTTGAATGTAGCACAATGTGACTGCAATCAGAAATTGCAGTCAACTTTCACTCCTCGCTGTAAGTTTTCGAGATAATTTGACGGGTTTGTCCATAAATGGCCCCCGGGGATCAAACTTTAAAAATTTTTGTTTCGTTCCGCAAACATAAATTTTAATTTATATTTTTTGAAATGTAGGATAATGTAACTGCAATCAAAAACTGAAGTCAATTTTTACGCCTCTCTGTAAGTTTTCGAGATAATTTGACGAGTTTTTCCACAAATGGCTTCCCGGGATCAAACTTTAAAAATTTTGGTCTCATTCCGTACACATAAGTATCAGTTTCTATTTTTTTTTTAATATAGCACAATGTGACTGCAATCAATAACTAAAGTCAATTTTCACTCCTCCCTGTAATTTTTCGAGATAATTCGACGAGTTTGTCCATAAATGGCTTCCCGAGGTCAAACTTTAAACATTTTGGTCTCGTTCCGTAAACATAAATTTTAATTTCTATTTTTTTGAATGTAGCACAATGTGACTGCAATCAGAAATTGCAGTCAACTTTCACTCCTCGCTGTAATTTTTCGAGATAATTTGACGGGTTTGTCCATAAATGGCCCCCGGGGATCAAACTTTAAAAATTTTTGTTTCGTTCCGCAAACATAAATTTTAATTTATATTTTTTGAAATGTAGGATAATGTAACTGCAATTAAAAACTGAAGTCAATTTTTACGCCTCGCTGTAAGTTTACGAGATAATTTGACGAGTTTTTCCAAAAATGGCTTCCCGGGGTCAAACTTTAAAAATTTTGGTCTCATTCCGTACACATAAGTATCAGTTTCTATTTTTTTTAATATAGCACAATGTGACTGCAATCAATAACTAAAGTCAATTTTCACTCCTCCCTGTAATTTTTCGAGATAATTCGACGAGTTTGTCCATAAATGGCTTCCCGAGGTCAAACTTTAAACATTTTGGTCTCGTTCCGTACACATAAATTTTAGTTTCTATTTTTTTGAATGTAGCACAATATGACTGCAATCAGAAAGTGCAGTCTATTTTCACTCCTCTGAAAGTTTTCGAGATAATTTGACGAGTTTGTCCACAAATGGCTTCCCGGGGTCAAATTTTAAAAATTTTGGTCTCGTTCCGTACACATAAATTTTATTTTCTATTTTTTTTTAATGTAGCACAATATGACTGCAATCAGAAAGTGCAGTCAATTTTCAATTCTATCTGTAAGATTTCGAGATAATTAGACGAGTTTATCCATAAATGGCTTCCGGGGATCAAACTTTGCTGATTTTTGTTTCGTTCCGCAAACATAAATTTTAATTTCTATTTTTTTGAACGTAGCATAATGTGACTGCAATCAGAAACTGCAGTCAATTTTCACTCCTCTCTGTAAGCTTTCGAGATAATTTGACGAGTTTGTCCACAAATGGCTTCCCGGGGTCAAACTTTAAAAATTTTGTTCTCATTCCGTACACATAAATATCAGTTTCTATTTTTTTTAATATAGCACAATGTGACTGCAATGAATAACTAAAGTCAATTTTCACTCCTCCCTGTAATTTTTCGAGATAATTCGACGAGTTTGTCCATAAATGGCTTCCCGAGGTCAAACTTTTAAGATTTTTGTCTCGTTCCGGAAACATAAATTTTAATTTCTATTTTTTTGAAGGTAGCACAATGTGACTGCAATCAGAAACTGCAGTCAATTTTCACTCCTCTCTGTAAGCTTTCGAGATAATTTGACGGGTTTGTCCATAAATGGCCCCCGGGGATCAAACTTTAAAAATTTTTGTTTCGTTCCGCAAACATAAATTTTAATTTATATTTTTTGAAATGTAGGATAATGTAACTGCAATCAAAAACTGAAGTCAATTTTTACGCCTCTCTGTAAGTTTTCGAGATAATTTGACGAGTTTTTCCACAAATGGCTTCCCGGGATCAAACTTTAAAAATTTTGGTCTCATTCCGTACACATAAGTATCAGTTTCTATTTTTTTTAATATAGCACAATGTGACTGCAATCAATAACTAAAGTCAATTTTCACTCCTCCCTGTAATTTTTCGAGATAATTCGACGAGTTTGTCCATAAATGGCTTCCCGAGGTCAAACTTTAAACATTTTGGTCTCGTTCCGTAAACATAAATTTTAATTTCTATTTTTTTGAATGTAGCACAATGTGACTGCAATCAGAAATTGCAGTCAACTTTCACTCCTCGCTGTAATTTTTCGAGATAATTTGACGGGTTTGTCCATAAATGGCCCCCGGGGATCAAACTTTAAAAATTTTTGTTTCGTTCCGCAAACATAAATTTTAATTTATATTTTTTGAAATGTAGGATAATGTAACTGCAATCAAAAACTGAAGTCAATTTTTACGCCTCTCTGTAAGTTTTCGAGATAATTTGACGAGTTTTTCCACAAATGGCTTCCCGGGGTCAAACTTTAAAAATTTTGGTCTCATTCCGTACACATAAGTATCAGTTTCTATTTTTTTTAATATAGCACAATGTGACTGCAATCAATAACTAAAGTCAATTTTCACTCCTCCCTGTAATTTTTCGAGATAATTCGACGAGTTTGTCCATAAATGGCTTCCCGAGGTCAAACTTTAAACATTTTGGTCTCGTTCCGTAAACATAAATTTTAGTTTCTATTTTTTTGAATGTAGCACAATATGACTGCAATCAGAAAGTGCAGTCTATTTTCACTCCTCTGAAAGTTTTCGAGATAATTTGACGAGTTTGTCCACAAATGGCTTCCCGGGGTCAAATTTTAAAAATTTTGGTCTCGTTCCGTACACATAAATTTTATTTTCTATTTTTTTTAATGTAGCACAATATGATTGCAATCAGAAAGTGCAGTCAATTTTCACTCCTCGCTGTAAGTTTTCGAGATAATTTGACGTGTTTGTCCATAAATGGCTTCCGGGGGTCAAACTTTGCTGATTTTTGTTTCGTTCCGCAAACATAAATTTTAATTTATATTTTTTGAAATGTAGGATAGTGTAACTGCAATCAAAAACTGAAGTCCATTTTTACGCCTCTCTGTAAGTTTTAGAAATAATTTCAAGAGTTTGTCCACAAATGGCTTCCCGGGGTCAAATTTTAAAAATTTTGGACTCATTCCGTACACATAAATATCAGTTTCTATTTTTTTTTAATGTAGCACAATGTGAGTGCTACCAAAAACTGAAGTCAATTTTCACTCCTCTCTGTAAGTTTTCGAGATAATTTGACAAGTTTGTCCATAAATGGCTTCACGGGGTCAAACTTTGCTGATTTTTGTTTCGTTCCACAAACATAAATTTTAATTTATATTTTATTCATTGTATCAGAATATAACTGCAATCAAAAACTGAAGTCAATTTTCACTCCTCTCTCTAAGTTTTCGAGATAATTTGACGGGTTTGTCCATAAATGGCTTCCCGGGGTCAATCTTTCAAAATTTTGGTCTCATTCCGTACACATAAATATCAATTTCTTTTTTTTTGAATGTAGCACAATGTGACTGCAATCAGAAACTTCAGGCAATTTTCACTCCTCTCTGTAAGAATTCGAGATAATTTGACGTGTTTGTCCGTAAATGGCTTCCCGAGGTCTAACTTTAAAAATTTTGGTCTCGTTCCGTAAACATATATTTTTATTTCTATTTTTTTGAATGTAGCACAATGTGACTGCAATCAGAAAGTGCAGTCAATTTTCACTCCTCGCTGTAAGTTTTCGAGATAATTTGACGGGTTTGTCCATAAATGGCCCCCGGGGATCAAACTTTAAAAATTTTTGTTTCGTTCCGCAAACATAAATTTTAATTTATATTTTTTGAAATGTAGGATAATGTAACTGCAATCAAAAACTGAAGTCAATTTTTACGCCTCTCTGTAAGTTTTCGAGATAATTTGACGAGTTTTTCCACAAATGGCTTCCCGGGGTCAAACTTTAAAAATTTTCGTCTCTTTCCGTAAACATAAGTATCAGTTTCTATTTTTTTTAATATAGCACAATGTGACTGCAATGAATAACTAAAGTCAATTTTCACTCCTCTCTGTAAGCTTTCGAGATAATTTGACGTGTTTGTCCATAAATGGCTTCCGGGGGTCAAACTTTAAAAATTTTGGTCTCGTTCCGTAAACATAAATTTTAATTTCTATTTTTTTGAATGTAGCACAATGTGACTGCAATCAGAAAGTGCAGTCAATTTTCAATCCTCTCTGTAAGATTTCGAGATAATTAGACGAGTTTATCCATAAATGGCTTCCGGGGGTCAAACTTTAAACATTTTGGTATCGTTCCGTAAACATAAATTTTAATTTCTATTTTTTTGAATGTAGCACAATGTGACTGCAATCAGAAACTGCAGTCAATTTTCACTCCTCGCTGTAAGTTTTCGAGATAATTTGACGGGTTTGTCCATAAATGGCCCCCGGGGATCAAACTTTAAAAATTTTTGTTTCGTTCCGCAAACATAAATTTTAATTTATATTTTTTGAAATGTAGGATAATGTAACTGCAATCAAAAACTGAAGTCAATTTTTACGCCTCTCTGTAAGTTTTCGAGATAATTTGACGAGTTTTTCCACAAATGGCTTCCCGGGATCAAACTTTAAAAATTTTGGTCTCATTCCGTACACATAAGTATCAGTTTCTATTTTTTTTAATATAGCACAATGTGACTGCAATCAATAACTAAAGTCAATTTTCACTCCTCCCTGTAATTTTTCGAGATAATTCGACGAGTTTGTCCATAAATGGCTTCCCGAGGTCAAACTTTAAACATTTTGGTCTCGTTCCGTAAACATAAATTTTAATTTCTATTTTTTTGAATGTAGCACAATGTGACTGCAATCAGAAATTGCAGTCAACTTTCACTCCTCGCTGTAATTTTTCGAGATAATTTGACGGGTTTGTCCATAAATGGCCCCCGGGGATCAAACTTTAAAAATTTTTGTTTCGTTCCGCAAACATAAATTTTAATTTATATTTTTTGAAATGTAGGATAATGTAACTGCAATCAAAAAATGAAGTCAATTTTTACGCCTCTCTGTAAGTTTTCGAGATAATTTGACGAGTTTTTCCACAAATGGCTTCCCGGGATCAAACTTTAAAAATTTTGGTCTCATTCCGTACACATAAGTATCAGTTTCTATTTTTTTTAATATAGCACAATGTGACTGCAATCAATAACTAAAGTCAATTTTCACTCCTCCCTGTAATTTTTCGAGATAATTCGACGAGTTTGTCCATAAATGGCTTCCCGAGGTCAAACTTTAAACATTTTGGTCTCGTTCCGTAAACATAAATTTTAATTTCTATTTTTTTGAATGTAGCACAATGTGACTGCAATCAGAAATTGCAGTCAACTTTCACTCCTCGCTGTAATTTTTCGAGATAATTTGACGGGTTTGTCCATAAATGGCCCCCGGGGATCAAACTTTAAAAATTTTTGTTTCGTTCCGCAAACATAAATTTTAATTTATATTTTTTGAAATGTAGGATAATGTAACTGCAATTAAAAACTGAAGTCAATTTTTACGCCTCGCTGTAAGTTTACGAGATAATTTGACGAGTTTTTCCAAAAATGGCTTCCCGGGGTCAAACTTTAAAAATTTTGGTCTCATTCCGTACACATAAGTATCAGTTTCTATTTTTTTTAATATAGCACAATGTGACTGCAATCAATAACTAAAGTCAATTTTCACTCCTCCCTGTAATTTTTCGAGATAATTCGACGAGTTTGTCCATAAATGGCTTCCCGAGGTCAAACTTTAAACATTTTGGTCTCGTTCCGTAAACATAAATTTTAGTTTCTATTTTTTTGAATGTAGCACAATATGACTGCAATCAGAAAGTGCAGTCTATTTTCACTCCTCTGAAAGTTTTCGAGATAATTTGACGAGTTTGTCCACAAATGGCTTCCCGGGGTCAAATTTTAAAAATTTTGGTCTCGTTCCGTACACATAAATTTTATTTTCTATTTTTTTTAATGTAGCACAATATGACTGCAATCAGAAAGTGCAGTCAATTTTCACTCCTCGCTGTAAGTTTTCGAGATAATTTGACGGGTTTGTCCATAAATGGCTTCCGGGAGTCAAACTTTGCTGATTTTTGTTTCGTTCCGCAAACATAAATTTTATTTTATATTTTTTGAAATGTAGGATAATGTAACTGCAATCAAAAACTGAAGTCCATTTTTACGCCTCTCTGTAAGTTTTAGAAATAATTTCAAGAGTTTGTCCACAAATGGCTTCCCGGGGTCAAATTTTAAAAATTTTGGACTCATTCCGTACACATAAATATCAGTTTCTATTTTTTTTAATGTAGCACAATGTGAGTGCTACCAAAAACTGAAGTCAATTTTCACTCCTCTCTGTAAGTTTTCGAGATAATTTGACAAGTTTGTCCATAAATGGCTTCACGGGGTCAAACTTTGCTGATTTTTGTTTCGTTCCACAAACATAAATTTTAATTTATATTTTATTCATTGTATCAGAATATAACTGCCATCAGAAAGTGCAGTCAATTTTCACTCCTCTCTCTAAGTTTTCGAGATAATTTGACGGGTTTGTCCATAAATGGCTTCCCGGGGTCAATCTTTCAAAATTTTGGTCTCATTCCGTACACATAAATATCAATTTCTTTTTTTTTGAATGTAGCACAATGTGACTGCAATCAGAAAGTGCAGTCAATTTTCACTCCTCTGTAAGTTTTCGAGATAATTTGACGTGTTTGTCCGTAAATGGCTTCCCGAGGTCTAACTTTAAAAATTTTGGTCTCGTTCCGTAAACATATATTTTTATTTCTATTTTTTTGAATGTAGCACAATGTGACTGCAATCAGAAAGTGCAGTCAATTTTCACTCCTCGCTGTAAGTTTTCGAGATAATTTGACGGGTTTGTCCATAAATGGCCCCCGGGGATCAAACTTTAAAAATTTTTGTTTCGTTCCGCAAACATAAATTTTAATTTATATTTTTTGAAATGTAGGATAATGTAACTGCAATTAAAAACTGAAGTCAATTTTTACGCCTCGCTGTAAGTTTACGAGATAATTTGACGAGTTTTTCCAAAAATGGCTTCCCGGGGTCAAACTTTAAAAATTTTGGTCTCATTCCGTACACATAAGTATCAGTTTCTATTTTTTTTAATATAGCACAATGTGACTGCAATGAATAACTAAAGTCAATTTTCACTCCTCCCTGTAATTTTTCGAGATAATTCGACGAGTTTGTCCATAAATGGCTTCCCGAGGTCAAACTTTAAACATTTTGGTCTCGTTCCGTAAACATATATTTTAATTTCTATTTTTTTGAATGTAGCACAATGTGACTGCAATCAGAAAGTGCAGTCAATTTTCACTCCTCTCTGTAAGTTTTCGAGATAATTTGACGAGTTTGTCCATAAATGGCTTCCCGGGGTCAAACTTTGCTGATTTTTGTTTCGTTCCACAAACATAAATTTTAATTTATATTTTATTCATTGTATCAGAATATAACTGCAAACAAAAACTGAAGTCTATTTTTACGCCTCTCTGTAAGTTTTCGAGATAATTTGACGAGTTTGTCCACAAATGGCTTCCCGGGGTCAATCTTTCAAAATTTTGGTCTCATTCCGTACACATAAATATCAATTTCTATTTTTTTCAATGTAGCACAATGTGACTGCAATCAGAAAGTGCAGTCTATTTTCACTCCTCTGAAAGTTTTCGAGATAATTTGACGTGTTTGTCCATAAATGGCTTCCCGAGGTCAAACTTTAAAAATTTTGGTCTCGTTCCGTAAACATAAATTTTAATTTCTATTTTTTTGAATGTAGCACAATGTGACTGCAATCAGAAAGTGCAGTCAATTTTCACTCCTCGCTGTAAGTTTTCGAGATAATTTGACGGGTTTGTCCATAAATGGCCCCCGGGGATCAAACTTTAAAAATTTTTGTTTCGTTCCGCAAACATAACTTTTAATTTATATTTTTTGAAATGTAGGATAATGTAACTGCAATCAAAAACTGAAGTCAATTTTTACGCCTCTCTGTAAGTTTTCGAGATAATTTGACGAGTTTTTCCACAAATGGCTTCCCGGGGTCAAACTTTAAAAATTTTGGTCTCATTCCGTACACATAAGTATCAGTTTCTATTTTTTTTAATATAGCACAATGTGACTGCAATCAATAACTAAAGTCAATTTTCACTCCTCCCTGTAATTTTTCGAGATAATTCGACGAGTTTGTCCATAAATGGCTTCCCGAGGTCAAACTTTAAACATTTTGGTCTCGTTCCGTAAACATAAATTTTAATTTCTATTTTTTTGAATGTAGCACAATGTGACTGCAATCAGAAAGTGCAGTCAATTTTCACTCCTCTCTGTAAGTTTTCGAGATAATTTTACGTGTTTGTCCATAAATGGCTTCACGGGGTCAAACTTTGCTGATTTTTGTTTCGTTCCACAAACATAAATTTTAATTTATATTTTATTCATTGTATCAGAATATAACTGCAAACAAAAACTGAAGTCTATTTTTACGCCTCTCTGTAAGTTTTCGAGATAATTTGACGGGTTTGTCCATAAATGGCTTCACGTGGTAAATCATTCATAATATTGGTGTCGTTCCGTAAACATAAATTTTAATTTCTATTTTTTTGAATGTAGCACAATGTGACTGCAATCAGAAACTGCAGTCAATTTTCACTCCACTCTGTAAGCTTTCTAGATAATTTGACGAGTTTGTCCACAAATGTCTTCCCGGGGTCAAACTTTAAAAATTTTGGTCTCGTTCCGTAAACATAAGTATCAGTTTCTATTTTTTTCAATGTAGCACAATGTGACTGCTACCAAAAACTGAAGTCTATTTTCACTCCTCTGTAAGTTTTCGAGATAATTTGACGAGTTTGTCCACAAATGGCTTCCCGGGGTCAAATATTAAAAATTTTGGTCTCGTTCCGTACACATAAATTTTATTTTCTATTTTTTTTAATGTAGCACAATGTGACTGCAATCAGAAAGTGCAGTCAATTTTCACTCCTCGCTGTAAGTTTTCGAGATAATTTGACGGGTTTGTCCATAAATGGCTTCCGGGGATCAAACTTTGCTGATTTTTGTTTCGTTCCGCAAACATAAATTTTAGTTTATATTTTTTGAAATGTAGGACAATGTAACGGCAATCAAAAACTGAAGTCCATTTTTACGCCTCTCTGTAAGTTTTCGAAATAATTTCAAGAGTTTGTCCACAAATGGCTTCCCGGGGTCAAATTTTAAAAATTTTGGACTCATTCCGTACACATAAATATCAGTTTCTATTTTTTTTAATGTAGCACAATGTGAGTGCTACCAAAAACTGAAGTCAATTTTCACTCCTCTCTGTAAGTTTTCGAGATAATTTGACAAGTTTGTCCATAAATGGCTTCACGGGGTCAAACTTTGCTGATTTTTGTTTCGTTCCACAAACATAAATTTTAATTTATATTTTATTCATTGTATCAGAATATAACTGCAATCAAAAACTGAAGTCAATTTTCACTCCTCTCTCTAAGTTTTCGAGATAATTTGACTGGTTTGTCCATTAAGGGCTTCCCGGGGTCAATCTTTCAAAATTTTGGTCTCATTCCGTACACATAAATATCAATTTCTTTTTTTTTGAATGTAGCACAATGTGACTGCAATCAGAAAGTGCAGTCAATTTTCACTCCTCTGTAAGTTTTCGAGATAATTTGACGTGTTTGTCCGTAAATGGCTTCCCGAGGTCAAACTTTAAAAATTTTGGTCTCGTTCCGTAAACATAAATTTTTATTTCTATTTTTTTGAATGTAGCACAATGTGACTGCAATCAGAAAGTGCAGTCAATTTTCACTCCTCGCTGTAAGTTTTCGAGATAATTTGACGGGTTTGTCCATAAATGGCCCCCGGGGATCAAACTTTAAAAATTTTTGTTTCGTTCCGCAAACATAAATTTTAATTTATATTTTTTGAAATGTAGGATAATGTAACTGCAATCAAAAACTGAAGTCAATTTTTACGCCTCTCTGTAAGTTTTCGAGATAATTTGACGAGTTTTTCCACAAATGGCTTCCCGGGGTCAAACTTTAAAAATTTTGGTCTCATTCCGTACACATAAGTATCAGTTTCTATTTTTTTTAATATAGCACAATGTGACTGCAATGAATAACTAAAGTCAATTTTCACTCCTCCCTGTAATTTTTCGAGATAATTCGACGAGTTTGTCCATAAATGGCTTCCCGAGGTCAAACTTTAAACATTTTGGTCTCGTTCCGTAAACATAAATTTTAATTTCTATTTTTTTGAATGTAGCACAATGTGACTGCAATCAGAAAGTGCAGTCAATTTTCACTCCTCACTGTAAGTTTTCGAGATAATTTGACGAGTTTGTCCATAAATGGCTTCACGGGGTCAAACTTTGCTGATTTTTGTTTCGTTCCACAAACATAAATTCTAATTTATATTTTATTCATTGTATCAGAATATAACTGCAAACAAAAACTGAAGTCTATTTTTACGCCTCTCTGTAAGTTTTCGAGATAATTTGACGAGTTTGTCAACAAATGGCTTCCCGGGGTCAATCTTTCAAAATTTTGGTCTCATTCCGTACACATAAATATCAATTTCTATTTTTTTCAATGTAGCACAATGTGACTGCTACCAAAAACTGAAGTCTATTTTCACTCCTCTGTAAGTTTTCGAGATAATTTGACGTGTTTGTCCGTAAATGGCTTCCCGAGGTCAAACTTTAAAAATTTTGGTCTCGTTCCGTAAACATAAATTTTAATTTCTATTTTTTGAATGTAGCACAATGTGACTGCAATCAGAAAGTGCAGTCAATTTTCACTCCTCTGTAAGTTTTCGAGATAATTTGACGAGTTTGTCCACAAATGCCTTCCCGGGGTCAAACTTTAAAAATTTTGGTCTCATTCCGTACACATAAGTATCAGTTTCTATTTTTTGAAATGTAGGATAATGTAACTGCAATCAAAAACTGAAGTCTATTTTCACTCCTCTGTAAGTTTTCGAGATAATTTGACGGGTTTGTCCATAAATGGCCCCCGGGGATCAAACTTTAAAAATTTTTGTTTCGTTCCGCAAACATAAATTTTAATTTATATTTTTTGAAATGTAGGATAATGTGACTGCAATCAAAATATGAAGTAAATTTTTACGCCTCTCTGTAAGTTTTCGAGATAATTTGACGAGTTTTTCCAAAAATGGCTTACCGGGGTCAAACTTTAAAAATTTTGGTCTCATTCCGTACACATAAGTATCAGTTTCTATTTTTTTTAATATAGCACAATGTGACTGCAATGAATAACTAAAGTCAATTTTCACTCCTCCCTGTAATTTTTCGAGATAATTCGACGAGTTTGTCCATAAATGGCTTCCCGAGGTCAAACTTTAAACATTTTGGTCTCGTTCCGTAAACATAAATTTTAATTTCTATTTTTTTGAATGTAGCACAATGTGACTGCAATCAGAAAGTGCAGTCAATTTTCACTCCTCACTGTAAGTTTTCGAGATAATTTGACGAGTTTGTCCATAAATGGCTTCACGGGGTCAAACTTTGCTGATTTTTTTTTCGTTCCACAAACATAAATTCTAATTTATATTTTATTCATTGTATCAGAATATAACTGCAAACAAAAACTGAAGTCTATTTTTACGCCTCTCTGTAAGTTTTCGAGATAATTTGACGAGTTTGTCAACAAATGGCTTCCCGGGGTCAATCTTTCAAAATTTTGGTCTCATTCCGTACACATAAATATCAATTTCTATTTTTTTCAATGTAGCACAATGTGACTGCTACCAAAAACTGAAGTCTATTTTCACTCCTCTGTAAGTTTTCGAGATAATTTGACGTGTTTGTCCGTAAATGGCTTCCCGAGGTCAAACTTTAAAAATTTTGGTCTCGTTCCGTAAACATAAATTTTAGTTTCTATTTTTTTGAATGTAGCACAATATGACTGCAATCAGAAAGTGCAGTCTATTTTCACTCCTCTGAAAGTTTTCGAGATAATTTGACGAGTTTGTCCACAAATGTCTTCCCGGGGTCAAACTTTAAAAATTTTGGTCTCATTCCGTACACATAAGTATCAGTTTCTATTTTTTGAAATGTAGGATAATGTAACTGCAATCAAAAACTGAAGTCTATTTTCACTCCTCTGTAAGTTTTCGTGATAATTTGACGAGTTTGTCCACAAATGGCTTCCCGGGGTCAAATTTTAAAAATTTTGGTCTCGTTCCGTACACATAAATATCAATTTCTATTTTTTTCAATGTAGCACAATGTGACTGCTACCAAAAACTGAAGTCTATTTTCACTCCTCTGTAAGTTTTCGAGATAATTTGACGTGTTTGTCCGTAAATGGCTTCCCGAGGTCAAACTTTAAAAATTTTGGTCTCGTTCCGTAAACATAAATTTTAATTTCTATTTTTTTGAATGTAGCACAATATGACTGCAATCAGAAAGTGCAGTCAATTTTCACTCCTCGCTGTAAGTTTTCGAGATAATTTGACGGGTTTGTCCATAAATGGCTTCCGGGGATCAAACTTTGCTGATTTTTGTTTCGTTCCGCAAACATAAATTTTAATTTATATTTTTTGAAATGTAGGATAATGTAACTGCAATCAAAAACTGAAGTCCATTTTTACGCCTCTCTGTAAGTTTTCGAAATAATTTCAAGAGTTTGTCCACAAATGGCTTCCCGGGGTCAAATTTTAAAAATTTTGGACTCATTCCGTACACATAAATATCAGTTTCTATTTTTTTTAATGTAGCACAATGTGAGTGCTACCAAAAACTGAAGTCAATTTTTACTCCCCTCTGTAAGTTTTCGAGATAATTAGACGAGTTTCTCCATAAATGGCTTCCCGGGTTCAAACTTTGAAGATTTTTGTATCGTTCCGCAAACATAAATTTTAATTTCTATTTTATTCATTGTATCAGAATATAACTGCAAACAAAAACTGAAGTCTATTTTCACTCCTCTCTGTAAGTTTTCGAGATAATTTGACGAGTTTGTCCACAAATGGCTTCCCGGGGTCAATCTTTCAAAATTTTGGTCTCATTCCGTACACATAAATATCAATTTCTATTTTTTTCAATGTAGCACAATGTGACTGCTACCAAAAACTGAAGTCTATTTTCACTCCTCTGTAAGTTTTCGAGATAATTTGACGTGTTTGTCCGTAAATGGCTTCCCGAGGTCAAACTTTAAAAATTTTGGTCTCGTTCCGTAAACATAAATTTTAATTTCTATTTTTTTGAATGTAGCACAATGTGACTGCAATCAGAAAGTGCAGTCAATTTTCACTCCTCGCTGTAAGTTTTCGAGATAATTTGACGGGTTTGTCCATAAATGGCCCCCGGGGATCAAACTTTAAAAATTTTTGTTTCGTTCCGCAAACATAAATTTTAATTTATATTTTTTGAAATGTAGGATAATGTAACTGCAATCAAAAACTGAAGTCAATTTTTACGCCTCTCTGTAAGTTTTCGAGATAATTTGACGAGTTTTTCCACAAATGGCTTCCCGGGGTCAAACTTTAAAAATTTTGGTCTCATTCCGTACACATAAGTATCAGTTTCTATTTTTTTTTAATATAGCACAATGTGACTGCAATGAATAACTAAAGTCAATTTTCACTCCTCCCTGTAATTTTTCGAGATAATTCGACGAGTTTGTCCATAAATGGCTTCCCGAGGTCAAACTTTAAACATTTTGGTCTCGTTCCGTAAACATAAATTTTAATTTCTATTTTTTTTGAATGTAGCACAATGTGACTGCAATCAGAAAGTGCAGTCAATTTTCACTCCTCGCTGTAAGTTTTCGAGATAATTTGACGGGTTTGTCCATAAATGGCCCCCGGGGATCAAACATTAAAAATTTTTGTTTCGTTACGCAAAAATAAATTTTAATTATATTTTTTGAAATGAAGTATAATGTAAATGCAATCAAAAACAGAATTCAATTTTTACGCCTCTCAGTAAGTTTTCTAGATAAATTGACAAGTTTGTCCAAAAATGGCTTCCCGGGGTCAAACTTTAAAAATTTTGGTCTCATTCCGTACACATAAGTATCAGTTTCTATTTTTTTTAATATAGCACAATGTGACTGCAATCAATAACTAAAGTCAATTTTCACTCCTCCCTGTAATTTTTCGAGATAATTCGACGAGTTTGTCCATAAATGGCTTCCCGAGGTCAAACTTTCAACATTTTGGTCTCGTTCCGTAGACATAAATTTTAATTTCTATTTTTTTGAATGTAGCACAATGTGACTGCAATCAGAAAGTGCAGTCAATTTTCACTCCTCTGTAAGTTTTCGAGATAATTTGACGAGTTTGTCCACTTATGCCTTCCCGGGGTCAAACTTTAAAAATTTTTGTTTCGTTCCGCAAACATAAATTTTAATTTATATTTTTTGAAATGTAGGATAATGTAACTGCAATCAAAAACTGAAGTCAATTTTTACGCCTCTCTGTAAGTTTTCGAGATAATTTGACGAGTTTTTCCACAAATGGCTTCCCGGGGTCAAACTTTAAAAATTTTGGTGTCATTCCGTACACATAAGTATCAGTTTCTATTTTTTTTAATATAGCACAATGTGACTGCAATCAATAACTAAAGTCAATTTTCACTCCGCCCTGTAATTTTTCGAGATAATTAGACGAGTTTATCCATAAATGGCTTCCGGGGGTCAAACTTTAAACATTTTGGTATCGTTCCGTAAACATAAATTTTAATTTCTATTTTTTTGAATGTAGCACAATGTGACTGCAATCAGAAAGTGCAGTCAATTTTCAATCCTCTCTGTAATTTTTCGAGATAATTTGACGGGTTTGTCCATAAATGGCTTCACGGGGTCAAACTTTGCTGATTTTTGTTTCGTTCCACAAACATAAATTTTAATTTATATTTTATTCATTGTATCAGAATATAACTGCAAACAAAAACTGAATTCAATTTTTACGCCTCTCTGTAAGTTTTCGAGATAATTTGACGAGTTTGTCCACAAATGGCTTCCCGGGGTCAATCTTTCAAAATTTTGGTCTCATTCCGTACACATAAATATCAATTTCTATTTTTTTCAATGTAGCACAATGTGACTGCTACCAAAAACTGAAGTCTATTTTCACTCCTCTGTAAGTTTTCGAGATAATTTGACGTGTTTGTCCGTAAATGGCTTCCCGAGGTCAAACTTTATAAATTTTTGTCTCGTTCCGTAAACATAAATTTTATTTTCTATTTTTTTGAATGTAGCACAATGTGACTGCAATCAGAAAGTGCAGTCAATTTTCACTCCTCGCTGTAAGTTTTCGAGATAATTTGACGGGTTTGTCCATAAATGGCCCCCGGGGATCAAACTTTAAAAATTTTTGTTTCGTTCCGCAAACATAAATTTTAATTTATATTTTTTGAAATGTAGGATAATGTAACTGCAATCAAAAACTGAAGTCAATTTTTACGCCTCTCTGTAAGTTTTCGAGATAATTTGACGAGTTTTTCCACAAATGGCTTCCCGGGGTCAAACTTTAAAAATTTTGGTCTCATTCCGTACACATAAGTATCAGTTTCTATTTTTTTTAATATAGCACAATGTGACTGCAATGAATAACTAAAGTCAATTTTCACTCCTCTCTTTAAATTTTCGAGATAATTAGACGAGTTTGTCCATAAATGGCTTCCCGGGGTCAAACTTTAAACATTTTGGTCTCGTTCCGTAAACATAAATTTTAATTTCTATTTTTTTGAATGTAGCACAATGTGACTGCAATCAGAAAGTGCAGTCAATTTTCACTCCTCTCTCTAAGTTTTCGAGATAATTTGACGGGTTTGTCCATAAATGGCCCCCGGGGATCAAACTTTAAAAATTTTTGTTTCGTTCCACCAAAAAAAAATTTTAATTTATATTTTTTGAAATGTAGGATAATGTAACTGCAATCAAAAACTGAAGTCAATTTTGACGCCTCTCTGTAAGTTTTCGAGATAATTTGACGAGTTTGTCCACAAGTG
This sequence comes from Diplolepis rosae, assembly GCA_030998225.1. NCBI lineage: Eukaryota > Metazoa > Arthropoda > Insecta > Hymenoptera > Diplolepididae > Diplolepis > Diplolepis rosae. The sequence continues at coordinate 939,459 of JAPYXD010000729.1, read as the reverse complement.
GCTTCCCGGGGTCAAACTTTCAAAATTTTGGTCTCATTCCGTACACATAAATATCAATTTCTATTTTTTTCAATGTAGCACAATGTGACTGCTACCAAAAACTGAAGTCTATTTTCACTCCTCTCTGTAAGCTTTCGAGATAATTTGACGTGTTTGTCCATAAATGGCTTCCCGAGGTCAAACTTTAAAAATTTTGGTCTCGTTCCGTAAACATAAATTTTAATTTCTATTTTTTTGAATGTAGCACAATGTGACTGCAATCAGAAAGTGCAGTCAATTTTCAATCCTCTCTGTAAGATTTCGAGATAATTAGACGAGTTTATCCATAAATGGCTTCCGGGGGTCAAACTTTAAAAATTTTGGTCTCGTTCCGTACACATAAGTATCAGTTTCTATTTTTTTTAATATAGCACAATGTGACTGCAATGAATAACTAAAGTCAATTTTCACTCCTCCCTGTAATTTTTCGAGATAATTCGACGAGTTTGTCCATAAATGGCTTCCCGAGGTCAAACTTTAAAAATTTTGGTCTCATTCCGTACACATAAGTATCAGTTTCTATTTTTTTTAATATAGCACAATGTGACTGCAATCAATAACTAAAGTCAATTTTCACTCCTCCCTGTAATTTTTCGAGATAATTCGACGAGTTTGTCCATAAATGGCTTCCCGAGGTCAAACTTTCAACATTTTGGTCTCGTTCCGTAAACATAAATTTTAATTTCTATTTTTTTGAATGTAGCACAATGTGACTGCAATCAGAAAGTGCAGTCAATTTTCACTCCTCTGTAAGTTTTCGAGATAATTTGACGAGTTTGTCCACAAATGCCTTCCCGGGGTCAAACTTTAAAAATTTTTGTTTCGTTCCGCAAACATAAATTTTAATTTATATTTTTTGAAATGTAGGATAATGTAACTGCAATTAAAAACTGAAGTCAATTTTTACGCCTCGCTGTAAGTTTACGAGATAATTTGACGAGTTTTTCCAAAAATGGCTTCCCGGGGTCAAACTTTAAAAATTTTGGTGTCATTCCGTACACATAAGTATCAGTTTCTATTTTTTTTAATATAGCACAATGTGACTGCAATCAATAACTAAAGTCAATTTTCACTCCGCCCTGTAATTTTTCGAGATAATTCGACGAGTTTGTCCATAAATGGCTTCCCGAGGTCAAACTTTAAACATTTTGGTCTCGTTCCGTAAACATAAATTTTAATTTCTATTTTTTTGAATGTAGCACAATGTGACTGCAATCAGAAAGTGCAGTCAATTTTCACTCCTCTCTGTAAGTTTTCGAGATAATTTGACGAGTTTGTCCATAAATGGCTTCACGGGGTCAAACTTTGCTGATTTTTGTTTCGTTCCACAAACATAAATTTTAATTTATATTTTATTCATTGTATCAGAATATAACTGCAAACAAAAACTGAATTCAATTTTTACGCCTCTCTGTAAGTTTTCGAGATAATTTGACGAGTTTGTCCACAAATGGCTTCCCGGGGTCAATCTTTCAAAATTTTGGTCTCATTCCGTACACATAAATATCAATTTCTATTTTTTTCAATGTAGCACAATGTGACTGCTACCAAAAACTGAAGTCTATTTTCACTCCTCTGTAAGTTTTCGAGATAATTTGACGTGTTTGTCCGTAAATGGCTTCCCGAGGTCAACCTTTAAAAAGTTTGGTCTCGTTCCGTAAACATAGATTTTAATTTCTATTTTTCTGAATGTAGCACAATGTGACTGCAATCAGAAACTGCAGTCAATTTTCACTCCTCGCTGTAAGTTTTCGAGATAATTTGACGGGTTTGTCCATAAATGGCCCCCGGGGATCAAACTTTAAAAATTTTTGTTTCGTTCCGCAAACATAAATTTTAGTTTATATTTTTTGAAATGTAGGACAATGTAACTGCAATCAAAAACTGAAGTCAATTTTTACGCCTCTCTGTAAGTTTTCGAGATAATTTGACGGGTTTGTCCATAAATGGCTTCCCGAGGTCAAACTTTAAAAATTTTGGTCTCGTTCCGTAAACATAAATTTTATTTTCTATTTTTTTGAATGTAGCACAATATGACTGCAATCAGAAAGTGCAGTCTATTTTCACTCCTCTGAAAGTTTTCGAGATAATTTGACGAGTTTGTCCACAAATGGCTTCCCGGGGTCAAACTTTGCTGATTTTTGTTTCGTTCCGCAAACATAAATTTTAAATTATATTTTTTGAAATGTAGGATAATGTAACTGCAATCAAAAACTGAAGTCCATTTTTACGCCTCTCTGTAAGTTTTCGAGATAATTTCAAGAGTTTGTCCACAAATGGCTTCCCGGGGTCAATCTTTCAAAATTTTGGTCTCATTCCGTACACATAAATATCAGTTTCTATTTTTTTTAATGTAGCACAATGTGAGTGCTACCAAAAACTGAAGTCAATTTTCACTCCTCTCTGTAAGTTTTCGAGATAATTTGACAAGTTTGTCCATAAATGGCTTCACGGGGTCAAACTTTGCTGATTTTTGTTTCGTTCCACAAACATAAATTTTAATTTATATTTTATTCATTGTATCAGAATATAACTGCAAACAAAAACTAAAGTCTATTTTTACGCCTCTCTGTAAGTTTTCGAGATAATTTGACGGGTTTGTCCATAAATGGCTTCCCGGGGTCAATCTTTCAAAATTTTGGTCTCATTCCGTACACATAAATATCAATTTCTTTTTTTTTGAATGTAGCACAATGTGACTGCAATCAGAAACTTCAGGCAATTTTCACTCCTCTGTAAGTTTTCGAGATAATTTGACGTGTTTGTCCGTAAATGTCTTCCCGAGGTCAAACTTTAAAAATTTTGGTCTCGTTCCGTAAACATAAATTTTAATTTCTATTTTTTTGAATGTAGCACAATGTGACTGCAACCAAAAACTGAAGTCAATTTTTACGCCTCTCTGTAAGTTTTCGAGATAATTTGACGAGTTTGTCCACAAATGGCTTCCCGGGGCAAACTTTAAAAATTTTGGTCTTATTCCGTACACATAAGTATCAGTTTCTATTTTTTTTAATATAGCACAATGTGACTGCAATCAATAACTAAAGTCAATTTTCACTCCTCCCTGTAATTTTTCGAGATAATTCGACGAGTTTGTCCATAAATGGCTTCCCGAGGTCAAACTTTCAACATTTTGGTCTCGTTCCGTAAACATAAATTTTAATTTCTATTTTTTTGAATGTAGCACAATGTGACTGCAATCAGAAAGTGCAGTCAATTTTCACTCCTCTGTAAGTTTTCGAGATAATTTGACGAGTTTGTCCACAAATGCCTTCCCGGGGTCAAACTTTAAAAATTTTTGTTTCGTTCCGCAAACATAAATTTTAATTTATATTTTTTGAAATGTAGGATAATGTAACTGCAATCAAAAACTGAAGTCAATTTTTACGCCTCTCTGTAAGTTTTCGAGATAATTTGACGAGTTTTTCCACAAATGGCTTCCCGGGGTCAAACTTTAAAAATTTTGGTGTCATTCCGTACACATAAGTATCAGTTTCTATTTTTTTTAATATAGCACAATGTGACTGCAATCAATAACTAAAGTCAATTTTCACTCCGCCCTGTAATTTTTCGAGATAATTCGACGAGTTTGTCCATAAATGGCTTCCCGAGGTCAAACTTTAAACATTTTGGTCTCGTTCCGTAAACATAAATTTTAGTTTCTATTTTTTTGAATGTAGCACAATGTGACTGCAATCAGAAAGTGCAGTCAATTTTCACTCCTCTCTGTAAGTTTTCGAGATAATTTGACGGGTTTGTCCATAAATGGCTTCACGGGGTCAAACTTTGCTGATTTTTGTTTCGTTCCACAAACATAAATTTTAATTTATATTTTATTCATTGTATCAGAATATAACTGCAAACAAAAACTGAATTCAATTTTTACGCCTCTCTGTAAGTTTTCGAGATAATTTGACGAGTTTGTCCACAAATGGCTTCCCGGGGTCAATCTTTCAAAATTTTGGTCTCATTCCGTACACATAAATATCAATTTCTATTTTTTTCAATGTAGCACAATGTGACTGCTACCAAAAACTGAAGTCTATTTTCACTCCTCTGTAAGTTTTCGAGATAATTTGACGTGTTTGTCCGTAAATGGCTTCCCGAGGTCAAACTTTAAAAATTTTGGTCTCGTTCCGTAAACATAAATTTTAATTTCTATTTTTTTGAATGTAGCACAATGTGACTGCAATCAGAAAGTGCAGTCAATTTTCACTCCTCGCTGTAAGTTTTCGAGATAATTTGATGGGTTTGTCCATAAATGGCCCCCGGGGATCAAACTTTAAAAATTTTTGTTTCGTTCCGCAAACATAAATTTTAATTTATATTTTTTGAAATGTAGGATAATGTAACTGCAATCAAAAACTGAAGTCAATTTTTACGCCTCTCTGTAAGTTTTCGAGATAATTTGACGAGTTTTTCCACAAATGGCTTCCCGGGGTCAAACTTTAAAAATTTTGGTCTCATTCCGTACACATAAGTATCAGTTTCTATTTTTTTTAATATAGCACAATGTGACTGCAATGAATAACTAAAGTCAATTTTCACTCCTCCCTGTAATTTTTCGAGATAATTCGACGAGTTTGTCCATAAATGGCTTCCCGAGGTCAAACTTTAAACATTTTGGTCTCGTTCCGTAAACATAAATATTAATTTCTATTTTTCTGAATGTAGCACAATGTGACTGCAATCAGAAAGTGCAGTCAATTTTCACTCCTCGCTGTAAGTTTTCGAGATAATTTGATGGGTTTGTCCATAAATGGCCCCCGGGGATCAAACTTTAAAAATTTTTGTTTCGTTCCGCAAAAATAAATTTTAATTTATATTTTTTGAAATGTAGGATAATGTAACTGCAATCAAAAACTGAAGTCAATTTTTACGCCTCTCTGTAAGTTTTCGAGATAATTTGACGAGTTTTTTCCACAAATGGCTTCCCGGGGTCAAACTTTAAAAATTTTGGTCTCATTCCGTACACATAAGTATCAGTTTCTATTTTTTTTAATATAGCACAATGTGACTGCAATCAATAACTAAAGTCAATTTTCACTCCTCCCTGTAATTTTTCGAGATAATTCGACGAGTTTGTCCATAAATGGCTTCCCGAGGTCAAACTTTCAACATTTTGGTCTCGTTCCGTAAACATAAATTTTAATTTCTATTTTTTTGAATGTAGCACAATGTGACTGCAATCAGAAAGTGCAGTCAATTTTCACTCCTCTGTAAGTTTTCGAGATAATTTGACGAGTTTGTCCACAAATGCCTTCCCGGGGTCAAACTTTAAAAATTTTTGTTTCGTTCCGCAAACATAAATTTTAATTTATATTTTTTGAAATGTAGGATAATGTAACTGCAATTAAAAACTGAAGTCAATTTTTACGCCTCGCTGTAAGTTTACGAGATAATTTGACGAGTTTTTCCAAAAATGGCTTCCCGGGGTCAAACTTTAAAAATTTTGGTGTCATTCCGTACACATAAGTATCAGTTTCTATTTTTTTTAATATAGCACAATGTGATTGCAATCAATAACTAAAGTCAATTTTCACTCCGCCCTGTAATTTTTCGAGATAATTCGACGAGTTTGTCCATAAATGGCTTCCCGAGGTCAAACTTTAAACATTTTGGTCTCGTTCCGTAAACATAGATTTTAATTTCTATTTGTCTGAATGTAGCACAATGTGACTGCAATCAGAAAGTTCAGTCAATTTTCACTCCTCTCTGTAAGTTTTCGAGATAATTTGACGAGTTTGTCCATAAATGGCTTCACGGGGTCAAACTTTGCTGATTTTTGTTTCGTTCCACAAACATAAATTTTAATTTATATTTTATTCATTGTATCAGAATATAACTGCAAACAAAAACTGAATTCAATTTTTACGCCTCTCTGTAAGTTTTCGAGATAATTTGACGAGTTTGTCCACAAATGGCTTCCCGGGGTCAATCTTTCAAAATTTTGGTCTCATTCCGTACACATAAATATCAATTTCTATTTTTTTCAATGTAGCACAATGTGACTGCTACCAAAAACTGAAGTCTATTTTCACTCCTCTGTAAGTTTTCGAGATAATTTGACGAGTTTGTCCATAAATGGCTTCCCGAGGTCAAACTTTAAAAATTTTGGTCTCGTTCCGTAAACATAAATTTTAATTTCTATTTTTTTGAATGTAGCACAATGTGACTGCAATCAGAAAGTGCAGTCAATTTTCACTCCTCGCTGTAAGTTTTCGAGATAATTTGACGGGTTTGTCCATAAATGGCCCCCGGGGATCAAACTTTAAAAATTTTTGTTTCGTTCCGCAAACATAAATTTTAATTTATATTTTTTGAAATGTAGGACAATGTAACTGCAATCAAAAACTGAAGTCAATTTTTACGCCTCTCTGTAAGTTTTCGAGATAATTTGACGGGTTTGTCCATAAATGGCTTCCCGAGGTCAAACTTTAAAAATTTTGGTCTCGTTCCGTAAACATAAATTTTAGTTTCTATTTTTTTGAATGTAGCACAATATGACTGCAATCAGAAAGTGCAGTCTATTTTCACTCCTCTGAAAGTTTTCGAGATAATTTGACGAGTTTGTCCATAAATGGCTTCCGGGGATCAAACTTTGCTGATTTTTGTTTCGTTCCGCAAACATAAATTTTAATTTATGTTTTTTGAAATGTAGGATAATGGACCTGCAATCAAAAACTGAAGTCCATTTTTACGCCTCTCTGTAAGTTTTCGAGATAATTTCAAGAGTTTGTCCACAAATGGCTTCCCGGGGTCAATCTTTCAAAATTTTGGTCTCATTCCGTACACATAAATATCAGTTTCTATTTTTTTTAATGTAGCACAATGTGAGTGCTACCAAAAACTGAAGTCAATTTTCACTCCTCTCTGTAAGTTTTCGAGATAATTTGACAAGTTTGTCCATAAATGGCTTCACGGGGTCAAACTTTGCTGATTTTTGTTTCGTTCCACAAACATAAATTTTAATTTATATTTTATTCATTGTATCAGAATATAACTGCAAACAAAAACTAAAGTCTATTTTTACGCCTCTCTCTAAGTTTTCGAGATAATTTGACGGGTTTGTCCATAAATGGCTTCCCGGGGTCAATCTTTCAAAATTTTGGTCTCATTCCGTACACATAAATATCAATTTCTTTTTTTTTGAATGTAGCACAATGTGACTGCAATCAGAAACTTCAGGCAATTTTCACTCCTCTGTAAGTTTTCGAGATAATTTGACGTGTTTGTCCGTAAATGTCTTCCCGGGGTGAAACTTTAAAAATTTTCGTCTCGTTCCGTAAACATAAATTTTAATTTCTATTTTTTTGAATGTAGCACAATGTGACTGCAGACAAAAACTGAAGTCAATTTTGACGCCTCTCTGTAAGGTTTCGAGATAATTTGACGAGTGTGTCCAGAAATGGCTTCGCGGGGCAAACTTTAAAAATTTTGGTCTTATTCCGTACACATAAGTATCAGTTTCTATTTTTTTTAATATAGCACAATGTGACTGCAATCAATAACTAAAGTCAATTTTCACTCCTCCCTGTAATTTTTCGAGATAATTCGACGAGTTTGTCCATAAATGGCTTCCCGGGGTCAAACTTTAAAAATTTTGGTCTCGTTCCGTAAACATAAATTTTAATTTCTATTTTTTTGAATGTAGCACAATGTGACTGCAATCAGAAACTGCAGTCAATTTTCACTCCTCTCTGTAAGTTTTCGAGATAATTTGACGAGTTTGTCCATAAATGGCTTCACGGGGTCAAACTTTGCTGATTTTTGTTTCGTTCCACAAACATAAATTTTAATTTATATTTTATTCATTGTATCAGAATATAACTGCAAACAAAAACTGAAGTCTATTTTTACGCCTCTCTGTAAGTTTTCGAGATAATTTGACGGGTTTGTCCACAAATGGCGTCCCGGGGTCAATTTTTCAAAATTTTGGTCTCATTCCGTACACATAAATATCAATTTCTATTTTTTTCAATGTAGCACAATGTGACTGCTACCAAAAACTGAAGTCTATTTTCACACCTCTGTAAGTTTTCGAGATAATTTGACGTGTTTGTCCGTAAATGGCTTCCCGAGGTCAAACTTTAAAAATTTTGGTCTCGTTCCGTAAACATAAATTTTAATTTCTATTTTTTTGAATGTAGCACAATGTGACTGCAATCAGAAAGTGCAGTCAATTTTCACTCCTCGCTGTAAGTTTTCGAGATAATTTGATGGGTTTGTCCATAAATGGCCCCCGGGGATCAAACTTTTATAATTTTGGTCTTGTTCCGCAAACATAAATTTAAATTTATACTTTTATAAATATAGTACAATGTGACTGCAATCAATAACTGAAGTCAATTTTTACGCCTCTCTGTAAGTTTTCGAGATAATTTGACGGGTTTGTCCATAAATGGCTTCCCGAGGTCAAACTTTAAAAATTTTGGTCTCGTTCCGTAAACATAAATTTTATTTTCTATTTTCTTGAATGTAGCACAATGTGACTGCCATCAGAAAGTGCAGTCAATTTTCACTCCTCTCTCTAAGTTTTCGAGATAATTTGACGGGTTTGTCCATAAATGGCTTCCGGGGATCAAACTTTGCTGATTTTTGTTTCGTTCCGCAAACATAAATTTTAATTTATGTTTTTTGAAATGTAGGATAATGTAACTGCAATCAAAAACTGACGTCAATTTTGACGCCTCTCTTTAAGTTTTCGAGATAATTTGACGAGTTTGTCCATAAATGGCTTCCCGGGGTCAAACTTTAAAAATTTTGGTCTCATTCCGTACACATAAATATCAATTTCTATTTTTTTGAGTGTAACACAATGTGACTGCAATCAGAAACTGCAGTCAATTTTCACTCCTCTCTGTAAGTTTTCGAGATAATTTGTCGAGTTTGTGCATATATGGCTTCACGGGGTCAAACTTTGCTGATTTTTGTTTCGTTCCACAAACATAAATTTTAATTTATATTTTATTCATTGTATCAGAATATAACTGCAAACAAAAACTGAAGTCTATTTTTACGCCTCTCTGTAAGTTTTCGAGATAATTTGACGGGTTTGTCCACAAATGGCGTCCCGGGGTCAATTTTTCAAAATTTTGGTCTCATTCCGTACACATAAATATCAATTTCTATTTTTTTCAATGTAGCACAATGTGACTGCTACCAAAAACTGAAGTCTATTTTCACACCTCTGTAAGTTTTCGAGATAATTTGACGGGTTTGTCCATAAATGGCTTCCCGAGGTCAAACTTTAAAAAGTTTGGTCTCGTTCCGTAAACATAAATTTTAATTTCTATTTTTTTGAATGTGGCACAATGTGACTGCAAACAGAAAGTGCAGGCAATTTTAACGCCTCGCTGTAAGTTTTCGAGATAATTTGACGGGTTTGTCCATAAATGGCCCCCGGGGATCAAACTTTAAAAATTTTTGTTTCGTTCCGCAAACATAAATTTTAATTTATGTTTTTTGAAATGTAGGATAATGTAACTGCAATCAAAAACTGACGTCAATTTTGACGCCTCTCTGTAAGCTTTCGAGATAATTTGACGGGTTTGTCCATAAATGGCTTCCCGAGGTCAAACTTTAAAAATTTTGGTCTCGTTCCGTAAACATAAATTTTAGTTTCTATTTTTTTGAATGTAGCACAATATGACTGCAATCAGAAAGTGCAGTCTATTTTCACTCCTCGCTGTAAGTTTTCGAGATAATTTGACGAGTTTGTCCACAAATGGCTTCCGGGGATCAAACTTTGCTGATTTTTGTTTCGTTCCGCAAACATAAATTTTAATTTATATTTTTTGAAATGTAGGATAATGTAACTGCAATCAAAAACTGAAGTCCATTTTTACGCCTCTCTGTAAGTTTTCGAGATAATTTCAAGAGTTTGTCCACAAATGGCTTCCCGGGGTCAATCTTTCAAAATTTTGGTCTCATTCCGTACACATAAATATCAGTTTCTATTTTTTTTAATGTAGCACAATGTGAGTGCTACCAAAAACTGAAGTCAATTTTCACTCCTCTCTGTAAGTTTTCGAGATAATTTGACAAGTTTGTCCATAAATGGCTTCACGGGGTCAAACTTTGCTGATTTTTGTTTCGTTCCACAAACATAAATTTTAATTTATATTTTATTCATTGTATCAGAATATAACTGCAAACAAAAACTAAAGTCTATTTTTACGCCTCTCTCTAAGTTTTCGAGATAATTTGACGGGTTTGTCCATAAATGGCTTCCCGGGGTCAATCTTTCAAAATTTTGGTCTCATTCCGTACACATAAATATCAATTTCTTTTTTTTTGAATGTAGCACAATGTGACTGCAATCAGAAAGTGCAGTCAATTTTCACTCCTCTGTAAGTTTTCGAGATAATTTGACGTGTTTGTCCGTAAATGTCTTCCCGAGGTCAAACTTTAAAAATTTTGGTCTCGTTCCGTAAACATAAATTTTAATTTCTATTTTTTTGAATGTAGCACAATGTGACTGCAATCAGAAAGTGCAGTCAATTTTCACTCCTCGCTGTAAGTTTTCGAGATAATTTGACGGGTTTGTCCATAAATGGCCCCCGGGGATCAAACTTTAAAAATTTTTGTTTCGTTCCGCAAACATAAATTTTAATTTATATTTTTTGAAATGTAGGATAATGTAACTGCAATCAAAAACTGAAGTCAATTTTTACGCCTCTCTGTAAGTTTTCGAGATAATTTGACGAGTTTTTCCACAAATGGCTTCCCGGGGTCAAACTTTAAAAATTTTGGTCTTATTCCGTACACATAAGTATCAGTTTCTATTTTTTTTAATATAGCACAATGTGACTGCAATCAATAACTAAAGTCAATTTTCACTCCTCCCTGTAATTTTTCGAGATAATTCGACGAGTTTGTCCATAAATGGCTTCCCGAGGTCAAACTTTAAAAATTTTGGTCTCGTTCCGTAAACATAAATTTTAGTTTCTATTTTTTTGAATGTAGCACAATGTGACTGCAATCAGAAAGTGCAGTCAATTTTCACTCCTCTCTGTAATTTTTCGAGATAATTTGACGGGTTTGTCCATAAATGGCTTCCGGGGTCAAACTTTGCTGATTTTTGTTTCGTTCCACAAACATAAATTTTAATTTATATTTTATTCATTGTATCAGAATATAACTGCAAACAAAAACTGAAGTCTATTTTTACGCCTCTCTGTAAGTTTTCGAGATAATTTGACGGGTTTGTCCACAAATGGCGTCCCGGGGTCAATTTTTCAAAATTTTGGTCTCATTCCGTACACATAAATATCAATTTCTATTTTTTTCAATGTAGCACAATGTGACTGCTACCAAAAACTGAAGTCTATTTTCACACCTCTGTAAGTTTTCGAGATAATTTGACGTGTTTGTCCGTAAATGGCTTCCCGAGGTCAAACTTTAAAAATTTTGGTCTCGTTCCGTAAACATAAATTTTAATTTCTATTTTTTTGAATGTAGCACAATGTGACTGCAATCAGAAAGTGCAGTCAACTTTCACTCCTCGCTGTAAGTTTTCGAGATAATTTGACGGGTTTGTCCATAAATGGCCCCCGGGGATCAAACTTTAAAAATTTTTGTTTCGTTCCGCAAACATAAATTTTAATTTATATTTTTTGAAATGTAGGATAATGTAACTGCGATCAAAAACTGAAGTCAATTTTTACGCCTCTCTGTAAGTTTTCGAGATAATTTGACGGGTTTGTCCATAAATGGCTTCCCGAGGTCAAACTTTAAAAATTTTGGTCTCGTTCCGTAAAGATAAATTTTAATTTCTATTTTTTTGAATGTAGCATAATGTGACTGCAATCAGAAACTGCAGTCAATTTTCACTCCTCGCTGTAAGTTTTCGAGATAATTTGACGGGTTTGTCCATAAATGGCTTCCGGGGATCAAACTTTGCTGATTTTTGTTTCGTTCCGCAAACATAAATTTTAATTTATATTTTTTGAAATGTAGTATAATGTAACTGCAATCAAAAACTGAAGTCCATTTTTACGCCTCTCTGTAAGTTTTCGAGATAATTTCAAGAGTTTGTCCACAAATGGCTTCCCGGGGTCAATCTTTCAAAATTTTGGTCTCATTCCGTACACATAAATATCAGTTTCTATTTTTTTTAATGTAGCACAATGTGAGTGCTACCAAAAACTGAAGTCAATTTTCACTCCTCTCTGTAAGTTTTCGAGATAATTTGACAAGTTTGTCCATAAATGGCTTCACGGGGTCAAACTTTGCTGATTTTTGTTTCGTTCCACAAACATAAATTTTAATTTATATTTTATTCATTGTATCAGAATATAACTGCAAACAAAAACTAAAGTCTATTTTTACGCCTCTCTGTAAGTTTTCGAGATAATTTGACGAGTTTGTCCACAAATGGCTTCCCGGGGTCAATCTTTCAAAATTTTGGTCTCATTCCGTACACATAAATATCAATTTCTTTTTTTTTGAATGTAGCACAATGTGACTGCAATCAGAAACTTCAGGCAATTTTCACTCCTCTCTGTAAGTCTTCGAGATAATTTGACGGGTTTGTCCATAAATGGCTTCCCGAGTTCAACCTTTAAAAAGTTTGGTCTCGTTCCGTAAACATAAATATTAATTTCTATTTTTCTGAATGTAGCACAATGTGACTGCAATCAGAAAGTGCAGTCAATTTTCACTCCTCGCTGTAAGTTTTCGAGATAATTTGATGGGTTTGTCCATAAATGGCCCCCGGGGATCAAACTTTAAAAATTTTTGTTTCGTTCCGCAAACATAAATTTTAATTTATATTTTTTGAAATGTAGGATAATGTAACTGCAATCAAAAACTGAAGTCAATTTTTACGCCTCTCTGTAAGTTTTCGAGATAATTTGACGAGTTTTTCCACAAATGGCTTCCCGGGGTCAAACTTTAAAAATTTTGGTCTTATTCCGTACACATAAGTATCAGTTTCTATTTTTTTTAATATCGCACAATGTGACTGCAATCAATAACTAAAGTCAATTTTCACTCCTCCCTGTAATTTTTCGAGATAATTCGACGAGTTTGTCCATAAATGGCTTCCCGAGGTCAAACTTTAAAAATTTTGGTCTCGTTCCGTAAACATAAATTTTAGTTTCTATTTTTTTGAATGTAGCACAATGTGACTGCAATCAGAAAGTGCAGTCAATTTTCACTCCTCTCTGTAAGTTTTCGAGATAATTTGACGAGTTTGTCCATAAATGGCTTCACGGGGTCAAACTTTGCTGATTTTTGTTTCGTTCCACAAACATAAATTTTAATTTATATTTTATTCATTGTATCAGAATATAACTGCAAACAAAAACTGAAGTCTATTTTTACGCCTCTCTGTAAGTTTTCGAGATAATTTGACGGGTTTGTCCACAAATGGCGTCCCGGGGTCAATTTTTCAAAATTTTGGTCTCATTCCGTACACATAAATATCAATTTCTATTTTTTTCAATGTAGCACAATGTGACTGCTACCAAAAAACTGAAGTCAATTTTCACTCCTCTCTGTAAGTTTTCGAGATAATTTGACAAGTTTGTCCATAAATGGCTTCACGGGGTCAAACTTTGCTGATTTTTGTTTCGTTCCACAAACATAAATTTTAATTTATATTTTATTCATTGTATCAGAATATAACTGCAAACAAAAACTAAAGTCTATTTTTACGCCTCTCTGTAAGTTTTCGAGATAATTTGACGGGTTTGTCCATAAATGGCTTCCCGGGGTCAATCTTTCAAAATTTTGGTCTCATTCCGTACACATAAATATCAATTTCTTTTTTTTGAATGTAGCACAATGTGACTGCAATCAGAAACTTCAGGCAATTTTCACTCCTCTGTAAGTTTTCGAGATAATTTGACGTGTTTGTCCGTAAATGTCTTCCCGAGGTCAAACTTTAAAAATTTTGGTCTCGTTCCGTAAACATAAATTTTAATTTCTATTTTTTTGAATGTAGCACAATGTGACTGCAATCAGAAAGTGCAGTCAATTTTCACTCCTCGCTGTAAGTTTTCGAGATAATTTGACGGGTTTGTCCATAAATGGCCCCCGGGGATCAAACTTTAAAAATTTTTGTTTCGTTCCGCAAACATAAATTTTAATTTATATTTTTTGAAATGTAGGATAATGTAACTGCAATCAAAAACTGAAGTCAATTTTTACGCCTCTCTGTAAGTTTACGAGATAATTTGACGAGTTTTTCCAAAAATGGCTTCCCGGGGTCAAACTTTAAAAACTTTGGTCTTATTCCGTACACATAAGTATCAGTTTCTATTTTTTTTAATATCGCACAATGTGACTGCAATCAATAACTAAAGTCAATTTTCACTCCTCCCTGTAATTTTTCGAGATAATTCGACGAGTTTGTCCATAAATGGCTTCCCGAGGTCAAACTTTAAACATTTTGGTCTCGTTCCGTAAACATAAATTTTAATTTCTATTTTTTTGAATGTAGCACAATGTGACTGCAATCAGAAAGTGCAGTCAATTTTCACTCCTCTCTGTAAGTTTTCGAGATAATTTGACGAGTTTGTCCATAAATGGCTTCACGGGGTCAAACTTTGCTGATTTTTGTTTCGTTCCACAAACATAAATTTTAATTTATATTTTATTCATTGTATCAGAATATAACTGCAAACAAAAACTGAAGTCTATTTTTACGCCTCTCTGTAAGTTTTCGAGATAATTTGACGGGTTTGTCCACAAATGGCGTCCCGGGGTCAATTTTTCAAAATTTTGGTCTCATTCCGTACACATAAATATCAATTTCTATTTTTTTCAATGTAGCACAATGTGACTGCTACCAAAAACTGAAGTCTATTTTCACACCTCTGTAAGTTTTCGAGATAATTTGACGTGTTTGTCCGTAAATGGCTTCCCGAGGTCAAACTTTAAAAATTTTGGTCTCGTTCCGTAAACATAAATTTTAATTTCTATTTTTTTGAATGTAGCACAATGTGACTGCAATCAGAAAGTGCAGTCAACTTTCACTCCTCGCTGTAAGTTTTCGAGATAATTTGACGGGTTTGTCCATAAATGGCCCCCGGGGATCAAACTTTAAAAATTTTTGTTTCGTTCCGCAAACATAAATTTTAATTTATATTTTTTGAAATGTAGGATAATGTAACTGCAATCAAAAACTGAAGTCAATTTTTACGCCTCTCTGTAAGTTTTCGAGATAATTTGACGGGTTTGTCCATAAATGGCTTCCCGAGGTCAAACTTTAAAAATTTTGGTCTCGTTCCGTAAACATAAATTTTATTTTCTATTTTTTGAATGTAGCACAATATGACTGCAATCAGAAAGTGCAGTCAATTTTCACTTCTCGCTGTAAGTTTTCGAGATAATTTGACGGGTTTGTCCATAAATGGCTTCCGGGGATCAAACTTTGCTGATTTTTGTTTCGTTCCGCAAACATAAATTTTAATTTATGTTTTTTGAAATGTAGGATAATGTAACTGCAATCAAAAACTGAAGTCCATTTTTACGCCTCTCTCTAAGTTTTCGAGATAATTTGACGTGTTTGTCCATAAATGGCTTCCCTGGGTCAATCTTTCAAAAATTTGGTCTCATTCAGTACACATAAATATCAATTTATATTTTCTTTAATTTAGCACAATGTGAGTGCTACCAAAAACTGAAGTCAATTTTCACTCCTCTCTGTAAGTTTTCGAGATAATTTGACAAGTTTGTCCATAAATGGCTTCACGGGGTCAAACTTTGCTGATTTTTGTTTCGTTCCACAAACATAAATTTTAATTTATATTTTATTCATTGTATCAGAATATAACTGCAAACAAAAACTAAAGTCTATTTTTACGCCTCTCTGTAAGTTTTCGAGATAATTTGACGAGTTTGTCCACAAATGGCTTCCCGGGGTCAAACTTTAAAAATTTTGGTCTCATTCCGTACACATAAATATCAATTTCTATTTTTTTGAGTGTAACACAATGTGACTGCAATCAGAAACTGCAGTCAATTTTCACTCCTCTCTGTAAGTTTTCGAGATAATTTGACGTGTTTGTCCGTAAATGTCTTCCCGAGGTCAAACTTTAAAAAGTTTGGTCTCGTTCCGTAAACATAAATATTAATTTCTATTTTTCTGAATGTAGCACAATGTGACTGCAATCAGAAAGTGCAGTCAATTTTCACTCCTCGCTGTAAGTTTTCGAGATAATTTGATGGTTTTGTCCATAAATGGCCCCCGGGGATCAAACTTTAAAAATTTTTGTTTCGTTCCGCAAACATAAATTTTAATTTATATTTTTTGAAATGTAGGATAATGTAACTGCAATCAAAAACTGAAGTCAATTTTTACGCCTCTCTGTAAGTTTTCGAGATAATTTGACGAGTTTTTCCACAAATGGCTTCCCGGGGTCAAACTTTAAAAATTTTGGTCTTATTCCGTACACATAAGTATCAGTTTCTATTTTTTTTAATATCGCACAATGTGACTGCAATCAATAACTAAAGTCAATTTTCACTCCTCTCTGTACTTGTTCGAGATACTTTGACGAGTTTGTCCATAAATGGCTTCCCGAGGTCAAACTTTAAAAATTTTGGTCTCGTTCCGTAAACATAAATTTTAATTTCTATTTTTTTGAATGTAGCACAATGTGACTGCAATCAGAAAGTGCAGTCAATTTTCAATCCTCTCTGTAAGATTTCGAGATAATTAGACGAGTTTATCCATAAATGGCTTCCGGGGGTCAAACTTTGCTGATTTTTGTTTCGTTCCGCAAACATAAATTTTAATTTATATTTTATTCATTGTATCAGAATATAACTGCAAACAAAAACTGAAGTCTATTTTTACGCCTCTCTGTAAGTTTTCGAGATAATTTGACGGGTTTGTCCACAAATGGCGTCCCGGGGTCAATTTTTCAAAATTTTGGTCTCATTCCGTACACATAAATATCAATTTCTATTTTTTTCAATGTAGCACAATGTGACTGCTACCAAAAACTGAAGTCTATTTTCACACCTCTGTAAGATTTCGAGATAATTTGACGTGTTTATCCATAAATGGCTTCCGGTGGTCAAACTTTAAAAATTTTGGTCTCGTTCCGTAAACATAAATTTTAATTTCTATTTTTTTGAATGTAGCACAATGTGACTGCAATCAGAAAGTGCAGTCAATTTTCACTCCTCGCTGTAAGTTTTCGAGATAATTTGACGGGTTTGTCCATAAATGGCCCCCGGGGATCAAACTTTAAAAATTTTTGTTTCGTTCCGCAAACATAAATTTTAATTTATATTTTTTGAAATGTAGGATAGTGTAACTGCAATCAAAAACTGAAGTCAATTTTGACGCCTCTCTGTAAGTTTTCGAGATAATTTGACGAGTTTGTCCACAAATGGCTTCCCGAGGTCAAACTTTAAAAATTTTGGTCTCGTTCCGTAAACATAAATTTTAGTTTCTAATTTTTAGAATGTAGCACAAAAAGACTGCAATCAGAAATTGCAGTCAATTTTCACTCCTCGCTGTAAGTTTTCGAGATAATTTGACGGGTTTGTCCATAAATGGCTTCCGGGGATCAAACTTTGCTGATTTTTGTTTCGTTCCACAAACATAAATTTTAATTTATATTTTATTCATTGTATCAGAATATAACTGCAAACAAAAACTGAAGTCTATTTTTACGCCTCTCTGTAAGTTTTCGAGATAATTTGACGGGTTTGTCCACAAATGGCGTCCCGGGGTCAATTTTTCAAAATTTTGGTCTCATTCCGTACACATAAATATCAATTTCTATTTTTTTCAATGTAGCACAATGTGACTGCTACCAAAAACTGAAGTCTATTTTCACACCTCTGTAAGTTTTCGAGATAATTTGACGTGTTTGTCCACAAATGGCTTCCCGAGGTCAAACTTTAAAAATTTTGGTCTCGTTCCGTAAACATAAATTTTAGTTTCTATTTTTTTGAATGTAGCACAATGTGACTGCAATCAGAAAGTGCAGTCAATTTTCACTCCTCGCTGTAAGTTTTCGAGATAATTTGATGGGTTTGTCCATAAATGGCCCCCGGGGATCAAACTTTAAAAATTTTTGTTTCGTTCCGCAAACATAAATTTTAATTTATATTTTTTGAAATGTAGGATAATGTAACTGCAATCAAAAACTGAAGTCAATTTTTACGCCTCTCTGTAAGCTTTCGAGATAATTTGACGGGTTTGTCCATAAATGGCTTCCCGAGGTCAAACTTTAAAAATTTTGTTCTCGTTCCGTAAACATAAATTTTAATTTCTATTTTTTTGAATGTAGCACAATATGACTGCAATCAGAAACTGCAGTCAATTTTCACTCCTCTCTGTAAGCTTTCGAGATAATTTGACGGGTTTGTCCATAAATGGCTTCCGGGGATCAAACTTTGCTGATTTTTGTTTCGTTCCGCAAACATAAATTTTAATTTATGTTTTTTGAAATGTAGGATAATGTAACTGCAATCAAAAACTGACGTCAATTTTGACGCCTCTCTTTAAGTTTTCGAGATAATTTCAAGAGTTTGTCCACAAATGGCTTCCCGGGGTCAAACTTTAAAAATTTTGGTCTCATTCCGTACACATAAATATCAATTTCTATTTTTTTGAGTGTAACACAATGTGACTGCAATCAGAAACTGCAGTCAATTTTCACTCCTCTCTGTAAGTTTTCGAGATAATTTGACGTGTTTGTCCGTAAATGTCTTCCCGAGGTCAAACTTTAAAAATTTTGGTCTCGTTCCGTAAACATAAATTTTATTTTCTATTTTTTTGAATGTAGCACAATGTGACTGCAATCAGAAAGTGCAGTCAATTTTCACTCCTCGCTGTAAGTTTTCGAGATAATTAGACGAGTTTGTCCATAAATGGCCCCCGGGGATCAAACTTTAAAAATTTTTGTTTCGTTCCGCAAACATAAATTTTAATTTATATTTTGTGAAATGTAGGATAATGTAACTGCAATCAAAAACTGAAGTCAGTTTTTACGCCTCTCTGTAAGTTTTCGAGATAATTTGACGAGTTTTTCCACAAATGGCTTCCCGGGGTCAAACTTTAAAAATTTTGGTCTTATTCCGTACACATAAGTATCAGTTTCTATTTTTTTTAATATAGCACAATGTGACTGCAATCAATAACTAAAGTCAATTTTCACTCCTCCCTGTAATTTTTCGAGATAATTCGACGAGTTTGTCCATAAATGGCTTCCGGGGGTCAAACTTTAAAAATTTTGGTCTCGTTCCGTAAACATAAATTTTAATTTCTATTTTTTTGAATGTAGCACAATGTGACTGCAATCAGAAACTGAAGTCAATTTCCAATCCTCTCTGTAAGTTTTCGAGATAATTAGACGAGTTTGTCCATAAATGGCTTCCCGGGGTCAAACTTTGCTGATTTTTGTGTCGTTCCGCAAACATAAATTTTAATTTATATTTTATTCATTGTATCAGAATATAACTGCAAACAAAAACTGAAGTCTATTTTTACGCCTCTCTGTAAGTTTTCGAGATAATTTGACGGGTTTGTCCACAAATGGCGTCCCGGGGTCAATTTTTCAAAATTTTGGTCTCATTCCGTACACATAAATATCAATTTCTATTTTTTTCAATGTAGCACACTGTGACTGCTACCAAAAACTGAAGTCTATTTTCACACCTCTGTAAGTTTTCGAGATAATTTGACGTGTTTGTCCGTAAATGGCTTCCCGAGTTCAAACTTTAAAAAGTTTGGTCTCGTTCCGTAAACATAAATTTTAATTTCTATTTTTCTGAATGTAGCACAATGTGACTGCAATCAGAAAGTGCAGTCAATTTTCACTCCTCGCTGTAAGTTTTCGAGATAATTTGATGGGTTTGTCCATAAATGGCCCCCGGGGATCAAACTTTAAAAATTTTTGTTTCGTTCCGCAAACATAAATTTTAATTTATATTTTTTGAAATGTAGGATAATGTAACTGCAATCAAAAACTGAAGTCATTTTTTACGCCTCTCTGTAAGTTTTCGAGATAATTTGACGGGTTTGTCCATAAATGGCTTCCCGAGGTCAAACTTTAAAAATTTTGGTCTCGTTACGTAAACATAAATTTTAATTTCTATTTTTTTGAATGTAGCACAATATGACTGCAATCAGAAATTGCAGTCAATTTTCACTCCTCGCTGTAAGTTTTCGAGATAATTTGACGGGTTTGTCCATAAATGGCTTCCGGGGATCAAACTTTGCTGATTTTTGTTTCGTTCCGCAAACATAAATTTTAATTTATATTTTTTGAAATGTAGGATAATGTAACTGCAATCAAAAACTGAAGTCCATTTTTACGCCTCTCTGTAAGTTTTCGAGATAATTTCAAGAGTTTGTCCACAAATGGCTTCCCGGGGTCAATCTTTCAAAATTTTGGTCTCATTCCGTACACATAAATATCAGTTTCTATTTTTTTTAATGTAGCACAATGTGAGTGCTACCAAAAACTGAAGTCAATTTTCACTCCTCTCTGTAAGTTTTCGAGATAATTTGACAAGTTTGTCCATAAATGGCTTCACGGGGTCAAACTTTGCTGATTTTTGTTTCGTTCCACAAACATAAATTTTAATTTATATTTTATTCATTGTATCAGAATGTAACTGCAAACAAAAACTAAAGTCTATTTTTACGCCTCTCTGTAAGTTTTCGAGATAATTTGACGAGTATGTCCACAAATGGCTTCCCGGGGTCAATCTTTCAAAATTTTGGTCTCATTCCGTACACATAAATATCAATTTCTATTTTTTTCAATGAAGCACAATGTGACTGCAATCAGAAAGTGCAGTCAATTTTCACTCCTCTGTAAGTTTTCGAGATAATTTGACGTGTTTGTCCGTAAATGTCTTCCCGAGGTCAAACTTTAAACATTTTGGTCTCGTTCCGTAAACATAAATTTTAATTTCTATTTTTTTGAATGTAGCACAATGTGACTGCAATCAGAAAGTGCAGTCAATTTTCACTCCTCGCTGTAAGTTTTCGAGATAATTTGACGGGTTTGTCCATAAATGGCCCCCGGGGATCAAACTTTAAAAATTTTTGTTTCGTTCCGCAAACATAAATTTTAATTTATATTTTTTGAAATGTAGGATAATGTAACTGCAATCAAAAACTGAAGTCAATTTTTACGCCTCTCTGTGAGTTTTCGAGATAATTTGACGAGTTTTTCCACAAATGGCTTCCCGGGGTCAAACTTTAAAAATTTTGGTCTCATTCCGTACACATAAGTATCAGTTTCTATTTTTTTAATATAGCACAATGTGACTGCAATGAATAACTAAAGTCAATTTTCACTCCTCCCTGTAATTTTTCGAGATAATTCGACGAGTTTGTCCATAAATGGCTTCCCGAGGTCAAACTTTAAACATTTTGGTCTCGTTCCGTAAACATAAATTTTAATTTCTATTTTTTTGAATGTAGCACAATGTGACTGCAATCAGAAAGTGCTGTCAATTTTCACTCCTCTCTGTAAGTTTTCGAGATAATTTGACGAGTTTGTCCATAAATGGCCCCCGGGGATCAAACTTTAAAAATTTTTGTTTCGTTCCGCAAACATAAATTTTAATTTATATTTTTTGAAATGTAGGATAATGTAACTGCAATCAAAAACTGAAGTCAATTTTTACGCCTCTCTGTAAGTTTTCGAGATAATTTGACGAGTTTTTCCACAAATGGCTTCCCGGGGTCAAACTTTAAAAATTTTGGTCTCATTCCGTACACATAAGTATCAGTTTCTATTTTTTTTAATATAGCACAATGTGACTGCAATCAATAACTAAAGTCAATTTTCACTCCTCCCTGTAATTTTTCGAGATAATTCGACGAGTTTGTCCATAAATGGCTTCCCGAGGTCAAACTTTAAACATTTTGGTCTCGTTCCGTAAACAAAAATTTTAATTTCTATTTTTTTGAATGTAGCACAATGTGACTGCAATCAGAAAGTTCAGTCAATTTTCACTCCTCTGTAAGTTTTCGAGATAATTTGACGAGTTTGTCCACAAATGCCTTCCCGGGGTCAAACTTTAAAAATTTTTGTTTCGTTCCGCAAACATAAATTTTAATTTATATTTTTTGAAATGTAGGATAATGTAACTGCAATCAAAAACTGAAGTCAATTTTTACGCCTCTCTGTAAGTTTTCGAGATAATTTGACGAGTTTTTCCACAAATGGCTTCCCGGGGTCAAACTTTAAAAATTTTGGTCTCATTCCGTACACATAAGTATCAGTTTCTATTTTTTTTAATATAGCACAATGTGACTGCAATCAATAACTAAAGTCAATTTTCACTCCTCCCTGTAATTTTTCGAGATAATTCGACGAGTTTGTCCATAAATGGCTTCCCGAGGTCAAACTTTAAACATTTTGGTCTCGTTCCGTAAACATAAATTTTAATTTCTATTTTTTTGAATGTAGCACAATGTGACTGCAATCAGAAAGTGCAGTCAATTTTCACTCCTCGATGTAAGTTTTCGAGATAATTTGACGGGTTTGTCCATAAATGGCCCCCGGGGATCAAACTTTAAAAATTTTTGTTTCGTTCCGCAAACATAAATTTTAATTTATATTTTTTGAAATGTAGGATAATGTAACTGCAATCAAAAACTGAAGTCAATTTTTACGCCTCTCTGTAAGTTTTCGAGATAATTTGACGAGTTTTTTCCACAAATGGCTTCCCGGGGTCAAACTTTAAAAATTTTGTTCTCATTCCGTACACATAAGTATCAGTTTCTATTTTTTTTAATATAGCACAATGTGACTGCAATGAATAACTAAAGTCAATTTTCACTCCTCTCTGTAAGTTTTCGAGATAATTTGACGAGTTTGTCCATAAATGGCTTCACGGGGTCAAACTTTGCTGATTTTTGTTTCGTTCCACAAACATAAATTTTAATTTATATTTTATTCATTGTATCAGAATATAACTGCAAACAAAAACTGAATTCAATTTTTACGCCTCTCTGTAAGTTTTCGAGATAATTTGACGAGTTTGTCCACAAATGGCTTCCCGGGGTCAATCTTTCAAAATTTTGGTCTCATTCCGTACACATAAATATCAATTTCTATTTTTTTCAATGTAGCACAATGTGACTGCTACCAAAAACTGAAGTCAATTTTCACTCCTCTCTGTAAGTTTTCGAGATAATTTGACGAGTTTGTCCATAAATGGCTTCCCGAGGTCAACCTTTAAAAAGTTTGGTCTCGTTCCGTAAACATAGATTTTAATTTCTATTTTTCTGAATGTAGCACAATGTGACTGCAATCAGAAAGTGCAGTCAATTTTCACTCCTCGCTGTAAGTTTTCGAGATAATTTCACGGGTTTGTCCATAAATGGCTTCCGGGGATCAAACTTTCCTTATTTTTGTTTCGTTCCGCAAACATAAATTTTAGTTTATATTTTTTGAAATGTAGGACAATGTAACTGCAATCAAAAACTGAAGTCAATTTTTACGCCTCTCTGTAAGTTGTCGAGATAATTTGACGGGTTTGTCCATAAATGGCTTCCGGGGATCAAACTTTGCTGATTTTTGTTTCGTTCCGCAAACATAAATTTTAATTTATATTTTTTGAAATGTAGTATAATGTAACTGCAATCAAAAACTGAAGTCAATTTTTACGCCTCTCTGTAAGTTTTCGAGATAATTTGACAAGTTTGTCCATAAATGGCTTCCGGGGATCAAACTTTGCTGATTTAAGTTTCGTTCCGCGAACATAAATTTTAATTTATATTTTGTTCATTGTATCAGAATATAACTGCAAACAAAAACTAAAGTCTATTTTTACGCCTCTCTTTAAGTTTTCGAGATAATTTGACGAGTTTGTCCACAAATGGCTTCCCGGGGTCAAACTTTAAAAATTTTGGTCTCATTCCGTACACATAAATATCAATTTCTATTTTTTTGAGTGTAGCACAATGTGACTGCAGTCAGAAACTGCAGTCAATTTTCACTCCTCTCTGTAAGTTTTCGAGATAATTTGACGTGTTTGTCCGTAAATGGCTTCCCGAGGTCAAACTTTAAAAATTTTGGTCTCGTTCCGTAAACATAAATTTTAATTTCTATTTTTTTGAATGTAGCACAATGTGACTGCAATCAGAAAGTGCAGTCAATTTTCACTCCTCGCTGTAAGTTTTCGAGATAATTTGACGGGTTTGTCCATAAATGGCCCCCGGGGATCAAACTTTAAAAATTTTTGTTTCGTTCCGCAAACATAAATTTTATTTATATTTTTTGAAATGTAGTATAATGTAACTGCAATCAAAAACTGAAGTCAATTTTTACGCCTCTCTGTAAGTTTTCGAGATAATTTGACAAGTTTGTCCATAAATGGTTTCCCGGAGTCAAACTTTAATCATTTTGGTCTCGTTCCGTAAACATAAATTTTAATTTCTATTTTTTTGAATGTAGCACAATGTGACTGCAATCAGAAAGTGCAGTCAATTTTCACTCCTCTCTGTAAGTTTTCGAGATAATTTGACGGGTTTGTCCATAAATGGCTTCCGGGGGTCAAACTTTGATCATTTTTGTGTCGTTCCACAAACATAAATTTTAATTTATATTTTATTCATTGTATCAGAATATAACTGCAAACAAAAACTGAAGTCTATTTTTACGCCTCTCTGTAAGTTTTCGAGATAATTTGACGGGTTTGTCCACAAATGGCGTCCCGGGGTCAATCTTTCAAAATTTTTGTCTAATTCCGTACACATTAATATCAATTTCTATTTTTTTCAATGTAGCACAATGTGACTGCTGCCAAAAACTGAAGTCTATTTTCACTCCTCTGAAAGTTTTCGAGATAATTTGACGGGTTTGTCCATAAATGGCTTCCGGGGGTCAAACTTTGCTGATTTTTGTTTCGTTCCGCAAACATAAATTTTAGTTTATATTTTTTGAAATGTAGTATAATGTAACTGCAATCAAAAACTGAAGTCAATTTTTACGCCTCTCTGTAAGTTTTCGAGATAATTTCAAGAGTTTGTCCACAAATGGCTTCCCGGGGTCAATCTTTCAAAATTTTGGTCTCATTCCGTACACATAAATATCAGTTTCTATTTTTTTTAATGTAGCACAATGTGAGTGCTACCAAAAACTGAAGTCAATTTTCACTCCTCTCTGTAAGTTTTCGAGATAATTTGACAAGTTTGTCCATAAATGGCTTCACGGGGTCAAACTTTGCTGATTTTTGTTTCGTTCCACAAACATAAATTTTAATTTATATTTTATTCATTGTATCAGAATATAACTGCAAACAAAAACTAAAGTCTATTTTTACGCCTCTCTGTAAGTTTTCGAGATAATTTGACGAGTTTGTCCACAAATGGCTTCCCGGGGTCAATCTTTCAAAATTTTGGTCTCATTCCGTACACATAAATATCAATTTCTATTTTTTTCAATGTAGCACAATGTGACTGCAATCAGAAAGTGCAGTCAATTTTTCACTCCTCTGTAAGTTTTCGAGATAATTTGACGTGTTTGTCCGTAAATGTCTTCCCGAGGTCAAACTTTAAAAATTTTGGTCTCGTTCCGTAAACATAAATTTTAATTTCTATTTTTTTGAATGTAGCACAATGTGACTGCAATCAGAAAGTGCAGTCAATTTTCACTCCTCGCTGTAAGTTTTCGAGATAATTTGACGGGTTTGTCCATAAATGGCCCCCGGGGATCAAACTTTAAAAATTTTTGTTTCGTTCCGCAAACATAAATTTTAATTTATATTTTTTGAAATGTAGGATAATGTAACTGCAATCAAAAACTGAAGTCAACTTTTACGCCTCTCTGTAAGTTTTCGAGATAATTTGACGAGTTTTTCCACAAATGGCTTCCCGGGGTCAAACTTTAAAAATTTTGGTCTTATTCCGTACACATAAGTATCAGTTTCTATTTTTTTTAATATAGCACAATGTGACTGCAATCAATAACTAAAGTCAATTTTCACTCCTCCCTGTAATTTTTCGAGATAATTCGACGAGTTTGTCCATAAATGGCTTCCCGAGGTCAAACTTTAAACATTTTGGTCTCGTTCCGTAAACATAAATTTTAATTTCTATTTTTTTGAATGTAGCACAATGTGACTGCAATCAGAAAGTGCAGTCAATTTTCACTCCTCTCTGTAAGTTTTCGAGATAATTTGACGAGTTTGTCCATAAATGGCTTCACGGGGTCAAACTTTGCTGATTTTTGTTTCGTTCCACAAACATAAATTTTAATTTATATTTTATTCATTGTATCAGAATATAACTGCAAACAAAAACTGAAGTCTATTTTTACGCCTCTCTGTAAGTTTTCGAGATAATTTGACGGGTTTGTCCACAAATGGCGTCCCGGGGTCAATTTTTCAAAATTTTGGTCTCATTCCGTACACATAAATATCAATTTCTATTTTTTTCAATGTAGCACAATGTGACTGCAATCAGAAAGTGCAGTCAATTTTCACACCTCTGTAAGTTTTCGAGATAATTTGACGTGTTTGTCCGTAAATGGCTTCCCGAGGTCAAACTTTAAAAAGTTTGGTCTCGTTCCGTAAACATAAATTTTAATTTCTATTTTTCTGAATGTAGCACAATGTGACTGCAATCAGAAAGTGCAGTCAATTTTCACTCCTCGCTGTAAGTTTTCGAGATAATTTGATGGGTTTGTCCATAAATGGCCCCCGGGGATCAAACTTTAAAAATTTTTGTTTCGTTCCGTAAACATAAATTTTAATTTATATTTTTTGAAATGTAGGATAATGTAACTGCAATCAAAAACTGAAGTCAATTTTTACGCCTCTCTGTAAGCTTTCGAGATAATTTGACGGGTTTGTCCATAAATGGCTTCCCGTGGTCAAACTTTAAAAATTTTTGTATCGTTCCGTAAACATAAATTTTATTTTCTATTTTTTTTGAATGTAGCACAATATGACTGCAATCAGAAATTGCAGTCAATTTTCACTCCTCGCTGTAAGTTTTCGAGATAATTTGACGGGTTTGTCCATAAATGGCTTCCGGGGATCAAACTTTGCTGATTTTTGTTTCGTTCCGCAAACATAAATTTTAATTTATATTTTTTGAAATGTAGGATAATGTAACTGCAATCAAAAACTGAAGTCCATTTTTACGCCTCTCTGTAAGTTTTCGAGATAATTTCAAGAGTTTGTCCACAAATGGCTTCCCGGGGTCAATCTTTCAAAATTTTGGTCTCATTCCGTACACATAAATATCAGTTTCTATTTTTTTTAATGTAGCACAATGTGAGTGCTACCAAAAACTGAAGTCAATTTTCACTCCTCTCTGTAAGTTTTCGAGATAATTTGACAAGTTTGTCCATAAATGGCTTCACGGGGTCAAACTTTGCTGATTTTTGTTTCGTTCCACAAACATAAATTTTAATTTATATTTTATTCATTGTATCAGAATATAACTGCAAACAAAAACTAAAGTCTATTTTTACGCCTCTCTGTAAGTTTTCGAGATAATTTGACGAGTATGTCCACAAATGGCTTCCCGGGGTCAATCTTTCAAAATTTTGGTCTCATTCCGTACACATAAATATCAATTTCTATTTTTTTCAATGTAGCACAATGTGACTGCAATCAGAAAGTGCAGTCAATTTTCACTCCTCTGTAAGTTTTCGAGATAATTTGACGTGTTTGTCCGTAAATGTCTTCCCGAGGTCAAACTTTAAACATTTTGGTCTCGTTCCGTAAACATAAATTTTAATTTCTATTTTTTTGAATGTAGCACAATGTGACTGCAATCAGAAAGTGCAGTCAATTTTCACTCCTCGCTGTAAGTTTTCGAGATAATTTGACGGGTTTGTCCATAAATGGCCCCCGGGGATCAAACTTTAAAAATTTTTGTTTCGTTCCGCAAACATAAATTTTAATTTATGTTTTTTGAAATGTAGGATAATGTAACTGCAATCAAAAACTGACGTCAATTTTGACGCCTCTCTTTAAGTTTTCGAGATAATTTGACGAGTTTGTCCACAAATGGCTTCCCGGGGTCAAACTTTAAAAATTTTGGTCTCATTCCGTACACATAAATATCAATTTCTATTTTTTTTAATATAGCACAATGTGACTGCAATGAATAACTAAAGTCAATTTTCACTCCTCTCTGTAAGTTTTCGAGATAATTTGACGGGTTTGTCCATAAATGGCTTCCCGAGGTCAAACTTTAAAAATTTTCGTCTCGTTCCGTAAACATAAATATCAATTTCTATTTTTTTGAGTGTAGCACAATGTGACTGCAATCAGAAACTGCAGTCAATTTTCACTCCTCTCTGTAAGCTTTCGAGATAATTTGACGGGTTTGTCCATAAATGGCTTCCGGGGATCAAACTTTAAAAATTTTTGTTTCGTTCCGCAAACATAAATTTTAATTTATATTTTTTGAAATGTAGGATAATGTAACTGCAATTAAAAACTGAAGTCAATTTTTACGCCTCGCTGTAAGTTTACGAGATAATTTGACGAGTTTTTCCAAAAATGGCTTCCCGGGGTCAAAATTTAAAAATTTTGGTCTCATTCCGTACACATAAGTATCAGTTTCTATTTTTTTTAATATAGCACAATGTGACTGCAATCAATAACTAAAGTCAATTTTCACTCCTCCCTGTAATTTTTCGAGACAATTCGACGAGTTTGTCCATAAATGGCTTCCCGAGGTCAAACTTTAAAAATTTTGGTCTCGTTCCGTAAACATAAATTTTAATTTCTATTTTTCTGAATGTAGCACAATGTGACTGCAATCAGAAACTGCAGTCAATTTTCACTCCTCTGTAAGTTTTCGAGATAATTTGACGAGTTTGTCCACAAATGCCTTCCCGGGGTCAAACTTTAAAAATTTTTGTTTCGTTCCGCAAACATAAATTTTAATTTATATTTTTTGAAATGTAGGATAATGTAACTGCAATCAAAAACTGAAGTCAATTTTTACGCCTCTCTGTAAGTTTTCGAGATAATTTGACGAGTTTTTCCACAAATGGCTTCCCGGGGTCAATCTTTCAAAATTTTGGTCTCATTCCGTACACATAAATATCAGTTTCTATTTTTTTTAATGTAGCACAATGTGAGTGCTACCAAAAACTGAAGTCAATTTTCACTCCTCTCTGTAAGTTTTCGAGATAATTTGACAAGTTTGTCCATAAATGGCTTCACGGGGTCAAACTTTGCTGATTTTTGTTTCGTTCCACAAACATAAATTTTAATTTATATTTTATTCAATGTATCAGAATATAACTGCAAACAAAAACTAAAGTCTATTTTTACGCCTCTCTGTAAGTTTTCGAGATAATTTGACGGGTTTGTCCATAAATGGCTTCCCGGGGTCAATCTTTCAAAATTTTGGTCTCATTCCGTACACATAAATATCAATTTCTTTTTTTTTGAATGTAGCACAATGTGACTGCAATCAGAAACTTCAGGCAATTTTCACTCCTCTGTAAGTTTTCGAGATAATTTGACGTGTTTGTCCGTAAATGGCTTCCGGGGGTCAAACTTTAAAAATTTTGGTCTCGTTCCGTAAACATAAATTTTAATTTCTATTTTTTTGAATGTAGCACAATGTGACTGCAATCAGAAACTGCAGTCAATTTTCACTCCTCTCTGTAAGCTTTCGAGATAATTTGACGGGTTTGTCCATAAATGGCCCCCGGGGATCAAACTTTAAAAATTTTTGTTTCGTTCCGCAAACATAAATTTTAATTTATATTTTTTGAAATGTAGGATAATGTAACTGCAATCAAAAACTGAAGTCAATTTTTACGCCTCTCTGTAAGTTTTCGAGATAATTTGACGAGTTTTTCCACAAATGGCTTCCCGGGGTCAAACTTTAAAAATTTTGGTCTTATTCCGTACACATAAGTATCAGTTTCTATTTTTTTTAATATAGCACAATGTGACTGCAATCAATAACTAAAGTCAATTTTCACTCCTCCCTGTAATTTTTCGAGATAATTTGACGGGTTTGTCCATAAATGGCTTCCCGAGGTCAAACTTTAAAAATTTTGGTCTCGTTCCGTAAACATAAATTTTAATTTCTATTTTTTTGAATGTAGCACAATGTGACTGCAATCAGAAACTGCAGTCAATTTTTACGCCTCTTTGTAAGTTTTCGAGATAATTTGACGAGTTTGTCCATAAATGGCTTCCGGGGGTCAAACTTTAAACATTTTTGTATCGTTCCGTAAACATAAATTTTAATTTCTATTTTATTCATTGTATCAGAATATAACTGCAAACAAAAACTGAAGTCTATTTTTACGCCTCTCTGTAAGTTTTCGAGATAATGTGACGGGTTTGTCCACAAATGGCGTCCCGGGGTCAATTTTTCAAAATTTTGGTCTCATTCCGTACACATAAATATCAATTTCTATTTTTTTCAATGTAGCACAATGTGACTGCTACCAAAAACTGAAGTCTATTTTCACACCTCTGTAAGTTTTCGAGATAATTTGACGTGTTTGTCCATAAATGGCTTCCCGAGGTCAAACTTTAAAAATTTTGGTCTCGTTCCGTAAACATAAATTTTAATTTCTATTTTTTTGAATGTAGCACAATGTGACTGCAATCAGAAAGTGCAGTCAATTTTCACTCCTCGCTGTAAGTTTTCGAGATAATTTGACGGGTTTGTCCATAAATGGCCCCCGGGGATCAAACTTTAAAAATTTTTGTTTCGTTCCGCAAACATAAATTTTAATTTATATTTTTTGAAATGTAGGATAATGTAACTGCAATCAAAAACTGAAGTCAACTTTTACGCCTCTCTGTAAGTTTTCGAGATAATTTGACGAGTTTTTCCACAAATGGCTTCCCGGGGTCAAACTTTAAAAATTTTGGTCTTATTCCGTACACATAAGTATCAGTTTCTATTTTTTTTAATATAGCACAATGTGACTGCAATCAATAACTAAAGTCAATTTTCACTCCTCTCTGTAAGTTTTGGAGATAATTTGACGAGTTTGTCCATAAATGGCTTCCGGGGGTCAAACTTTAAACATTTTGGTCTCGTTCCGTAAACATAAATATCAATTTCTATTTTTTTGAGTGTAGCACAATGTGACTGCAATCAGAAACTGAAGTCAATTTTCACTCCTCTCTGTAAGTTTTCGAGATAATTTGACGAGTTTGTCCATAAATGGCTTCCCGAGGTCAACCTTTGCTGATTTTTGTTTCGTTCCACAAACATAAATTTTAATTTATATTTTATTCATTGTATCAGAATATAACTGCAAACAAAAACTGAAGTCTATTTTTACGCCTCTCTGTAAGTTTTCGAGATAATTTGACGGGTTTGTCCACAAATGGCGTCCCGGGGTCAATTTTTCAAAATTTTGGTCTCATTCCGTACACATAAATATCAATTTCTATTTTTTTCAATGTAGCACAATGTGACTGCTACCAAAAACTGAAGTCTATTTTCACACCTCTGTAAGTTTTCGAGATAATTTGACGTTTTTGTCCATAAATGGCTTCCCGAGTTCAACCTTTAAAAAGTTTGGTCTCGTTCCGTAAACATAAATTTTAATTTCTATTTTTCTGAATGTAGCACAATGTGACTGCAATCAGAAAGTGCAGTCAATTTTCACTCCTCGCTGTAAGTTTTCGAGATAATTTGATGGGTTTGTCCATAAATGGCCCCCGGGGATCAAACTTTAAAAATTTTTGTTTCGTTCCGCAAACATAAATTTTAATTTATATTTTTTGAAATGTAGTATAATGTAACTGCAATCAGAAACTGCAGTCAATTTTTACGCCTCTCTGTAAGTTTTCGAGATAATTTGACGGGTTTGTCCATAAATGGCTTCCCGAGGTCAAACTTTAAAAATTTTGTTCTCGTTCCGTAAACATAAATATAAATTTCTATTTTTTTGAATGTAGCACAATATGACTGCAATCAGAAACTGCAGTCAATTTTCACTCCTCGCTGTAAGTTTTCGAGATAATTTGACGGGTTTGTCCATAAATGGCTTCCGGGGATCAAACTTTGCTGATTTTTGTTTCGTTCCGCAAACATAAATTTTAATTTATATTTTTTGAAATGTAGGATAATGTAACTGCAATCAAAAACTGAAGTCCATTTTTACGCCTCTCTGTAAGTTTTCGAGATAATTTCAAGAGTTTGTCCACAAATGGCTTCCCGGGGTCAATCTTTCAAAATTTTGGTCTCATTCCGTACACATAAATATCAGTTTCTATTTTTTTTAATGTAGCACAATGTGAGTGCTACCAAAAACTGAAGTCAATTTTCACTCCTCTCTGTAAGTTTTCGAGATAATTTGACAAGTTTGTCCATAAATGGCTTCACGGGGTCAAACTTTGCTGATTTTTGTTTCGTTCCACAAACATAAATTTTAATTTATATTTTATTCATTGTATCAGAATATAACTGCAAACAAAAACTAAAGTCTATTTTTACGCCTCTCTGTAAGTTTTCGAGATAATTTGACGAGTATGTCCACAAATGGCTTCCCGGGGTCAATCTTTCAAAATTTTGGTCTCATTCCGTACACATAAATATCAATTTCTATTTTTTTCAATGTAGCACAATGTGACTGCAATCAGAAAGTGCAGTCAATTTTCACTCCTCTGTAAGTTTTCGAGATAATTTGACGTGTTTGTCCGTAAATGTCTTCCCGAGGTCAAACTTTAAACATTTTGGTCTCGTTCCGTAAACATAAATTTTAATTTCTATTTTTTTGAATGTAGCACAATGTGACTGCAATCAGAAAGTGCAGTCAATTTTCACTCCTCGCTGTAAGTTTTCGAGATAATTTGACGGGTTTGTCCATAAATGGCCCCCGGGGATCAAACTTTAAAAATTTTTGTTTCGTTCCGCAAACATAAATTTTAATTTATATTTTTTGAAATGTAGGATAATGTAACTGCAATCAAAAACTGAAGTCAATTTTGACGCCTCTCTGTGAGTTTTCGAGATAATTTGACGAGTTTTTCCACAAATGGCTTCCCGGGGTCAAACTTTAAAAATTTTGGTCTCATTCCGTACACATAAGTATCAGTTTCTATTTTTTTTAATATAGCACAATGTGACTGCAATGAATAACTAAAGTCAATTTTCACTCCTCCCTGTAATTTTTCGAGATAATTCGACGAGTTTGTCCATAAATGGCTTCCCGAGGTCAAACTTTAAACATTTTGGTCTCGTTCCGTAAACATAAATTTTATTTTCTATTTTTTTGAATGTAGCACAATGTGACTGCAATCAGAAAGTGCAGTCAATTTTCACTCCTCGCTGTAAGCTTTCGAGATAATTTGACGAGTTTGTCCATAAATGGCCCCCGGGGATCAAACTTTAAAAATTTTTGTTTCGTTCCGCAAACATAAATTTTAGTTTATATTTTTTGAAATGTAGGACAATGTAACTGCAATCAAAAACTGAAGTCAATTTTTACTCGTCTCTGTAAGTTTTCGAGATAATTTGACGAGTTTGTCCACAAATGGCTTCCCGGGGTCAAAATTTAAAAATTTTGGTCTCATTCCGTACACATAAGTATCAGTTTCTATTTTTTTTAATATAGCACAATGTGACTGCAATCAATAACTAAAGTCAATTTTCACTCCTCCCTGTAATTTTTCGAGATAATTCGACGAGTTTGTCCATAAATGGCTTCCCGAGGTCAAACTTTAAAAATTTTGGTCTCGTTCCGTAAACATAAATTTTAATTTCTATTTTTTTGAATGTAGCACAATGTGACTGCAATCAGAAACTGCAGTCAATTTTCACTCCACTCTGTAAGCTTTCTAGATAATTTGACGAGTTTGTCCACAAATGGCTTCCCGGGGTCAAACTTTAAAAATTTTGGTCTCGTTCCGTAAACATAAATTTTAATTTCTATTTTTTGAAATGTAGGATAATGTAACTGCAATCAAAAACTGAAGTCAATTTTTACGCCTCTCTGTAAGTTTTCGAGATAATTTGACGAGTTTTTCCACAAATGGCTTCCCGGGGTCAATCTTTCAAAATTTTGGTCTCATTCCGTACACATAAATATCAGTTTCTATTTTTTTTAATGTAGCACAATGTGAGTGCTACCAAAAACTGAAGTCAATTTTCACTCCTCTCTGTAAGTTTTCGAGATAATTTGACAAGTTTGTCCATAAATGGCTTCACGGGGTCAAACTTTGCTGATTTTTGTTTCGTTCCACAAACATAAATTTTAATTTATATTTTATTCAATGTATCAGAATATAACTGCAAACAAAAACTAAAGTCTATTTTTACGCCTCTCTGTAAGTTTTCGAGATAATTTGACGAGTTTGTCCACAAATGGCTTCCCGGGGTCAATCTTTCAAAATTTTGGTCTCATTCCGTACACATAAATATCAATTTCTATTTTTTTCAATGTAGCACAATGTGACTGCAATCAGAAAGTGCAGTCAATTTTCACTCCTCTGTAAGTTTTCGAGATAATTTGACGTGTTTGTCCGTAAATGTCTTCCAGATGTCAAACATTAAAAATTTTGTTCTCGTTCCGTAAACATAAATTTTAATTTCTATTTTTTTGAATGTATCACAATGTGACTGCAATCAGATAGTGCAGTCAATTTTCACTCCTCGCTGTAAGTTTTCGAGATAATTTGACGGGTTTGTCCATAAATGGCCCCCGGGGATCAAACTTTAAAAATTTTTGTTTCGTTCCGCAAACATAAATTTTAATTTATATTTTTTGAAATGTAGGATAATGTAACTGCAATCAAAAACTGAAGTCAATTTTTACGCCTCTCTGTAAGTTTTCGAGATAATTTGACGAGTTTTTCCACAAATGGCTTCCCGGGGTCAAACTTTAAAAATTTTGGTCTTATTCCGTACACATAAGTATCAGTTTCTATTTTTTTTAATATAGCACAATGTGACTGCAATCAATAACTAAAGTCAATTTTCACTCCTCCCTGTAATTTTTCGAGATAATTCGACGAGTTTGTCCATAAATGGCTTCCCGAGGTCAAACTTTAAACATTTGGGTCTCGTTCCGTAAACATAAATTTTAATTTCTATTTTTTTGAATGTAGCACAATGTGACTGCAATCAGAAACTGCAGTCAATTTTTACGCCTCTTTGTAAGTTTTCGAGATAATTTGACGAGTTTGTCCATAAATGGCTTCCGGGGGTCAAAATTTGCTGATTTTTGTTTCGTTCCACAAACATAAATTTTAATTTATATTTTATTCATTGTATCAGAATATAACTGCAAACAAAAACTGAAGTCTATTTTTACGCCTCTCTGTAAGTTTTCGAGATAATGTGACGGGTTTGTCCACAAATGGCGTCCCGGGGTCAATTTTTCAAAATTTTGGTCTCATTCCGTACACATAAATATCAATTTCTATTTTTTTCAATGTAGCACAATGTGACTGCTACCAAAAACTGAAGTCTATTTTCACACCTCTGTAAGTTTTCGAGATAATATGACGTGTTTGTCCGTAAATGGCTTCCCGAGGTCAAACTTTAAAAATTTTGGTCTCGTTCCGTAAACATAAATTTTAATTTCTATTTTTTTGAATGTAGCACAATGTGACTGCAATCAGAAAGTGCAGTCAATTTTCACTCCTCGCTGTAAGTTTTCGAGATAATTTGACGGGTTTGTCCATAAATGGCCCCCGGGGATCAAACTTTAAAAATTTTTGTTTCGTTCCGCAAACATAAATTTTAATTTATATTTTTTGAAATGTAGGATAATGTAACTGCAATCAAAAACTGAAGTCAATTTTTACGCCTCTCTGTAAGTTTTGGAGATAATTTGACGAGTTTGTCCACAAATGGCTTCCCGGGGTCAAACTTTAAAAATTTTGGTCTCGTTCCGTAAACATAAATTTTATTTTCTATTTTCCTGAATGTAGCACAAAGTAACTGCAATCAGAAATTGCAGTCAATTTTCACTCCTCGCTGTAAGTTTTCGAGATAATTTGACGGGTTTGTCCATAAATGGCTTCCGGGGATCAAACTTTGCTGATTTTTGTTTCGTTCCGCAAACATAAATTTTAATTTATATTTTTTGAAATGTAGGATAATGTAACTGCAATCAAAAACTGAATTCGATTTTTACGCCTCTCTGTAAGTTTTCGAGATAATTTCAAGAGTTTGTCCACAAATGGCTTCCCGGGGTCAATCTTTCAAAATTTTGGTCTCATTCCGTACACATAAATATCAGTTTCTATTTTTTTTAATGTAGCACAATGTGAGTGCTACCAAAAACTGAAGTCAATTTTCACTCCTCTCTGTAAGTTTTCGAGATAATTTGACAAGTTTGTCCATAAATGGCTTCACGGGGTCAAACTTTGCTGATTTTTGTTTCGTTCCACAAACATAAATTTTAATTTATATTTTATTCATTGTATCAGAATATAACTGCAAACAAAAACTAAAGTCTATTTTTACGCCTCTCTGTAAGTTTTCGAGATAATTTGACGGGTTTGTCCATAAATGGCTTCCCGGGGTCAATCTTTCAAAATTTTGGTCTCATTCCGTACACATAAATATCAATTTCTTTTTTTTTGAATGTAGCACAATGTGACTGCAATCAGAAACTTCAGGCAATTTTCACTCCTCTGTAAGTTTTCGAGATAATTTGACGTGTTTGTCCGTAAATGGCTTCCCGAGGTCAAACTTTAAAAATTTTGGTCTCGTTCCGTAAACATAAATTTTAGTTTCTATTTTTTTGAATGTAGCACAATGTGACTGCAATCAGAAAGTGCAGTCAATTTTCACTCCTAGCTGTAAGTTTTCGAGATAATTTGACGGGTTTGTCCATAAATGGCTTCCGGGGATCAAACTTTAAAAATTTTTGTTTCGTTCCGCAAACATAAATTTTAATTTATATTTTTTGAAATGTAGGATAATGTAACTGCAATCAAAAACTGAAGTCAATTTTTACGCCTCTCTGTAAGTTTTCGAGATAATTTGACGAGTTTTTCCACAAATGGCTTCCCGGTGTCAAACTTTAAAAATTTTGGTCTTATTCCGTACACATAAGTATCAGTTTCTATTTTTTTTAATATAGCACAATGTGACTGCAATCAATAACTAAAGTCAATTTTCACTCCTCCCTGTAATTTTTCGAGATAATTCGACGAGTTTGTCCATAAATGGCTTCCCGAGGTCAAACTTTGCTGATTTTTGTTTCGTTCCGCAAACATAAATTTTAATTTATATTTTTTGAAATGTAGGATAATGTAACTGCAATCAAAAACTGAAGTCCATTTTTACGCCTCTCTGTAAGTTTTCGAGATAATTTCAAGAGTTTGTCCACAAATGGCTTCCCGGGGTCAATCTTTCAAAATTTTGGTCTCATTCCGTACACATAAATATCAGTTTCTATTTTTTTTAATGTAGCACAATGTGAGTGCTACCAAAAACTGAAGTCAATTTTCACTCCTCTCTGTAAGTTTTCGAGATAATTTGACAAGTTTGTCCATAAATGGCTTCACGGGGTCAAACTTTGCTGATTTTTGTTTCGTTCCACAAACATAAATTTTAATTTATATTTTATTCATTGTATCAGAATATAACTGCAAACAAAAACTAAAGTCTATTTTTACGCCTCTCTGTAAGTTTTCGAGATAATTTGACGAGTATGTCCACAAATGGCTTCCCGGGGTCAATCTTTCAAAATTTTGGTCTCATTCCGTACACATAAATATCAATTTCTATTTTTTTCAATGTAGCACAATGTGACTGCAATCAGAAAGTGCAGTCAATTTTCACTCCTCTGTAAGTTTTCGAGATAATTTGACGTGTTTGTCCGTAAATGTCTTCCCGAGGTCAAACTTTAAACATTTTGGTCTCGTTCCGTAAACATAAATTTTAATTTCTATTTTTTTGAATGTAGCACAATGTGACTGCAATCAGAAAGTGCAGTCAATTTTCACTCCTCTGTAAGTTTTCGAGATAATTTGACGAGTTTGTCCACAAATGCCTTCCCGGGGTCAAACTTTAAAAATTTTTGTTTCGTTCCACAAACATAAATTTTAATTTATATTTTATTCATTGTATCAGAATATAACTGCAAACAAAAACTAAAGTCTATTTTTACGCCTCTCTGTAAGTTTTCGAGATAATTTGACGAGTTTTTCCACAAATGGCTTCCCGGGGTCAAACTTTAAAAATTTTGGTCTCATTCCGTACACATAAGTATCAGTTTCTATTTTTATTTAATATAGCACAATGTGACTGCAATCAATAACTAAAGTCAATTTTCACTCCTCCCTGTAAGTTTTCGAGATAATTCGACGAGTTTGTCCATAAATGGCTTCCCGAGGTCAAACTTTAAACATTTTGGTCTCGTTCCGTAAACATAAATTTTAATTTCTATTTTTTTGAATGTAGCACAATGTGACTGCAATCAGAAAGTGCAGTCAATTTTCACTCCTCGATGTAAGTTTTCGAGATAATTTGACGGGTTTGTCCATAAATGGCCCCCGGGGATCAAACTTTAAAAATTTTTGTTTCGTTCCGCAAACATAAATTTTAATTTATATTTTTTGAAATGTAGGATAATGTAACTGCAATCAAAAACTGAAGTCAATTTTTACGCCTCTCTGTAAGTTTTCGAGATAATTCGACGAGTTTTTCCACAAATGGCTTCCCGGGGTCAAACTTTAAAAATTTTGTTCTCATTCCGTACACATAAGTATCAGTTTCTATTTTTTTTAATATAGCACAATGTGACTGCAATGAATAACTAAAGTCAATTTTCACTCCTCCCTGTAATTTTTCGAGATAATTCGACGAGTTTGTCCATAAATGGCTTCCCGAGGTCAAACTTTGCTGATTTTTGTTTCGTTCCGCAAACATAAATTTTAATTTATATTTTTTGAAATGTAGGATAATGTAACTGCAATCAAAAACTGAAGTCCATTTTTACGCCTCTCTGTAAGTTTTCGAGATAATTTCAAGAGTTTGTCCACAAATGGCTTCCCGGGGTCAATCTTTCAAAATTTTGGTCTCATTCCGTACACATAAATATCAGTTTCTATTTTTTTTAATGTAGCACAATGTGAGTGCTACCAAAAACTGAAGTCAATTTTCACTCCTCTCTGTAAGTTTTCGAGATAATTTGACAAGTTTGTCCATAAATGGCTTCACGGGGTCAAACTTTGCTGATTTTTGTTTCGTTCCACAAACATAAATTTTAATTTATATTTTATTCATTGTATCAGAATATAACTGCAAACAAAAACTAAAGTCTATTTTTACGCCTCTCTGTAAGTTTTCGAGATAATTTGACGAGTATGTCCACAAATGGCTTCCCGGGGTCAATCTTTCAAAATTTTGGTCTCATTCCGTACACATAAATATCAATTTCTATTTTTTTCAATGTAGCACAATGTGACTGCAATCAGAAAGTGCAGTCAATTTTCACTCCTCTGTAAGTTTTCGAGATAATTTGACGTGTTTGTCCGTAAATGTCTTCCCGGGGTCAAACTTTAAACATTTTGGTATCGTTCCGTAAACATAAATTTTAATTTCTATTTTTTTGAATGTAGCACAATGTGACTGCAATCAGAAAGTGAAGTCAATTTTCACTCCTCTGTAAGTTTTCGAGATAATTTGACGAGTTTGTCCACAAATGCCTTCCCGGGGTCAAACTTTAAAAATTTTTGTTTCGTTCCACAAACATAAATTTTAATTTATATTTTATTCATTGTATCAGAATATAACTGCAAACAAAAACTAAAGTCTATTTTTACGCCTCTCTGTAAGTTTTCGAGATAATTTGACGAGTTTTTCCACAAATGGCTTCCCGGGGTCAAACTTTAAAAATTTTGGTCTCATTCCGTACACATAAGTATCAGTTTCTATTTTTATTTAATATAGCACAATGTGACTGCAATCAATAACTAAAGTCAATTTTCACTCCTCCCTGTAAGTTTTCGAGATAATTCGACGAG
Source organism: Diplolepis rosae (assembly GCA_030998225.1). Classification (NCBI taxonomy): domain Eukaryota; kingdom Metazoa; phylum Arthropoda; class Insecta; order Hymenoptera; family Diplolepididae; genus Diplolepis; species Diplolepis rosae. Next base: position 899,541 of record JAPYXD010000729.1, on the reverse strand, counting down.
TTTGTCCATAAATGGCTTCCCGGGGTCAAACTTTAAACATTTTGGTATCGTTCCGTAAACATAAATTTTAATTTCTATTTTTTTGAATGTAGCACAATGTGACTGCAATCAGAAAGTGCAGTCAATTTTCACTCCTCGATGTAAGTTTTCGAGATAATTTGACGGGTTTGTCCATAAATGGCCCCCGGGGATCAAACTTTAAAAATTTTTGTTTCGTTCCGCAAACATAAATTTTAATTTATATTTTTTGAAATGTAGGATAATGTAACTGCAATCAAAAACTGAAGTCAATTTTTACGCCTCTCTGTAAGTTTTCGAGATAATTCGACGAGTTTTTCCACAAATGGCTTCCCGGGGTCAAACTTTAAAAATTTTGTTCTCATTCCGTACACATAAGTATCAGTTTCTATTTTTTTTAATATAGCACAATGTGACTGCAATGAATAACTAAAGTCAATTTTCACTCCTCTCTGTAAGTTTTCGAGATAATTTGACGAGTTTGTCCACAAATGGCTTCCCGGGGTCAATCTTTCAAAATTTTGGTCTCATTCCGTACACATAAATATCAATTTCTATTTTTTTCAATGTAGCACAATGTGACTGCTACCAAAAACTGAAGTCTATTTTCACACCTCTGTAAGTTTTCGAGATAATTTGACGAGTTTGTCCATAAATGGCTTCCCGAGGTCAAACTTTAAAAATTTTGGTCTCGTTCCGTAAACATAAATTTTAATTTCTATTTTTTTGAGTGTAGCACAATGTGACTGCAATCAGAAACTGCAGTCAATTTTCACTCCTCTCTGTAAGTTTTCGAGATAATTTGACGGGTTTGTCCATAAATGGCTTCCGGGGCTCAAACTTATAACATTTTTGTTTCGTTCCGCAAACATAAATTTTAATTTATATTTTTTGAAATGTAGGATAATGTAACTGCAATCAAAAACTGAAGTCAATTTTTACGCCTCTCTGTAAGTTTTCGAGATAATTTGACGGGTTTGTCCATAAATGGCTTCCCGAGGTCAAACTTTAAAAATTTTGGTCTCGTTCCGTAAACATAAATTTTATTTTCTATTTTTTTGAATGTAGCACAATATGACTGCAATCAGAAATTGCAGTCAATTTTCACTCCTCGCTGTAAGTTTTCGAGATAATTTGACGGGTTTGTCCATAAATGGCTTCCGGGGATCAAACTTTGCTGATTTTTGTTTCGTTCCGCAAACATAAGTTTTAATTTATATTTTTTGAAATGTAGGATAATGTAACTGCAATCAAAAACTGAATTCGATTTTTGCGCCTCTCTGTAAGTTTTCGAGATAATTTCAAGAGTTTGTCCACAAATGGCTTCCCGGGGTCAATCTTTCAAAATTTTGGTCTCATTCCGTACACATAAATATCAGTTTCTATTTTTTTTAATGTAGCACAATGTGAGTGCTACCAAAAACTGAAGTCAATTTTCACTCCTCTCTGTAAGTTTTCGAGATAATTTGACAAGTTTGTCCATAAATGGCTTCACGGGGTCAAACTTTGCTGATTTTTGTTTCGTTCCACAAACATAAATTTTAATTTATATTTTATTCATTGTATCAGAATATAACTGCAAACAAAAACTAAAGTCTATTTTTACGCCTCTCTCTAAGTTTTCGAGATAATTTGACGGGTTTGTCCATAAATGGCTTCCCGGGGTCAATCTTTCAAAATTTTGGTCTCATTCCGTACACATAAATATCAATTTCTTTTTTTTTGAATGTAGCACAATGTGACTGCAATCAGAAAGTGCAGTCAATTTTCACTCCTCTGTAAGTTTTCGAGATAATTTGACGTGTTTGTCCGTAAATGGCTTCCCGAGGTCAAACTTTAAAAATTTTGGTCTCGTTCCGTAAACATAAATTTTAGTTTCTATTTTTTTGAATGTAGCACAATGTGACTGCAATCAGAAAGTGCAGTCAATTTTCACTCCTAGCTGTAAGTTTTCGAGATAATTTGACGGGTTTGTCCATAAATGGCCCCCGGGGATCAAACTTTAAAAATTTTTGTTTCGTTCCGCAAACATAAATTTTAATTTATATTTTTTGAAATGTAGGATAATGTAACTGCAATTAAAAACTGAAGTCAATTTTTACGCCTCGCTGTAAGTTTACGAGATAATTTGACGAGTTTTTCCAAAAATGGCTTCCCGGGGTCAAACTTTAAAAATTTTGGTCTTATTCCGTACACATAAGTATCAGTTTCTATTTTTTTTCATATAGCACAATGTGACTGCAATCAATAACTAAAGTCAATTTTCACTCCTCCCTGTAATTTTTCGAGATAATTCGACGAGTTTGTCCATAAATGGCTTCCCGAGGTCAAACTTTAAACATTTTGGTCTCGTTCCGTAAACATAAATTTTAATTTCTATTTTTTTGAATGTAGCACAATGTGACTGCAATCAGAAAGTGCAGTCAATTTTCACTCCTCTCTGTAAGTTTTCGAGATAATTTGACGAGTTTGTCCATAAATGGCTTCACGGGGTCAAACTTTGCTGATTTTTGTTTCGTTCCACAAACATAAATTTTAATTTATATTTTATTCATTGTATCAGAATATAACTGCAAACAAAAACTGAAGTCTATTTTTACGCCTCTCTGTAAGTTTTCGAGATAATTTGACGGGTTTGTCCACAAATGGCGTCCCGGGGTCAATTTTTCAAAATTTTGGTCTCATTCCGTACACATAAATATCAATTTCTATTTTTTTCAATGTAGCACAATGTGACTGCTACCAAAAACTGAAGTCTATTTTCACACCTCTGTAAGTTTTCGAGATAATTTGACGTGTTTGTCCGTAAATGGCTTCCCGAGGTCAAACTTTAAAAATTTTGGTCTCGTTCCGTAAACATAAATTTTAATTTCTATTTTTTTGAATGTAGCACAATGTGACTGCAATCAGAAAGTGCAGTCAATTTTCACTCCTCGCTGTAAGTTTTCGAGATAATTTGACGGGTTTGTCCATAAATGGCCCCCGGGGATCAAACTTTAAAAATTTTTGTTTCGTTCCGCAAACATAAATATTAATTTATATTTTTTGAAATGTAGGATAATGTAACTGCAATCAAAAACTGAAGTCAATTTTTACGCCTCTCTGTAAGTTTTCGAGATAATTTGACGGGTTTGTCCATAAATGGCTTCCCGAGGTCAAACTTTAAAAATTTTGGTCTCGTTCCGTAAACATAAATTTTATTTTCTATTTTTTTGAATGTAGCACAATATGACTGCAATCAGAAATTGCAGTCAATTTTCACTCCTCGCTGTAAGTTTTCGAGATAATTTGACGGGTTTGTCCATAAATGGCTTCCGGGGATCAAACTTTGCTGATTTTTGTTTCGTTCCGCAAACATAAATTTTAATTTATATTTTTTGAAATGTAGGATAATGTAACTGCAATCAAAAACTGAAGTCCATTTTTACGCCTCTCTGTAAGTTTTCGAGATAATTTCAAGAGTTTGTCCACAAATGGCTTCCCGGGGTCAATCTTTCAAAATTTTGGTCTCATTCCGTACACATAAATATCAGTTTCTATTTTTTTTAATGTAGCACAATGTGAGTGCTACCAAAAACTGAAGTCAATTTTCACTCCTCTCTGTAAGTTTTCGAGATAATTTGACAAGTTTGTCCATAAATGGCTTCACGGGGTCAAACTTTGCTGATTTTTGTTTCGATCCACAAACATAAATTTTAATTTATATTTTATTCATTGTATCAGAATATAACTGCAAACAAAAACTAAAGTCTATTTTTACGCCTCTCTGTAAGTTTTCGAGATAATTTGACGAGTTTGTCCACAAATGGCTTCCCGGGGTCAATCTTTCAAAATTTTGGTCTCATTCCGTACACATAAATATCAATTTCTATTTTTTTCAATGTAGCACAATGTGACTGCAATCAGAAAGTGCAGTCAATTTTCACTCCTCTGTAAGTTTTCGAGATAATTTGACGTGTTTGTCCGTAAATGTCTTCCCGAGGTCAAACTTTAAAAATTTTGGTCTCGTTCCGTAAACATAAATTTTAATTTCTATTTTTTTGAATGTAGCACAATGTGACTGCAATCAGAAAGTGCAGTCAATTTTCACTCCTCGCTGTAAGTTTTCGAGATAATTTGACGGGTTTTTCCACAAATGGCTTCCCGGGGTCAAACTTTAAAAATTTTGGTCTTATTCCGTACACATAAGTATCAGTTTCTATTTTTTTTAATATAGCACAATGTGACTGCAATCAATAACTAAAGTCAATTTTCACTCCTCCCTGTAATTTTTCGAGATAATTCGACGAGTTTGTCCATAAATGGCTTCCGAGGTCAAACTTTAAACATTTTGGTCTCGTTCCGAAAACATAAATTTTAATTTCTATTTTTTTGAATGTAGCACAATGTGACTGCAATCAGAAAGTGCAGTCAATTTTCACTCCTCTCTGTAAGTTTTCGAGATAATTTGACGAGTTTGTCCATAAATGGCCCCCGGGGATCAAACTTTAAAAATTTTTGTTTCGTTCCGCAAACATAAATTTTAATTTATATTTTTTGAAATGTAGGATAATGTAACTGCAATCAAAAACTGAAGTCCATTTTTACGCCTCTCTGTAAGTTTTCGAGATAATTTCAAGAGTTTGTCCACAAATGGCTTCCCGGGGTCAATCTTTCAAAATTTTGGTCTCATTCCGTACACATAAATATCAGTTTCTATTTTTTTTAATGTAGCACAATGTGAGTGCTACCAAAAACTGAAGTCAATTTTCACTCCTCTCTGTAAGTTTTCGAGATAATTTGACAAGTTTGTCCATAAATGGCTTCACGGGGTCAAACTTTGCTGATTTTTGTTTCGATCCACAAACATAAATTTTAATTTATATTTTATTCATTGTATCAGAATATAACTGCAAACAAAAACTAAAGTCTATTTTTACGCCTCTCTGTAAGTTTTCGAGATAATTTGACGGGTTTGTCCATAAATGGCTTCCCGGGGTCAATCTTTCAAAATTTTGGTCTCATTCCGTACACATAAATATCAATTTCTTTTTTTTTGAATGTAGCACAATGTGACTGCAATCAGAAAGTGCAGTCAATTTTCACTCCTCTGTAAGTTTTCGAGATAATTTGACGTGTTTGTCCGTAAATGTCTTCCCGAGGTCAAACTTTAAAAATTTTGGTCTCGTTCCGTAAACATAAATTTTAATTTCTATTTTTTTGAATGTAGCACAATGTGACTGCAATCAGAAAGTGCAGTCAATTTTCACTCCTCGCTGTAAGTTTTCGAGATAATTTGACGAGTTTGTCCACAAATGGCTTCCCGGGGTCAAACTTTAAAAACTTTGGTCTTATTCCGTACACATAAGTATCAGTTTCTATTTTTTTTTAATATAGCACAATGTGACTGCAATCAATAACTAAAGTCAATTTTCACTCCTCCCTGTAATTTTTCGAGATAATTCGACGAGTTTGTCCATAAATGGCTTCCCGTGGTCAAACTTTAAACATTTTGGTCTCGTTCCGTAAACATAAATTTTAATTTCTATTTTTTTGAATGTAGCACAATGTGACTGCAATCAGAAAGTGAAGTCAATTTTCAATCCTCTCTGTAAGATTTCGAGATAATTAGACGAGTTTGTCCATAAATGGCTTCACGGGGTCAAACTTTGCTGATTTTTGTTTCGTTCCACAAACATAAATTTTAATTTATATTTTATTCATTGTATCAGAATATAACTGCAAACAAAAACTGAAGTCTATTTTTACGCCTCTCTGTAAGTTTTCGAGATAATTTGACGGGTTTGTCCACAAATGGCGTCCCGGGGTCAATTTTTCAAAATTTTGGTCTCATTCCGTACACATAAATATCAATTTCTATTTTTTTCAATGTAGCACAATGTGACTGCTACCAAAAACTGAAGTCTATTTTCACACCTCTGTAAGTTTTCGAGATAATTTGACGTGTTTGTCCGTAAATGGCTTCCCGAGTTCAAACTTTAAAAAGTTTGGTCTCGTTCCGTAAACATAAATTTTAATTTCTATTTTTTTGAATGTAGCACAATGTGACTGCAATCAGAAAGTGCAGTCAATTTTCACTCCTCGCTGTAAGTTTTCGAGATAATTTGACGGGTTTGTCCATAAATGGCCCCCGGGGATCAAACTTTAAAAATTTTTGTTTCGTTCCGCAAACATAAATTTTAATTTATATTTTTTGAAATGTAGGATAATGTAACTGCAATCAAAAACTGAAGTCAATTTTTACGCCTCTCTGTAAGTTTTCGAGATAATTTGACGGGTTTGTCCATAAATGGCTTCCCGAGGTCAAACTTTAAAAATTTTGGTCTCGTTCCGTAAACATAAATTTTATTTTCTATTTTTTGAATGTAGCACAATATGACTGCAATCAGAAATTGCAGTCAATTTTCACTCCTCGCTGTAAGTTTTCGAGATAATTTGACGGGTTTGTCCATAAATGGCTTCCGGGGATCAAACTTTGCTGATTTTTGTTTCGTTCCGCAAACATAAATTTTAATTTATATTTTTTAAAATGTAGGATAATGTAACTGCAATCAAAAACTGAAGTCCATTTTTACGCCTCTCTGTAAGTTTTCGAGATAATTTCAAGAGTTTGTCCACAAATGGCTTCCCGGGGTCAAACTTTAAAAATTTTGTTCTCATTCCGTACACATAAGTATCAGTTTCTATTTTTTTTAATATAGCACAATGTGACTGCAATGAATAACTAAAGTCAATTTTCACTCCTCTCTCTAAGTTTTCGAGATAATTTGACGGGTTTGTCCATAAATGGCTTCCCGGGGTCAATCTTTCAAAATTTTGGTCTCATTCCGTACACATAAATATCAATTTCTTTTTTTTTGAATGTAGCACAATGTGACTGCTACCAAAAACTGAAGTCTATTTTCACACCTCTGTAAGTTTTCGAGATAATGTGACGTGTTTGTCCGTAAATGGCTTCCCGAGGTCAAACTTTAAAAATTTTGGTCTCGTTCCGTAAACATAAATTTTAATTTCTATTTTTTTGAATGTAGCACAATGTGACTGCAATCAGAAAGTGCAGTCACTTTTCACTCCTCGCTGTAAGCTTTCGAGATAATATGACGGGTTTGTCCATAAATGGCCCCCGGGGATCAAACTTTAAAAATTTTTGTTTCGTTCCGCAAACATAAATTTTAATTTATATTTTTTGAAATGTAGGATAATGTAACTGCAATCAAAAACTGAAGTCAATTTTTACGCCTCTCTGTAAGTTTTCGAGATAATTTGACGGGTTTGTCCATAAATGGCTTCCCGAGGTCAAACTTTAAAAATTTTGGTCTCGTTCCGTAAACATAAATTTTAATTTCTATTTTTTTGAATGTAGCACAATGTGACTGCAATCAGAAACTGCAGTCAATTTTCACTCCTCTCTGTAAGCTTTCGAGATAATTTGACGGGTGTGTCCATAAATGGCTTCCCGAGGTCAAACTTTAAAAATTTTGGTCTCGTTCCGTAAACATAAATTTTAATTTCTATTTTTTTGAATGTAGCACAATGTGACTGCAATCAGAAACTGCAGTCAATTTTCAATCCTCTCTGTAAGTTTTCGAGATAATTAGACGAGTTTGTCCATAAATGGCTTCCCGGGGTAAAACTTTGCTGATTTTTGTTTCGTTCCACAAACATAAATTTTAATTTATATTTTATTCATTGTATCAGAATATAACTGCAAACAAAAACTGAAGTCTATTTTTACGCCTCTCTGTAAGTTTTCGAGATAATTTGACGGGTTTGTCCACAAATGGCGTCCCGGGGTCAATTTTTCAAAATTTTGGTCTCATTCCGTACACATAAATATCAATTTCTATTTTTTTCAATGTAGCACAATGTGACTGCTACCAAAAACTGAAGTCTATTTTCACACCTCTGTAAGTTTTCGAGATAATTTGACGTGTTTGTCCATAAATGGCTTCCCGAGGTCAAACTTTAAAAATTTTGGTCTCGTTCCGTAAACATAAATTTTAATTTCTATTTTTTTGAATGTAGCACAATGTGACTGCAATCAGAAAGTGCAGTCAATTTTCACTCCTCGCTGTAAGTTTTCGAGATAATTTGACGGGTTTGTCCATAAATGGCCCCCGGGGATCAAACTTATAAAATTTTTGTTTCGTTCCGCAAACATAAATTTTAATTTATATTTTTTGAAATGTAGGATAATGTAACTGCAATCAAAAACTGAAGTCTATTTTTACGCCTCTCTGTAAGTTTTCGAGATAATTTGACGGGTTTGTCCACAAATGGCGTCCCGGGGTCAATTTTTCAAAATTTTGGTCTCATTCCGTACACATAAATATCAATTTCTATTTTTTTCAATGTAGCACAATGTGACTGCTACCAAAAACTGAAGTCTATTTTCACTCCTCTGTAAGCTTTCGAGATAATTTGACGTGTTTGTCCATAAATGGCTTCCGGGGGTCAAACTTTAAAAATTTTGGTCTCGTTCCGTAAACATAAATTTTAATTTCTATTTTTTTGAATGTAGCACAATGTGACTGCAATCAGAAAGTGCAGTCAATTTTCACTCCTCGCTGTAAGTTTTCGAGATAATTTGACGGGTTTGTCCATAAATGGCCCCCGGGGATCAAACTTTAAAAATTTTTGTTTCGTTCCGCAAACATAAATATTAATTTATATTTTTTGAAATGTAGGATAATGTAACTGCAATCAAAAACTGAAGTCAATTTTTACGCCTCTCTGTAAGTTTTCGAGATAATTTGACGGGTTTGTCCATAAATGGCTTCCCGAGGTCAAACTTTAAAAATTTTGGTCTCGTTCCGTAAACATAAATTTTATTTTCTATTTTTTTGAATGTAGCACAATATGACTGCAATCAGAAATTGCAGTCAATTTTCACTCCTCGCTGTAAGTTTTCGAGATAATTTGACGGGTTTGTCCATAAATGGCTTCCGGGGATCAAACTTTGCTGATTTTTGTTTCGTTCCGCAAACATAAATTTTAATTTATATTTTTTGAAATGTAGGATAATGTAACTGCAATCAAAAACTGAAGTCCATTTTTACGCCTCTCTGTAAGTTTTCGAGATAATTTCAAGAGTTTGTCCACAAATGGCTTCCCGGGGTCAATCTTTCAAAATTTTGGTCTCATTCCGTACACATAAATATCAGTTTCTATTTTTTTTAATGTAGCACAATGTGAGTGCTACCAAAAACTGAAGTCAATTTTCACTCCTCTCTGTAAGTTTTCGAGATAATTTGACAAGTTTGTCCATAAATGGCTTCACGGGGTCAAACTTTGCTGATTTTTGTTTCGTTCCACAAACATAAATTTTAATTTATATTTTATTCATTGTATCAGAATATAACTGCAAACAAAAACTAAAGTCTATTTTTACGCCTCTCTGTAAGTTTTCGAGATAATTTGACGAGTATGTCCACAAATGGCTTCCCGGGGTCAATCTTTCAAAATTTTGGTCTCATTCCGTACACATAAATATCAATTTCTATTTTTTTCAATGTAGCACAATGTGACTGCAATCAGAAAGTGCAGTCAATTTTCACTCCTCTGTAAGTTTTCGAGATAATTTGACGTGTTTGTCCGTAAATGTCTTCCCGAGGTCAAACTTTAAACATTTTGGTCTCGTTCCGTAAACATAAATTTTAATTTCTATTTTTTTGAATGTAGCACAATGTGACTGCAATCAAAAAGTGCAGTCAATTTTCACTCCTCGCTGTAAGTTTTCGAGATAATTTGACGGGTTTGTCCATAAATGGCCCCCGGGGATCAAACTTTAAAAATTTTTGTTTCGTTCCGCAAACATAAATTTTAATTTATAGTTTTTGAAATGTAGGATAATGTAACTGCAATCAAAAACTGAAGTCAATTTTTACGCGTCTCTGTGAGTTTTCGAGATAATTTGACGAGTTTTTCCACAAATGGCTTCCCGGGGTCAAACTTTAAAAATTTTGGTCTCATTCCGTACACATAAGTATCAGTTTCTATTTTTTTTAATATAGCACAATGTGACTGCAATGAATAACTAAAGTCAATTTTCACTCCTCCCTGTAATTTTTCGAGATAATTCGACGAGTTTGTCCATAAATGGCTTCCCGAGGTCAAACTTTAAACATTTTGGTCTCGTTCCGAAAACATAAATTTTAATTTCTATTTTTTTGAATGTAGCACAATGTGACTGCAATCAGAAAGTGCAGTCAATTTTCACTCCTCTCTGTAAGTTTTCGAGATAATTTGACGAGTTTGTCCATAAATGGCCCCCGGGGATCAAACTTTAAAAATTTTTGTTTCGTTCCGCAAACATAAATTTTAATTTATATTTTTTGAAATGTAGGATAATGTAACTGCAATTAAAAACTGAAGTCAATTTTTACGCCTCGCTGTAAGTTTACGAGATAATTTGACGAGTTTTTCCAAAAATGGCTTCCCGGGGTCAAAATTTTAAAATTTTGGTCTCATTCCGTACAAATAAGTATCAGTTTCTATTTTTTTTAATATAGCACAATGTGACTGCAATCAATAACTAAAGTCAATTTTCACTCCTCCCTGTAATTTTTCGAGATAATTCGACGAGTTTGTCCATAAATGGCTTCCCGAGGTCAAACTTTAAACATTTTGGTCTAGTTCCGTAAACATAAATTTTATTTTCTATTTTCGTGAATGTAGCACAATGTGACTGCCATCAGAAAGTGCAGTCCATATTCACTCCTCTGTAAGTTTTCGAGATAATTTGACGAGTTTGTCCACAAATGCCTTCCCGGGGTCAAACTTTAAAAATTTTTGTTTCGTTCCGCAAACATAAATTTTAATTTATATTTTTTGAAATGTAGGATAATGTAACTGCAATTAAAAACTGAAGTCAATTTTTACGCCTCGCTGTAAGTTTACGAGATAATTTGACGAGTTTTTCCAAAAATGGCTTCCCGGGGTCAAACTTTAAAAATTTTTGGTCTCATTCCGTACACATAAGTATCAGTTTCTATTTTTTTTAATATAGCACAATGTGACTGCAATCAATAACTAAAGTCAATTTTCACTCCTCCCTGTAAGTTTTCGAGATAATTCGACGAGTTTGTCCATAAATGGCTTCCCGAGGTCAAACTTTAAACATTTTGGTCTCGTTCCGTAAACATAAATTTTAATTTCTATTTTTTTGAATGTAGCACAATGTGACTGCAAACAGAAACTGCAGTCAATTTTCACTCCTCGATGTAAGTTTTCGAGATAATTTGACGGGTTTGTCCATAAATGGCCCCCGGGGATCAAACTTTAAAAATTTTTGTTTCGTTCCGCAAACATAAATTTTAATTTATATTTTTTGAAATGTAGGATAATGTAACTGCAATCAAAAACTGAAGTCAATTTTTACGCCTCTCTGTAAGTTTTCGAGATAATTTGACGAGTTTTTCCACAAATGGCTTCCCGGGGTCAAACTTTAAAAATATTGGTCTCATTCCGTACACATAAGTATCAGTTTCTATTTTTTTTAATATAGCACAATGTGACTGCAATGAATAACTAAAGTCAATTTTCACTCCTCCCTGTAATTTTTCGAGATAATTCGACGAGTTTGTCCATAAATGGCTTCCCGAGGTCAAACTTTAAACATTTTGATCTCGTTCCGTAAACATAAATTTTAATTTCTATTTTTTTGAATGTAGCACAATGTGACTGCAATCAGAAAGTGCAGTCAATTTTCACTCCTCTCTGTAAGTTTTCGAGATAATTTGACGAGTTTGTCCATAAATGGCTTCACGGGGCAGACTTTAAAAATTTTGGTCTCGATCCGTAAACATAAATTTTAATTTCTATTTTTTTGAATGTAGCACAATGTGACTGCAATCAGAAAGTGCAGTCAATTTTCACTCCTCGCTGTAAGTTTTCGAGATAATTTGACGGGTTTGTCCATAAATGGCCCCCGGGGATCAAACTTTAAAAATTTTTGTTTCGTTCCGCAAACATAAATTTTAATTTATATTTTTTGAAAGGTAGGATAATGTAACTGCAATCAAAAACTGAAGTCAATTTTTACGCATCTCTGTAATTTTTCGAGATAATTTGACGGGTTTGTCCATAAATGGCTTCCGGGGGTCAAACTTTGCTGATTTTTGTTTCGTTCCGCAAACATAAATTTTAATTTATATTTTTTGAAATGTAGGATAATGTAACTGCAATCAAAAACTGAAGTCCATTTTTACGCCTCTCTGTAAGTTTTCGAGATAATTTCAAGAGTTTGTCCACAAATGGCTTCCCGGGGTCAATCTTTCAAAATTTTGGTCTCATTCCGTACACATAAATATCAGTTTCTATTTTTTTTAATGTAGCACAATGTGAGTGCTACCAAAAACTGAAGTCAATTTTCACTCCTCTCTGTAAGTTTTCGAGATAATTTGACAAGTTTGTCCACAAATGGCTTCACGGGGTCAAACTTTGCTGATTTTTGTTTCGTTCCACAAACATAAATTTTAATTTATATTTTATTCATTGTATCAGAATATAACTGCAAACAAAAACTGAAGTCTATTTTTACGCCTCTCTGTAAGTTTTCGAGATAATTTGACGGGTTTGTCCACAAATGGCGTCCCGGGGTCAATTTTTCAAAATTTTGGTCTCATTCCGTACACATAAATATCAATTTCTATTTTTTTCAATGTAGCACAATGTGACTGCTACCAAAAACTGAAGTCTATTTTCACACCTCTGTAAGTTTTCGAGATAATTTGACGTGTTTGTCCGTAAATGGCTTCCCGAGGTCAAACTTTAAAAATTTTGGTCTCGTTCCGTAAACATAAATTTTAATTTCTATTTTTTTGAATGTAGCACAATATGACTGCAATCAGAAATTGCAGTCAATTTTCACTCCTCGCTGTAAGTTTTCGAGATAATTTGACGGGTTTGTCCATAAATGGCTTCCGGGGATCAAACTTTGCTGATTTTTGTTTCGTTCCGCAAACATAAATTTTAATTTATATTTTTTGAAATGTAGTATAATGTAACTGCAATCAAAAACTGAAGTCCATTTTTACGCCTCTCTGTAAGTTTTCGAGATAATTTCAAGAGTTTGTCCACAAATGGATTCCCGGGGTCAATCTTTCAAAATTTTGGTCTCATTCCGTACACATAAATATCAGTTTCTATTTTTTTTAATGTAGCACAATGTGAGTGCTACCAAAAACTGAAGTCAATTTTCACTCCTCTCTGTAAGTTTTCGAGATAATTTGACAAGTTTGTCCATAAATGGCTTCACGGGGTCAAAATTTGCTGATTTTTGTTTCGTTCCACAAACATAAATTTTAATTTATATTTTATTCATTGTATCAGAATATAACTGCAAACAAAAACTAAAGTCTATTTTTACGCCTCTCTGTAAGTTTTCGAGATAATTTGACGAGTATGTCCACAAATGGCTTCCCGGGGTCAATCTTTCAAAATTTTGGTCTCATTCCGTACACATAAATATCAATTTCTATTTTTTTCAATGTAGCACAATGTGACTGCAATCAGAAAGTGCAGTCAATTTTTCACTCCTCTGTAAGTTTTCGAGATAATTTTACGTGTTTGTCCGTAAAATGGCTTCCCGAGGTCAAACTTTAAAAATTTTGGTCTCGTTCCGTAAACATAAATTTTAATTTCTATTTTTTTGAATGTAGCACAATGTGACTGCAATCAGAAAGTGCAGTCAATTTTCACTCCTCGCTGTAAGTTTTCAAGATAATTTGACGGGTTTGTCCATAAATGGCCCCCGGGGATCAAACTTTAAAAATTTTTGTTTCGTTCCGCAAACATACATTTTAATTTATATTTTTTGAAATGTAGGATAATGTAACTGCAATCAGAAACTGAAGTCAATTTTTACGACTATCTGAAAGTTTTCGAGATAATTTGACGAGTTTTTCCACAAATGCCTTCCCGGGGTCAAACTTTAAAAATTTTGGTCTCATTCCGTACACATAAGTATCAGTTTCTATTTTTTTTAATATAGCACAATGTGACTGCAATCAAAAACCGAATTCAATTTTTGCTCCTTTCTGTAAGTTTTCGAGATAATTTGACGAGTTTGTCCACAAATGGCTTCCCGGGGCAAACTTTAAAAAATTTGGTCTGGATCCGTGAACATAAATATCAACTTATATTTTTTTGAGTGTAGCACAATGTGACTGCAATCAATAACTAAAGTCAATTTTCACTCCTCCCTGTAATTTTTCGAGATAATTCGACGAGTTTGTCCATAAATGGCTTTAAACATTTTTGGTCTCGTTCCGTAAACATAAATTTTAATTTCTATTTTTTGAATGTAGCACAATGTGACTGCAATGAGAAACTGCAGTCAATTTTCACTCCTCTCTGTGAGCTTTCCAGATAATTTGACAGGTTTGTCCATAAATGGCTTCCGGGGATCAAACTTTGCTAATTTTGTTTTCGCTCCGCAAACATAAATTTTAATTTCTATTTTTTTGAATGTAGCATAATGTGACTGCAATCAGAAACTGCAGTCAATTTTCACTCCTCTCTGTAAGCTTTCGAGATAATTTGACGGGTTTGTCCATAAATGGCTTCCCGAGGTCAAACTTTAAAAATTTTGGTCTCATTCCGTACACATAAGTATCAGTTTCTATTTTTTTTAATATAGCACATTGTGAGTGAAATCAAAAACTAAAGTCAATTTTCACTCCTCTCTGTAAGTTTTCGAGATAATTTGACGAGTTTGTCCACAAATGGCTTCCCGGGGTCAAACTTTAAAAATTTTGGTCTCATTCCGTAAACATAAATATCAGTATCTATTTTTTTTAATATAGCACATTGTGAGTGCAATCAAAAACTAAAGTCAATTTTCACTCCTCGCTGTAAGTTTTCGAGATAATTTGACAAGTTTGTCCATAAATGGATTCCGGGGATCAAACTTTAAAAATTTTTGTTTCGTTCCGCAAACATAAATTTTAATTTATGTTTTTTGAAGTGTAGGATAATGTAACTGCAAACAAAAACTGAAGTCTATTTTTACGCCTCTTTGTAAGTTTTCGAGATAATTTGACGAGTTTGTCCACAAATGGCTTCCCGGGGTCAATCTTTCAAAATTTTGTTCTCATTCCGTACACATAAATATCAATTTCTATTCTTTTCAATGTAGCACAATGTGACTGCAATCAAAAACTGAAGTCAATTTTCACTCCTTTCTGTAAGTTTTCGAGATAATTTGACGAGTTTGTCCACAAAATGGCTTCCCGGGGCAGACTTTAAAAATTTTTGGTCTCGATCCGTGAACATAAATATCAACTTCTATTTTTTTAAGTGTAGCACAATGTGAATGCAATCAATAACTAAAGTCAATTTTCACTCCTCTCTGTAATTTTTCGAGATAATTCGACGAGTTTGTCCATAAATGGCTTCCCGAGGTCAAACTTTAAACATTTTGGTCTCGTTCCGTAAACATAAATTTTAATTTATATTTTTTTGAATGTAGCACAATGTGACTGCTACCAAAAACTGAAGTCTATTTTCACTCCTCTGTAAGTTTTCGAGATAATTTGACGGGTTTGTCCATAAATGGCTTCCCGAGGTCAAACTTTAAAAATTTTGGTCTCGTTCCGTAAACATAAATTTTATTTTCTATTTTCTTGAATGTAGCACAATGTGACTGCCATCAGAAAGTGCAGTCAATTTTCACTCCTCGCTGTAAGTTTTCGAGATAATTTGACGGGTTTGTCCATAAATGGCTTCCGGGGATCAAACTTTCCTGATTTTTGTTTCGTTCCGCAAACATAAATTTTAATTTATATTTTTTGAAATGTAGGATAATGTAACTGCAATCAAAAACTGTAGTCCATTTCTACGCCTCTCTGTAAGTTTTCGAGATAATTTCAAGAGTTTGTCCACAAATGGCTTCCCGGGGTCAAATTTTAAAAATTTTGGTCTCATTCCGTACACATAAATATCAGTTTCTATTTTTTTTAATGTAGCACAATGTGATTGCTACCAAAAACTGAAGTCAATTTTCACTCCTCTCTCTAAGTTTTCGAGATAATTTGACGGGTTTGTCCATAAATGGCTTCCCGGGGTCAATCTTTCAAAATTTTGGTCTCATTCCGTACACATAAATATCAATTTCTTTTTTTTTGAATGTAGCACAATGTGACTGCAATCAGAAAGTGCAGTCAATTTTCACTCCTCTGTAAGTTTTCGAGATAATTTGACGTGTTTGTCCGTAAATGGCTTCCCGAGGACAAACTTTAAAAATTTTGGTCTCGTTCCGTAAACATAAATTTTAATTTCTATTCTTTTCAATGTAGCACAATGTGACTGCAATCAAAAACTGAAGTCAATTTTCACTCCTTTCTGTAAGTTTTCGAGATAATTTGACGAGTTTGTCCACAAATGGCTTCCCGGGGTCAATCTTTCAAAATTTTGGTCTCATTCCGTACACATAAATATCAATTTCTATTCTTTTCAATGTAGCACAATGTGACTGCAATCAAAAACTGAAGTCAATTTTCACTCCTTTCTGTAAGTTTTCGAGATAATTTGACGAGTTTGTCCACAAATGGCTTCCCGGGGCAGACTTTAAAAATTTTGGTCTCGATCCGTGAACATAAATATCAACTTCTATTTTTTTGAGTGTAGCACAATGTGACTGCAATCAATAACTAAAGTCAATTTTCACTCCTCTCTGTAATTTTTCGAGATAATTCGACGAGTTTGTCCATAAATGGCTTCCCGAGGTCAAACTTTAAACATTTTGGTCTCGTTCCGTAAACATAAATTTTAATTTATATTTTTTTGAATGTAGCGCAATGTGACTGCTACCAAAAACTGAAGTCTATTTTCACTCCTCTGTAAGTTTTCGAGATAATTTGACGGGTTTGTCCATAAATGGCTTCCCGAGGTCAAACTTTAAAAATTTTGGTCTCGTTCCGTAAACATAAATTTTAGTTTCTATTTTTTTGAATGTAGCACAATATGACTGCAATCAGAAAGTGCAGTCTATTTTCACTCCTCTGAAAGTTTTCGAGATAATTTGACGAGTTTGTCCGTAAATGGCTTCCCGAGGTCAAACTTTAAAAATTTTTGTTTCGTTCCGCAAACATAAATTTTAATTTATATTTTTTGAAATGTAGGATAATGTAACTGCAATCAAAAACTGAAGTCAATTTTTACGCCTCTCTGTAAGTTTTCGAGATAATTTGACGAGTTTTTCCACAAATGGCTTCCCGGGGTCAAACTTTAAAAATATTGGTCTCATTCCGTACACATAAGTATCAGTTTCTATTTTTTTTAATATAGCACAATGTGACTGCAATGAATAACTAAAGTCAATTTTCACTCCTCCCTGTAATTTTTCGAGATAATTCGACGAGTTTGTCCATAAATGGCTTCCCGAGGTCAAACTTTAAACATTTTGATCTCGTTCCGTAAACATAAATTTTAATTTCTATTTTTTTGAATGTAGCACAATGTGACTGCAATCAGAAAGTGCAGTCAATTTTCACTCCTCTCTGTAAGTTTTCGAGATAATTTGACGAGTTTGTCCATAAATGGCTTCACGGGGCAGACTTTAAAAATTTTGGTCTCGATCCGTGAACATAAATATCAACTTCTATTTTTTTGAGTGTAGCACAATGTGACTGCAATCAATAACTAAAGTCAATTTTCACTCCTCTTCGTAATTTTTCGAGATAATTCGACGAGTTTGTCCATAAATGGCTTCCCAAGGTCAAACTTTAAACATTTTGGTCTCGTTCCGTAAACATAAATTTTAATTTATATTTTTTTGAATGTAGCGCAATGTGACTGCTACCAAAAACTGAAGTCTATTTTCACTCCTCTGTAAGTTTTCGAGATAATTTGACGGGTTTGTCCATAAATGGCTTCCCGAGGTCAAACTTTAAAAATTTTGGTCTCGTTCCGTAAACATAAATTTTAGTTTCTATTTTTTTGAATGTAGCACAATATGACTGCAATCAGAAAGTGCAGTCTATTTTCACTCCTCAGTAAGTTTTCGAGATAATTTGACGTGTTTGTCCGTAAATGGCTTCCCGAGGTCAAACTTTAAAAATTTTTGTTTCGTTCCGCAAACATAAATTTTAATTTATATTTTTTGAAATGTAGGATAATGTAACTGCAATCAAAAACTGAAGTCAATTTTTACGCCTCTCTGTAAGTTTTGGAGATAATATGACGAGTTTTTCCACAAATGGCTTAACGGGGTGAAACTTTAAAAATATTGGTCTCATTCCGTACACATAAGTATCAGTTTCTATTTTTTTTAATATAGCACAATGTGACTGCAATGAATAACTAAAGTCAATTTTCACTCCTCCCTGTAATTTTTCGAGATAATTCGACGAGTTTGTCCATAAATGGCTTCCCGAGGTCAAACTTTAAACATTTTGATCTCGTTCCGTAAACATAAATTTTAATTTCTATTTTTTTGAATGTAGCACAATGTGACTGCAATCAGAAAGTGCAGTCAATTTTCACTCCTCTCTGTAAGTTTTCGAGATAATTTGACGAGTTTGTCCATAAATGGCTTCACGGGGCAGACTTTAAAAATTTTGGTCTCGATCCGTGAACATAAATATCAACTTCTATTTTTTTGAGTGTAGCACAATATGACTGAAATCAGAAAGTGCAGTCAATTTTCACTCCTCGCTGTAAGTTTTCGAGATAATTTGACGGGTTTGTCCATAAATGGCTTCCGGGGATCAAACTTGGCTGATTTTTGTTTCGTTACGCAAACATAAATTTTAATTTATATTTTTTGAAATGTAGGATAATGTAACTGCAATCAAAAACTGTAGTCCATTTTTACGCCTCTCTGTAAGTTTTCGAGATAATTTCAAGAGTTTGTCCACAAATGGCTTCCCGGGGTCAAATTTTAAAAATTTTGGTCTCATTCCGTACACATAAATATCAGTTTCTATTTTTTTTAATGTAGCACAATGTGAGTGCTACCAAAAACTGAAGTCAATTTTCACTCCTCTCTGTAAGTTTTCGAGATAATTTTACGAGTTTGTCCATAAATGGCTTCACGGGGTCAAACTTTAAAAATTTTGGTCTCGTTCCGTAAACATAAATTTTATTTTCTATTTTTTTGAATGTAGCACAATATGACTGAAATCAGAAAGTGCAGTCAATTTTCACTCCTCGCTGTAAGTTTTCGAGATAATTTGACGGGTTTGTCCATAAATGGCTTCCGGGGATCAAACTTGGCTGATTTTTGTTTCGTTACGCAAACATAAATTTTAATTTATATTTTTTGAAATGTAGGATAATGTAACTGCAATCAAAAACTGTAGTCCATTTTTACGCCTCTCTGTAAGTTTTCGAGATAATTTCAAGAGTTTGTCCACAAATGGCTTCCCGGGGTCAAATTTTAAAAATTTTGGTCTCATTCCGTACACATAAATATCAGTTTCTATTTTTTTTAATGTAGCACAATGTGAGTGCTACCAAAAACTGAAGTCAATTTTCACTCCTCTCTGTAAGTTTTCGAGATAATTTTACGAGTTTGTCCATAAATGGCTTCACGGGGTCAAACTTTGCTGATTTTTGTTTCGTTCCACAAACATAAATTTTAATTTATATTTTATTGATTGTATCAGAATATAACTGCAAACAAAAACTGAAGTCTATTTTTACGCCTCTCTCTAAGTTTTCGAGATAATTTGACGGGTTTGTCCATAAATGGCTTCCCGGGGTCAATCTTTCAAAATTTTGGTCTCATTCCGTACACATAAATATCAATTTCTATTTTCTTGAATGTAGCACAATGTGACTGCCATCAGAAAGTGCAGTCAATTTTCACTCCTCTCTCTAAGTTTTCGAGATAATTTGACGGGTTTGTCCATAAATGGCTTCCCGGGGTCAATCTTTCAAAATTTTGGTCTCATTCCGTACACATAAATATCAATTTTAATTTTTTTGAATGTAGCACAATGTGACTGCAATCAAAAACTGAAGTCAATTTTTACTCCCCTCTGTAAGTTTTCGAGATAATTTGACGAGTTTGTCCACAAATGGCTTCCCGAGGCAGACTTTAAAAATTTTGGTCTCGATCCGTGAACATAAATATCAACTTCTATTTTTTTGAGTGTAGCACAATGTGACTGCAATCAATAACTAAAGTCAATTTTCACTCCTCTCTGTAATTTTTCGAGATAATTCGACGAGTTTGTCCATAAATGGCTTCCCGAGGTCAAACTTTAAACATTTTGGTCTCGTTCCGTAAACATAAATTTTAATTTATATTTTTTTGAATGTAGCGCAATGTGACTGCTACCAAAAACTGAAGTCTATTTTCACTCCTCTGTAAGTTTTCGAGATAATTTGACGCGTTTGTCCATAAATGGCTTCCCGAGGTCAAACTTTAAAAATTTTGGTCTCGTTCCGTAAACATAAATTTTATTTTCTATTTTTTTGAATGTAGCACAATATGACTGCAATCAGAAAGTGCAGTCAATTTTCACTCCTCGCTGTAAGTTTTCGAGATAATTTGACGGGTTTGTCCATAAATGGCTTCCGGGGATCAAACTTTGCTGATTTTTTTTTCTTTCCGCAAACATAAATTTTAATTTATATTTTTTGAAATGTAGGATAATGTAACTGCAATCAAAAACTGAAGTCCATTTTTACGCCTCTCTGTAAGTTTTCGAAATAATTTCAAAAGTTTGTCCACAAATGGCTTCCCGGGGTCAAATTTTAAAAATTTTGGACTCATTCCGTACACATAAATATCAGTTTCTATTTTTTTTAATGTAGCACAATGTGAGTGCTACCAAAAACTGAAGTCAATTTTCACTCCTCTCTGTAAGTTTTCGAGATAATTTGACAAGTTTGTCCATTAATGGCTTCACGGGGTCAAACTTTGCTGATTTTTTGTTTCGTTCCACAAACATAAATTTTAATTTATATTTTATTCATTGTATCAGAATATAACTGCAATCAAAAACTGAAGTCAATTTTCACTCCTCTCTGTAAGTTTTCGAGATAATTTGACGAGTTTGTACACAAATGGCTTCCCGGGGTCAATCTTTCAAAATTTTGGTCTCATTCCGTACACATAAATATCAATTTCTATTTTTTTCAATGTAGCACAATGTGACTGCAATCAGAAAGTGCAGTCAATTTTCACTCCTCTGTAAGTTTTCGAGATAATTTGACGTGTTTGTCCGTAAATGGCTTCCCGAGGTCAAACTTTAAAAATTTTGGTCTCATTCCGTACACATAAGTATCAGTTTCTATTTTTTTTAATATAGCACAATGTGACTGCAATGAATAACTAAAGTCAATTTTCACTCCTCCCTGTAATTTTTCGAGATAATTCGACGAGTTTGTCCATAAATGGCTTCCCGAGGTCAAACTTTAAACATTTTGATCTCGTTCCGTAAACATAAATTTTAATTTCTATTTTTTTGAATGTAGCACAATGTGACTGCAATCAGAAAGTGCAGTCAGTTTTCACTCCTCTCTGTAAGTTTTCGAGATAATTTGACGAGTTTGTCCATAAATGGCTTCACGGGGTCAAACTTTAAAAATTTTGGTCTCATTCCGTACACATAAGTATCAGTTTCTATTTTTTTTAATATAGCACAATGTGACTGCAATGAATAACTAAAGTCAATTTTCACTCCTCCCTGTAATTTTTCGAGATAATTTGACGAGTTTGTCCACAAATGGCTTCCCGGGGTCAATCTTTCAAAATTTTGGTCTCATTCCGTACACATAAATATCAATTTCTATTCTTTTCAATGTAGCACAATGTGACTGCAATCAAAAACTGAAGTCAATTTTCACTCCTTTCTGTAAGTTTTCGAGATAATTTGACGAGTTTGTCCACAAATGGCTTCCCGGGGCAGACTTTAAAAATTTTGGTCTCGATCCGTGAACATAAATATCAACTTCTATTTTTTTAAGTGTAGCACAATGTGACTGCAATCAATAACTAAAGTCAATTTTCACTCCTCTCTGTAATTTTTCGAGATAATTCGACGAGTTTGTCCATAAATGGCTTCCCGAGGTCAAACTTTAAACATTTTGGTCACGTTCCGTAAACATAAATTTTAATTTCTATTTTTTTGAATGTAGCACAATGTGACTGCTGCCAAAAACTGAAGTCTATTTTCACTCCTCTGTAAGTTTTCGAGATAATTAGACGAGTTTATCCATAAATGGCTTCCGGGGGTCAAACTTTGCTGATTTTTGTTTCGTTCCGCAAACATAAATTTTAATTTATTATTTATTAAATGTAGGATAATGTAACTGCAATCAAAAACTGTAGTCCATTTCTACGCCTCTCTGTAAGTTTTCGAGATAATTTCAAGAGTTTGTCCACAAATGGCTTCCCGGGGTCAAATTTTAAAAATTTTGGTCTCATTCCGTACACATAAATATCAGTTTCTATTTTTTTTAATGTAGCACAATGTGATTGCTACCAAAAACTGAAGTCAATTTCTACGCCTCTCTGTAAGTTTACGAGATAATCTGACGAGTTTTTCCATAAATGAGTTCACGGGGTCAAACATTGCTGATTTTCGTTTCGTTCCGCAAACATCAATTTTATTTTATATTTTATTCATTGTATCAGAATATAACTGCAAAAAAAAACTGAAGTCTATTTTTACGCCTCTCTGTAAGTTTTCGAGATAATTTGACGAGTTTGTCCACAAATGGCTTCCCGGGGTCAATCTTTCAAAATTTTGGTCTCATTCCGTACACATAAATATCAATTTGTATTTTTTTCAATGTAGCACAATGTGACTGCAATCAGAAAGTGCAGTCAATTTTCACTCCTCTGTAAGTTTTCGAGATAATTTGACGTGTTTGTCCGTAAATGGCTTCCCGAGGACAAACTTTAAAAATTTTGGTCTCGTTCCGTAAACATAAATTTTAATTTCTATTCTTTTCAATGTAGCACAATGTGACTGCAATCAAAAACTGAAGTCAATTTTCACTCCTTTCTGTAAGTTTTCGAGATAATTTGACGAGTTTGTCCACAAATGGCTTCCCGGGGTCAATCTTTCAAAATTTTGGTCTCATTCCGTACACATAAATATCAATTTCTATTCTTTTCAATGTAGCACAATGTGACTGCAATCAAAAACTGAAGTCAATTTTCACTCCTTTCTGTAAGTTTTCGAGATAATTTGACGAGTTTGTCCACAAATGGCTTCCCGGGGCAGACTTTAAAAATTTTGGTCTCGATCCGTGAACATAAATATCAACTTCTATTTTTTTGAGTGTAGCACAATGTGACTGCAATCAATAACTAAAGTCAATTTTCACTCCTCTCTGTAATTTTTCGAGATAATTCGACGAGTTTGTCCATAAATGGCTTCCCGAGGTCAAACTTTAAACATTTTGGTCTCGTTCCGTAAACATAAATTTTAATTTATATTTTTTTGAATGTAGCGCAATGTGACTGCTACCAAAAACTGAAGTCTATTTTCACTCCTCTGAAAGTTTTCGAGATAATTTGACGGGTTTGTCCATAAATGGCTTCCCGAGGTCAAACTTTAAAAATTTTGGTCTCGTTCCGTAAACATAAATTTTAGTTTCTATTTTTTTGAATGTAGCACAATATGACTGCAATCAGAAAGTGCAGTCTATTTTCACTCCTCTGAAAGTTTTCGAGATAATTTGACGAGTTTGTCCGTAAATGGCTTCCCGAGGTCAAACTTTAAAAATTTTTGTTTCGTTCGGCAAACATAAATTTTAATTTATATTTTTTGAAATGTAGGATAATGTAACTGCAATTAAAAACTGAAGTCAATTTTTACGCCTCGCTGTAAGTTTACGAGATAATTTGACGAGTTTTTCCAAAAATGGCTTCCCGGGGTCAAACTTTAAAAATATTGGTCTCATTCCGTACACATAAGTATCAGTTTCTATTTTTTTTAATATAGCACAATGTGACTGCAATGAATAACTAAAGTCAATTTTCACTCCTCCCTGTAATTTTTCGAGATAATTCGACGAGTTTGTCCATAAATGGCTTCCCGAGGTCAAACTTTAAACATTTTGATCTCGTTCCGTAAACATAAATTTTAATTTCTATTTTTTTGAATGTAGCACAATGTGACTGCAATCAGAAAGTGCAGTCAATTTTCACTCCTCTCTGTAAGTTTTCGAGATAATTTGACGAGTTTGTCCATAAATGGCTTCACGGGGCAGACTTTAAAAATTTTGGTCTCGATCCGTGAACATAAATATCAACTTCTATTTTTTTGAGTGTAGCACAATGTGACTGCAATCAATAACTAAAGTCAATTTTCACTCCTCTTCGTAATTTTTCGAGATAATTCGACGAGTTTGTCCATAAATGGCTTCCCAAGGTCAAACTTTAAACATTTTGGTCTCGTTCCGTAAACATAAATTTTAATTTATATTTTTTTGAATGTAGCGCAATGTGACTGCTACCAAAAACTGAAGTCTATTTTCACTCCTCTGTAAGTTTTCGAGATAATTTGACGGGTTTGTCCATAAATGGCTTCCCGAGGTCAAACTTTAAA
This sequence comes from Diplolepis rosae, assembly GCA_030998225.1. Lineage (NCBI taxonomy): Eukaryota > Metazoa > Arthropoda > Insecta > Hymenoptera > Diplolepididae > Diplolepis > Diplolepis rosae. Next base: position 875,008 of record JAPYXD010000729.1, on the reverse strand, counting down.
AATTTTGGTCTCGTTCCGTAAACATAAATTTTAGTTTCTATTTTTTTGAATGTAGCACAATATGACTGCAATCAGAAAGTGCAGTCAATTTTCACTCCTCAGTAAGTTTTCGAGATAATTTGACGTGTTTGTCCGTAAATGGCTTCCCGAGGTCAAACTTTAAAAATTTTTGTTTCGTTCCGCAAACATAAATTTTAATTTATATTTTTTGAAATGTAGGATAATGTAACTGCAATTAAAAACTGAAGTCAATTTTTACGCCTCGCTGTAAGTTTACGAGATAATTTGACGAGTTTTTCCAAAAATGGCTTCCCGGGGTCAAACTTTAAAAATATTGGTCTCATTCCGTACACATAAGTATCAGTTTCTATTTTTTTTAATATAGCACAATGTGACTGCAATGAATAACTAAAGTCAATTTTCACTCCTCCCTGTAATTTTTCGAGATAATTCGACGAGTTTGTCCATAAATGGCTTCCCGAGGTCAAACTTTAAACATTTTGATCTCGTTCCGTAAACATAAATTTTAATTTCTATTTTTTTGAATGTAGCACAATGTGACTGCAATCAGAAAGTGCAGTCAATTTTCACTCCTCTCTGTAAGTTTTCGAGATAATTTGACGAGTTTGTCCATAAATGGCTTCACGGGGCAGACTTTAAAAATTTTGGTCTCGATCCGTGAACATAAATATCAACTTCTATTTTTTTGAGTGTAGCACAATGTGACTGCAATCAATAACTAAAGTCAATTTTCACTCCTCTCTGTAATTTTTCGAGATAATTCGACGAGTTTGTCCATAAATGGCTTCCCGAGGTCAAACTTTAAACATTTTGGTCTCGTTCCGTAAACATAAATTTTAATTTATATTTTTTTGAATGTAGCACAATGTGACTGCTACCAAAAACTGAAGTCTATTTTCACTCCTCTGTAAGTTTTCGAGATAATTTGACGGGTTTGTCCATAAATGGCTTCCCGAGGTCAAACTTTAAAAATTTTGGTCTCGTTCCGTAAACATAAATTTTATTTTCTATTTTATTGAATGTAGCACAATATGACTGAAATCAGAAAGTGCAGTCTATTTTCACTCCTCGCTGTAAGTTTTCGAGATAATTTGACGGGTTTGTCCATAAATGGCTTCCGGGGATCAAACTTGGCTGATTTTTGTTTCGTTACGCAAACATAAATTTTAATTTATATTTTTTGAAATGTAGGATAATGTAACTGCAATCAAAAACTGTAGTCCATTTTTACGCCTCTCTGTAAGTTTTCGAGATAATTTCAAGAGTTTGTCCACAAATGGCTTCCCGGGGTCAAATTTTAAAAATTTTGGTCTCATTCCGTACACATAAATATCAGTTTCTATTTTTTTTAATGTAGCACAATGTGAGTGCTACCAAAAACTGAAGTCAATTTTCACTCCTCTCTGTAAGTTTTCGAGATAATTTTACGAGTTTGTCCATAAATGGCTTCACGGGGTCAAACTTTGCTGATTTTTGTTTCGTTCCACAAACATAAATTTTAATTTATATTTTATTGATTGTATCAGAATATAACTGCAAACAAAAACTGAAGTCTATTTTTACGCCTCTCTGTAAGTTTTCGAGATAATTTGACGAGTTTGTCCACAAATGGCTTCCCGGGGTCAATCTTTCAAAATTTTGGTCTCATTCCGTACACATAAATATCAATTTCTATTTTTTTGAATGTAGCACAATGTGACTGCCATCAGAAAGTGCAGTCAATTTTCACTCCTCTCTCTAAGTTTTCGAGATAATTTGACGGGTTTGTCCATAAATGGCTTCCCGGGGTCAATCTTTCAAAATTTTGGTCTCATTCCGTACACATAAATATCAATTTCTATTCTTTTCAATGTAGCACAATGTGACTGCAATCAAAAACTGAAGTCAATTTTCACTCCTTTCTGTAAGTTTTCGAGATAATTTGACGAGTTTGTCCACAAATGGCTTCCCGAGGCAGACTTTCAAAATTTTGGTCTCGATCCGTGAACATAAATATCAACTTCTATTTTTTTGAGTGTAGCACAATGTGACTGCAATCAATAACTAAAGTCAATTTTCACTCCTCTCTGTAATTTTTCGAGATAATTCGACGAGTTTGTCCATAAATGGCTTCCCGAGGTCAAACTTTAAACATTTTGGTCTCGTTCCGTAAACATAAATTTTAATTTATATTTTTTTGAATGTAGCGCAATGTGACTGCTACCAAAAACTGAAGTCTATTTTCACTCCTCTGTAAGTTTTCGAGATAATTTGACGCGTTTGTCCATAAATGGCTTCCCGAGGTCAAACTTTAAAAATTTTGGTCTCGTTCCGTAAACATAAATTTTATTTTCTATTTTTTTGAATGTAGCACAATATGACTGCAATCAGAAAGTGCAGTCAATTTTCACTCCTCGCTGTAAGTTTTCGAGATAATTTGACGGGTTTGTCCATAAATGGCTTCCGGGGATCAAACTTTGCTGATTTTTTTTACTTACCCAAAACATAAATTTTAATTTATATTTTTTGAAATGTAGGATAATGTAACTGCAATCAAAAACTGAAGTCCATTTTTACGCCTCTCTGTAAGTTTTCGAAATAATTTCAAAAGTTTGTCCACAAATGGCTTCCCGGGGTCAAATTTTAAAAATTTTGGACTCATTCCGTACACATAAATATCAGTTTCTATTTTTTTTAATGTAGCACAATGTGACTGCAATGAATAACTAAAGTCAATTTTCACTCCTCCCTGTAATTTTTCGAGATAATTTGACGGGTTTGTCCATAAATGGCTTCCCGGGGTCAATCTTTCAAAATTTTGGTCTCATTCCGTACACATAAATATCAATTTCTTTTTTTTTGAATGTAGCACAATGTGACTGCAATCAGAAACTTCAGGCAATTTTCACTCCTCTCTGTAAGTCTTCGAGATAATTTTGACGTGTTTGTCCGTAAATGGCTTCCCGAGGTCAAACTTTAAAAATTTTGGTCTCATTCCGTACACATAAGTATCAGTTTCTATTTTTTTTAATATAGCACAATGTGACTGCAATGAATAACTAAAGTCAATTTTCACTCCTCCCTGTAATTTTTCGAGATAATTCGACGAGTTTGTCCATAAATGGCTTCCCGAGGTCAAACTTTAAACATTTTGATCTCGTTCCGTAAACATAAATTTTAATTTCTATTTTTTTGAATGTAGCACAATGTGACTGCAATCAGAAAGTGCAGTCAGTTTTCACTCCTCTCTGTAAGTTTTCGAGATAATTTGACGAGTTTGTCCATAAATGGCTTCACGGGGTCAAACTTTAAAAATTTTGGTCTCATTCCGTACACATAAGTATCAGTTTCTATTTTTTTTAATATAGCACAATGTGACTGCAATGAATAACTAAAGTCAATTTTCACTCCTCCCTGTAATTTTTCGAGATAATTCGACGAGTTTGTCCATAAATGGCTTCCCGAGGTCAAACTTTAAACATTTTGATCTCATTCCGTACACATAAATATCAATTTCTATTTTTTTCAATGTAGCACAATGTGACTGCAATCAGAAAGTGCAGTCAATTTTCACTCCTCTGTAAGTTTTCGAGATAATTTGACGTGTTTGTCCGTAAATGGCTTCCCGAGGTCAAACTTTAAAAATTTTGGTCTCATTCCGTACACATAAGTATCAGTTTCTATTTTTTTTAATATAGCACAATGTGACTGCAATGAATAACTAAAGTCAATTTTCACTCCTCCCTGTAATTTTTCGAGATAATTCGACGAGTTTGTCCATAAATGGCTTCCCGAGGTCAAACTTTAAACATTTTGATCTCGTTCCGTAAACATAAATTTTAATTTCTATTTTTTTTGAATGTAGCACAATGTGACTGCAATCAGAAAGTGCAGTCAATTTTCACTCCTTTCTGTAAGTTTTCGAGATAATTTGATGAGTTTTTCCACAAATGGCTTCCCGGGGTCAAACTTTAAAAATTTTGGTCTCATTCCGTACACATAAGTATCAGTTTCTATTTTTTTTAATATAGCACAATGTGACTGCAATGAATAACTAAAGTCAATTTTCACTCCTCCCTGTAATTTTTCGAGATAATTCGACGAGTTTGTCCATAAATGGCTTCCCGAGGTCAAACTTTAAACATTTTGATCTCGTTCCGTAAACATAGATTTTAATTTCTATTTTTCTGAATGTAGCACAATGTGACTGCAATCAGAAAGTGCAGTCAATTTTCACTCCTCTCTGTAAGTTTTCGAGATAATTTGACGAGTTTGTCCATAAATGGCTTCCCGAGGTCAAACTTTGCTGATTTTTGTTTTGTTCCACAAACATAAATTTTAATTTATATTTTATTCATTGTATCAGAATATAACTGCAAACAAAAACTGAAGTCTATTTTTACGCCTCTCTGTAAGTTTTCGAGATAATTTGACGAGTTTGTCCACAAATGGCTTCCCGGGGTCAATCTTTCAAAATTTTGGTCTCATTCCGTACACATAAATATCAATTTCTATTTTTTTCAATGTAGCACAATGTGACTGCTACCAAAAACTGAAGTCTATTTTCACTCCTCTGTAAGTTTTCGAGATAATTTGACGTGTTTGTCCGTAAATGGCTTCCCGAGGTCAAACTTTAAAAATTTTGGTCTCGTTCCGTAACCATAATTTTTTATTTCTAGTTTTTTGACTGTAGCACAATGTGACTGCAATCAGAAAGTGCAGTCAATTTTCAATCATCGCTGTCTGTTTTCGAGATAATTTGTCGGGTTTGTCCATAAATGGCCCCCGGGGATCAAACTTTAAAAATTTTTGTTTCGTTCCGCAAACATAAATTTTAATTTATATTTTTTGAAATGTAGGATAATGTAACTGCAATCAAAAACTGAAGTCAATTTTTACGCCTCTCTGTAAGTTTTCGAGATAATTTGACGAGTTTTTCCACAAATGCCTTCCCGGGGTCAAACTTTAAAAATTTTGGTCTCATTCCGTACACATAAGTATCAGTTTCTATTTTTTTTAATATAGCACAATGTGACTGCAATCAAAAACTGAAGTCAATTTTCACTCCTTTCTGTAAGTTTTCGAGATAATTTGATGAGTTTTTCCACAAATGGCTTCCCGGGGTCAAACTTTAAAAATTTTGGTCTCATTCCGTACACATAAGTATCAGTTTCTATTTTTTTTAATATAGCACAATGTGACTGCAATGAATAACTAAAGTCAATTTTCACTCCTCCCTGTAATTTTTCGAGATAATTCGACGAGTTTGTCCATAAATGGCTTCCCGAGGTCAAACTTTAAACATTTTGGTCTCGTTCCGTAAACATAAATTTTAATTTATATTTTTTTGAATGTAGCGCAATGTGACTGCTACCAAAAACTGAAGTCTATTTTCACTCCTCTGTAAGCTTTCGAGATAATTTGACGGGTTTGTCCATAAATGGCTTCCCGAGGTCAAACTTTAAAAATTTTGGTCTCGTTCCGTAAACATAAATTTTAGTTTATATTTTTTTGAATGTAGCACAATATGACTGCAATCAGAAAGTGCAGTCTATTTTCACTCCTCTGTAAGTTTTCGAGATAATTTGACGTGTTTGTCCGTAAATGGCTTCCCGAGGTCAAACTTTAAAAATTTTTGTTTCGTTCCGCAAACATAAATTTTAATTTATATTTTTTGAAATGTAGTATAATGTAACTGCAATCAAAAACTGAAGTCAATTTTTACGCCTCTCTGTAAGTTTTCGAGATAATTTGACGAGTTTTTTCCACAAATGGCTTCCCGGGGTCAAACTTTAAAAATATTGGTCTCATTCCGTACACATAAGTATCAGTTTCTATTTTTTTTAATATAGCACAATGTGACTGCAATGAATAACTAAAGTCAATTTTCACTCCTCCCTGTAATTTTTCGAGTAAATTCGACGAGTTTGTCCATAAATGGCTTCCCGAGGTCAAACTTTAAACATTTTGATCTCGTTCCGTAAACATAGATTTTAATTTCTATTTTTCTGAATGTAGCACAATGTGACTGCAATCAGAAAGTGCAGTCAATTTTCACTCCTCTCTGTAAGTTTTCGAGATAATTTGACGAGTTTGTCCATAAATGGCTTCACGGGGCAGACTTTAAAAATTTTGGTCTCGATCCGTGAACATAAATATCAACTTCTATTTTTTTGAGTGTAGCACAATGTGACTGCAATCAATAACTAAAGTCAATTTTCACTCCTCTCTGTAATTTTTCGAGATAATTCGACGAGTTTGTCCATAAATGGCTTCCCGAGGTCAAACTTTAAACATTTTGGTCTCGTTCCGTAAACATAAATTTTAATTTATATTTTTTTGAATGTAGCACAATGTGACTGCTACCAAAAACTGAAGTCTATTTTTCACTCCTCTGTAAGTTTTCGAGATAATTTGACGGGTTTGTCCATAAATGGCTTCCCGAGGTCAAACTTTAAAAATTTTGGTCTCGTTCCGTAAACATAAATTTTAATTTCTATTTTTCTGAATGTAGCACAATATGACTGAAATCAGAAAGTGCAGTCAATTTTCACTCCTCGCTGTAAGTTTTCGAGATAATTTGACGGGTTTGTCCATAAATGGCTTCCGGGGATCAAACTTGGCTGATTTTTGTTTCGTTACGCAAACATAAATTTTAATTTATATTTTTGAAATGTAGGATAATGTAACTGCAATCAAAAACTGTAGTCCATTTTTACGCCTCTCTGTAAGTTTTCGAGATAATTTCAAGAGTTTGTCCACAAATGGCTTCCCGGGGTCAAATTTTAAAAATTTTGGTCTCATTCCGTAGACATAAATATCAGTTTCTATTTTTTTTAATGTAGCACAATGTGAGTGCTACCAAAAACTGAAGTCAATTTTCACTCCTCTCTGTAAGTTTTCGAGATAATTTGACGAGTTTGTCCATAAATGGCTTCACGGGGTCAAACTTTGCTGATTTTTGTTTCGTTCCACAAACATAAATTTTAATTTATATTTTATTCATTGTATCAGAATATAACTGCAAACAAAAACTGAAGTCTATTTTTACGCCTCTCTGTAAGTTTTTCGAGATAATTTGACGGGTTTGTCCATAAATGGCTTCCCGGGGTCAATCTTTCAAAATTTTGGTCTCATTCCGTACACATAAATATCAATTTCTTTTTTTTTGAATGTAGCACAATGTGACTGCAATCAGAAACTTCAGGCAATTTTCACTCCTCTCTGTAAGTCTTCGAGATAATTTGACGGGTTTGTCCATAAATGGCTTCCCTGGGTCAATCTTTCAAAATTTTGGTCTCATTCCGTACACATAAATATCAATTTCTATTCTTTTCAATGTAGCACAATGTGACTGCAATCAAAAACTGAAGTCAATTTTCACTCCTTTCTGTAAGTTTTCGAGATAATTTGACGAGTTTGTCCACAAATGGCTTCCCGAGGCAGACTTTAAAAATTTTGGTCTCGATCCGTGAACATAAATATCAACTTCTATTTTTTTGAGTGTAGCACAATGTGACTGCAATCAATAACTAAAGTCAATTTTCACTCCTCTCTGTAATTTTTCGAGATAATTCGACGAGTTTGTCCATAAATGGCTTCCCGAGGTCAAACTTTAAACATTTTGGTCTCGTTCCGTAAACATAAATTTTAATTTATATTTTTTTGAATGTAGCGCAATGTGACTGCTACCAAAAACTGAAGTCTATTTTCACTCCTCTGTAAGTTTTCGAGATAATTTGACGCGTTTGTCCATAAACGGCTTCCCGAGGTCAAACTTTAAAAATTTTGGTCTCGTTCCGTAAACATAAATTTTATTTTCTATTTTTTTGAATGTAGCACAATATGACTGCAATCAGAAAGTGCAGTCAATTTTCACTCCTCGCTGTAAGTTTTCGAGATAATTTGACGGGCTTGTCCATAAATGGCTTCCGGGGATCAAACTTTGCTGATTTTTTTTTCTTTCCGCAAACATAAATTTTAATTTATATTTTTTGAAATGTAGGATAATGTAACTGCAATCAAAAACTGAAGTCCATTTTTACGCCTCTCTGTAAGTTTTCGAAATAATTTCAAAAGTTTGTCCACAAATGGCTTCCCGGGGTCAAATTTTAAAAATTTTGGACTCATTCCGTACACATAAATATCAGTTTCTATTTTTTTTAATGTAGCACAATGTGAGTGCTACCAAAAACTGAAGTCAATTTTCACTCCTCTCTGTAAGTTTTCGAGATAATTTGACAAGTTTGTCCATTAATGGCTTCACGGGGTCAAACTTTGCTGATTTTTGTTTCGTTCCACAAACATAAATTTTAATTTATATTTTATTCATTGTATCAGAATATAACTGCAAACAAAAACTAAAGTCTATTTTTACGCCTCACTGTAAGTTTTCGAGATAATTTGACGGGTTTGTCCATAAATGGCTTCCCGGGGTCAATCTTTCAAAATTTTGGTCTCATTCCGTACACATAAATATCAATTTCTTTTTTTTGAATTTAGCACAATGTGACTGCAATCAGAAAGTGCAGTCAATTTTCACTCCTCTGTAAGTTTTCGAGATAATTTAACGTGTTTGTCCGTAAATGGCTTCCCGAGGTCAAACTTTAAAAATTTTGGTCTCATTCCGTACACATAAGTATCAGTTTCTATTTTTTTTAATATAGCACAATGTGACTGCAATCAAAAACTGAAGTCAATTTTCACTCCTTTCTGTAAGTTTTCGAGATAATTTGATGAGTTTTTCCACAAATGGCTTCCCGTGGTCAAACTTTAAAAATTTTGGTCTCATTCCGTACACATAAGTATCAGTTTCTATTTTTTTTAATATAGCACAATGTGACTGCAATGAATAACTAAAGTCAATTTTCACTCCTCCCTGTAATTTTTCGAGATAATTCGACGAGTTTGTCCATAAATGGCTTCCCGAGGTCAAACTTTAAACATTTTGATCTCGTTCCGTAAACATAAATTTTAATTTCTATTTTTTTGAATGTAGCACAATGTGACTGCTACCAAAAACTGAAGTCTATTTTCACTCCTCTGTAAGTTTTCGAGATAATTTGACGTGTTTGTCCGTAAATGGCTTCCCGAGGTCAAACTTTAAAAATTTTGGTCTCGTTCCGTAACCATAAATTTTAATTTCTATTTTTTTGAATGTAGCACAATGTGACTGCAATCAGAAAGTGCAGTCAATTTTCACTCTTCGCTGTAAGTTTTCGAGATAATTTGACGGGTTTGTCCATAAATGGCCCCCGGGGATCAAACTTTAAAAATTTTTGTTTCGTTCCGCAAACATAAATTTTAATTTATATTTTTTGAAATGTAGGATAATGTAACTGCAATCAAAAACTGAAGTCAATTTTTACGCCTCTCTGTAAGTTTTCGAGATAATTTGACGAGTTTTTCCACAAATGCCTTCCCGGGGTCAAACTTTAAAAATTTTGGTCTCATTCCGTACACATAAGTATCAGTTTCTATTTTTTTTAATATAGCACAATGTGACTGCAATCAAAAACTGAAGTCAATTTTCACTCCTTTCTGTAAGTTTTCGAGATAATTTGATGAGTTTTTCCACAAATGGCTTCCCGGGGTCAAACTTTAAAAATTTTGGTCTCATTCCGTACACATAAGTATCAGTTTCTATTTTTTTTAATATAGCACAATGTGACTGCAATGAATAACTAAAGTCAATTTTCACTCCTCCCTGTAATTTTTCGAGATAATTCGACGAGTTTGTCCATAAATGGCTTCCCGAGGTCAAACTTTAAACATTTTGATCTCGTTCCGTAAACATAAATTTTAATTTCTATTTTTTTGAATGTAGCACAATGTGACTGCAATCAGAAAGTGCAGTCAATTTTCACTCCTCTCTGTAAGTTTTCGAGATAATTTGACGAGTTTGTCCATAAATGGCTTCACGGGGTCAAACTTTGCTGATTTTTGTTTCGTTCCACAAACATAAATTTTAATTTATATTTTATTCATTGTATCAGAATATAACTGCAAACAAAAACTGAAGTCTATTTTTACGCCTCTCTGTAAGTTTTCGAGATAATTTGACGAGTTTGTCCACAAATGGCTTCCCGGGGTCAATCTTTCAAAATTTTGGTCTCATTCCGTACACATAAATATCAATTTCTATTTTTTTCAATGTAGCACAATGTGACTGCTACCAAAAACTGAAGTCTATTTTCACTCCTCTGTAAGTTTTCGAGATAATTTGACGTGTTTGTCCGTAAATGGCTTCCCGAGGTCAAACTTTAAAAATTTTGGTCTCGTTCCGTAACCATAAATTTTAATTTCTATTTTTTTGAATGTAGCACAATGTGACTGCAATCAGAAAGTGCAGTCAATTTTCACTCCTCGCTGTAAGTTTTCGAGATAATTTGACGGGTTTGTCCATAAATGGCCCCCGGGGATCAAACTTTAAAAATTTTTGTTTCGTTCCGCAAACATGAATTTTATTTTATATTTTTTTAGATGTAGTGCAATGTGACTACAATCAAAAACTGAAGTCAATTTTTACGCCTCTATGTAAGTTTTCGAGATAATTTGACGGTTTGTCCATAAATTGCTTCCGAGGTTCAAACTTTTATAATTTTTGTCTCGTTCAGCAAAGAGAAATTTTAATTTGTATTTTTTTAAATGTAGCACAATGTGACTGCAATCGAAAAATGAAGTCAATTTTCACTCCTCGCTGTAAGTTTTCGAGATAATTTGACGGGTTTGTCCATAAATGGCCCCCGGGGATCAAACTTTAAAAATTTTTGTTTCGTTCCGCAAACATAAATTTTAATTTATATTTTTTAAAATGTAGGATAATGTAACTGCAATCAAAAACTGAAGTCCATTTTTACGCCTCTCTGTAAGTTTTCGAGATAATTTCAAGAGTTTGTCCACAAATGCCTTCCCGGGGTCAAACTTTAAAAATTTTGGTCTCATTCCGTACACATAAGTATCAGTTTCTATTTTTTTTAATATAGCACACTGTGACTGCAATGAATAACTAAAGTCAATTTTCACTCCTCCCTGTAATTTTTCGAGATAATTCGACGAGTTTGTCCATAAATGGCTTCCCGAGGTCAAACTTTAAACATTTTGATCTCGTTCCGTAAACATAAATTTTAATTTCTATTTTTATGCCTGTAGCACACTGTGACTGCAATCAGAAAGTGCAGTCAATTTTCACTCCTCGCGGTAAGTTTTCGAGATAATTTGACGGGTTTGTCCATAAATGGCTTCCGGGGATCAAACTTTGCTGATTTTTGTTTCGTTCCACAAACATAAATTTTAATTTATATTTTATTCATTGTATCAGAATATAACTGCAAACAAAAACTGAAGTCTATTTTTACGCCTCTCTGTAAGTTTTCGAGATAATTTGACGAGTTTGTCCACAAATGGCTTCCCGGGGTCAATCTTTCAAAATTTTGGTCTCATTCCGTACACATAAATATCAATTTCTATTTTTTTCAATGTAGCACAATGTGACTGCTACCAAAAACTGAAGTCTATTTTCACTCCTCTGTAAGTTTTCGAGATAATTTGACGTGTTTGTCCGTAAATGGCTTCCCGAGGTCAAACTTTAAAAATTTTGGTCTCGTTCCGTAACCATAAATTTTAATTTCTATTTTTTGAATGTAGCACAATGTGACTGCAATCAGAAAGTGCAGTCAATTTTCACTCCTCTCTGTAAGTTTTCGAGATAATTTCAAGAGTTTGTCCACAAATGGCTTCCCGGGGTCAAATTTTAAAAATTTTGGTCTCATTCCGTACACATAAATATCAGTTTCTATTTTTTTTAATGTAGCACAATGTGAGTGCTACCAAAAACTGAAGTCAATTTTCACTCCTCTCTGTAAGTTTTCGAGATAATTTGACAAGTTTGTCCATAAATGCCTTCACGGGGTCAAACTTTGCTGATTTTTGTTTCGTTCCACAAACATAAATTTTAATTTATATTTTATTCATTGTATCAGAATATAACTGCAAACAAAAACTAAAGTCTATTTTTACGCCTCACTGTAAGTTTTCGAGATAATTTGACGAGTTTGTCCATAAATGGCTTCCCGGGGTCAATCTTTCAAAATTTTGGTCTCATTCCGTACACATAAATATCAGTTTCTATTTTTTTTAATGTAGCACAATGTGAGTGCAATCAAAAACTGAAGTCAATTTTCACTCCTCTCTGTAAGCTTTCGAGATAATTTGACGGGTTTGTCCATAAATGGCTTCCCGTGGTCAAACTTTAAAAATTTTGGTCTCGTTCCGTAAACATAAATTTTCATTTCTATTTTTTTGAATGTAGCATAATGTGACTGCAATCAGAAACTGAAGTCAATTTTGACGCCTCTCTGTAAGTTTTCGAGATAATTTGACGGGTTTGTCCATAAATGGCCCCCGGGGATCAAACTTTAAAAATTTTTGTTTCGTTCCGCAAACATAAATTTTAATTTATATTTTTTGAAATGTAGGATAATGTAACTGCAATCAAAAACTGAAGTCAATTTTTACGCCTCTCTGTAAGTTTTCGAGATAATTTGACGAGTTTTTCCACAAATGCCTTCCCGGGGTCAAACTTTAAAAATTTTGGTCTCATTCCGTACACATAAGTATCAGTTTCTATTTTTTTTAATATAGCACAATGTGACTGCAATCAAAAACTGAAGTCAATTTTCACTCCTTTCTGTAAGTTTTCGAGATAATTTGACGAGTTTGTCCACAAATGGCTTCCCGGGGCGAACTTTAAAAAATTTGGTCTGCATCCGTGAACATAAATATCAACTTATATTTTTTTGAGTGTAGCACAATGTGACTGCAATCAATAACTAAAGTCAATTTTCCCTCCTCCCTGTAATTTTTCGAGATAATTCGACGAGTTTGTCCATAAATGGCTTTAAACATTTTGGTCTCGTTCCGTAAACATAAATTTTAATTTATATTTTATTCATTGTATCAGAATACAACTGCAGACAAAAACTAAAGTCTATTTTTACGCCTCACTGTAAGTTTTCGAGATAATTTGACGAGTTTGTCCATAAATGGCTTCCCGGGGTCAATCTTTCAAAATTTTGGTCTCATTCCGTACACATAAATATCAGTTTCTATTTTTTTTAATGTAGCACAATGTGACTGCAATCAGAAACTGAAGTCAATTTTCACTCCTCTCTGTAAGTTTTCGAGATAATTTGACGGGTTTGTCCATAAATGGCTTCCCGAGGTCAAACTTTAAAAATTTTGGTCTCGTTCCGTAAACATAAATTTTATTTTCTATTTTCTTGAATGTAGCACAATGTGACTGCAATCAGAAAGTGCAGTCAATTTTCACTCCTCGCTGTAAGTTTTCGAGATAATTTGACGGGTTTGTCCATAAATGGCTTCCGGGGATCAAACTTTGCTGATTTTTGTTTCGTTCCGCAAACATAAATTTTAATTTATATTTTTTTGAAATGTAGGATAATGTAACTGCAATCAAAAACTGACGTCAATTTTTACGCCTCTCTGTAAGTTTTCGAGATAATTTGACGAGTTTGTCCATAAATGGTTTCCCGGAGTCAAACTTTAAAAATTTTGGTCTCGATCCGTAAACATAAATATCTATTTCTATTTTTTTGAATGTAGCACAATGTGACAGCAATCAGAAAGTGCAGTCAATTTTCACTCCTCGCTGTAAGTTTTCGAGATAATTTGACGGGTTTGTCCTATTTTTTTTAATGTAGCACAATGTGACTGCAATCAAAAACTGAAGTCAATTTTTACTCCTCTCTGTAAGTTTTCGAGATAATTTGACGTGTTTGTCCATAAATGGCTTCCGGGGGTCAAACTTTAAACATTTTGGTCTCGTTCCGTAAACATAAATTTTAGTTTCTATTTTTTTGACGGTAGCACAATGTGACTGCAATCAGAAAGTGCAGTCAATTTTCACTCCTCGCTGTAAGTTTTCGAGATAAATTGACTGTTTTGTCCTTATTTTGCTTCCTGGGATCAAACTTTGCTGATTTTTGTTTCGTTCCGCAAACATAAATTTTAATTTATATTTTTTTGAATGTAGCACAATATGATTGCAATTGAAAATTGAAGTCAATTTTCACTAATTTCTGTAAGTTCTCGAGATAATTTGACAAGTTTGTCCATAAATGGTTTCCCGGAGTCAAACTTTAAAAATGTTGGTCTCATTCCGTACACATAAATATCAATTTCTATTTTTTTGAGTGTAACACAATGTGACTGCAATCAGAAACTGCAGTCAATTTTCACTCCTCTCTGTAAGTTTTCGAGATAATTTGTCGAGTTTGTGCATATATGGCTTCCGGGGATCAAACTTTAAAAATTTTTGAATGGATCCTCAAACATAAAATTTACATTATATTTTTTGAAATGTGGCACAATGTGTCTGCAATCAGAAACTGAAGTCAATTTTCACTCCTCTCTGTAAGTTTTCGAGATAATTAGACGAGTTTGTCCATAAATGGCTTCCGGGAGTGAAACTTTGCTGATTTTTGTTTCGTTCCGCAAACATAAATTTTAATTTATATTTTATTAAATGTGGCACAATATGATTGCAATCAAAAATTGAAGTCAATTTTCACTAATTTCTGTAAGTTTTCTATATAATTTGACGAGTTTGTCCATAAATGGCTTCCGGGAGTAAAGCTTTGCTGATTTTTGTTTCGTTCCGCAAACATAAATTGTAATTTATATTTTATTAAATGTGGCACAATATGATTGCAATCAAAAATTGAAGTCAATTTTCACTAATTGCTGTAAGTTTTCGAGATAATTTGACGAGTTTGTCCATAAATGGTTTCCCGGAGTCAAACTTTAAAAATGTTGGTCTCGATCCGTAAACATAAATATCAATTTGTATTTTTTTGAGTGTAGCACAATGTGACTGCTACCAAAAACTGAAGACAATTTTCACTCCTCTCTGTAATTTTTCTAGATAATTCGACGAGTTTTTCCATAAATGGCTTTCGGGGGTCAAGCTTTGCTGATTTTTTGTTTCGTTCCGCAAACATAAATTTTAATTTATATTTTATTAAATGTGGCACAATATGATTGCAATTAAAAATTGAAATCAATTTCAACACCTCTCTAAAAGTTTTCGAGATAATTTGTAGAGTTTGTCCATAAATGGCCCTCCTGAGGTCAAACTTTTATAATTTTTGTATCGTTCAGCAAAGAGAAATTTTAATTTGTATTTTTTTAAATGTAGTACATTGTGACTGCAATCGAAAACTGAAGTAAATTTTTACGCCTTTCTGTAAGTTTTCGAGATAATTTGACGAGTTTGTCCATAAATGGCTTCCCGGGGCAAACTTTAAAAAATTTGGTCTGCATCCGTGAACATAAATATCAACTTATATTTTTTTGAGTGTAGCACAATGTGACTGCAATCAATAACTAAAGTCAATTTTCACTCCTCCCTGTAATTTTTCGAGATAATTCGACGAGTTTGTCCATAAATGGCTTTAAACATTTTGGTCTCGTTCCGTAAACATAAATTTTAATTTATATTTTATTCATTGTATCAGAATATAACTGCAAACAAAAACTAAAGTCTATTTTTACGCCTCACTGTAAGTTTTCGAGATAATTTGACGGGTTTGTCCATAAATGGCTTCCCGGGGTCAATCTTTCAAAATTTTGGTCTCATTCCGTACACATAAATATCAATTTCTTTTTTTTTGAATGTAGCACAATGTGACTGCAATCAGAAACTGAAGTCAATTTTCACTCCTCTCTGTAAGTTTTCGAGATAATTTGACGGGTTTGTCCATAAATGGCTTCCCGAGGTCAAACTTTAAAAATTTTGGTCTCGTTCCGTAAACATAAATTTTATTTTCTATTTTCTTGAATGTAGCACAATGTGACTGCAATCAGAAAGTGCAGTCAATTTTCACTCCTCGCTGTAAGTTTTCGAGATAATTTGACGGGTTTGTCCATAAATGGCTTCCGGGGATCAAACTTTGCTGATTTTTGTTTCGTTCCGCAAACATAAATTTTAATTTATATTTTTTTGAAATGTAGGATAATGTAACTGCAATCAAAAACTGAAGTCAATTTTTACGCCTCTCTGTAAGTTTTCGAGATAATTTGACGCGTTTGTCCATAAATGGTTTCCCGGAGTCAAACTTTCAAAATTTTGGTCTCATTCCGTACACATAAATATCAATTTCTATTTTCTTGAATGTAGCACAATGTGACTGCAATCAGAAAGTGCAGTCAATTTTCAATCCTCTCTGTAAGTTTTCGAGATAATTTGACGGGTTTGTCCATAAATGGCTTCCGGGGATCAAACTTTGCTGATTTTTGTTTCGTTCCGCAAACATAAATTTTAATTTATATTTTATTAAATGTGGCACAATGTGACTGCAATCAGAAACTGCAGTCAATTTTCACTCCTCTCTGTAAGTTTTCGAGATAATTAGACGAGTTTGTCCATAAATGGCTTCCCGGAGTAAAACTTTGCTGATTTTTGTTTCGTTCCGCAAACATAAATTTGAATTTATATTTTATTAAATGTGGCACAGTATGATTGCAATCAAAAATTGAAGTCAATTTTCACTAATTTCTGTAAGTTTTCTATATAATTTGACGAGTTTGTCCATAAATGGCTTCCGGGAGTAAAGCTTTGCTGATTTTTGTTTCGTTCCGCAAACATAAATTGTAATTTATATTTTATTAAATGTGGCACAATATGATTGCAATCAAAAATTGAAGTCAATTTTCACTAATTGCTGTAAGTTTTCGAGATAATTTGACGAGTTTGTCCATAAATGGTTTCCCGGAGTCAAACTTTAAAAATGTTAGTCTCGATCCGTAAACATAAATATCAATTTGTATTTTTTTGAGTGTAGCACAATGTGACTGCTACCAAAAACTGAAGACAATTTTCACTCCTCTCTGTAATTTTTCTAGATAATTCGACGAGTTTTTCCATAAATGGCTTTCGGGGGTCAAGCTTTGCTGATTTTTGTTTCGTTCCGCAAACATAAATTTTAATTTATATTTTATTAAATGTGGCACAATATGATTGCAATTAAAAATTGAAATCAATTTCAACACCTCTCTAAAAGTTTTCGAGATAATTTGTAGAGTTTGTCCATAAATGGTTTCCCGGAGTCAAACTTTAAACATTTTGGTCTCGTTCCGTAAACATAAATTTTAATTTCTATTTTTTTGAATGTAGCACAATGTGACTGCTACCAAAAACTGAAGTCTTTTTTCACTCCTCTTTAAGTTTCCGAGATAATTTGAAGAGTTTGTCCATAAATGGCCCTCCTGAGGTCAAACTTTAAAAATTTTTGTTTCGTTCCGCAAACATAAATTTTAATTTATATTTTTTGAAATGTAGTATAATGTAACTGCAATCAAAAACTGAAGTCAATTTTTACGCCTCTCTGTAAGTTTTGGAGATAATTTGACGAGTTTGTCCACAAATGGCTTCCCGGGGTCAAACTTTAAAAATTTTGGTCTCTTTCCGTAAACATAAATATCAATTTTAATTTTTTTGAATGTAGCACAATGTGACTGCAATCAAAAACTGAAGTCAATTTTCACTCCTCTCTGTAACCTTTCGAGATAATTAGACGAGTTTGTCCATAAATGGCTTCCGGGGGTCAAACTTTAAACATTTTGGTCTCGTTCCGTAAACATAAATTTTAATTTATATTTTTTTGAATTTAGCACAATGTGACTGCTACCAAAAACTGAAGTCTTTTTTCACTCCTCTTTAAGTTTTCGAGATAATTTGAAGAGTTTGTCCATAAATGGCTTCCCGAGGTCAAACTTTAAAAATTTTTGTTTCGTTCCGCAAACATAAATTTTAATTTATATTTTTTGAAATGTAGTATAATGTAACTGCAATCAAAAACTGAAGTCAATTTTTACGCCTCTCTGTAAGTTTTCGAGATAATTTGACAAGTTTGTCCATAAATGGCTTCCGGGGGTCAAACTTTAACAATTTTGGTCTTGTTCCGCAAACATAAATATCAATTTCTATTTTTTTGAATGTAGCACAATGTGACTGCAATCATAAACTGAAGTCAATTTTCACTCCTCTCTGTAAGTTTTCGAGATAATTTGACGTGTTTGTCCATAAATGGCTTCCCGTGGTCAAACTTTAAAAATTTTGGTCTCATTCCGTACACATAAATATCAGTTTCTATTTTTTTTAATGTAGCACAATGTGAGTGCAATCAAAAACTAAAGTCAATTTTCACTCCTCTCTGTAAGTTTTCGAGATAATTTGACGAGTTTGTCCATAAATGGCTTCCCGAGGTCAAACTTTAAGAATATTTGTTTCGTTCCGCAAACAGAAATTTTAATTTATATTTTTTGAAATGTAGTATAATGTAACTGCAATCAAAAACTGAAGTCAGTTTTTACGCCTCTCTGTAAGTTTTCGAGATAATTTGACAAGTTTGTCCATAAATGGCTTCCGGGGGTCAAACTTTAACAATTTTGTTCTCATTCCGTACACATAAATATCAGTTTCTATTTTTTTTAATGTAGCACAATGTGAGTGCAATCAAAAACTGAAGTCAATTTTCACTCCTCTCTGTAAGTGTTCGAGATAATTTGACGAGTTTGTCCATAAATGGCTTCCCGGCGTCAAACTTTAAAAATTTTGGTCTCATTCCGTACACATAGATATCAGTTTCTATTTTTTTTTTAATGTAGCACAATGTTACTGCAATCATAAACTGAAGTCAATTTTCAATCCTCTCTGTAAGATTTCGAGATAATTTGACGTGTTTGTCCACAAATGGCTTCCCGTGGTCAAACTTTAAAAATGTTTGTCTCGTTCCGAAAACATAAATTTTAATTTATATTTTTTGAAATGTAGTATAATGTAACTGCAATCAAAAACTGAAGTCAATTTTTACGCCTCTCTGTAAGTTTTCGAGATAATTTGACGAGTTTGTCCATAAATGGCTTCCCGGGGTCAAACTTTAAAAATTTTGTTCTCTTTCCGTAAACATAAATATCAATTTTAATTTTTTTGAATGTAGCACAATGTGAGTGCAATCAAAAACTGAAGTCAATTTTCACTCCTCTCTGTAAGTGTTCGAGATAATTTGACGAGTTTGTCCATAAATGGCTTCCCGGCGTCAAACTTTAAAAATTTTGGTCTCATTCCGTACACATAGATATCAGTTTCTATTTTTTTTAATGTAGCACAATGTGACTGCAATCAAAAACTGAAGTCAATTTTCACTCCTCTCTGTAAGATTTCGAGATAATTTGACGAGTTTGTCCATAAATGGCTTCCCGGGGTCAAACTTTAAAAATGTTGGTCTCGATCCGTAAACATAAATATCAATTTCTATTTTTTTGAGTGTAGCACAATGTGACTGCTACCAAAAACTGAAGTCAATTTTCACTCCTCTCTGTAAGTTTTCGAGATAATTTGACGGGTTTGTCCATAAATGGCTTCCCGGCGTCAAACTTTAAAAATTTTGGTCTCATTCCGTACACATTAATATCAGTTTCTATTTTTTTTTAATGTAGCACAATGTGAGTGCAATCAAAAACTGAAGTCAATTTTCACTCCTCTCTGTAAGTTTTCGAGATAATTTGACGAGTTTGTCCACAAATGGCTTCTCGGGGTCAAACTTTGCTGATTTTTGTTTCGTTCCACAAACATAAATTTTAATTTATATTTTATTCATTGTATCAGAATATAACTGCAAACAAAAACTGAAGTCTATTTTTACGCCTCTCTGTATGTTTTCGAGATAATTTGACGAGTTTGTCCATAAATGGCTTCCGGGAGTAAAACTTTGCTGATTTTTGTTTCGTTCCGCAAACATAAATTTTAATTTATATTTTTTGAAATGTGGCACAATATGATTGCAATCAAAAATTGAAGTCAATTTTCACTAATTTCTGTAATTTTTCTATATAATTTGACGAGTTTGTCCATAAATGGTTTCCCGGAGTCAAACTTTAAAAATGTTGGTCTCGATCCGTAAACATAAATATCTATTTCTATTTTTTTGAATGTAGCACAATGTAACTGCAATCAGAAAGTGCAGTCAATTTTCACTCCTCGCTGTAAGTTTTCGAGATAATTTGACGGGTTTGTCCTTAAATGGCTTCTGGGGATCAAACTTTGCTGATTTTTGTTTCGTTCCGCAAACATAAATTTTAATTTATATTTTTTGAAATGTGGCACAATTTGAGTGCAATCAAAAACTGAAGTCAATTTTCACTCCTGTCTGTAAGTTTTCGAGATAATTAGACGAGTTTGTCCATAAATGGCTTCCGGGAGTAAAACTTTGCTGATTTTTGTTTCGTTCCGCAAACATAAATTTTAATTTATATTTTATTAAATGTGGCACAATATGATTGCAATCAAACATTGAAGTCAATTTTCACTAATTTCTGTAAGTTTTCTATATAATTTGACGAGTTTGTCCATAAATGGTTTTCCGGAGTCAAACTTTAAAAATGTTGGTCTCGATCCGTAAACATAAATATCTATTTCTATTTTTTTGAATGTAGCACATTGTGACTGCAATCAGAAAGTGCAGTCAATTTTCACTCCTCTCTGTAAGTTTTCGAGATAATTTGACGAGTTTGTCCATAAATGGCTTCCGGGAGTAAAACTTTGCCGATTTTTGTTTCGTTCCGCAAACATAAATTGTAATTTATATTTTATTAAATGTGGCACAATATGATTGCAATCAAAAATTGAAGTCAATTTTCACTAATTTCTGTAAGTTCTCGAGATAATTTGACGAGTTTGTCCATAAATGGTTTCCCGGAGTCAAACTTTAAAAACTTTGGTCTCATTCCGTACAAATAAATATGAATTTCTATTTTTTTGAGTGTAGCACAATGTGACTGCAATCAGAAACTGAAGTCAATTTTCAATCCTCTCTGTAAGATTTCGAGATAAGTAGACGAGTTTGTCCATATATGGCTTCCCGTGGTCAATCTTTCAAAATTTTGGTCTCATTCCGTACACATAAATATCAATTTCTATTCTTTTCAATGTAGCACAATGTGACTGCAATCAAAAACTGAAGTCAATTTTCACTAATTTCTGTAAGTTTTCGAGATAATTTGACGAGTTTGTCCACAAATGGCTTCCCGGGGTCAATCTTTCAAAATTTTGATCTCATTCCGTACACATAAATATCAATTTCTATTCTTTTCAATGTAGCACAATGTGACTGCAATCAAAAACTGAAGTCAATTTTCACTAATTTCTGTAAGTTCTCGAGATAATTTGACGAGTTTGTCCACAAATGGCTTCCCGGGGTCAATCTTTCAAAATTTTGGTCTCATTCCGTACACATAAATATCAATTTCTATTCTCTTCAATGTAGCACAATGTGACTGCAATCAAAAACTGAAGTCAATTTTCACTAATTTCTGTAAGTTTTCGAGATAATTTGACGAGTTTGTCCATAAATGGTTTCCCGGAGTCAAACTTTAAAAATGTTGGTCTCGATCCGTAAACATAAATATCAATTTCTATTTTTTTGAGTGTAGCACAATGTGACTGCAATCAGAAAGTGCAGTCAATTTTCACTCCTCGCTGTAAGTTTTCGAGATAATTAGACGAGTTTGTCCATAAATGGCTTCCGGGAGTAAAACTTTGCTGATTTTTGTTTCGTTCCGCAAACATAAATTGGAATTTATATTTTATTAAATGTGGCACAGTATGATTGCAATCAAAAATTGAAGTCAATTTTCACTCCTCTCTGTAAGTTTTCGAGATAATTTGACGAGTTTGTCCATAAATGGTTTCCCGAGGTCAAACTTTAAAAAGTTTGGTCTCGTTCCGTAAACATAGATATCAGTTTCTATTTTTTTTAATGTAGCACAATGTGAGTGCAATCAGAAAGTGCAGTAAATTTTCACTCCTCTCTCTAAGTTTTCGAGATTATTTGACGGGTTTGTCCATAAATGGCTTCCCGGGGTCAATATTTCAAAATTTTGGTCTCTTTCCGTAAACATAAATATCAATTTTAATTTTTTTGAATGTAGCACAATGTGACTGCAATCAAAAACTGAAGTCAATTTTCACTAATTTCTGTAATTTTTCGAGATAATTCGACAAGTTTGTCCATAAATGGTTTCCCGGAGTCAAACTTTAAAAATGTTGGTCTCGATTCGTAAACATAAATATCAATTTCTATTTTTTTGAGTGTAGCACAATGTGACTGCTGCCAAAAACTGAAGTCTATTTTCACTCCTCTCTGTAAGTTTTCGAGATAATTTGACGGGTTTGTCCATAAATGGCTTCCCGGCGTAAAACTTTAAAAATTTTGGTCTCATTCCGTACACATAGATATCAGTTTCTATTTTTTTTAATGTAGCACAATGTGAGTGCAATCAAAAACTGAAGTCAATTTTCACTCCTCTCTGTAAGTTTTCGAGATTATTTGACGAGTTTGTCCACAAATGGCTTCCCGTGGTCAATCCTTCAAAATTTTGGTCTCATTCCGTACACATAAATATCAATTTCTATTCTTTTCAATGTAGCACAATGTGACTGCAATCAAAAACTGAAGTCAATTTTCACTAATTTCTGTAAGTTTTCGAGATAATTTGACGAGTTTGTCCATAAATGGTTTCCCGGAGTCAAACTTTAAAAATGTTGGTCTCGATTCGTAAACATAAATATCAATTTCTATTTTTTTGAGTGTAGCACAATGTGACTGCTGCCAAAAACTGAAGTCTATTTTCACTCCTCTCTGTAAGTTTTCGAGATAATTTGACGGGTTTGTCCATAAATGGCTTCCCGGCGTAAAACTTTAAAAATTTTGGTCTCATTCCGTACACATAGATATCAGTTTCTATTTTTTTTAATGTAGCACAATGTGAGTGCAATCAAAAACTGAAGTCAATTTTCACTCCTCTCTGTAAGTTTTCGAGATAATTTGACGAGTTTGTCCATAAATGGCTTCCCGACGTCAAACTTTAAGAATTTTTGTTTCGTTCCGCAAACAGAAATTTTAATTTATATTTTTTGAAACGGAGTATAATGTAACTGCAATCAAAAACTGAAGTCAATTTTCACTCCTCTCTGTAAGTGTTCGAGATAATTTGACGAGTTTGTCCATAAATGGATTCCCGGCGTCAAACTTTAAAAATTTTGGTCTCATTCCGTACACATAGATATCAGTTTCTATTTTTTTTAATGTAGCACAATGTGAGTGCAATCAAAAACTGAAGTCAATTTTCACTCCTCTCTGTAAGTTTTCGAGATAATTTGACGAGTTTGTCCATAAATGGCTTCCCGAGGTCAAACTTTAAGAATATTTGTTTCGTTCCACAAACATAAATTTTAATTTATATTTTATTCATTGTATCAGAATATAACTGCAAACAAAAACTGAAGTCAATTTTCACTAATTTCTGTAAGTTTTCGAGATAATTTGACGAGTTTGTCCATAAATGGTTTCCCGGAGTCAAACTTTAAAAATGTTGGTCTCGATCCGTAAACATAAATATCAATTTCTATTTTTTTGAGTGTAGCACAATGTGACTGCAACCAAAAATTGAAGTCAATTTTCACTAATCTCTGTAAGTTTTCGAGATAATTTGACGAGTATGTCCATAAATGGTTTCCCGGAGTTAACATTTAAAAATTTTGGTCTCGATCCGTAAACATAAATATCAATTTCTGTTTTTTTGAGTGTAGCACAATGTGACTGCTACCAAAAACTGAAGTCAATTTTCACTCCTCTCTGTAAGTTTTCGAGATAATTTGACGGGTTTGTCCATAAATGGCTTCCCGGCGTCAAACTTTAAAAATTTTGGTCTCATTCCGTACACATAGATATCAGTTTCTATTTTTTTTAATGTAGCACAATGTGAGTGCAATCAAAAACTAAAGTCAATTTTCACTCCTCTCTGTAAGTTTTCGAGATAATTTGACGAGTTTGTACATAAATGGTTTCACTGAGTCAAACTTTAACAATATTGTATTGTTCCACAAACATAAATTTTAATTTATATTTTTTGTGTTGTAGTATAATGTAACTACAGTCAAAAACTGAAGTCAATTTTTACGCCTCTCTGTAAGTTTTGGAGATAATTTGACGAGTTTGTCCACAAATGGCTTCCCGGGGTCAAACTTTAAAAATTTTGTTCTCTTTCCGTAAACATAAATATCAATTTTAATTTTTTTGAATGTAGCACACTGTGAGTGCAATCAAAAACTGAAGTCAATTTTCACTCCTCTCTGTAAGTGTTCGAGATAATTTGACGAGTTTGTCCATAAATGGTTTCCCGGAGTCAAACTTTAAAAATGTTGGTCTCGATTCGTAAACATAAATATCAATTTCTATTTTTTTGAGTGTAGCACAATGTGACTGCTACCAAAAACTGAAGTCTATTTTCACTCCTCTCTGTAAGTTTTCGAGATAATTTGACGGGTTTGTCCATAAATGGCTTCCCGGCGTAAAACTTTAAAAATTTTGGTCTCATTCCGTACACATAGATATCAGTTTCTATTTTTTTTAATGTAGCACAATGTGAGTGCAATCAAAAACTGAAGTCAATTTTCACTCCTCTCTGTAAGTTTTCGAGATAATTTGACGAGTTTGTCCATAAATGGCTTCCCGACGTCAAACTTTAAGAATTTTTGTTTCGTTCCGCAAACAGAAATTTTAATTTATATTTTTTGAAACGGAGTATAATGTAACTGCAATCAAAAACTGAAGTCAATTTTCACTCCTCTCTGTAAGTGTTCGAGATAATTTGACGAGTTTGTCCATAAATGGATTCCCGGCGTCAAACTTTAAAAATTTTGGTCTCATTCCGTACACATAGATATCAGTTTCTATTTTTTTTTAATGTAGCACAATGTGAGTGCAATCAAAAACTGAAGTCAATTTTCACTCCTCTCTGTAAGTTTTCGAGATAATTTGACGAGTTTGTCCATAAATGGCTTCCCGAGGTCAAACTTTAAGAATATTTGTTTCGTTCCACAAACATAAATTTTAATTTATATTTTATTCATTGTATCAGAATATAACTGCAAACAAAAACTGAAGTCAATTTTCACTAATTTCTGTAAGTTTTCGAGATAATTTGACGAGTTTGTCCATAAATGGTTTCCCGGAGTCAAACTTTAAAAATGTTGGTCTCGATCCGTAAACATAAATATCAATTTCTATTTTTTTGAGTGTAGCACAATGTGACTGCAATCAAAAACTGAAGTCAATTTTCACTAATTTCTGTAAGTTTTCGAGATAATTTGACGAGTTTGTCCATAAATGGTTTCCCGGAGTCAAACTTTAAAAATGTTGGTCTCGATCCGTAAACATAAATATCAATTTCTATTTTTTTGAGTGTAGCACAATGTGACTGCTACCAAAAACTGAAGTCAATTTTCACTCCTCTCTGTAAGTTTTCGAGATAATTTGACGGGTTTGTCCATAAATGGCTTCCCGGCGTCAAACTTTAAAAATTTTGGTCTCATTCCGTACACATAGATATCAGTTTCTATTTTTTTTTAATGTAGCACAATGTGAGTGCAATCAAAAACTAAAGTCAATTTTCACTCCTCTCTGCAAGTTTTCGAGATAATTTGACGAGTTTGTCCATAAATGGCTTCCCGAGGTCAAACTTTAAGAATATTTGTTTCGTTCCGCAAACAGAAATTTTAATTTATATTTTTTGAAATGTAGTATAATGTAACTGCAATCAAAACCTGAAGTCAATTTTTACGCCTCTCTGTAAGTTTTGGAGATAATTTGACGAGTTTGTCCACAAATGGCTTCCCGGGGTCAAACTTTAAAAATTTTGTTCTCGTTCCGTACACATAAATATCAATTTTAATTTTTTTGAATGTAGCACAATGTGAGTGCAATCAAAAACTGAAGTCAATTTTCACTCCTCTCTGTAAGTGTTCGAGATAATTTGACGAGTTTGTCCATAAATGGCTTCCCGGCGTCAAACTTTAAAAATTTTGGTCTCATTCCGTACACATAAATATCAGTTTCTATTTTTTTTAATGTAGCACAATGTGAGTGCAATCAAAAACTGAAGTCAATTTTCACTCCTCTCTGTAAGTGTTCGAGATAATTTGACGAGTTTGTCCATAAATGGCTTCCCGGCGTCAAACTTTAAAAATTTTGGTCTCATTCCGTACACATAGATATCAGTTTCTATTTTTTTTAATGTAGCACAATGTGAGTGCAATCAAAAACTGAAGTCAATTTTCACTCCTCTCTGTAAGTGTTCGAGATAATTTGACGAGTTTGTCCATAAATGGCTTCCCGGCGTCAAACTTTAAAAATTTTGGTCTCATTCCGTACACATAGATATCAGTTTCTATTTTTTTTAATGTAGCACAATGTGAGTGCCATCAGAAAGTGCAGTCAATTTTCACTCCTCTCTCTAAGTTTTCGAGATAATTTGACGGGTTTGTCCATAAATGGCTTCCCGGGGTCAATCTTTCAAAATTTTGGTCTCATTCCGTACACATAAATATCAATTTCTTTTTTTTTGAATGTAGCACAATGTGACTGCAATCAAAAACTGAAGTCAATTTTCACTAATTTCTGTAAGTTTTCGAGATAATTTGACGAGTTTGTCCATAAATGGTTTCCCGGAGTCAAACTTTAAAAATGTTGGTCTCGATTCGTAAACA
Organism: Diplolepis rosae; assembly: GCA_030998225.1. NCBI lineage: Eukaryota > Metazoa > Arthropoda > Insecta > Hymenoptera > Diplolepididae > Diplolepis > Diplolepis rosae. The sequence continues at coordinate 848,382 of JAPYXD010000729.1, read as the reverse complement.
TAAATATCAATTTCTATTTTTTTGAGTGTAGCACAATGTGACTGCTACCAAAAACTGAAGTCTATTTTCACTCCTCTCTGTAAGTTTTCGAGATAATTTGACGGGTTTGTCCATAAATGGCTTCCCGGCGTAAAACTTTAAAAATTTTGGTCTCATTCCGTACACATAGATATCAGTTTCTATTTTTTTTAATGTAGCACAATGTGAGTGCAATCAAAAACTGAAGTCAATTTTCACTCCTCTCTGTAAGTTTTCGAGATAATTTGACGAGTTTGTCCATAAATGGCTTCCCGACGTCAAACTTTAAGAATTTTTGTTTCGTTCCGCAAACAGAAATTTTAATTTATATTTTTTGAAATGTAGTATAATGTAACTGCAATCAAAAACTGAAGTCAATTTTCACTCCTCTCTGTAAGTGTTCGAGATAATTTGACGAGTTTGTCCACAAATGGCTTCCCGTGGTCAATCTTTCAAAATTTTGGTCTCATTCCGTACACATAAATATCAATTTCTATTCTTTTCAATGTAGCACAATGTGACTGCTACCAAAAACTGAAGTCAATTTTCACTCCTCTCTGTAAGTTTTCGAGATAATTTGACGAGTTTGTCCATAAATGGCTTCCCGACGTCAAACTTTAAGAATTTTTGTTTCGTTCCGCAAACAGAAATTTTAATTTATATTTTTTGAAATGTAGTATAATGTAACTGCAATCAAAAACTGAAGTCAATTTTCACTCCTCTCTGTAAGTTTTCGAGATAATTTGACGGGTTTGTCCATAAATGGCTTCCCGGCGTAAAACTTTAAAAATTTTGGTCTCATTCCGTACACATAGATATCAGTTTCTATTTTTTTTAATGTAGCACAATGTGACTGCTACCAAAAACTGAAGTCTATTTTCACTCCTCTGTAAGTTTTCGAGATAATTTGACGGGTTTGTCCATAAATGGCTTCCCGAGGTCAAACTTTAAAAATTTTGGTCTCGTTCCGTAAACATAAATTTTATTTTCTATTTTTTTTAATGTAGCACAATGTGACTGCAATCAAAAACTGAAGTCAATTTTCACTCCTCTCTGTAAGTTTTCGAGATAATTTGACGAGTTTGTCCACAAATGGTTTCCCGGGGTCAATCTTTCAAAATTTTGGTCTCATTCCGTACACATAAATATCAATTTCTATTTTTTTCAATGTAGCACAATGTGAGTGCAATCAAAAACTGAAGTCAATTTTCACTCCTCTCTGTAAGTTTTCGAGATAATTTGACGAGTTTGTCCATAAATGGCTTCCCGAGGTTAAACTTTAAGAATATTTGTTTCGTTCCGCAAACAGAAATTTTAATTTATATTTTTTGAAATGTAGTATAATGTAACTGCAATCAAAAACTGAAGTCAATTTTTACGCCTCTGTAAGTTTTCGAGATAATTTGACGAGTTTGTCCACAAATGGCTTCCCGGGGTCAAACTTTAAAAATTTTGTTCTCATTCCGTACACATAAATATCAGTTTCTATTTTTTTTAATGTAGCACAATGTGAGTGCAATCAAAAACTAAAGTCAATTTTCACTCCTCTCTGTAAGTGTTCGAGATAATTTGACGAGTTTGTCCATAAATGGCTTCCCGGCGTCAAACTTTAAAAATTTTGGTCTCATTCCGTACACATAGATATCAGTTTCTATTTTTTTTAATGTAGCACAATGTGAGTGCAATCAAAAACTGAAGTCAATTTTCACTCCTCTCTGTAAGTTTTCGAGATTATTTGACGAGTTTGTCCACAAATGGCTTCCCGTGGTCAATCCTTCAAAATTTTGGTCTCATTCCGTACACATAAATATCAATTTCTATTCTTTTCAATGTAGCACAATGTGACTGCAATCAAAAACTGAAGTCAATTTTCACTAATTTCTGTAAGTTTTCGAGATAATTTGACGAGTTTGTCCATAAATGGTTTCCCGGAGTCAAACTTTAAAAATGTTGGTCTCGATTCGTAAACATAAATATCAATTTCTATTTTTTTGAGTGTAGCACAATGTGACTGCTACCAAAAACTGAAGTCTATTTTCACTCCTCTCTGTAAGTTTTCGAGATAATTTGACGGGTTTGTCCATAAATGGCTTCCCGGCGTAAAACTTTAAAAATTTTGGTCTCATTCCGTACACATAGATATCAGTTTCTATTTTTTTTAATGTAGCACAATGTGAGTGCAATCAAAAACTGAAGTCAATTTTCACTCCTCTCTGTAAGTTTTCGAGATAATTTGACGAGTTTGTCCATAAATGGCTTCCCGGCGTCAAACTTTAAGAATTTTTGTTTCGTTCCGCAAACAGAAATTTTAATTTATATTTTTTGAAATGTAGTATAATGTAACTGCAATCAAAAACTGAAGTCAATTTTCACTCCTCTCTGTAAGTGTTCGAGATAATTTGACGAGTTTGTCCATAAATGGATTCCCGGCGTCAAACTTTAAAAATTTTGGTCTCATTCCGTACACATAGATATCAGTTTCTATTTTTTTTAATGTAGCACAATGTGAGTGCAATCAAAAACTGAAGTCAATTTTCACTCCTCTCTGTAAGTTTTCGAGATAATTTGACGAGTTTGTCCACAAATGGCTTCCCGTGGTCAATCTTTCAAAATTTTGGTCTCATTCCGTACACATAAATATCAATTTCTATTCTTTTCAATGTAGCACAATGTGACTGCTACCAAAAACTGAAGTCAATTTTCACTCCTCTCTGTAAGTTTTCGAGATAATTTGACGAGTTTGTCCATAAATGGCTTCCCGAGGTCAAACTTTAAGAATATTTGTTTCGTTCCACAAACATAAATTTTAATTTATATTTTATTCATTGTATCAGAATATGATTGCAATCAAAAATTGAAGTCAATTTTCACTAATTTCTGTAAGTTTTCGAGATAATTTGACGAGTTTGTCCATAAATGGCTTCCCGAGGTCAAAATTTAAAAATTTTGGTCTCGATCCGTAAAGATAAATATCAATTTCTATTTTTTTGAGTGTAGCACAATGTGACTGCAATCAGAAACTGAAGTCAATTTTCAATCCTCTCTGTAAGATTTCGAGATAATTAGACGAGTTTATCCATAAATGGCTTCCGGGGGTCAATCTTTAAACATTTTGGTCTCGATCCGTAAACATAAATATCAATTTCTATTTTTTTGAGTGTAGCACAATGTGACTGCTGCCAAAAACTGAAGTCAATTTTTACGCCTCTTTGTAAGTTTTCGAGATAATTTGACGAGTTTGTCCACAAATGGCTTCCCGGGGTCAAACTTTAAAAATTTTGGTCTCATTCCGTACACATAGATATCAGTTTCTATTTTTTTTAATGTAGCACAATGTGAGTGCAATCAAAAACTAAAGTCAATTTTCACTCCTCTCTGCAAGTTTTCGAGATAATTTGACGAGTTTGTCCATAAATGGCTTCCCGAGGTCAAACTTTAAGAATATTTGTTTCGTTCCGCAAACAGAAATTTTAATTTATATTTTTTGAAATGTAGTATAATGTAACTGCAATCAAAAACTGAAGTCAATTTTTACGCCTCTCTGTAAGTTTTGGAGATAATTTGACGAGTTTGTCCACAAATGGCTTCCCGGGGTCAAACTTTAAAAATTTTGTTCTCTTTCCGTAAACATAAATATCAATTTTAATTTTTTTGAATGTAGCACAATGTGAGTGCAATCAAAAACTGAAGTCAATTTTCACTCCTCTCTGTAAGTGTTCGAGATAATTTGACGAGTTTGTCCATAAATGGCTTCCCGGCGTCAAACTTTAAAAATTTTGGTCTCATTCCGTACACATAAATATCAGTTTCTATTTTTTTTAATGTAGCACAATGTGAGTGCAATCAAAAACTGAAGTCAATTTTCACTCCTCTCTGTAAGTGTTCGAGATAATTTGACGAGTTTGTCAATAAATGGCTTCCCGGCGTCAAACTTTAAAAATTTTGGTCTCATTCCGTACACATAGATATCAGTTTCTATTTTTTTTAATGTAGCACAATGTGAGTGCAATCAAAAACTGAAGTCAATTTTCACTCCTCTCTGAAAGTGTTCGAGATAATTTGACGAGTTTGTCCATAAATGGCTTCCCGGCGTCAAACTTTAAAAATTTTGGTCTCATTCCGTACACATAGATATCAGTTTCTATTTTTTTTAATGTAGCACAATGTGAGTGCAATCAAAAACTGAAGTCAATTTTCACTCCTCTCTGTAAGTGTTCGAGATAATTTGACGAGTTTGTCCATAAATGGCTTCCCGGCGTCAAACTTTAAAAATTTTGGTCTCATTCCGTACACATAGATATCAGTTTCTATTTTTTTTAATGTAGCACAATGTGAGTGCAATCAGAAAGTGCAGTCAATTTTCACTCCTCTCTGTAAGTTTTCGAGATTATTTGACGAGTTTGTCCACAAATGGCTTCCCGTTGTCAATCTTTCAAAATTTTGGTCTCATTCCGTACACATAAATATCAATTTCTATTCTTTTCAATGTAGCATAATGTGACTGCAATCAAAAACTGAAGTCAATTTTCACTAATTTCTGTAAGTTTTCGAGATAATTTGACGAGTTTGTCCATAAATGGTTTCCCGGAGTCAAACTTTAAAAATGTTGGTCTCGATTCGTAAACATAAATATCAATTTCTATTTTTTTGAGTGTAGCACAATGTGACTGCTACCAAAAACTGAAGTCTATTTTCACTCCTCTCTGTAAGTTTTCGAGATAATTTGACGGGTTTGTCCATAAATGGCTTCCCGGCGTAAAACTTTAAAAATTTTGGTCTCATTCCGTACACATAGATATCAGTTTCTATTTTTTTTAATGTAGCACAATGTGAGTGCAATCAAAAACTGAAGTCAATTTTCACTCCTCTCTGTAAGTTTTCGAGATAATTTGACGAGTTTGTCCATAAATGGCTTCCCGACGTCAAACTTTAAGAATTTTTGTTTCGTTCCGCAAACAGAAATTTTAATTTATATTTTTTGAAATGTAGTATAATGTAACTGCAATCAAAAACTGAAGTCAATTTTCACTCCTCTCTGTAAGTGTTCGAGATAATTTGACGAGTTTGTCCACAAATGGCTTCCCGTGGTCAATCTTTCAAAATTTTGGTCTCATTCCGTACACATAAATATCAATTTCTATTCTTTTCAATGTAGCACAATGTGACTGCTACCAAAAACTGAAGTCAATTTTCACTCCTCTCTGTAAGTTTTCGAGATAATTTGACGAGTTTGTCCATAAATGGCTTCCCGACGTCAAACTTTAAGAATTTTTGTTTCGTTCCGCAAACAGAAATTTTAATTTATATTTTTTGAAATGTAGTATAATGTAACTGCAATCAAAAACTGAAGTCAATTTTCACTCCTCTCTGTAAGTTTTCGAGATAATTTGACGGGTTTGTCCATAAATGGCTTCCCGGCGTAAAACTTTAAAAATTTTGGTCTCATTCCGTACACATAGATATCAGTTTCTATTTTTTTTAATGTAGCACAATGTGACTGCTACCAAAAACTGAAGTCTATTTTCACTCCTCTGTAAGTTTTCGAGATAATTTGACGGGTTTGTCCATAAATGGCTTCCCGAGGTCAAACTTTAAAAATTTTGGTCTCGTTCCGTAAACATAAATTTTATTTTCTATTTTTTTTAATGTAGCACAATGTGAGTGCAATCAATAACTGAAGTCAATTTTCACTCCTCTCTGTAAGTTTTCGAGATAATTTGACGAGTTTGTCCACAAATGGTTTCCCGGGGTCAATCTTTCAAAATTTTGGTCTCATTCCGTACACATAAATATCAATTTCTATTTTTTTCAATGTAGCACAATGTGAGTGCAATCAAAAACTAAAGTCAATTTTCACTCCTCTCTGTAAGTTTTCGAGATAATTTGACGAGTTTGTCCATAAATGGCTTCACGGGGTCAAACTTTGTTGATTTTTGTTTCGTTCCACAAACATAAATTTTAATTTATATTTTATTAAATGTGGCACAATATGATTGCAATTAAAAACTGAAGTCTATTTTTACGCCTCTCTGTAAGTTTTCGAGATAATTTGACGAGTTTGTCCACAAATGGCTTCCCGGGGTCAATCTTTCAAAATTTTGGTCTCATTCCGTACACATAAATATCAATTTCTATTCTTTTCAATGTAGCACAATGTGACTGCTACCAAAAACTGAAGTCTATTTTCACTCCTTTCTGTAAGTTTTCGAGATAATTTGACGAGTTTGTCCACAAATGGCTTCCCGGGGCAAACTTTAAAAAATTTGGTCTCGATCCGTGAACATAAATATCAACTTCTATTTTTTTGAGTGTAGCACAATGTGACTGCAATCAATAACTAAAGTCAATTTTCACTCCTCTCTGTAATTTTTCGAGATAATTCGACGAGTTTGTCCATAAATGGCTTCCCGAGGTCAAACTTTAAACATTTTGGTCTCGTTCCGTAAACATAAATTTTAGTTTCTATTTTTTTGAATGTAGCACAATATGACTGCAATCAGAAAGTGCAGTCTATTTTCACTCCTCTGAAAGTTTTCGAGATAATTTGACGAGTTTGTCCACAAATGGCTTCCCGGGGTCAAACTTTAAAAATTTTGGTCTCATTCCGTACACATAAGTATCAGTTTCTATTTTTTTTAATATAGCACAATGTGAGTGCAATCAAAAACTAAAGTCAATTTTCACTCCTCTCTGTAAGTTTTCGAGATAATTTGACGAGTTTTTCCACAAATGGCTTCCCGGGGTCAAACTTTAAAAATTTTGGTCTCATTCCGTACACATAAATATCAATTTCTATTATTTTTAATGTAGCACAATTTGAGTGCAATCAAAAACTGAAGTCAATTTTCACTCCTCTCTGTAAATTTTCGAGATAATTAGACGAGGTTGTCCATAAATGGCTTCATGGGGTCAAACTTTAAACATTTTGGTCTCGTTTCGTAAACAAAAATTTTAATTTCTATTTTTTTGAATGTAGCACAATGTGACTGCTACCAAAAACTGAAGTCTATTTTCACTCCTTTCTGTAAGTTTTCGAGATAATTTGACGAGTTTGTCCACAAATGGCTTCCCGGGGCAAACTTTAAAAAATTTGGTCTCGATCCGTGAACATAAATATCAACTTCTATTTTTTTGAGTGTAGCACAATGTGACTGCAATCAATAACTAAAGTCAATTTTCACTCCTCTCTGTAATTTTTCGAGATAATTCGACGAGTTTGTCCATAAATGGCTTCCCGAGGTCAAACTTTAAACATTTTGGTCTCGTTCCGTAAACATAAATTTTAATTTCTATTTTTCTGAATGTAGCACAATGTGACTGCAATCAGAAAGTGCAGTCAATTTTCTCTCCTCGCTGTAAGTTTTCGAGATAATTCGACGAGTTTGTCCATAAATGGCTTCCGCGGATCAAACTTTGCTGAATTTTGTTTCTTTCCCCAAAAATAAATTTTATTTATATTTTTTGAAATGTAGTATAATGTAACTGCAATCAAAAACTGAAGTCAATTTTTACGCCTCTCTGTAAGTTTTCGAGATAATTTGACAAGTTTGTCCATAAATGGTTTCCCGGAGTCAAACTTTAATCATTTTGGTCTCGTTCCGTAAACATAAATATCAATTTCTATTTTTTTGAGTGTAGCACAATGTGACTGCAATCAATAACTAAAGTCAATTTTCACTCCTCTCTGTAATTTTTCGAGATAATTCTACGAGTTTGTCCATAAATGGCTTCCCGAGGTCAAACTTTAAACATTTTGGTCTCGTTCCGTAAACATAAATTTTAATTTCTATTTTTCTGAATGTAACACAATGTGACTGCAATCAGAAACTGCAGTCAATTTTCTCTCCTCTCTGTAAGATTTCGAGATAATTAGACGAGTTTGTCCATATATGGCTTCCGGGGATCAAACTTTGCTGATTTTTGTTTCGTTCCGCAAACATAAATTTTAATTTATGTTTTTTGAAATGTAGGATAATGTAACTGCAATCAAAAACTGACGTCAATTTTGACGCCTCTCTTTAAGTTTTCGAGATAATTTGACGAGTTTGTCCACAAATGGCTTCCCGGGGTCAAACTTTAAAAATTTTGGTCTCTTTCCGTAAACATAAATATCAATTTTAATTTTTTTGAATGTAGCACACTATGACTTCAATCAAGAACTAAAGTCAATTTTCACTCCTCTCTGTAAATTTTCGAGATAATTAGACGAGTTTGTCCATAAATGGCTTCCCGAGGTCAAACTTTAAAAATTTTGGTCTCGTTCCGTAAACATAAATTTTATTTTCTATTTTCCTGAATGTAGCACAATGTGAGTGCAATCAAAAACTGAAGTCAATTTTCACTCCTCTCTGTAAGTTTTCGAGATAATTTGACGAGTTTGTCCACAAATGGTTTCCCGGGTTCAATCTTTCAAAATTTTGGTCTCATTCCGTACACATAAATATCAATTTCTATTTTTTTCAATGTAGCACAATGTGAGTGCAATCAAGAACTTAAGTCAATTTTCACTCCTCTCTGTAAGTTTTCGAGATAATTTGACGAGTTTGTCCATAAATGGCTTCCCGAGGTCAAACTTTAAAAATTTTGGTCTCATTCCGTACACATAAATATTAATTTCTATTTTTTTCAATGTAGCACAATTTGACTTCACTCAAAAACTGAAGTCACTTTTCACGCCTCTCTGTAAGTTTTCGAGATAATTTGACGAGTTTGTCCATAAATGGCTTCACGGGGTCAAACTGCTGATTTTTGTTTCGTTCCACAAACATAAATTTTAATTTATATTTTATTAAATGTGGCACAATATGATTGCAATTAAAAACTGAAGTCTATTTTTACGCCTCTCTGTAAGTTTTCGAGATAATTTGACGAGTTTGTCCATAAATGGCTTCACGGGGTCAAACTTTGCTGATTTTTGTTTCGTTCCACAAACATAAATTTTAATTTATATTTTATTAAATGTGGCACAATATGATTGCAATTAAAAACTGAAGTCTATTTTTACGCCTCTCTGTAAGTTTTCGAGATAATTTGACGGGTTTGTCCATAAATGGATTCCCGGGGTCAATCTTTCAAAATTTTGGTCTCGTTCCGTAAACATAAATTTTATTTTCTATTTTTTTTAATGTAGCACAATGTGAGTGCAATCAAAAACTGAAGTCAATTTTCACTCCTCTCTCTAAGTTTTCGAGATAATTTGACGGGTTTGTCCATAAATGGCTTCCCGGGGTCAATCTTTCAAAATTTTGGTCTCGATCCGTAAACATAAATATCAATTTATATTTTTTTGAGTGTAGCACAATGTGACTGCAATCAGAAACTGAAGTCAATTTTCAATCCTCTCTGTAAGATTTCGAGATAATTTGACGAGTTTGTCCACAAATGGTTTCCCGGAGTCAAACTTTAAAAATTTTGGTCTCGATCCGTAAATATAAATATCAATTTCTATTTTTTTGAGTGTAGCACAATGTGACTGCAATCAGAAACTGAAGTCAATTTTCACACCTCTCTGTAATTTTTCGAGATAATTCGACGAGTTTGTCCATAAATGGCTTCCCGAGGTCAAACTTTAAACATTTTGGTCTCGTTCCGTAAACATAAATTTTAATTTCTATTTTTCTGAATGTAGCACAATGTGACTGCAATCAGAAAGTGCAGTCAATTTTCTCTCCTCGCTGTAAGATTTCGAGATAATTAGACGAGTTTGTCCATAAATGGCTTCCGGGGATCAAACTTTGCTGATTTTTGTTTCGTTCCGCAAACATAAATTTTAATTTATGTTTTTTGAAATGTAGGATAATGTAACTGCAATCAAAAACTGACGTCAATTTTGACGCCTCTCTTTAAGTTTTCGAGATAATTTGACGAGTTTGTCCACAAATGGCTTCCCGGGGTCAAACTTTAAAAATTTTGGTCTCATTCCGTACACATAAATATCAATTTCTATTTTTTTTAATGTAGCACAATGTGACTGCAATCAATAACTAAAGTCAATTTTCACTCCTCTCTGTAATTTTTCGAGATAATTCGACGAGTTTGTCCATAAATGGCTTCCCGAGGTCAAACTTTAAACATTTTGGTCTCGTTCCGTAAACATAAATTTTAGTTTCTATTTTTTTGAATGTAGCACAATATGACTGCAATCAGAAAGTGCAGTCTATTTTCACTCCTCTGAAAGTTTTCGAGATAATTTGACGAGTTTGTCCACAAATGGCTTCCCGGGGTCAAACTTTAAAAATTTTGGTCTCATTCCGTACACATAAGTATCAGTTTCTATTTTTTTTAATATAGCACAATGTGAGAGCAATCAAAAGCTAAAGTCAATTTTCACTCCTCTCTGTAAGTTTTCGAGATAATTTGACGAGTTTTTCCACAAATGGCTTCCCGGGGTCAAACTTTAAAAATTTTGGTCTCATTCCGTACACATAAATATCAATTTCTATTATTTTTAATGTAGCACAATGTGAGTGCAATCAAAAACTGAAGTCAATTTTCACTCCTCTCTGTAAATTTTCGAGATAATTAGACGAGGTTGTCCATAAATGGCTTCATGGGGTCAAACTTTAAACATTTTGGTCTCGTTTCGTAAACATAAATTTTAATTTCTATTTTTTTGAATTTAGCACAATGTGACTGCTACCAAAAACTGAAGTCTATTTTCACTCCTTTCTGTAATTTTTCGAGATAATTTGACGAGTTTGTCCACAAATGGCTTCCCGGGGCAAACTTTAAAAAATTTGGTCTCGATCCGTGAACATAAATATCAACTTCTATTTTTTTGAGTGTAGCACAATGTGACTGCAATCAATAACTAAAGTCAATTTTCACTCCTCTCTGTAATTTTTCGAGATAATTCGACGAGTTTGTCCATAAATGGCTTCCCAAGGTCAAACTTTAAACATTTTGGTCTCGTTCCGTAAACATAAATTTTAATTTCTATTTTTCTGAATGTAGCACAATGTGACTGCAATCAGAAAGTGCAGTCAATTTTCTCTCCTCGCTGTAAGTTTTCGAGATACTTCGACGAGTTTGTCCACAAATGGCTTCCGGGGATCAAACTTTGCTGATTTTTGTTTCGTTCCGCAAACATAAATTTTAGTTTATATTTTTTGAAATGTAGGACAATGTAACTGCAATCAAAAACTGAAGTCAATTTTTACGCCTCTCTGTAAGTTTTCGAGATACTTTGACGAGTTTGTCCACAAATGGCTTCCCGGGGTCAAACTTTAAAAATTTTGGTCTCATTCCGTACACATAAATATTAATTTCTATTTTTTTTAATGTAGCACAATGTGACTTCAATCAATAACTCAAGTCAATTTTCACTCCTCTCTGCAACATTTCGAGATAATTAGACGCGTTTGTCCATAAATGGCTTCCCGAGGTCAAACTTTAAAAATTTTGGTCTCGTTCCGTAAACATAAATTTTATTTTCTATTTTTTCGAATGTAGCACAATGTGACTGCAATCAAAAACTGAAGTCAATTTTCACTCCTCTCTGTAAGTTTTCGAGATAATTTGACGAGTTTGTCCATAAATGGCTTCCCGAGGTCAAACTTTATGTATTTTTGTTTCGTTCCGCAAACATAAATTTTAATTTATATTTTTTGAAATGTAGGATAATGTAACTGCAATCAAAAACTGAAGTCCATTTTTACGCCTCTCTGTAAGTTTTCGAGATAATTTCAAGAGTTTGTCCACAAATGGCTTCCCGGGGTCAAATTTTAAAAATTTTGTTCTCATTCCGTACACATAAATATCAGTTTCTATTTTTTTTAATGTAGCACAATGTGAGTGCAAACAAAAACTGAAGTCTATTTTTACGCCTCTCTGTAAGTTTTCGAGATAATTTGACGAGTTTGTCCACAAATGGTTTCCCGGGGTCAATCTTTCAAAATTTTGGTCTCATTCCGTACACATAAATATCAATTTCTATTTTTTTCAATGTAGCACAATGTGAGTGCAATCAAAAACTAAAGTCAATTTTCACTCCTCTCTGTAAGTTTTCGAGATAATTTGACGAGTTTGTCCATAAATGGCTTCACGGGGTCAAACTTTGCTGATTTTTGTTTCGTTCCACAAACATAAATTTTAATTTATATTTTATTAAATGTGGCACAATATGATTGCAATTAAAAACTGAAGTCTATTTTTACGCCTCTCTGTAAGTTTTCGAGATAATTTGACGAGTTTGTCCACAAATGGCTTCCCGGGGTCAATCTTTCAAAATTTTGGTCTCATTCCGTACACATAAATATCAATTTCTATTCTTTTCAATGTAGCACAATGTGACTGCTACCAAAAACTGAAGTCTATTTTCACTCCTTTCTGTAAGTTTTCGAGATAATTTGACGAGTTTGTCCACAAATGGCTTCCCGGGGCAAACTTTAAAAAATTTGGTCTCGATCCGTGAACATAAATATCAACTTCTATTTTTTTGAGTGTAGCACAATGTGACTGCAATCAATAACTAAAGTCAATTTTCACTCCTCTCTATAATTTTTCGAGATAATTCGACGAGTTTGTCCATAAATGGCTTCCCGAGGTCAAACTTTAAACATTTTGGTCTCGTTCCGTAAACATAAATTTTAATTTCTATTTTTCTGAATGTAGCACAATGTGACTGCAATCAATAACTAAAGTCAATTTTCACTCCTCTCTGTAATTTTTCGAGATAATTCGACGAGTTTGTCCATAAATGGCTTCCCGAGGTCAAACTTTCAACATTTTGGTCTTGCTCCGTAAACATAAATTTTAATTTATATTTTTTTGAATGTAGCACAATGTGACTGCTACCAAAAACTGAAGTCTATTTTCACTCCTCTGTAAGTTTTCGAGATAATTTGACGGGTTTGTCCATAAATGACTTCCCGAGGTCAAACTTTAAAAATTTTGGTCTCGTTCCGTAAACATAAATTTTATTTTCTATTTTTTCGAATGTAGCACAATGTGACTGCAATCAAAAACTGAAGTCAATTTTCACTCCTCTCTGTAAGTTTTCGAGATAATTTGACGAGTTTGTCCATAAATGGCTTCCCGAGGTCAAACTTTAAGTATTTTTGTTTCGTTCCGCAAACATAAATTTTAATTTATATTTTTTGAAATGTAGAATAATGTAACTGCAATCAAAAACTGAAGTCCATTTTTACGCCTCTCTGTAAGTTTTCGAGATAATTTCAAGAGTTTGTCCACAAATGGCTTCCCGGGGTCAAATTTTAAAAATTTTGTTCTCATTCCGTACACATAAATATCAGTTTCTATTTTTTTTAATGTAGCACAATGTGAGTGCAAACAAAAACTGAAGTCTATTTTTACGCCTCTCTGTAAGTTTTCGAGATAATTTGACGAGTTTGTCCACAAATGGTTTCCCGGGGTCAATCTTTCAAAATTTTGGTCTCATTCCGTACACATAAATATCAATTTCTATTTTTTTCAATGTCGCACAATGTGAGTGCAATCAAAAACTAAAGTCAATTTTCACTCCTCTCTGTAAGTTTTCGAGATAATTTGACGAGTTTGTCCATAAATGGCTTCACGGGGTCAAACTTTGCTGATTTTTGTTTCGTTCCACAAACATAAATTTTAATTTATATTTTATTAAATGTGGCACAATATGATTGCAATTAAAAACTGAAGTCTATTTTTACGCCTCTCTGTAAGTTTTCGATATAATTTGACGAGTTTGTCCACAAATGGCTTCCCGGGGTCAATCTTTCAAAATTTTGGTCTCATTCCGTACACATAAATATCAATTTCTATTCTTTTCAATGTAGCACAATGTGACTGCTACCAAAAACTGAAGTCTATTTTCACTCCTTTCTGTAAGTTTTCGAGATAATTTGACGAGTTTGTCCACAAATGGCTTTCCGGGGCAAACTTTAAAAAATTTGGTCTCGATCCGTGAACATAAATATCAACTTCTATTTTTTTGAGTGTAGCACAATGTGACTGCAATCAATAACTAAAGTCAATTTTCACTCCTCTCTGTAATTTTTCGAGATAATTCGACGAGTTTGTCCATAAATGGCTTCCCGATGTCAAACTTTAAACATTTTGGTCTCGTTCCGTAAACATAAATTTTAGTTTCTATTTTTTTGAATGTAGCACAATATGACTGCAATCAGAAAGTGCAGTCTATTTTCACTCCTCTGAAAGTTTTCGAGATAATTTGACGAGTTTGTCCACAAATGGCTTCCCGGGGTCAAACTTTAAAAATTTTGGTCTCATTCCGTACACATAAGTATCAGTTTCTATTTTTTTTAATATAGCACAACGTGAGTGCAATCAAAAACTAAAGTCAATTTTCACTCCTCTCTGTAAGTTTTCGAGATAATTTGACGAGTTTTTCCACAAATGGCTTCCCGGGGTCAAACTTTAAAAATTTTGGTCTCATTCCGTACACATAAATATCAATTTCTATTATTTTTAATGTAGCACAATGTGAGTGCAATCAAAAACTGAAGTCAATTTTCACTCCTCTCTGTAATTTTTCGAGATAATTTGACGGGTTTGTCCATAAATGGCTTCCTGGGGTCAAACTTTGCTGATTTTTGTTTCGTTCCGCAAACATAAATTTTAATTTATATTTTTTGAAATGTAGTATAATGTAACTGCAATCAAAAACTGAAGTCAATTTTTACGCCTCTCTGTAAGTTTTCGAGATAATTTGACAAGTTTGTCCATAAATGGTTTCCCGGAGTCAAACTTTAATCATTTTGGTCTCGTTCCGTAAACATAAATATCAACTTCTATTTTTTTGAGTGTAGCACAATGTGACTGCAATCAATAACTAAAGTCAATTTTCACTCCTCTCTGTAATTTTTCGAGATAATTCGACGAGTTTGTCCATAAATGGCTTCCCGAGGTCAAACTTTAAACATTTTGGTCTCGTTCCGTAAACATAAATTTTAATTTCTATTTTTCTGAATGTAGCACAATGTGACTGCAATCAGAAAGTGCAGTCAATTTTCTCTCCTCGCTGTAAGTTTTCGAGATAATTCGACGAGTTTGTCCATAAATGGCTTCCGGGGATCAAACTTTGCTGATTTTTGTTTCGTTCAGCAAACATAAATTTTAATTTATATTTTTTGAAATGTAGGATAATGTAACTGCAATCAAAAACTGAAGTCAGTTTTTACGCCTCTCTGTAAGTTTTCGAGAAAATTTACGAGTTTGTCCACAAATGGCTTCCCGGGGTCAAACTTTAAAAATTTTGGTCTCTTTCCGTAAACATAAATATCAATTTTAATTTTTTTGAATGTAGCACACTATGACTTCAATCAAGAACTAAAGTCAATTTTCACTCCTCTCTGTAAATTTTCGAGATAATTAGACGATTTTGTCCATAAATGGCTTCCCGAGGTCAAACTTTAAACATTTTGGTCTTGCTCCGTAAACATAAATTTTAATTTATATTTTTTTGAATGTAGCACAATGTGACTGCTACCAAAAACTGTAAGTCTATTTTTCACTCCTCTGTAAGTTTTCGAGATAATTTGACGGGTATGTCCATAAATGGCTTCCCGAGGTCAGACTTTAAACATTTTGGTCTCGTTCCGTAAACATAAATTTTAATTTCTATTTTTCTGAATGTAGCACAATGTGACTGCAATCAGAAAGTGCAGTCAATTTTCTCTCCTCGCTGTAAGTTTTCGAGATAATTCGACGAGTTTGTCCATAAATGGCTTCCGGCGATCAAACTTTGCTGATTTTTGTTTCGTTCAGCAAACATAAATTTTAATTTATATTTTTTGAAATGTAGGATAATGTAACTGCAATCAAAAACTGAAGTCAATTTTTACGCCTCTCTGTAAGTTTTGGAGATAATTTGACGAGTTTGTCCACAAATGGCTTCCCGGGGTCAAACTTTAAAAATTTTGGTCTCTTTCCGTAAACATAAATATCAATTTTAATTTTTTTGAATGTAGCACACTATGACTTCAATCAAGAACTAAAGTCAATTTTCACTCCTCTCTGTAAATTTTCGAGATAATTAGACGAGTTTGTCCATACATGGCTTCCGGGGGTCAAACTTTAAACATTTTGGTCTTGCTCCGTAAACATAAATTTTAATTTATATTTTTTTGAATGTAGCACAATGTGACTGCTACCAAAAACTGAAGTCTATTTTCACTCCTCTGTAAGTTTTCGAGATAATTTGACGGGTTTGTCCATAAATGG
Organism: Diplolepis rosae; assembly: GCA_030998225.1. Classification (NCBI taxonomy): domain Eukaryota; kingdom Metazoa; phylum Arthropoda; class Insecta; order Hymenoptera; family Diplolepididae; genus Diplolepis; species Diplolepis rosae. The sequence continues at coordinate 832,185 of JAPYXD010000729.1, read as the reverse complement.
CTTCCCGAGGTCAAACTTTAAAAATTTTGGTCTCGTTCCGTAAACATAAATTTTATTTTCTATTTTTTCGAATGTAGCACAATGTGACTGCAATCAAAAACTGAAGTCAATTTTCACTCCTCTCTGTAAGTTTTCGAGATAATTTGACGAGTTTGTCCATAAATGGCTTCCCGAGGTCAACCTTTAAGTATTTTTGTTTCGTTCCGCAAACATAAATTTTAATTTATATTTTTTGAAATGTAGGATAATGTAACTGCAATCAAAAACTGAAGTCTATTTTTACGCCTCTCTGTAAGTTTTCGAGATAATTTGACGAGTTTGTCCACAAATGGTTTCCCGGGGTCAATCTTTCAAAATTTTGGTCTCATTCCGTACACATAAATATCAATTTCTATTTTTTTCAATGTAGCACAATGTGAGTGCAATCAAAAACTAAAGTCAATTTTCACGCCTCTCTGTAAGTTTTCGAGATAATTTCAAGAGTTTGTCCACAAATGGCTTCCCGGGGTCAAATTTTAAAAATTTTGTTCTCATTCCGTACACATAAATATCAGTTTCTATTTTTTTTAATGTAGCACAATGTGAGTGCAAACAAAAACTGAAGTCTATTTTTACGCCTCTCTGTAAGTTTTCGAGATAATTTGACGAGTTTGTCCACAAATGGTTTCCCGGGGTCAATCTTTCAAAATTTTGGTCTCATTCCGTACACATAAATATCAATTTCTATTTTTTTCAATGTAGCACAATGTGAGTGCAATCAAAAACTAAAGTCAATTTTCACTCCTCTCTGTAAGTTTTCGAGATAATTTGACGAGTTTGTCCATAAATGGCTTCACGGGGTCAAACTTTGCTGATTTTTGTTTCGTTCCACAAACATAAATTTTAATTTATATTTTATTAAATGTGGCACAATATGATTGCAATTAAAAACTGAAGTCTATTTTTACGCCTCTCTGTAAGTTTTCGAGATAATTTGACGAGTTTGTCCACAAATGGCTTCCCGGGGTCAATCTTTCAAAATTTTGGTCTCATTCCGTACACATAAATATCAATTTCTATTCTTTTCAATGTAGCACAATGTGACTGCTACCAAAAACTGAAGTCTATTTTCACTCCTTTCTGTAAGTTTTCGAGATAATTTGACGAGTTTGTCCACAAATGGCTTCCCGGGGCAAACTTTAAAAAATTTGGTCTCGATCCGTGAACATAAATATCAACTTCTATTTTTTTGAGTGTAGCACAATGTGACTGCAATCAATAACTAAAGTCAATTTTCACTCCTCTCTATAATTTTTCGAGATAATTCGACGAGTTTGTCCATAAATGGCTTCCCGCGGTCAAACTTTAAACATGTTGGTATCGTTCCGTAAACATAAATTTTAATTTCTATTTTTCTGAATGTAGCACAATGTGACTGCAATCAATAACTAAAGTCAATTTTCACTCCTCTCTGTAATTTTTCGAGATAATTCGACGAGTTTGTCCATAAATGGCTTCCCGAGGTCAAACTTTCAACATTTTGGTCTTGCTCCGTAAACATAAATTTTAATTTATATTTTTTTGAATGTAGCACAATGTGACTGCTACCAAAAACTGAAGTCTATTTTCACTCCTCTGTAAGTTTTCGAGATAATTTGACGGGTTTGTCCATAAATGGCTTCCCGAGGTCAAACTTTAAAAATGTTTGTCTCGTTCCGTAAACATAAATTTTATTTTCTATTTTTTTTAATGTAGCACAATGTGAGTGCAATCAAAAACTGAAGTCAATTTTCACTCCTCTCTGTAAGTTTTCGAGATAATTTGACGAGTTTGTCCATAAATGGCTTCCCGAGGTCAAACTTTAAGTATTTTTGTTTCGTTCCGCAAACATAAATTTTAATTTATATTTTTTGAAATGTAGAATAATGTAACTGCAATCAAAAACTGAAGTCCATTTTTACGCCTCTCTGTAAGTTTTCGAGATAATTTCAAGAGTTTGTCCACAAATGGCTTCCCGGGGTCAAATTTTAAAAATTTTGTTCTCATTCCGTACACATAAATATCAGTTTCTATTTTTTTTAATGTAGCACAATGTGAGTGCAAACAAAAACTGAAGTCTATTTTTACGCCTCTCTGTAAGTTTTCGAGATAATTTGACGAGTTTGTCCACAAATGGTTTCCCGGGGTCAATCTTTCAAAATTTTGGTCTCATTCCGTACACATAAATATCAATTTCTATTTTTTTCAATGTCGCACAATGTGAGTGCAATCAAAAACTAAAGTCAATTTTCACTCCTCTCTGTAAGTTTTCGAGATAATTTGACGAGTTTGTCCATAAATGGCTTCACGGGGTCAAACTTTGCTGATTTTTGTTTCGTTCCACAAACATAAATTTTAATTTATATTTTATTAAATGTGGCACAATATGATTGCAATTAAAAACTGAAGTCTATTTTTACGCCTCTCTGTAAGTTTTCGATATAATTTGACGAGTTTGTCCACAAATGGCTTCCCGGGGTCAATCTTTCAAAATTTTGGTCTCATTCCGTACACATAAATATCAATTTCTATTCTTTTCAATGTAGCACAATGTGACTGCTACCAAAAACTGAAGTCTATTTTCACTCCTTTCTGTAAGTTTTCGAGATAATTTGACGAGTTTGTCCACAAATGGCTTTCCGGGGCAAACTTTAAAAAATTTGGTCTCGATCCGTGAACATAAATATCAACTTCTATTTTTTTGAGTGTAGCACAATGTGACTGCAATCAATAACTAAAGTCAATTTTCACTCCTCTCTGTAAGTTTTCGATATAATTTGACGAGTTTGTCCATAAATGGCTTCCCGATTTCAAACTTTAAAAATTTTGGTCTCGTTCCGTAAACATAAATTTTAATGTCTATTTTTCTGAATGTAGCACAATGTGACTGCAATCAGAAAGTGCAGTCTATTTTCACTCCTCTGTAAGTTTTCGAGATAATTTGACGAGTTTGTCCACAAATGCCTTCCCGGGGTCAAACTTTAAAAATTTTGGTCTCATTCCGTACACATAAGTATCAGTTTCTATTTTTTTTAATATAGCACAATGTGAGTGCAATCAAAAACTAAAGTCAATTTTCACTCCTCTCTGTAAGTTTTCGAGATAATTTGACGAGTTTTTCCACAAATGGCTTCCCGGGGTCAAACTTTAAAAATTTTGGTCTCATTCCGTACACATAAATATCAATTTCTATTATTTTTAATGTAGCACAATGTGACTGCAATCAAAAACTGAAGTCAATTTTCACTCCTCTCTGTAATTTTTCGAGATAATTCGACGAGTTTGTCCATAAATGGCTTCCCGTGGTCAAACTTTGCTGATTTTTGTTTCGTTCCGCAAACATAAATTTTAATTTATATTTTTTGAAATGTAGTATAATGTAACTGCAATCAAAAACTGAAGTCAATTTTTACGCCTCTCTGTAAGTTTTCGAGATAATTTGACAAGTTTGTCCATAAATGGTTTCCCGGAGTCAAACTTTAATCATTTTGGTCTCGTTCCGTAAACATAAATATCAACTTCTATTTTTTTGAGTGTAGCACAATGTGACTGCAATCAATAACTAAAGTCAATTTTCACTCCTCTCTGTAATTTTTCGAGATAATTCGACGAGTTTGTCCATAAATGGCTTCCCGAGGTCAAACTTTAAACATTTTGGTCTCGTTCCGTAAACATAAATTTTAATTTCTATTTTTCTGAATGTAGCACAATGTGACTGCAATCAGAAAGTGCAGTCAATTTTCTCTCCTCGCTGTAAGTTTTCGAGATAATTCGACGAGTTTGTCCATAAATGGCTTCCGGGGATCAAACTTTGCTGATTTTTGTTTCGTTCAGCAAACATAAATTTTAATTTATATTTTTTGAAATGTAGGATAATGTAACTGCAATCAAAAACTGAAGTCAGTTTTTACGCCTCTCTGTAAGTTTTCGAGAAAATTTACGAGTTTGTCCACAAATGGCTTCCCGGGGTCAAACTTTAAAAATTTTGGTCTCTTTCCGTAAACATAAATATCAATTTTAATTTTTTTGAATGTAGCACACTATGACTTCAATCAAGAACTAAAGTCAATTTTCACTCCTCTCTGTAAATTTTCGAGATAATTAGACGAGTTTGTCCATACATGGCTTCCCGAGGTCAAACTTTAAACATTTTGGTCTTGCTCCGTAAACATAAATTTTAATTTATATTTTTTTGAATGTAGCACAATGTGACTGCTACCAAAAACTGTAAGTCTATTTTCACTCCTCTGTAAGTTTTCGAGATAATTTGACGGGTATGTCCATAAATGGCTTCCCGAGGTCAGACTTTAAACATTTTGGTCTCGTTCCGTAAACATAAATTTTAATTTCTATTTTTCTGAATGTAGCACAATGTGACTGCAATCAGAAAGTGCAGTCAATTTTCTCTCCTCGCTGTAAGTTTTCGAGATAATTCGACGAGTTTGTCCATAAATGGCTTCCGGGGATCAAACTTTGCTGATTTTTGTTTCGTTCAGCAAACATAAATTTTAATTTATATTTTTTGAAATGTAGGATAATGTAACTGCAATCAAAAACTGAAGTCAATTTTTACGCCTCTCTGTAAGTTTTGGAGATAATTTGACGAGTTTGTCCACAAATGGCTTCCCGGGGTCAAACTTTAAAAATTTTGGTCTCTTTCCGTAAACATAAATATCAATTTTAATTTTTTTGAATGTAGCACACTATGACTTCAATCAAGAACTAAAGTCAATTTTCACTCCTCTCTGTAAATTTTCGAGATAATTAGACGAGTTTGTCCATACATGGCTTCCGGGGGTCAAACTTTAAACATTTTGGTCTTGCTCCGTAAACATAAATTTTAATTTATATTTTTTTGAATGTAGCACAATGTGACTGCTACCAAAAACTGAAGTCTATTTTCACTCCTCTGTAAGATTTCGAGATAATTTGACGTGTTTGTCCATAAATGGCTTCCCGAGGTCAAACTTTAAAAATTTTGGTCTCGTTCCGTAAACATAAATTTTATTTTCTATTTTTTTTAATGTAGCACAATGTGAGTGCAATCAAAAACTGAAGTCAATTTTCACTCCTCTCTGTAAGTTTTCGAGATAATTTGACGAGTTTGTCCATAAATGGCTTCCCGAGGTCAAACTTTAAGTATTTTTGTTTCGTTCCGCAAACATAAATTTTAATTTATATTTTTTGAAATGTAGGATAATGTAACTGCAATCAAAAACTGAAGTCCATTTTTACGCCTCTCTGTAAGTTTTCGAGATAATTTCAAGAGTTTGTCCACAAATGGCTTCCCGGGGTCAAATTTTAAAAATTTTGTTCTCATTCCGTACACATAAATATCAGTTTCTATTTTTTTTAATGTAGCAGAATGTGAGTGCAAACAAAAACTGAAGTCTATTTTTACGCCTCTCTGTAAGTTTTCGAGATAATTTGACGAGTTTGTCCACAAATGGTTTCCCGGGGTCAATCTTTCAAAATTTTGGTCTCATTCCGTACACATAAATATCAATTTCTATTTTTTTCAATGTAGCACAATGTGAGTGCAATCAAAAACTAAAGTCAATTTTCACTCCTCTCTGTAAGTTTTCGAGATAATTTGACGAGTTTGTCCACAAATGGCTTCCCGGGGTCAATCTTTCAAAATTTTGGTCTCATTCCGTACACATAAATATCAATTTCTATTCTTTTCAATGTAGCACAATGTGACTGCTACCAAAAACTGAAGTCTATTTTCACTCCTTTCTGTAAGTTTTCGAGATAATTTGACGAGTTTGTCCACAAATGGCTTCCCGGGGAAACTTTAAAAAATTTGGTCTCGATCCGTGAACATAAATATCAACTTCCATTTTTTTGAGTGTAGCACAATGTGACTGCAATCAATTACTAAAGTCAATTTTCACTCCTCTCTGTAATTTTTCGAGATAATTCGACGAGTTTGTCCATAAATGGCTTCCCGAGGTCAAACTTTAAACATTTTGGTCTCGTTCCGTAAACATAAATTTTAATTTCTATTTTTCTGAATGTAGCACAATGTGACTGCAATCAGAAAGTGCAGTCTATTTTCACTCCTCTGTAAGTTTTTCGAGATAATTTGACAAGTTTGTCCACAAATGCCTTCCCGGGGTCAAACTTTAAAAATTTTGGTCTCATTCCGTACACATAAGTATCAGTTTCTATTTTTTTTAATATAGCACAATGTGAGTGCAATCAAAAACCGAATTCAATTTTTGCGCCTCTCTGTGAGTTTTCGAGATAATTTGACGAGCTTGTGCATAAATGACTTCCCGGGATCAAACTTTTAAAATTTTGGTCTTATTCCGCAAATATAAATTTCAATTTATATTTTTTTAAATGTAGTACAACGTGACTGCAATCAGAAAGTGCAGTCAATTTTCTCTCCTCGCTGTAAGTTTTCGAGATAATTCGACGAGTTTGTCCATAAATGGCTTCCGCGGATCAAACTTTGCTGATTTTTGTTTCGTTCCGCAAACATAAATTTTAATTTATATTTTTTGAAATGTAGGATAATGTAACTGCAATCAAAAAATGAAGTCAGTTCTTACGCCTCTCTGTAAGTTTTGGAGATAATTTGACGAGTTTGTCCACAAATGGCTTCCCGGGGTCAAACTTTAAAAATTTTGGTCTCTTTCCGTAAACATAAATATCAATTTTAATTTTTTTGAATGTAGCACAATGTGACTGCAATCAAGAACTAAAGTCAATTTTCACTCCTCTCTGTAAATTTTCGAGATAATTAGACGAGTTTGTCCATAAATGGCTTCCCGAGGTCAAACTTTAAACATTTTGGTCTTGCTCCGTAAACATAAATTTTAATTTATATTTTTTTGAATGTAGCACAATGTGACTGCTACCAAAAACTGAAGTCTATTTTCACTCCTCTGTAAGTTTTCGAAATAAGTTGACGAGTTTGTCCATAAACGGCATCCCGAGGTCAATCTTTGAATATTTTGGTCTCGTTCCGTAAACATAAATTTTATTTTCTATTTTTTTTTAATGTAGCACAATGTGAGTGCAATCAAAAACTGAAGTCAATTTTCACTCCTCTCTGTAAGTTTTCGAGATAATTTGACGAGTTTGTCCATAAATGGCTTCCCGAGGTCAAACTTGAAGTATTTTTGTTTCGTTCCGCAAACATAAATTTTAATTTATATTTTTTGAAATGTAGGATAATGTAACTGCAATCAAAAACTGAAGTCCATTTTTACGCCTCTCTGTAAGTTTTCGAGATAATTTCAAGAGTTTGTCCACAAATGGCTTCCCGGGGTCAAATTTTAAAAATTTTGTTCTCATTCCGTACACATAAATATCAGTTTCTATTTTTTTTAATGTAGCACAATGTGAGTGCAAACAAAAACTGAAGTCTATTTTTACGCCTCTCTGTAAGTTTTCGAGATAATATGACGAGTTTGTCCATAAATGGCTTCACTGGGTCAAACTTTGCTGATTTTTGTTTCGTTCCACAAACATAAATTTTAATTTATATTTTATTAAATGTGGCACAATATGATTGCAATTAAAAACTGAAGTCTATTTTTACGCCTCTCTGTAAGTTTTCGAGATAATTTGACGAGTTTGTCCACAAATGGATTCCCTGGGTCAATCTTTCAAAATTTTGGTCTCATTCCGTACACATAAATATCAATTTCTATTCTTTTCAATGTAGCACAATGTGACTGCTACCAAAAACTGAAGTCTATTTTCACTCCTTTCTGTAAGTTTTCGAGATAATTTGACGAGTTTGTCCACAAATGGCTTCCCGGGGCAAACTTTAAAAAATTTGGTCTCGATCCGTGAACATAAATATCAACTTCTATTTTTTTGAGTGTAGCACAATGTGACTCCAATCAATAACTAAAGTCAATTTTCACTCCTCTCTGTAATTTTTCGATATAATTCGACGAGTTTGTCCATAAATGGCTTCCCGAGGTCAAACTTTAAACATTTTGGTCTCGTTCCGTAAACATAAATTTTAGTTTCTATTTTTTTGAATGTAGCACAATATGACTGCAATCAGAAAGTGCAGTCTATTTTCACTCCTCTGAAAGTTTTCGAGATAATTTGACGAGTTTGTCCACAAATGGCTTCCCGGGGTCAAACTTTAAAAATTTTGGTCTCATTCCGTACACATAAGTATCAGTTTCTATTTTTTTTAATATAGCACAATGTGAGTGCAATCAAAAACTAAAGTCAATTTTCACTCCTCTCTGTAAGTTTTCGAGATAATTTGACGAGTTTTTCCACAAATGGCTTCCCGGGGTCAAACTTTAAAAATTTTGGTCTCATTCCGTACACATAAATATCAATTTCTATTATTTTTAATGTAGCACAATGTGAGTGCAATCAAAAACTGAAGTCAATTTTCACTCCTCTCTGTAAATTTTCGAGATAATTAGACGAGGTTGTCCATAAATGGCTTCATGGGGTCAAACTTTAAACATTTTGGTCTCGTTTCGTAAACATAAATTTTAATTTCTATTTTTTTGAATGTAGCACAATGTGACTGCTACCAAAAACTGAAGTCTATTTTCACTCCTTTCTGTAAGTTTTCGAGATAATTTGACGAGTTTGTCCACAAATGGCTTCCCGGGGCAAACTTTAAAAAATTTGGTCTCGATCCGTGAACATAAATATCAACTTCTATTTTTTTGAGTGTAGCACAATGTGACTGCAATCAATAACTAAAGTCAATTTTCACTCCTCTCTGTAATTTTTCGAGATAATTCGACGAGTTTGTCCATAAATGGCTTCCCGAGGTCAAACTTTAAACATTTTGGTCTCGTTCCGTAAACATAAATTTTAATTTCTATTTTTCTGAATGTAGCACAATGTGACTGCAATCAGAAAGTGCAGTCAATTTTCTCTCCTCGCTGTAAGTTTTCGAGATAATTCGACGAGTTTGTCCATAAATGGCTTCCGCGGATCAAACTTTGCTGATTTTTGTTTCGTTCCGCAAACATAAATTTTAATTTATATTTTTTGAAATGTAGTATAATGTAACTGCAATCAAAAACTGAAGTCTATTTTTACGCCTCTCTGTAAGTTTTCGAGATAATTTGACGAGTTTGTCCACAAATGGTTTCCCGGGGTCAATCTTTCAAAATTTTGGTCTCATTCCGTACACATAAATATCAATTTCTATTTTTTTCAATGTAGCACAATGTGAGTGCAATCAAAAACTAAAGTCAATTTTCACTCCTCTCTGTAAGTTTTCGAGATAATTTGACGAGTTTGTCCACAAATGGCTTCCCGGGGTCAATCTTTCAAAATTTTGGTCTCATTCCGTACACATAAATATCAATTTCTATTCTTTTCAATGTAGCACAATGTGACTGCTACCAAAAACTGAAGTCTATTTTCACTCCTTTCTGTAAGTTTTCGAGATAATTTGACGAGTTTGTCCACAAATGGCTTCCCGGGGAAACTTTAAAAAATTTGGTCTCGATCCGTGAACATAAATATCAATTTTAATTTTTTTGAATGTAGCACACTATGACTTCAATCAAAAACTAAAGTCAATTTTCACTCCTCTCTGTAAGCTTTCGAGATAATTTGACGTGTTTGTCCATAAATGGCTTCCCGAGGTCAAACTTTAAACATTTTGGTCTCGTTCCGTAAACATAAATTTTAATTTCTATTTTTTTGAATGTAGCATAATGTGACTGCAATCAGAAAGTGCAGTCTATTTTCACTCCTCTGTAAGTTTTCGAGATAATTTGACGAGTTTGTCCACAAATGCCTTCCCGGGGTCAAACTTTAAAAATTTTGGTCTCATTCCGTACACATAAGTATCAGTTTCTATTTTTTTTAATATAGCACAATGTGAGTGCAATCAAAAACTAAAGTCAATTTTCACTCCTCTCTGTAAGTTTTCGAGATAATTTGACGAGTTTGTCCACAAATGGCTTCCCGGGGTCAAACTTTAAAAATTTTGTTCTCTTTCCGTAAACATAAATATCAATTTTAATTTTTTTGAATGTAGCACAATGTGACTGCAATCCGAAAGTGCAGTCAATTTTCAATCCTCTCTGTAAGTTTTCGAGATAATTCGACGAGTTTGTCCATAAATGGCTTCCGCGGATCAAACTTTGCTGATTTTTGTTTCGTTCCGCAAACATAAATTTTAATTTATATTTTTTGAAATGTAGGATAATGTAACTGCAATCAAAAACTGAAGTCAGTTCTTACGCCTCTCTGTAAGTTTTCGAGATAATTTGACGAGTTTGTCCACAAATGGCTTCCCGGGGTCAAACTTTAAAAATTTTGGTCTCTTTCCGTAAACATAAATATCAATTTTAATTTTTTTGAATGTAGCACACTATGACTTCAATCAAGAACTAAAGTCAATTTTCACTCCTCTCTGTAAATTTTCGAGATAATTAGACGAGTTTGTCCATACATGGCTTCCGGGGGTCAAACTTTAAACATTTTGGTCTTGCTCCGTAAACATAAATTTTAATTTATATTTTTTTGAATGTAGCACAATGTGACTGCTACCAAAAACTGAAGTCTATTTTCACTCCTCTGTAAGTTTTCGAGATAATTTGACGGGTTTGTCCATAAATGGCTTCCCGAGGTCAAACTTTAAAAATTTTGGTCTCGTTCCGTAAACATAAATTTTATTTTCTATTTTTTTTAATGTAGCACAATGTGAGTGCAATCAAAAACTGAAGTCAATTTTCACTCCTCTCTGTAAGTTTTCGAGATAATTTCAAGAGTTTGTCCACAAATGGCTTCCCGGGGTCAAATTTTAAAAATTTTGTTCTCATTCCGTACACATAAATATCAGTTTCTATTTTTTTTAATGTAGCACAATGTGAGTGCAAACAAAAACTGAAGTCTATTTTTACGCCTCTCTGTAAGTTTTCGAGATAATATGACGAGTTTGTCCATAAATGGCTTCACGGGGTCAAACTTTGCTGATTTTTGTTTCGTTCCACAAACATAAATTTTAATTTATATTTTATTAAATGTGGCACAATATGATTTCAATTAAAAACTGAAGTCTATTTTTACGCCTCTCTGTAAGTGTTCGAGATAATTTGACGAGTTTGTCCACAAATGGCTTCCCGGGGTCAATCTTTCAAAATTTTGGTCTCATTCCGTACACATAAATATCAATTTCTATTCTTTTCAATGTAGCACAATGTGACTGCTACCAAAAACTGAAGTCTATTTTCACTCCTTTCTGTAAGTTTTCGAGATAATTTGACGAGTTTGTCCACAAATGGCTTCCCGGGGCAAACTTTAAAAAATTTGGTCTCGATCCGTGAACATAAATATCAACTTCTATTTTTTTGAGTGTAGCACAATGTGACTGCAATCAATAACTAAAGTCAATTTTCACTCCTCTCTGTAATTTTTCGATATAATTCGACGAGTTTGTCCATAAATGGCTTCCCGAGGTCAAACTTTAAACATTTTGGTCTCGTTCCGTAAACATAAATTTTAGTTTCTATTTTTTTGAATGTAGCACAATATGACTGCAATCAGAAAGTGCAGTCTATTTTCACTCCTCTGAAAGTTTTCGAGATAATTTGACGAGTTTGTCCACAAATGGCTTCCCGGGGTCAAACTTTAAAAATTTTGGTCTCATTCCGTACACATAAGTATCAGTTTCTATTTTTTTTAATATAGCACAATGTGAGTGCAATCAAAAACTAAAGTCAATTTTCACTCCTCTCTGTAAGTTTTCGAGATAATTTGACGAGTTTTTCCACAAATGGCTTCCCGGGGTCAAACTTTAAAAATTTTGGTCTCATTCCGTACACATAAATATCAATTTCTATTATTTTTAATGTAGCACAATGTGAGTGCAATCAAAAACTGAAGTCAATTTTCACTCCTCTCTGTAAATTTTCGAGATAATTAGACGAGGTTGTCCATAAATGGCTTCATGGGGTCAAACTTTAAACATTTTGGTCTCGTTTCGTAAACATAAATTTTAATTTCTATTTTTTTGAATGTAGCACAATGTGACTGCTACCAAAAACTGAAGTCTATTTTCACTCCTTTCTGTAAGTTTTCGAGATAATTTGACGAGTTTGTCCACAAATGGCTTCCCGGGGCAAACTTTAAAAAATTTGGTCTCGATCCGTGAACATAAATATCAACTTCTATTTTTTTGAGTGTAGCACAATGTGACTGCAATCAATAACTAAAGTCAATTTTCACCCCTCTCTGTAATTTTTCGAGATAATTCGACGAGTTTGTCCATAAATGGCTTCCCGAGGTCAAACTTTAAACATTTTGGTCTCGTTCCGTAAACATAAATTTTAATTTCTATTTTTCTGAATGTAGCACAATGTGACTGCAATCAGAAAGTGCAGTCAATTTTCTCTCCTCGCTGTAAGTTTTCGAGATAATTCGACGAGTTTGTCCATAAATGGCTTCCGCGGATCAAACTTTGCTGATTTTTGTTTCGTTCCGCAAACATAAATTTTAATTTATATTTTTTGAAATGTAGTATAATGTAACTGCAACCAAAAACTGAAGTCTATTTTCACTCCTTTCTGTAAGTTTTCGAGATAATTTGACGAGTTTGTCCACAAATGGCTTCCCGGGGAAACTTTAAAAAATTTGGTCTCGATCCGTGAACATAAATATCAACTTCCATTTTTTTGAGTGTAGCACAATGTGACTGCAATCAAAAACTAAAGTCAATTTTTACTCCTCTCTTTAAGTTTTCGAGATAATTTGACGAGTTTGTCCACAAATGGCTTCCCGGGGTCAATCTTTCAAAATTTTGGTCTCATTCCGTACACATAAATATCAATTTCTATTCTTTTCAATGTAGCACAATGTGACTGCTACCAAAAACTGAAGTCAATTTTTCACTCCTCTCTGTAATTTTTCGAGATAATTCGACGAGTTTGTCCATAAATGGCTTCCCGAGGTCAAACTTTAAACATTTTGGTCTCGTTCCGTAAACATAAATTTTAATTTCTATTTTTCTGAATGTAGCACAATGTGACTGCAATCAGAAAGTGCAGTCTATTTTCACTCCTCTGTAAGTTTTCGAGATAATTTGACGAGTTTGTCCACAAATGCCTTCCCGGGGTCAAACTTTAAAAATTTTGGTCTCATTCCGTACACATAAGTATCAGTTTCTATTTTTTTTAATATAGCACAATGTGAGTGCAATCAAAAACTAAAGTCAATTTTCACTCCTCTCTGTAAGTTTTCGAGATAATTTGACGAGTTTTTCCACAAATGGCTTCCCGGGGTCAAACTTTAAAAATTTTGGTCTCGTTCCGTAAACATAAATTTTAATTTCTATTTTCCTGAATGTAGCACAATGTGACTGCAATCAGAAAGTGCAGTCAATTTTCTCTCCTCGCTGTAAGTTTTCGAGATAATTTCAAGAGTTTGTCCACAAATGGCTTCCCGGGGTCAAATTTTAAAAATTTTGTTCTCATTCCGTACACATAAATATCAGTTTCTATTTTTTTTAATGTAGCACAATGTGAGTGCAAACAAAAACTGAAGTCTATTTTTACGCCTCTCTGTAAGTTTTCGAGATAATATGACGAGTTTGTCCATAAATGGCTTCACGGGGTCAAACTTTGCTGATTTTTGTTTCGTTCCACAAACATAAATTTTAATTTATATTTTATTAAATGTGGCACAATATGATTGCAATTAAAAACTGAAGTCTATTTTTACGCCTCTCTGTAAGTGTTCGAGATAATTTGACGAGTTTGTCCACAAATGGCTTCCCGGGGTCAATCTTTCAAAATTTTGGTCTCATTCCGTACACATAAATATCAATTTCTATTCTTTTCAATGTAGCACAATGTGACTGCTACCAAAAACTGAAGTCTATTTTCACTCCTTTCTGTAAGTTTTCGAGATAATTTGACGAGTTTGTCCACAAATGGCTTCCCGGGGCAAACTTTAAAAAATTTGGTCTCGATCCGTGAACATAAATATCAACTTCTATTTTTTTGAGTGTAGCACAATGTGACTGCAATCAATAACTAAAGTCAATTTTCACTCCTCTCTGTAATTTTTCGATATAATTCGACGAGTTTGTCCATAAATGGCTTCCCGAGGTCAAACTTTAAACATTTTGGTCTCGTTCCGTAAACATAAATTTTAATTTCTATTTTTCTGAATGTAGCACAATGTGACTGCAATCAGAAAGTGCAGTCTATTTTCACTCCTCTGTAAGTTTTCGAGATAATTTGACGAGTTTGTCCACAAATGCCTTCCCGGGGTCAAACTTTAAAAATTTTGGTCTCATTCCGTACACATAAGTATCAGTTTCTATTTTTTTTAATATAGCACAATGTGAGTGCAATCAAAAACTAAAGTCAATTTTCACTCCTCTCTGTAAGTTTTCGAGATAATTTGACGAGTTTTTCCACAAATGGCTTCCCGGGGTCAAACTTTAAAAATTTTGGTCTCATTCCGTACACATAAATATCAATTTCTATTATTTTTAATGTAGCACAATGTGAGTGCAATCAAAAACTGAAGTCAATTTTCACTCCTCTCTGTAAATTTTCGAGATAATTAGACGAGGTTGTCCATAAATGGCTTCATGGGGTCAAACTTTAAACATTTTGGTCTCGTTTCGTAAACATAAATTTTAATTTCTATTTTTTTGAATGTAGCACAATGTGACTGCTACCAAAAACTGAAGTCTATTTTCACTCCTTTCTGTAAGTTTTCGAGATAATTTGACGAGTTTGTCCACAAATGGCTTCCCGGGGCAAACTTTAAAAAATTTGGTCTCGATCCGTGAACATAAATATTAATTTCTATTTTTTTGATTGTAGCACAGTGTGACTGCTTCCATAAACTGAAGTCAATTTTCAATCCTCTCTGTAAGATTTCGAGATAATTTGACGAGTTTTTCCACAAATGGCTTCCCGGGGTCAAACTTTAAAAATTTTGGTCTCATTCCGTACACATAAATATCAATTTCTATTATTTTTAATGTAGCACAATGTGAGTGCAATCAAAAACTGAAGTCAATTTTCACTCCTCTCTGTAAATTTTCGAGATAATTAGACGAGGTTGTCCATAAATGGCTTCATGGGGTCAAACTTTAAAAATTTTGGTCTCATTCCGTACACATAAGTATCAGTTTCTATTTTTTTTAATATAGCACAATGTGAGTGCAATCAAAAACTAAAGTCAATTTTCACTCCTCTCTGTAAGTTTTCGAGATAATTTGACGAGTTTTTCCACAAATGGCTTCCCGGGGTCAAACTTTAAAAATTTTGGTCTCATTCCGTACACATAAATATCAATTTCTATTATTTTTAATGTAGCACAATGTGACTTCAATCAATAACTTAAGTCAATTTTCACTCCTCTCTGTAAGATTTCGAGATAATTAGACGAGTTTATCCATAAATGGCTTCCGGGGGTCAAACTTTAAACATTTTGGTCTCGTTCCGTAAACATAAATATTAATTTCTATTTTTCTGAATGTAGCACAATGTGACTGCAATCAGAAAGTGCAGTCAATTTTCACTCCTCGCTGTAAGTTTTCGAGATAATTTGACGAGTTTGTCCATAAATGGCTTCCGCGGATCAAACTTTGCTGATTTTTGTTTCGTTCCGCAAACATAAATTTTAATTTATATTTTTTGAAATGTAGTATAATGTAACTGCAATCAAAAACTGAAGTCAATTTTTACGCCTCTCTGTAAGTTTTCGAGATAATTTGACAAGTTTGTCCACAAATGGTTTCCCGGGGTCAATCTTTCAAAATTTTGGTCTCATTCCGTACACATAAATATCAATTTCTATTTTTTTCAATGTAGCACAATGTGAGTGCAATCAAAAACTAAAGTCAATTTTCACTCCTCTCTGTAAGTTTTCGAGATAATTTGACGAGTTTGTCCACAAATGGCTTCCCGGGGTCAATCTTTTCAAAATTTTGGTCTCATTCCGTACACATAAATATCAATTTCTATTCTTTTCAATGTAGCACAATGTGACTGCTACCAAAAACTGAAGTCTATTTTCACTCCTTTCTGTAAGTTTTCGAGATAATTTGACGAGTTTGTCCACAAATGGCTTCCCGGGGCAAACTTTAAAAAATTTGGTCTCGATCCGTGAACATAAATATCAACTTCTATTTTTTGAGTGTAGCACAATGTGACTGCAATCAATAACTAAAGTCAATTTTCACCCCTCTCTGTAATTTTTCGAGATAATTCGACGAGTTTGTCCATAAATGGCTTCCCGAGGTCAAACTTTAAACATTTTGGTCTCGTTCCGTAAACATAAATTTTAATTTCTATTTTTCTGAATGTAGCACAATGTGACTGCAATCAGAAAGTGCAGTCAATTTTCTCTCCTCGCTGTAAGTTTTCGAGATAATTCGACGAGTTTGTCCATAAATGGCTTCCGCGGATCAAACTTTGCTGATTTTTGTTTCGTTCCGCAAACATAAATTTTAATTTATATTTTTTGAAATGTAGTATAATGTAACTGCAACCAAAAACTGAAGTCTATTTTCACTCCTTTCTGTAAGTTTTCGAGATAATTTGACGAGTTTGTCCACAAATGGCTTCCCGGGGAAACTTTAAAAAATTTGGTCTCGATCCGTGAACATAAATATCAACTTCCATTTTTTTGAGTGTAGCACAATGTGACTGCAATCAAAAACTAAAGTCAATTTTCACTCCTCTCTGTAAGTTTTCGAGATAATTTGACGAGTTTGTCCACAAATGGCTTCCCGGGGTCAATCTTTCAAAATTTTGGTCTCATTCCGTACACATAAATATCAATTTCTATTCTTTTCAATGTAGCACAATGTGACTGCTACCAAAAACTGAAGTCAATTTTCACTCCTCTCTGTAATTTTTCGAGATAATTCGACGAGTTTGTCCATAAATGGCTTCCCGAGGTCAAACTTTAAACATTTTGGTCTCGTTCCGTAAACATAAATTTTAATTTCTATTTTTCTGAATGTAGCACAATGTGACTGCAATCAGAAAGTGCAGTCTATTTTCACTCCTCTGTAAGTTTTCGAGATAATTTGACGAGTTTGTCCACAAATGCCTTCCCGGGGTCAAACTTTAAAAATTTTGGTCTCATTCCGTACACATAAGTATCAGTTTCTATTTTTTTTAATATAGCACAATGTGAGTGCAATCAAAAACTAAAGTCAATTTTCACTCCTCTCTGTAAGTTTTCGAGATAATTTGACGAGTTTTTCCATAAATGGCTTCCCGGGGTCAAACTTTAAAAATTTTGGTCTCATTCCGTAAACATAGATTTTAATTTCTATTTTTCTGAATGTAGCACAATGTTACTGCAATCAGAAAGTGCAGTCAATTTTCTCTCCTCGCTGTAAGTTTTCGAGATAATTCGACGAGTTTGTCCATAAATGGCTTCCGCGGATCAAACTTTGCTGATTTTTGTTTCGTTCCGCAAACATAAATTTTAATTTATATTTTTTGAAATGTAGGATAATGTAACTGCAATCAAAAACTGAAGTCAGTTCTTACGCCTCTCTGTAAGTTTTCGAGATAATTTGACGAGTTTGTCCACAAATGGCTTCCCGGGGTCAAACTTTAAAAAATTTTGGTCTCATTCCGTACACATAAATATCAATTTCTATTTTTTTTAATGTAGCACATTGTGACTGCAATCAATAACTAAAGTCAATTTTCACTCCTCTCTGTAATTTTTCGAGATAATTCGACGAGTTTGTCCATAAATGGCTTCCCGAGGTCAAACTTTAAACATTTTGGTCTTGCTCCGTAAACATAAATTTTAATTTATATTTTTTTGAATGTAGCACAATGTGACTGCTACCAAAAACTGAAGTCTATTTTCACTCCTCTGTAAGTTTTCGAGATAATTTGACGGGTTTGTCCATAAATGGCTTCCCGAGGTCAAACTTTAAAAATTTTGGTCTCGTTCCGTAAACATAAATTTTATTTTTCTATTTTTTTTTAATGTAGCACAATGTGAGTGCAATCAAAAACTGAAGTCAATTTTCACTCCTCTCTGTAAGTTTTCGAGATAATTTGACGAATTTGTCCATAAATGGCTTCCCGAGGTCAAACTTGAAGTATTTTTGTTTCGTTCCGCAAACATAAATTTTAATTTATATTTTTTGAAATGTAGGATAATGTAACTGCAATCAAAAACTGAAGTCCATTTTTACGCCTCTCTGTAAGTTTTCGAGATAATTTCAAGAGTTTGTCCACAAATGGCTTCCCGGGGTCAAATTTTAAAAATTTTGTTCTCATTCCGTACACATAAATATCAGTTTCTATTTTTTTTAATGTAGCACAATGTGAGTGCAAACAAAAACTGAAGTCTATTTTTACGCCTCTCTGTAAGTTTTCGAGATAATATGACGAGTTTGTCCATAAATGGCTTCACGGGGTCAAACTTTGCTGATTTTTGTTTCGTTCCACAAACATAAATTTTAATTTATATTTTATTAAATGTGGCACAATATGATTGCAATTAAAAACTGAAGTCTATTTTTACGCCTCTCTGTAAGTTTTCGAGATAATTTGACGAGTTTGTCCACAAATGGCTTCCCGGGGTCAATCTTTCAAAATTTTGGTCTCATTCCGTACACATAAATATCAATTTCTATTCTTTTCAATGTAGCACAATGTGACTGCTACCAAAAACTGAAGTCTATTTTCACTCCTTTCTGTAAGTTTTCGAGATAATTTGACGAGTTTGTCCACAAATGGCTTCCCGGGGCAAACTTTAAAAATTTGGTCTCGATCCGTGAACATAAATATCAACTTCTATTTTTTTGAGTGTAGCACAATGTGACTGCAATCAATAACTAAAGTCAATTTTCACTCCTCTCTGTAATTTTTCGATATAATTCGACGAGTTTGTCCATAAATGGCTTCCCGAGGTCAAACTTTAAACATTTTGGTCTCGTTCCGTAAACATAAATTTTAATTTCTATTTTTCTGAATGTAGCACAATGTGACTGCAATCAGAAAGTGCAGTCTATTTTCACTCCTCTGTAAGTTTTCGAGATAATTTGACGAGTTTGTCCACAAATGCCTTCCCGGGGTCAAACTTTAAAAATTTTGGTCTCATTCCGTACACATAAGTATCAGTTTCTATTTTTTTTAATATAGCACAATGTGAGTGCAATCAAAAACTAAAGTCAATTTTCACTCCTCTCTGTAAGTTTTTCGAGATAATTTGACGAGTTTTTCCACAAATGGCTTCCCGGGGTCAAACTTTAAAAATTTTGGTCTCATTCCGTACACATAAATATCAATTTCTATTATTTTTAATGTAGCACAATGTGAGTGCAATCAAAAACTGAAGTCAATTTTCACTCCTCTCTGTAAATTTTCGAGATAATTAGACGAGGTTGTCCATAAATGGCTTCATGGGGTCAAACTTTAAACATTTTGGTCTCGTTTCGTAAACATAAATTTTAATTTCTATTTTTTTGAATGTAGCACAATGTGACTGCTACCAAAAACTGAAGTCTATTTTCACTCCTTTCTGTAAGTTTTCGAGATAATTTGACGAGTTTGTCCACAAATGGCTTCCCGGGGCAAACTTTAAAAAATTTGGTCTCGATCCGTGAACATAAATATCAACTTCTATTTTTTTGAGTGTAGCACAATGTGACTGCAATCAATAACTAAAGTCAATTTTCACCCCTCTCTGTAATTTTTCGAGATAATTCGACGAGTTTGTCCATAAATGGCTTCCCGAGGTCAAACTTTAAACATTTTGGTCTCGTTCCGTAAACATAAATTTTAATTTCTATTTTTCTGAATGTAGCACAATGTGACTGCAATCAGAAAGTGCAGTCAATTTTCTCTCCTCGCTGTAAGTTTTCGAGATAGTTCGACGAGTTTGTCCATAAATGGCTTCCGCGGATCAAACTTTGCTGATTTTGGTTTCGTTCTGCAAACATAAATTATAATTTATACATTTGTGAAAGTAGTATAATGTAACTGCAATCAAAAACTGAAGTCAATTTTTACGCCTCTCTGTAAGTTTTCGAGATAATTTGACGAGTTTGTCCACAAATGGTTTCCCGGAGTCAAACTTTAAAAATTTTGGTCTCGATCCGTACACATAAATATCAATTTCTATTTTTTTGAGTGTAGCACAATGTGACTGCAATCAGAAACTAAAAGTCAATTTTCACTCCTCTCTGTAAATTTTCGAGATAATTAGACGAGTTTGTCCATAAATGGCTTCCCGGGGTCAAACTTTAAACATTTTGGTCTCGTTCCGTAAACATAAATATGAATTTCTATTTTTTTGAATGTAGTACAATGTGACTGCAATCGAAAACTGAAGTCAATTTTTACGTCTCTCTGTAAGTTTTTGAAATAATTGGATGAGTTTGTCCATAAATTGCTTCTGGGGTTCAAACTTTTATCATTTTTGTATCGTTCCGCAAACATCAATTTTAATTTGTATTTTTTTAAATGTAGGACAATGTAACTGCAATCAAAAACTGACGTCAATTTTGACGCCTCTCTGTAAGTTTTCGAGATAATTTGACGAGTTTGTCCACAAATGGCTTCCCGGGGTCAAACTTTAAAAATTTTGGTCTCTTTCCGTAAACATAAATATCAATTTTAATTTTTTTGAATGTAGCACACTATGACTTCAATCAAGAACTAAAGTCAATTTTCACTCCTCTCTGTAAATTTTCGAGATAATTAGACGAGTTTGTCCATACATGGCTTCCGGGGGTCAAACTTTAAACATTTTGGTCTTGCTCCGTAAACATAAATTTTAATTTATATTTTTTTGAATGTAGCACAATGTGACTGCTACCAAAAACTGAAGTCTATTTTCACTCCTCTGTAAGTTTTCGAGATAATTTGACGGGTTTGTCCATAAATGGCTTCCCGAGGTCAAACTTTAAAAATTTTGGTCTCGTTCCGTAAACATAAATTTTATTTTCTATTTTTTTTTAATGTAGCACAATGTGAGTGCAATCAAAAACTGAAGTCAATTTTCACTCCTCTCTGTAAGTTTTCGAGATAATTTGACGAGTTTGTCCATAAATGGCTTCCCGAGGTCAAACTTTAAGTATTTTTGTTTCGTTCCGCAAACATAAATTTTAATTTATATTTTTTGAAATGTAGGATAATGTAACTGCAATCGAAAACTGAAGTCCATTTTCACGCCTCTCTGTAAGTTTTCGAGATAATTTCAAGAGTTTGTCCACAAATGGCTTCCCGGGGTCAAATTTTAAAAATTTTGTTCTCATTCCGTACACATAAATATCAGTTTCTATTTTTTTAATGTAGCACAATGTGAGTGCAAACAAAAACTGAAGTCTATTTTTACGCCTCTCTGTAAGTTTTCGAGATAATTTGACGAGTTTGTCCACAAATGGCTTCCCGGGGTCAATCTTTCAAAATTTTTGGTCTCATTCCGTACACATAAATATCAATTTCTATTCTTTTCAATGTAGCACAATGTGACTGCTACCAAAAACTGAAGTCTATTTTCACTCCTTTCCGTAAGTTTTCGAGATAATTTTTACGAGTTTGTCCACAAATGGCTTCCCGGGGCAAACTTTAAAAAATTTGGTCTCGATCCGTGAACATAAATATCAACTTCTATTTTTTTGAGTGTAGCACAATGTGACTGCAATCAATAACGAAAGTCAATTTTCACTCCTCTCTGTAATTTTTCGAGATAATTCGACGAGTTTGTCCATAAATGGCTTCCCGAGGTCAAACTTTAAACATTTTGGTCTCGTTCCGTAAACATAAATTTTAATTTCTATTTTTCTGAATGTAGCACAATGTGACTGCAATCAGAAAGTGCAGTCTATTTTCACTCCTCTGTAAGTTTTCGAGACAATTTGACGAGTTTGTCCACAAATGCCTTCCCGGGGTCAAACTTTAAAAATTTTGGTCTCATTCCGTACACATAAGTATCAGTTTCTATTTTTTTTTAATATAGCACAATGTGAGTGCGATCAAAAACTAAAGTCAATTTTCACTCCTCTCTGTAAGTTTTCGAGATAATTTGACGAGTTTTTCCACAAATGGCTTCCCGGGGTCAAACTTTAAAAATTTTGGTCTCATTCCGTACACATAAATATCAATTTCTATTATTTTTAATGTAGCACAATGTGAGTGCAATCAAAAACTGAAGTCAATTTTCACTCCTCTCTGTAAATTTTCGAGATAATTAGACGAGGTTGTCCATAAATGGCTTCATGGGGTCAAACTTTAAACATTTTGGTCTCGTTTCGTAAACATAAATTTTAATTTCTATTTTTTTGAATGTAGCACAATGTGACTGCTACCAAAAACTGAAGTCTATTTTCACTCCTTTCTGTAAGTTTTCGAGATAATTTGACGAGTTTGTCCACAAATGGCTTCCCGGGGCAAACTTTAAAAAATTTGGTCTCGATCCGTGAACATAAATATCAACTTCTATTTTTTTGAGTGTAGCACAATGTGACTGCAATCAATAGCTAAAGTCAATTTTCACTCCTCTCTGTAATTTTTCGAGATAATTCGACGAGTTTGTCCATAAATGGCTTCCCGAGGTCAAACTTTAAACATTTTGGTCTCGTTCCGTAAACATAAATTTTAATTTCTATTTTTCTGAATGAAGCACAATGTGACTGCAATCAGAAACTGAAGTCAATTTTTACCCCTCTCTGTAAGTTTTCGAGATAATTAGACGAGTTTATCCATAAATGGCTTCCGGGGGTCAAACTTTGCTGATTTTTGTTTCGTTCCGCAAACATAAATTTTAATTTATATTTTTTGAAATGTAGGATAGTGTAACTGCAATCAAAAACTGAAGTCAATTTTGACGCCTCTCTGTAAGTTTTCGAGATTTTTTGACGAGTTTGTCCACAAATGGCTTCCCGGGGTCAAACTTTAAAAATTTTGGTCTCTTTCCGTAAACATAAATATCAATTTTAATTTTTTTGAATGTAGCACACTATGACTTCAATCAAGAACTAAAGTCAATTTTCACTCCTCTCTGTAAATTTTCGAGATAATTAGACGAGTTTGTCCATACATGGCTTCCGGGGGTCAAACTTTAAACATTTTGGTCTTGCTCCGTAAACATAAATTTTAATTTATATTTTTTAGAATGTAGCACAATGTGACTGCTACCAAAAACTGAAGTCAGTTTTCACTCCTCTCTGAAAGTTTTCGAGATAATTTGACGGGTTTGTCCATAAATGGCTTCCCGAGGTCAAAGTTTAAAAATTTTGGTCTCGTTCCGTAAACATAAATTTTATTTTCTATTTTTTCGAATGTAGCACAATGTGACTGCAATCAAAAACTGAAGTCAATTTTCACTCCTCTCTGTAAGTTTTCGAGATAATTTGACGAGTTTGTCCATAAATGGCTTCCCGAGGTCAACCTTTAAGTATTTTTGTTTCGTTCCGCAAACATAAATTTTAATTTATATTTTTTGAAATGTAGGATAATGTAACTGCAATCGAAAACTGAAGTCCATTTTTACGCCTCTCTGTAAGTTTTCGAGATAATTTCAAGAGTTTGTCCACAAATGGCTTCCCGGGGTCAAATTTTAAAAATTTTGTTCTCATTCCGTACACATAAATATCAGTTTCTATTTTTTTTAATGTAGCACAATGTGAGTGCAAACAAAAACTGAAGTCCATTTTTACGCCTCTCTGTAAGTTTTCGAGATAATTTGACGAGTTTGTCCACAAATGGTTTCCCGGGGTCAATCTTTCAAAATTTTGGTCTCATTCCGTACACATAAATATCAATTTCTATTTTTTTCAATGTAGCACAATGTGAGTGCAATCAAAAACTAAAGTCAATTTTCACTCCTCTCTGTAAGTTTTCGAGATAATTTGACGAGTTTGTCCATAAATGGCTTCACGGGGTCAAACTTTGCTGATTTTTGTTTCGTTCCACAAACATAAATTTTAATTTATATTTTATTAAATGTGGCACAATATGATTGCAATTAAAAACTGAAGTCTATTTTTACGCCTCTCTGTAAGTTTTCGAGATAATTTGACGAGTTTGTCCACAAATGGCTTCCCGGGGTCAATCTTTCAAAATTTTGGTCTCATTCCGTACACATAAATATCAATTTCTATTCTTTTCAATGTAGCACAATGTGACTGCTACCAAAAACTGAAGTCTATTTTCACTCCTTTCTGTAAGTTTTCGAGATAATTTGACGAGTTTGTCCACAAATGGCTTCCCGGGGCAAACTTTAAAAATTTGGTCTCGATCCGTGAACATAAATATCAACTTCTATTTTTTTGAGTGTAGCACAATGTGACTGCAATCAATAACTAAAGTCAATTTTCACTCCTCTCTGTAATTTTTCGAGATAATTCGACGAGTTTGTCCATAAATGGCTTCCCGAGGTCAAACTTTAAACATTTTGGTCTCGTTCCGTAAACATAAATTTTAATTTCTATTTTTCTGAATGTAGCACAATGTGACTGCAATCAGAAAAGTGCAGTCTATTTTCACTCCTCTGTAAGTTTTCGAGATAATTTGACGAGTTTGTCCACAAATGCCTTCCCGGGGTCAAACTTTAAAAATTTTGGTCTCATTCCGTACACATAAGTATCAGTTTCTATTTTTTTTAATATAGCACAATGTGAGTGCAATCAAAAACTAAAGTCAATTTTCACTCATCTCTGTAAGTTTTCGAGATAATTTGACGAGTTTTTCCACAAATGGCTTCCCGGGGTCAAACTTTAAAAATTTTGGTCTCATTCCGTACACATAAATATCAATTTCTATTATTTTTAATGTAGCACAATGTGAGTGCAATCAAAAACTGAAGTCAATTTTCACTCCTCTCTGTAAATTTTCGAGATAATTAGACGAGGTTGTCCATAAATGGCTTCATGCGGTCAAACTTTAAACATTTTGGTCTCGTTTCGTAAACATAAATTTTAATTTATATTTTTTGAAATGTAGGATAATGTAACTGCAATCAAAAACTGAAGTCAGTTTTTACGCCTCTCTGTAAGTTTTCGAGATAATTTGACGAGTTTGTCCACAAATGGCTTCCCGGGGCAAACTTTAAAAAATTTGGTCTCGATCCGTGAACATAAATATCAACTTCTATTTTTTTGAGTGTAGCACAATGTGACTGCAATCAATAACTAAAGTCAATTTTCACTCCTCTCTGTAATTTTTCGAGATAATTCGACGAGTTTGTCTATAAATGGCTTCCCGAGGTCAAACTTTAAACATTTTGGTCTTGCTCCGTAAACATAAATTTTAATTTATATTTTTTTGAATGTAGCACAATGTGACTGCTACCAAAAACTGAAGTCTATTTTCACTCCTCTGTAAGTTTTCGAGATAATTTGACGGGTTTGTCCATAAATGGCTTCCCGAGGTCAAACTTTAAAAATTTTGGTCTCGTTCCGTAAACATAAATTTTATTTTCTATTTTTTTTAATGTAGTGCAATTTGACTGCAATCAAAAACTAAAGTCAATTTTTACTCCTCTCTTTAAGTTTTCGAGATAATTTGACGAGTTTGTCCATAAATTGCTTCCGGGGTTCAAAGTTTTATAATTTTTGTCTCGTTCAGCAAAGAGAAATTTTAATTTGTATTTTTTTAAATGTAGGATAATGTAACTGCAATCAAAAACTGAAGTCCATTTTTACGCCTCTCTGTAAGTTTTCGAGATAATTTCAAGAGTTTGTCCACAAATGGCTTCCCGGGGTCAAATTTTAAAAATTTTGGTCTCGTTCCGTACACATAAATTTTATTTTCTATTTTTTTTAATGTAGCACAATGTGAGTGCAATCAGAAAATGCAGTCAATTTTCACTCCTCGCTGTAAGTTTTCGAGATAATTTGACGGGTTTGTCCATAAATGGCTTCCGGGGATCAAACTTTGCTGATTTTTGTTTCGTTCCGAAAACATAAATTTTAATTTATATTTTTTGAAATGTAGGATAATGTAACTGCAATCAAAAACTGAAGTCCATTTTTACGCCTCTCTGTAAGTTTTCGAGATAATTTCAAGAGTTTGTCCACAAATGGCTTCCCGGGGTCAAATTTTAAAAATTTTGTCATCATTCCGTACACATAAATATCAGTTTCTATTTTTTTTAATGTAGCACAATGTGAGTGCAAACAAAAACTGAAGTCTATTTTTACGCCTCTCTGTAAGTTTTCGAGATAATTTGACGAGTTTGTCCACAAATGGCTTCCCGGGGTCAATCTTTCAAAATTTTGGTCTCATTCCGTACACATAAATATCAATTTCTATTTTTTTCAATGTAGCACAATGTGACTGCTACCAAAAACTGAAGTCTATTTTCACTCCTCTGTAAGTTTTCGAGATAATTTGACGAGTTTGTCCACAAATGCCTTCCCGGGGTCAAACTTTAAAAATTTTGGTCTCATTCCGTACACATAAGTATCAGTTTCTATTTTTTTTAATATAGCACAATGTGAGTGCAATCAAAAACTAAAGTCAATTTTCACTCCTCTCTGTAAGTTTTCGAGATAATTTGACAAGGTTGTCCATAAATGGCTTCACGGGGTCAAACTTTGCTGATTTTTGTTTCGTTCCACAAACATAAATTTTAATTTATATTTTTTAGAATGTAGCACAATGTGACTGCTACCAAAAACTGAAATCTATTTTCACTCCTCTGAAAGTTTTCGAGATAATTTGACGGGTTTGTCCATAAATGGCTTCCCGAGGTCAAACTTTAAAAATTTTGGTCTCGTTCCGTAAACATAAATTTTATTTTCTATTTTTTCGAATGTAGCACAATGTGACTGCAATCAAAAACTGAAGTCAATTTTCACTCCTCTCTGTAAGTTTTCGAGATAATTTGACGAGTTTGTCCATAAATGGCTTCCCGAGGTCAAACTTTAAGTATTTTTGTTTCGTTCCGCAAACATAAATTTTAATTTATATTTTTTGAAATGTAGGATAATGTAACTGCAATCGAAAACTGAAGTCCATTTTTACGCCTCTCTGTAAGTTTTCGAGATAATTTCAAGAGTTTGTCCACAAATGGCTTCCCGGGGTCAAATTTTAAAAATTTTGTTCTCATTCCGTACACATAAATATCAGTTTCTATTTTTTTTAATGTAGCACAATGTGACTGCAATCAATAACTAAAGTCAATTTTCACTCCTCTCTGTAATTTTTCGAGATAATTCGACGAGTTTGTCTATAAATGGCTTCCCGAGGTCAAACTTTAAACATTTTGGTCTTGCTCCGTAAACATAAATTTTAATTTATATTTTTTTGAATGTAGCACAATGTGACTGCTACCAAAAACTGAAGTCTATTTTCACTCCTCTGTAAGTTTTCGAGATAATTTGACGGGTTTGTCCATAAATGGCTTCCCGAGGTCAAACTTTAAAAATTTTGGTCTCGTTCCGTAAACATAAATTTTATTTTCTATTTTTTTTAATGTAGCACAATGTGAGTGCAATCAAAAACTGGAGTCAATTTTTACTCCTCTCTGTAAGTTTTCGAGATAATTTGACGAGTTTGTCCATAAATGGCTTCCCGAGGTCAAACTTTAAGTATTTTTGTTTCGTTCCGCAAACATAAATTTTAATTTATATTTTTTGAAATGTAGGATAATGTAACTGCAATCAAAAACTGAAGTCCATTTTTACGCCTCTCTGTAAGTTTTCGAGATAATTTCAAGAGTTTGTCCACAAATGGCTTCCCGGGGTCAAATTTTAAAAATTTTGGTCTCGTTCCGTACACATAAATTTTATTTTCTATTTTTTTTAATGTAGCACAATGTGAGTGCAATCAGAAAATGCAGTCAATTTTCACTCCTCGCTGTAAGTTTTCGAGATAATTTGACGGGTTTGTCCATAAATGGCTTCCGGGGATCAAACTTTGCTGATTTTTGTTTCGTTCCGAAAACATAAATTTTAATTTATATTTTTTGAAATGTAGGATAATGTAACTGCAATCAAAAACTGAAGTCCATTTTTACGCCTCTCTGTAAGTTTTCGAGATAATTTCAAGAGTTTGTCCACAAATGGCTTCCCGGGGTCAAATTTTAAAAATTTTGTCATCATTCCGTACACATAAATATCAGTTTCTATTTTTTTTAATGTAGCACAATGTGAGTGCAAACAAAAACTGAAGTCTATTTTTACGCCTCTCTGTAAGTTTTCGAGATAATTTGACGAGTTTGTCCACAAATGGCTTCCCGGGGTCAATCTTTCAAAATTTTGGTCTCATTCCGTACACATAAATATCAATTTCTATTTTTTTCAATGTAGCACAATGTGACTGCTACCAAAAACTGAAGTCTATTTTCACTCCTCTGTAAGTTTTCGAGATAATTTGACGAGTTTGTCCACAAATGCCTTCCCGGGGTCAAACTTTAAAAATTTTGGTCTCATTCCGTACACATAAGTATCAGTTTCTATTTTTTTTAATATAGCACAATGTGAGTGCAATCAAAAACTAAAGTCAATTTTCACTCCTCTCTGTAAGTTTTCGAGATAATTTGACAAGGTTGTCCATAAATGGCTTCACGGGGTCAAACTTTTGCTGATTTTTGTTTCGTTCCACAAACATAAATTTTAATTTATATTTTTTAGAATGTAGCACAATGTGACTGCTACCAAAAACTGAAATCTATTTTCACTCCTCTGTAAGTTTTCGAGATAATTTGACGGGTTTGTCCATAAATGGCTTCCCGAGGTCAAACTTTAAAAATTTTGGTCTCGTTCCGTAAACATAAATTTTATTTTCTATTTTTTCGAATGTAGCACAATGTGACTGCAATCAAAAACTGAAGTCAATTTTCACTCCTCTCTGTAAGTTTTCGAGATAATTTGACGAGTTTGTCCATAAATGGCTTCCCGAGGTCAACCTTTAAGTATTTTTGTTTCGTTCCGCAAACATAAATTTTAATTTATATTTTTTGAAATGTAGGATAATGTAACTGCAATCGAAAACTGAAGTCCATTTTTACGCCTCTCTGTAAGTTTTCGAGATAATTTCAAGAGTTTGTCCACAAATGGCTTCCCGGGGTCAAATTTTAAAAATTTTGTTCTCATTCCGTACACATAAATATCAGTTTCTATTTTTTTTAATGTAGCACAATGTGAGTGCAAACAAAAACTGAAGTCCATTTTTACGCCTCTCTGTAAGTTTTCGAGATAATTTGACGAGTTTGTCCACAAATGGTTTCCCGGGGTCAATCTTTCAAAATTTTGGTCTCATTCCGTACACATAAATATCAATTTCTATTTTTTTCAATGTAGCACAATGTGAGTGCAATCAAAAACTGAAGTCAATTTTCACTCCTCTCTGTAAGTTTTCGAGATAATTTGACGAGTTTGTCCATAAATGGTTTCCCGGAGTCAAACTTTAACAATTTTGTATTGTTCCACAAACATAAATTTTAATTTATATTTTGTTAAATGTGGCACAATATGATTGCAATTAAAAACTGAAGTCTATTTTTACGCCTCTCTGTAAGTTTTCGAGATAATTTGACGAGTTTGTCCACAAATGGCTTCCCGGGGTCAATCTTTCAAAATTTTGGTCTCATTCCGTACACATAAATATCAATTTCTATTCTTTTCAATGTAGCACAATGTGACTGCTACCAAAAACTGAAGTCTATTTTCACTCCTTTCTGTAAGTTTTCGAGATAATTTGACGAGTTTGTCCACAAATGGCTTCCCGGGGCAAACTTTAAAAAATTTGGTCTCGATCCGTGAACATAAATATCAACTTCTATTTTTTTGAGTGTAGCACAATGTGACTGCAATCAATAACTAAAGTCAATTTTCACTCCTCTCTGTAATTTTTCGAGATAATTCGACGAGTTTGTCCATAAATGGCTTCCCGAGGTCAAACTTTAAACATTTTGGTCTCGTTCCGTAAACATAAATTTTAATTTCTATTTTTCTGAATGTAGCACAATGTGACTGCAATCAGAAAGTGCAGTCTATTTTCACTCCTCTGTAAGTTTTCGAGATAATTTGACGAGTTTGTCCACAAATGCCTTCCCGGGGTCAAACTTTAAAAATTTTGGTCTCATTCCGTACACATAAGTATCAGTTTCTATTTTTTTTAATATAGCACAATGTGAGTGCAATCAAAAACTAAAGTCAATTTTCACTCATCTCTGTAAGTTTTCGAGATAATTTGACGAGTTTTTCCACAAATGGCTTCCCGGGGTCAAACTTTAAAAATTTTGGTCTCATTCCGTACACATAAATATCAATTTCTATTATTTTTAATGTAGCACAATGTGAGTGCAATCAAAAACTGAAGTCAATTTTCACTCCTCTCTGTAAATTTTCGAGATAATTAGACGAGGTTGTCCATAAATGGCTTCATGCGGTCAAACTTTAAACATTTTGGTCTCGTTTCGTAAACATAAATTTTAATTTATATTTTTTGAAATGTAGGATAATGTAACTGCAATCAAAAACTGAAGTCAGTTTTTACGCCTCTCTGTAAGTTTTCGAGATAATTTGACGAGTTTGTCCACAAATGGCTTCCCGGGGCAAACTTTAAAAAAATTTGGTCTCGATCCGTGAACATAAATATCAACTTCTATTTTTTTGAGTGTAGCACAATGTGACTGCAATCAATAACTAAAGTCAATTTTCACTCCTCTCTGTAATTTTTCGAGATAATTCGACGAGTTTGTCTATAAATGGCTTCCCGAGGTCAAACTTTAAACATTTTGGTCTTGCTCCGTAAACATAAATTTTAATTTATATTTTTTTGAATGTAGCACAATGTGACTGCTACCAAAAACTGAAGTCTATTTTCACTCCTCTGTAAGTTTTCGAGATAATTTGACGGGTTTGTCCATAAATGGCTTCCCGAGGTCAAACTTTAAAAATTTTGGTCTCGTTCCGTAAACATAAATTTTATTTTCTATTTTTTTTAATGTAGCACAATGTGAGTGCAATCAAAAACTGGAGTCAATTTTTACTCCTCTCTGTAAGTTTTCGAGATAATTTGACGAGTTTGTCCATAAATGGCGTCCCGAGGTCAAACTTTAAGTATTTTTGTTTCGTTCCGCAAACATAAATTTTAATTTATATTTTTTGAAATGTAGGATAATGTAACTGCAATCAAAAACTGAAGTCCATTTTTACGCCTCTCTGTAAGTTTTCGAGATAATTTCAAGAGTTTGTCCACAAATGGCTTCCCGGGGTCAAATTTTAAAAATTTTGGTCTCGTTCCGTACACATAAATTTTATTTTCTATTTTTTTTAATGTAGCACAATGTGAGTGCAATCAGAAAATGCAGTCAATTTTCAATCCTCTCTGTAAGTTTTCGAGATAATTTGACGGGTTTGTCCATAAATGGCTTCCGGGGATCAAACTTTGCTGATTTTTGTTTCGCTCCGAAAACATAAATTTTAATTTATATTTTTTTGAAATGTAGGATAATGTAACTGCAATCAAAAACTGAAGTCCATTTTTACGCCTCTCTGTAAGTTTTCGAGATAATTTCAAGAGTTTGTCCACAAATGGCTTCCCGGGGTCAAATTTTAAAAATTTTGTTCTCATTCCGTACACATAAATATCAGTTTCTATTTTTTTTAATGTAGCACAATGTGAGTGCAAACAAAAACTGAAGTCTATTTTTACGCCTCTCTGTAAGTTTTCGAGATAATTTGACGAGTTTGTCCACAAATGGCTTCCCGGGGTCAATCTTTCAAAATTTTTGGTCTCATTCCGTACACATAAATATCAATTTCTATTTTTTTCAATGTAGCACAATGTGACTGCTACCAAAAACTGAAGTCTATTTTCACTCCTCTGTAAGTTTTCGAGATAATTTGACGAGTTTGTCCACAAATGCCTTCCCGGGGTCAAACTTTAAAAATTTTGGTCTCATTCCGTACACATAAGTATCAGTTTCTATTTTTTTTAATATAGCACAATGTGAGTGCAATCAAAAACTAAAGTCAATTTTCACTCCTCTCTGTAAGTTTTCGAGATAATTTGACAAGGTTGTCCATAAATGGCTTCACGGGGTCAAACTTTGCTGATTTTTGTTTCGTTCCACAAACATAAATTTTAATTTATATTTTATTAAATGTGGCACAATATGATTGCAATTAAAAACTGAAGTCTATTTTTACGCCTCTCTGTAAGTTTTGGAGATAATTTGACGAGTTTGTCCACAAATGGCTTCCCGGGGTCAATCTTTCAAAATTTTGGTCTCATTCCGTACACATAAATATCAATTTCTATTCTTTTCAATGTAGCACAATGTGACTGCTACCAAAAACTGAAGTCTATTTTCACTCCTTTCTGTAAGTTTTCGAGATAATTTGACGAGTTTGTCCACAAATGGCTTCCCGGGGCAAACTTTAAAAAATTTGGTCTCGATCCGTGAACATAAATATCAATTTCTATTTTTTTGAGTGTAGCACAATGTGACTGCAATCAGAAACTGAAGTCAATTTTCACTCCTCTCTGTAAGTTTTCGAGATAATTTGACGAGTTTGTCCATAAATGGCTTCCCGAGTTCAACCTTTAAAAAGTTTGGTCTCGTTCCGTAAACATAAATTTTAATTTCTATTTTTCTGAATGTAGCACAATGTGACTGCAATCAGAAAGTGCAGTCAATTTTCACTCCTCGCTGTAAGTTTTCGAGATAATTTGATGGGTTTGTCCATAAATGGCTTCCGTGGATGAAACTTTGCTGATTTTTGTTTCGTTCCGCAAACATAAATTTTAATTTATATTTTTTGAAATGTAGTATAATGTAACTGCAATCAAAAACTGAAGTCAATTTTTACGCCTCTCTGTAAGTTTTCGAGATAATTTGACAAGTTTGTCCATAAATGGCTTCCCGGGGTCAAACTTTAAAAATTTTGGTCTCATTCCGTACACATAAATATCAATTTCTATTTTTTTTAATGTAGCACAATGTGACTGCAATCAGAAAGTGCAGTCAGTTTTCACTCCTCGCTGAAAGTTTTCGAGATAATTTGACGGGTTTGTCCATAAATGGCTTCCCGAGGTCAAAGTTTAAAAATTTTGGTCTCGTTCCGTAAACATAAATTTTATTTTCTATTTTTTCGAATGTAGCACAATGTGACTGCAATCAAAAACTGAAGTCAATTTTCACTCCTCTCTGTAAGTTTTCGAGATAATTTGACGAGTTTGTCCATAAATGTCTTCCCGAGGTCAAACTTTAAGTATTTTTGTTTCGTTCCGCAAACATAAATTTTAATTTATATTTTTTGAAATGAAGGATAATGTAACTGCAATCAAAAACTGAAGTCCATTTTTACGCCTCTCTGTAAGTTTTCGAGATAATTTCAAGAGTTTGTCCACAAATGGCTTCCCGGGGTCAAATTTTAAAAAATTTTGGTCTCGTTCCGTACACATAAATTTTAGTTTCTATTTTTTTGAATGTAGCACAATGTGACTGCAATCAGAAAGTGCAGTCAATTTTCACTCCTAGCTGTAAGTTTTCGAGATAATTTGACGGGTTTGTCCATAAATGGCTTCCGGGGATGAAACTTTGCTGATTTTTGTTTCGTTCCGCAAAAATAAATTTTAATTTATATTTTGTTAAATGTAGGATAATGTAACTGCAATCAAAAACTGAAGTCCATTTTTACGCCTCTCTGTAAGTTTTCGAGATAATTTCAAGAGTTTGTCCACAAATGGCTTCCCGGGGTCAAATTTTAAAAATTTTGTTCTCATTCCGTACACATAAATATCAGTTTCTATTTTTTTTAATGTAGCACAATGTGAGTGCAAACAAAAACTGAAGTCTATTTTTACGCCTCTCTGTAAGTTTTCGAGATAATTGTACGAGTTTGTCCACAAATGGTTTCCCGGGGTCAATCTTTCAAAAATTTGGTCTCATTCCGTACACATAAATATCAATTTCTATTTTTTTCAATGTAGCACAATGTGAGTGCAATCAAAAACTAAAGTCAATTTTCACTCCTTTCTGTAAGTTTTCGAGATAATTTGACGAGTTTGTCCACAAATGGCTTCCCGGAGCCAAACTTTAAACATTTTTGGTCTCGTTCCGTAAACATAAATTTTAATTTCTATTTTTCTGAATGTAGCACAATGTGACTGCAATCAGAAAGTGCAGTCAATTTTCTCTCCTCGCTGTAAGTTTTCGAGATAATTCGACGAGTTTGTCCATAAATGGCTTCCGCGGATCAAACTTTGCTGATTTTTGTTTCGTTCCGCAAACATAAATTTTAATTTATATTTTTTGAAATGTAGGATAATGTAACTGCAATCAAAAACTGAAGTCCATTTTTACGCCTCTCTGTAAGTTTTCGAGATAATTTCAAGAGTTTGTCCACAAATGGCTTCCCGGGGTCAAATTTTAAAAATTTTGTTCTCATTCCGTACACATAAATATCAGTTTCTATTTTTTTTAATGTAGCACAATGTGAGTGCAAACAAAAACTGAAGTCTATTTTTACGCCTCTCTGTAAGTTTTTCGAGATAATTGTACGAGTTTGTCCACAAATGGTTTCCCGGGGTCAATCTTTCAAAAATTTGGTCTCATTCCGTACACATAAATATCAATTTCTATTTTTTTCAATGTAGCACAATGTGAGTGCAATCAAAAACTAAAGTCAATTTTCACTCCTTTCTGTAAGTTTTCGAGATAATTTGACGAGTTTGTCCACAAATGGCTTCCCGGGCCAAACTTTAAACATTTTGGTCTCGTTCCGTAAACATAAATTTTAATTTCTATTTTTTCTGAATGTAGCACAATGTGACTGCAATCAGAAAGTGCAGTCAATTTTCTCTCCTCGCTGTAAGTTTTCGAGATAATTCGACGAGTTTGTCCATAAATGGCTTCCGCGGATCAAACTTTGCTGATTTTTGTTTCGTTCCGCAAACATAAATTTTAATTTATATTTTTTGAAATGTAGGATAATGTAACTGCAATCAAAAACTGAAGTCCATTTTTACGCCTCTCTGTAAGTTTTCGAGATAATTTCAAGAGTTTGTCCACAAATGGCTTCCCGGGGTCAAATTTTAAAAATTTTTTTCTCATTCCGTACACATAAATATCAGTTTCTATTTTTTTTAATGTAGCACAATGTGAGTGCAAACAAAAACTGAAGTCTATTTTTACGCCTCTCTGTAAGTTTTCGAGATAATTGTACGAGTTTGTCCACAAATGGTTTCCCGGGGTCAATCTTTCAAAATTTTGGTCTCATTCCGTACACATAAATATCAATTTCTATTTTTTTTTCAATGTAGCACAATGTGAGTGCAATCAAAAACTAAAGTCAATTTTCACTCCTCTCTGTAAGTTTTCGAGATAATTTGACGAGTTTGTCCATAAATGGCTTCACGGGGTCAAACTTTGCTGATTTTTGTTTCGTTCCACAAACATAAATTTTAATTTATATTTTATTAAATGTGGCACAATATGATTGCAATTAAAAACTGAAGTCTATTTTTACGCCTCTCTGTAAGTTTTCGAGATAATTTGACAAGTTTGTCCACAAATGGCTTCCCGGGGTCAATCTTTCAAAATTTTGGTCTCATTCCGTACACATAAATATCAATTTCTATTCTTTTCAATGTAGCACAATGTGACTGCTACCAAAAACTGAAGTCTATTTTCACTCCTTTCTGTAAGTTTTCGAGATAATTTGACGAGTTTGTCCACAAATGGCTTCCCGGGGCAAACTTTAAAAATTTGGTCTCGATCCGTGAACATAAATATCAACTTCTATTTTTTTGAGTGTAGCACAATGTGACTGCAATCAATAACTAAAGTCAATTTTCACTCCTCTCTGTAATTTTTCGAGATAATTCGACGAGTTTGTCCATAAATGGCTTCCCGAGGTCAAACTTTAAACATTTTGGTCTCGTTCCGTAAACATAAATTTTAATTTCTATTTTTTCTGAATGTAGCACAATGTAACTGCAATCAGAAAGTGCAGTCTATTTTCACTCCTCTGTAAGTTTTCGAGATAATTTGACGAGTTTGTCCACAAATGCCTTCCCGGGGTCAAACTTTAAAAATTTTGGTCTCATTCCGTACACATAAGTATCAGTATCTATTTTTTTTAATATAGCACAATGTGAGTGCAATCAAAAACTAAAGTCAATTTTCACTCCTCTCTGTAAGTTTTCGAGATAATTTGACGAGTTTTTCCACAAATGGCTTCCCGGGGTCAAACTTTAAAAATTTTGGTCTCATTCCGTACACATAAATATCAATTTCTATTATTTTTAATGTAGCACAATGTGAGTGCAATCAGAAAGTGCAGTCAATTTTCTCTCCTCGCTGTAAGTTTTCGAGATAATTTGACGGGTTTGTCCATAAATGGCTTCCGGGGATCAAACTTTGCTGATTTTTGTTTCGTTCCGCAAACATAAATTTTAATTTATATTTTTTGAAATGTAGTATAATGTAACTGCAATCAAAAACTGAAGTCAATTTTTACGCCTCTCTGTAAGTTTTCGAGATAATTTGACAAGTTTGTCCATAAATGGCTTCCCGGGGCAAACTTTAAAAAATTTGGTCTCGATCCGTGAACATAAATATCAACTTCTATTTTTTTGAGTGTAGCACAATGTGACTGCAATCAATAACTAAAGTCAATTTTCACTCCTCTCTGTAATTTTTCGAGATAATTCGACGAGATTGTCCATAAATGGCTTCCCGAGGTCAAACTTTAAACATTTTGGTCTCGTTCCGTAAACATAAATTTTAATTTCTAGTTTGCTGAATGTAGCACAATGTGACTGCAATCAGAAAGTGCAGTCAATTTTCTCTCCTCGCTGTAAGTTTTCGAGATAATTCGACGAGTTTGTCCATAAATGGCTTCCGCGGATCAAACTTTGCTGATTTTTGATTCGTTCCGCAAACATAAATTTTAATTTATATTTTTTGAAATGTAGTATAATGTAACTGCAATCAAAAACTGAAGTCAATTTTGACGCTACTCTGTAAGTTTTCGAGATAATTTGACGAGTTTGTGCACAAATGGTTTCCCGTTGTCAAACTTTAAACATTTTGGTCTCGTTCCGTAAACATAAATATCAATTTCTATTTTTTTGAGTGTAGCACAATGTGACTGCAATCAGAAACTGCAGTCAATTTTCACTCCTCTCTGTAAGTTTTCGAGATAATTTGACGGGTTTGTCCATAAATGGCTTCCCGAGGTCAAACTTTAAAAATTTTGGTCTCGTTCCGTAAACATACATTTTAGTTTCTATTTTTTTTTGAATGTAGCACAATGTGACTGCAATCAGAAACTTCAGGCAATTTTCACTCCTCTCTGTAAGTTTTCGAGATAATTTGACGGGTTTGTCCATAAATGGCTTCCGGGGATCAAACTTTGCTGATTTTTGTTTCGTTCCGCAAACATAAATTGGAATTTATATTTTATTAAATGTGGCACAGTATGATTGCAATCAAAAATTGAAGTCAATTTTCACTCCTCTCTGTAAGTTTTCGAGATAATTTGACGAGTTTGTCCATAAATGGTTTCCCGGAGTCAAACTTTAACAATGTTGGTCTCGATCCGTAAACATAAATATCAATTTCTATTTTCTTGAATGTAGCACAATGTGACTGCAATCAGAAAGTGCAGTCAATTTTCACTCCTCTCTGTAAGTTTTCGAGATAATTTGACGGGTTTGTCCATAAATGGCTTCCGGGGATCAAACTTTGCTGATTTTTGTTTCGTTCCGCAAACATAAATTTTAATTTA
The DNA here is from genome assembly GCA_030998225.1 of Diplolepis rosae. Taxonomy (NCBI): domain Eukaryota; kingdom Metazoa; phylum Arthropoda; class Insecta; order Hymenoptera; family Diplolepididae; genus Diplolepis; species Diplolepis rosae. Next base: position 794,507 of record JAPYXD010000729.1, on the reverse strand, counting down.
TATTTTTTGAAATGTAGAATAATGTAACTGCAATCAAAAACTGAAGTCAATATTTACGCCTCTCCGTAAGTTTGCGAGACAATATGACGAGTTTGTCCATAAATGGCTTCCCGAGTTCAACCTTTAAAAAGTTTGGTCTCGTTCCGTAAACATAAATTTTAATTTCTATTTTTCTGAATGTGACTGCAATCAGAAACTGCAGTCAATTTTCACTCCTCTCTGTAATTTTTCGAGATAATTTGACGGGTTTGTCCATAAATGGCTTCCCGAGGTCAAACTTTAAAAATTTTGGTCTCGTTCCGTAAACATAAATTTTAGTTTCTATTTTTTTGAATGTAGCACAATGTGAGTGCAATCAAAAACTGAAGTCAATTTTCACTCCTCTGTAATTGTTCGAGATAATTCGACGAGTTTGTCCATAAATGGCTTTCGGGGGTCAAACTTTGCTGATTTTTGTTTCGTTCCGCAAACATAAATTTTAATTTATATTTTATTAAATGTGGCACAATATGATTGCAATTAAAAATTGAAGTCAATTTCAACACCTCTCTAAAAGTTTTCGAGATAATTTGTAGAGTTTGTCCATAAATGGTTTCCCGGAGTCAAACTTTAAACATTTTGGTCTCGTTCCGTAAACATAAATATCAATTTCTATTATTTTTTAATGTAGCACAATGTGAGTGCAATCAAAAACTGAAGTCAATTTTCACTCCTCTCTGTAAATTTTCGAGATAATTAGACGAGGTTGTCCATAAATGGCTTCACGGGGTCAAACTTTGCTGATTTTTGTTTCGTTCCACAAACATAAATTTTAATTTATATTTTATTCATTGTATCAGAATATAACTGCAAACAAAAACTGAAGACTATTTTTACGCCTCTCTGTAAGTTTTCGAGATAATTTGACGAGTTTGTCCACAAATGGCTTCCCGGGGTCAAACTTTAAAAATTTTGGTCTCATTCCGTACACATAAATATCAATTTCTATTTTTTTTAATGTAGCACAATGTGACTGCTACCAAAAACTGAAGTCTATTTTCACTCCTCTGTAAGTTTTCGAGATAATTTGACGGGTTTGTCCATAAATGGCTTCCCGAGGTCAAACTTTAAAAATTTTGGTCTCGTTCCGTAAACATAAATTTTAATTTCTATTTTTTTTAGTGTCGCACAATCTGACTGCAAACAAAAACTGAAGTCAATTTTCACTCCTCTCTGTAAGTTTTCGAGATAATTTGACGAGTTTGTCCATAAATGGCTTCCCGAGGTCAAAATTTAAAAATTTTTGTTTCGTTCCGCAAACATAAATTTTAATTTATATTTTTTGAAATGAAGGATAATGTAACTGCAATCAAAAACTGAAGTCCATTTTTACGCCTCTCTGTAAGTTTTCGAGATAATTTCAAGAGTTTGTCCACAAATGGCTTCCCGGTGTCAAATTTTAAAAATTTTGGTCTCGTTCCGTACACATAAATTTTATTTTCTATTTTTTTTAATGTAGCACAATGTGAGTGCAATCAGAAAGTGCAGTCAATTTTCACTCCTCGCTGTAAGTTTTCGAGATAATTTGACGGGTTTGTCCATAAATGGCTTCCGGGGATCAAACTTTGCTGATTTTGTTTCGTTCCGCAAACATAAATTTTAATTTATATTTTTTGAAATGTAGGATAATGTAACTGCAATCAAAAACTGAAGTCCATTTTTACGCCTCTCTGTAAGTTTTCGAGATAATTTCAAGAGTTTGTCCACAAATGGCTTCCCGGGGTCAAATTTTAAAAATTTTGTTCTCATTCCGTACACATAAATATCAGTTTCTATTTTTTTTAATGTAGCACAATGTGAGTGCAAACAAAAACTGAAGTCTATTTTTACGCCTCTCTGTAAGTTTTCGAGATAATTGTACGAGTTTGTCCACAAATGGTTTCCCGGGGTCAATCTTTCAAAAATTTGGTCTCATTCCGTACACATAAATATCAATTTCTATTTTTTTCAATGTAGCACAATGTGAGTGCAATCAAAAACTAAAGTCAATTTTCACTCCTTTCTGTAAGTTTTTCGAGATAATTTGACGAGTTTGTCCACAAATGGCTTCCCGGGGCAAACTTTAAACATTTTGGTCTCGTTCCGTAAACATAAATTTTAATTTCTATTTTTCTGAATGTAGCACAATGTGACTGCAATCAGAAAGTGCAGTCAATTTTCTCTCCTCGCTGTAAGTTTTCGAGATAATTCGACGAGTTTGTCCATAAATGGCTTCCGCGGATCAAACTTTGCTGATTTTTGTTTCGTTCCGCAAACATAAATTTTAATTTATATTTTTTGAAATGTAGGATAATGTAACTGCAATCAAAAACTGAAGTCCATTTTTACGCCTCTCTGTAAGTTTTCGAGATAATTTCAAGAGTTTGTCCACAAATGGCTTCCCGGGGTCAAATTTTAAAAATTTTTTTCTCATTCCGTACACATAAATATCAGTTTCTATTTTTTTTAATGTAGCACAATGTGAGTGCAAACAAAAACTGAAGTCTATTTTTACGCCTCTCTGTAAGTTTTCGAGATAATTGTACGAGTTTGTCCACAAATGGTTTCCCGGGGTCAATCTTTCAAAATTTTGGTCTCATTCCGTACACATAAATATCAATTTCTATTTTTTTCAATGTAGCACAATGTGAGTGCAATCAAAAACTAAAGTCAATTTTCACTCCTCTCTGTAAGTTTTCGAGATAATTTGACGAGTTTGTCCATAAATGGCTTCACGGGGTCAAACTTTGCTGATTTTTGTTTCGTTCCACAAACATAAATTTTAATTTATATTTTATTAAATGTGGCACAATATGATTGCAATTAAAAACTGAAGTCTATTTTTACGCCTCTCTGTAAGTTTTCGAGATAATTTGACGAGTTTGTCCACAAATGGCTTCCCGGGGTCAATCTTTCAAAATTTTGGTCTCATTCCGTACACATAAATATCAATTTCTATTCTTTTCAAAGTAGCACAATGTGACTGCTACCAAAAACTGAAGTCTATTTTCACTCCTTTCTGTAAGTTTTCGAGATAATTTGACGAGTTTGTCCACAAATGGCTTCCCGGGGCAAACTTTAAAAAATTTGGTCTCGATCCGTGAACATAAATATCAACTTCTATTTTTTTGAGTGTAGCACAATGTGACTGCAATCAATAACTAAAGTCAATTTTCACTCCTCTCTGTAATTTTTCGAGATAATTCGACGAGTTTGTCCATAAATGGCTTCCCGAGGTCAAACTTTAAACATTTTGGTCTCGTTCCGTAAACATAAATTTTAATTTCTATTTTTCTGAATGTAGCACAATGTAACTGCAATCAGAAAGTGCAGTCTATTTTCACTCCTCTGAAAGTTTTCGAGATAATTTGACGAGTTTGTCCACAAATGGCTTCCCGGGGTCAAACTTTGCTGATTTTTGTTTCGTTCCGCAAACATAAATTTTAAATTATATTTTATTAAATGTGGCACAAAATGACTGCAATCAAAAACTGAAGTCAATTTTCACTAATTTCTGTAATTTTTCGAGATAATTCGACAAGTTTGTCCATAAATGGTTTCCCGGAGTCAAACTTTAAAAATGTTGGTCTCGATCCGTACACATAAATATCAATTTCTATTTTTTTGAATGTAGCACAATGTGACTGCAATCAGAAAGTGCAGTCAATTTTCACTCCTCGCTGTAAGTTTTCGAGATAATTTGACGGGTTTGTCCATAAATGGCTTCCGGGGATCAAACTTTGCTGATTTTTGTTTCGTTCCGCAAACATAAATTTTAATTTATATTTTTTGAAATGTAGGATAATGTAACTGCAATCAAAAACTGAAGTCAATTTTTACGCCTCTCCGTAAGTTTTCGAGATAATTTGACGAGTTTGTCCATAAATGGCTTCCCGAGTTCAACCTTTAAAAAGTTTGGTCTCGTTCCGTAAACATAAATTTTAATTTCTATTTTTCTGAATGTGACCTGCAATCAGAAACTGCAGTCAATTTTCACTCCTCTCTGTAAGTTTTCGAGATAATTTGACGGGTTTGTCCATAAATGGCTTCCCGAGGTCAAACTTTAAAAATTTTGGTCTCGTTCCGTAAACATAAATTTTAGTTTCTATTTTTTTGAATGTAGCACAATATGACTGCAATCAAAAACTGAAGTCACTTTTCACTAATTTCTGTAAGATTTCGAGATAATTAGACGAGTTTATCCATAAATGGCTTCCGGGGGTCAAACTTTGCTGATTTTTGTTTCGTTCCGCAAACATAAATTTTAATTTATATTTTATTAAATGTGGCACAATATGATTGCAATCAAAAATTGAAGTCAATTTCAACACCTCTCTAATAGTTTTCGAGATAATTTGTAGAGTTTGTCCATAAATGGTTTCCCGGAGTCAAACTTTAAACATTTTGGTCTCGTTCCGTAAACATAAATATCAATTTCTATTATTTTTAATGTAGCACAATGTGAGTGCAATCAAAAACTGAAGTCAATTTTCACTCCTCTGTAAATTTTCGAGATAATTAGACGAGTTTGTCCATAAATGGCTTCCCGGTGTCAAACTTTGCTGATTTTTGTTTCGTTCCACAAACATAAATTTTAATTTATATTTTATTCATTGTATCAGAATATAACTGCAAACAAAAACTGAAGTCTATTTTTACGCCTCTCTGTAAGTTTTCGAGATAATTTGACGAGTTTGTCCACAAATGGCTTCCCGGGGTCAAACTTTAAAAATTTTGGTCTCATTCCGTACACATAAATATCAATTTCTATTTTTTTTAATGTAGCACAATGTGACTGCTACCAAAAACTGAAGTCTATTTTCACTCCTCTGTAAGTTTTCGAGATAATTTGACGGGTTTGTCCATAAATGGCTTCCCGAGGTCAAACTTTAAAAATTTTGGTCTCGTTCCGTAAACATAAATTTTATTTTCTATTTTTTCGAATGTAGCACAATGTGACTGCAATCAAAAACTGAAGTCAATTTTCACTCCTCTCTGTAAGTTTTCGAGATAATTTGACGAGTTTGTCCATAAATGGCTTCCCGAGGTCAACCTTTGCTGATTTTTGTTTCGTTCCGCAAACATAAATTTTAATTTATATTTTTTGAAATGAAGGATAATGTAACTGCAATCAAAAACTGAAGTCCATTTTTACGCCTCTCTGTAAGTTTTCGAGATAATTTCAAGAGTTTGTCCACAAATGGCTTCCCGGTGTCAAATTTTAAAAATTTTGGTCTCGTTCCGTACACATAAATTTTATTTTCTATTTTTTTTAATGTAGCACAATGTGAGTGCAATCAGAAAGTGCAGTCAATTTTCACTCCTCGCTGTAAGTTTTCGAGATAATTGTACGAGTTTGTCCACAAATGGTTTCCCGGGGTCAATCTTTCAAAAAATTTGGTCTCATTCCGTACACATAAATATCAATTTCTATTTTTTTCAATGTAGCACAATGTGAGTGCAATCAAAAACTAAAGTCAATTTTCACTCCTTTCTGTAAGTTTTCGAGATAATTTGACGAGTTTGTCCACAAATGGCTTCCCGGGGCAAACTTTAAACATTTTGGTCTCGTTCCGTAAACATAAATTTTAATTTCTATTTTTCTGAATGTAGCACAATGTGACTGCAATCAGAAAGTGCAGTCAATTTTCTCTCCTCGCTGTAAGTTTTCGAGATAATTCGACGAGTTTGTCCATAAATGGCTTCCGCGGATCAAACTTTGCTGATTTTTGTTTCGTTCCGCAAACATAAATTTTAATTTATATTTTTTGAAATGTAGGATAATGTAACTGCAATCAAAAACTGAAGTCCATTTTTACGCCTCTCTGTAAGTTTTCGAGATAATTTCAAGAGTTTGTCCACAAATGGCTTCCCGGGGTCAAATTTTAAAAATTTTTTTCTCATTCCGTACACATAAATATCAGTTTCTATTTTTTTTAATGTAGCACAATGTGAGTGCAAACAAAAACTGAAGTCTATTTTTACGCCTCTCTGTAAGTTTTCGAGATAATTGTACGAGTTTGTCCACAAATGGTTTCCCGGGGTCAATCTTTCAAAATTTTGGTCTCATTCCGTACACATAAATATCAATTTCTATTTTTTTCAATGTAGCACAATGTGAGTGCAATCAAAAACTAAAGTCAATTTTCACTCCTCTCTGTAAGTTTTCGAGATAATTTGACGAGTTTGTCCATAAATGGCTTCACGGGGTCAAACTTTTGCTGATTTTTGTTTCGTTCCACAAACATAAATTTTAATTTATATTTTATTAAATGTGGCACAATATGATTGCAATTAAAAACTGAAGTCAATTTTTACGCCTCTCTGTAAGTTTTGGAGATAATTTGACGAGTTTGTCCACAAATGGCTTCCCGGGGTCAAACTTTAAAAATTTTGTTCTCTTTCCGTAAACATAAATATCAATTTTAATTTTTTTGAATGTAGCACAATGTGACTGCAATCAGAAAGTGCAGTCAATTTTCAATCCTCTCTGTAAGTTTTCGAGATAATTTGACGGGTTTGTCCATAAATGGCTTCCGGGGATCAAACTTTGCTGATTTTTGTTTCGTTCCGCAAACATAAATTTTAATTTCTATTTTTTGAAATGTAGGACAATGTAACTGCAATCAAAAACTGAAGTCAATATTTACGCCTCTCCGTAAGTTTGCGAGACAATTTGACGAGTTTGTCCATAAATGGCTTCCCGAGTTCAACCTTTAAAAAGTTTGGTCTCGTTCCGTAAACATAAATTTTAATTTCTATTTTTCTGAATGTGACTGCAATCAGAAACTGCAGTCAATTTTCACTCCTCTCTGTAATTTTTCGAGATAATTTGACGGGTTTGTCCATAAATGGCTTCCCGAGGTCAAACTTTAAAAATTTTGGTCTCGTTCCGTAAACATAAATTTTAGTTTCTATTTTTTTGAATGTAGCACAATGTGACTGCAATCAAAAACTGAAGTCAATTTTCACTCCTCTGTAATTGTTCGAGGTAATTCGACGAGTTTGTCCATAAATGGCTTTCGGGGGTCAAACTTTGCTGATTTTTGTTTCGTTCCGCAAACATAAATTTTAATTTATATTTTATTAAATGTGGCACAATATGATTGCAATTAAAAATTGAAGTCAATTTCAACACCTCTCTAATAGTTTTCGAGATAATTTGTAGAGTTTTGTCCATAAATGGTTTCCCGGAGTCAAACTTTAAACATTTTGGTCTCGTTCCGTAAACATAAATATCAATTTCTATTATTTTTAATGTAGCACAATGTGAGTGCAATCAAAAACTGAAGTCAATTTTCACTCCTCTGTAAATTTTCGAGATAATTAGACGAGGTTGTCCATAAATGGCTTCACGGGGTCAAACTTTGCTGATTTTTGTTTCGTTCCACAAACATAAATTTTAATTTATATTTTATTCATTGTATCAGAATATAACTGCAAACAAAAACTGAAGTCTATTTTTACGCCTCTCTGTAAGTTTTCGAGATAATTTGACGAGTTTGTCCACAAATGGCTTCCCGGGGTCAAACTTTAAAAATTTTGGTCTCATTCCGTACACATAAATATCAATTTCTATTTTTTTTAATGTAGCACAATGTGACTGCTACCAAAAACTGAAGTCTATTTTCACTCCTCTGTAAGTTTTCGAGATAATTTGACGGGTTTGTCCATAAATGGCTTCCCGAGGTCAAACTTTAAAAATTTTGGTCTCGTTCCGTAAACATAAATTTTATTTTCTATTTTTTTTTAATGTAGCACAATGTGAGTGCAATCAAAAACTGAAGTCAATTTTCACTCCTCTCTGTAAGTTTTCGAGATAATTTGACGAGTTTGTCCATAAATGGCTTCCCGAGGTCAAACTTTAAGTATTTTTGTTTCGTTCCGCAAACATAAATTTTAATTTATATTTTTTGAAATGAAGGATAATGTAACTGCAATCAAAAACTGAAGTCCATTTTTACGCCTCTCTGTAAGTTTTCGAGATAATTTCAAGAGTTTGTCCACAAATGGCTTCCCGGTGTCAAATTTTAAAAATTTTGGTCTCGTTCCGTACACATAAATTTTATTTTCTATTTTTTTTAATGTAGCACAATGTGAGTGCAATCAGAAAGTGCAGTCAATTTTCACTTCTCGCTGTAAGTTTTCGAGATAATTTGACGGGTTTGTCCATAAATGGCTTCCGGGGATCAAACTTTGCTGATTTTTGTTTCGTTCCGCAAACATAAATTTTAATTTATATTTTTTGAAATGTAGTATAATGTAACTGCAATCAAAAACTGAAGTCCATTTTTACGCCTCTCTGTAAGTTTTCGAGATAATTTCAAGAGTTTGTCCACAAATGGCTTCCCGGGGTCAATTTTTAAAAATTTTGTTCTCATTCCGTACACATAAATATCAGTTTCTTTCTTTTTTAATGTAGCACAATGTGAGTGCAAACAAAAACTGAAGTCTATTTTTTACGCCTCTCTGTAAGTTTTCGAGATAATTGTACGAGTTTGTCCACAAATGGCTTCCCGGGGTCAAACTTTAAAAATTTTGGTCTCATTCCGTACACATAAATATCAATTTCTATTTTTTTGAGTGTAACACAATGTGACTGCAATCAGAAACTGCAGTCAATTTTCACTCCTCTCTGTAAGTTTTCGAGATAATTTGTCGAGTTTGTGCATATATGGCTTCCGGGGATCAAAGTTTGCCAATTTTTGTTGCGTTCCTCAAACATAAATTTTAATTTATATTTTATTAAATGTGGCACAATATGATTGCAATTAAAAACTGAAGTCTATTTTTACGCCTCTCTGTAAGTTTTCGAGATAATTTGACGAGTTTGTCCACAAATGGCTTCCCGGGGTCAATCTTTCAAAATTTTGGTCTCATTCCGTACACATAAATATCAATTTCTATTCTTTTCAATGTAGCACAATGTGATTGCTACCAAAAACTGAAGTCTATTTTCACTCCTTTCTGTAAGTTTTCGAGATAATTTGACGAGTTTGTCCACAAATGGCTTCCCGGGGCAAACTTTAAAAAATTTGGTCTCGATCCGTGAACATAAATATCAACTTCTATTTTTTTGAGTGTAGCACAATGTGACTGCAATCAATAACTAAAGTCAATTTTCACTCCTCTCTGTAATTTTTCGAGATAATTCGACGAGTTTGTCCATAAATGGCTTCCCGAGGTCAAACTTTAAACATTTTGGTCTCGTTCCGTAAAAATAAATTTTAAATTCTATTTTCCTCAATGTAGCACAATGTAACTGCAATCAGAAAGTGCAGTCTATTTTCACTCCTCTGTAAGTTTTCGAGATAATTTGACGAGTTTGTCCGCAAATGCCTTCCCGGGGTCAAACTTTAAAAATTTTGGTCTCATTCCGTACACATAAGTATCAGTATCTATTTTTTTTAATATAGCACAATGTGAGTGCAATCAAAAACTAAAGACAATTTTCAATCCTCTCTGTAAGTTTTCGAGATAATTTGACGGGTTTGTCCATAAATGGCTTCCGGGGATCAAACTTTGCTGATTTTTGTTTCGTTCCGCAAACATAAATTTTAATTTATATTTTATTAAATGTAGCACAATATGATTGCAATCAAAAATTGAAGTCAATTTTCACTAATTTCTGTAAGTTTTCTAGATAATTTGACGAGTTTTGTCCATAAATGGTTTCCCGGAGTCAAACTTTAAAAATGTTGGTCTCGATCCGTAAACATAAATATCAATTTCTATTTTCTTGAATGTAGCACAATGTGACTGCAATCAGAAAGTGCAGTCAATTTTCACTCCTCGCTGTAAGTTTTCGAGATAATTTGACGGGTTTGTCCATAAATGGCTTCCGGGGATCAAACTTTGCTGATTTTTGTTTCGTTCCGCAAACATAAATTTTAATTTATGTTTTTTGAAATGTAGGATAATGTAACTGCAATCAAAAACTGAAGTCAATTTTGACGCCTCTCCGTAAGTTTTCGAGATAATTTGACGAGTTTGTCCATAAATGGCTTCCCGAGTTCAACCTTTAAAAAGTTTGGTCTCGTTCCGTAAACATAAATTTTAATTTCTATTTTTCTGAATGTGACTGCAATCAGAAACTGCAGTCAATTTTCACTCCTCTCTGTAAGTTTTCGAGATAATTTGACGGGTTTGTCCATAAATGGCTTCCCGAGGTCAAACTTTAAAAATTTTGGTCTCGTTCCGTAAACATAAATTTTAGTTTCTATTTTTTTGAATGTAGCACAATGTGAGTGCAATCAAAAACTGAAGTCAATTTTCACTCCTCTGTAATTGTTCGAGATAATTCGACGAGTTTGTCCATAAATGGCTTTCGGGGGTCAAACTTTGCTGATTTTTGTTTCGTTCCGCAAACATAAATTTTAATTTATATTTTATTAAATGTGGCACAATATGATTGCAATTAAAAATTGAAGTCAATTTCAACACCTCTCTAAAAGTTTTCGAGATAATTTGTAGAGTTTGTCCATAAATGGTTTCCCGGAGTCAAACTTTAAACATTTTGGTCTCGTTCCGTAAACATAAATATCAATTTCTATTATTTTTAATGTAGCACAATGTGAGTGCAATCAAAAACTGAAGTCAATTTTCACTCCTCTCTGTAAATTTTCGAGATAATTAGACGAGGTTGTCCATAAATGGCTTCACGGGGTCAAACTTTGCTGATTTTTGTTTCGTTCCACAAACATAAATTTTAATTTATATTTTATTCATTGTATCAGAATATAACTGCAAACAAAAACTGAAGTCTATTTTTACGCCTCTCTGTAAGTTTTCGAGATAATTTGACGAGTTTGTCCACAAATGGCTTCCCGGGGTCAAACTTTAAAAATTTTGGTCTCATTCCGTACACATAAATATCAATTTCTATTTTTTTTAATGTAGCACAATGTGACTGCTACCAAAAACTGAAGTCTATTTTCACTCCTCTGTAAGTTTTCGAGATAATTTGACGGGTTTGTCCATAAATGGCTTCCCGAGGTCAAACTTTAAAAATTTTGGTCTCGTTCCGTAAACATAAATTTTATTTTCTATTTTTTTAATGTAGCACAATGTGAGTGCAATCAAAAACTGAAGTCAATTTTCACTCCTCTCTGTAAGTTTTCGAGATAATTTGACGAGTTTGTCCATAAATGGCTTCCCGAGGTCAAACTTTTAAGTATTTTTGTTTCGTTCCGCAAACATAAATTTTAATTTATATTTTTTGAAATGAAGGATAATGTAACTGCAATCAAAAACTGAAGTCCATTTTTACGCCTCTCTGTAAGTTTTCGAGATAATTTCAAGAGTTTGTCCACAAATGGCTTCCCGGTGTCAAATTTTAAAAATTTTGGTCTCGTTCCGTACACATAAATTTTATTTTCTATTTTTTTTAATGTAGCACAATGTGAGTGCAATCAGAAAAGGCAGTCAATTTTCACTCCTCGCTGTAAGTTTTCGAGATAATTTGACGGGTTTGTCCATAAATGGCTTCCGGGGATCAAACTTTGCTGATTTTTGTTTCGTTCCGCAAACATAAATTTTAATTTATATTTTTTGAAATGTAGTATAATGTAACTGCAATCAAAAACTGAAGTCCATTTTTACGCCTCTCTGTAAGTTTTCGAGATAATTTCAAGAGTTTGTCCACTAATGGCTTCCCGGGGTCAAATTTTAAAAATTTTGTTCTCATTCCGTACACATAAATATCAGTTTCTATTTTTTTTAATGTAGCACAATGTGAGTGCAAACAAAAACTGAAGTCTATTTTTACGCCTCTCTGTAAGTTTTCGAGATAATTGTACGAGTTTGTCCACAAATGGTTTCCCGGGGTCAATCTTTCAAAAATTTGGTCTCATTCCGTACACATAAATATCAATTTCTATTTTTTTCAATGTAGCACAATGTGAGTGCAATCAAAAACTAAAGTCAATTTTCACTCCTTTCTGTAAGTTTTCGAGATAATTTGACGAGTTTGTCCACAAATGGCTTCCCGGGGCAAACTTTAAACATTTTGGTCTCGTTCCGTAAACATAAATTTTAATTTCTATTTTTCTGAATGTAGCACAATGTGACTGCAATCAGAAAGTGCAGTCAATTTTCTCTCCTCGCTGTAAGTTTTCGAGATAATTCGACGAGTTTGTCCATAAATGGCTTCCGCGGATCAAACTTTGCTGATTTTTGTTTCGTTCCGCAAACATAAATTTTAATTTATATTTTTTGAAATGTAGGATAATGTAACTGCAATCAAAAACTGAAGTCCATTTTTACGCCTCTCTGTAAGTTTTCGAGATAATTTCAAGAGTTTGTCCACAAATGGCTTCCCGGGGTCAAATTTTAAAAATTTTTTCTCATTCCGTACACATAAATATCAGTTTCTATTTTTTTTAATGTAGCACAATGTGAGTGCAAACAAAAACTGAAGTCTATTTTTACGCCTCTCTGTAAGTTTTCGAGATAATTGTACGAGTTTGTCCACAAATGGTTTCCCGGGGTCAATCTTTCAAAATTTTGGTCTCATTCCGTACACATAAATATCAATTTCTATTTTTTTTCAATGTAGCACAATGTGAGTGCAATCAAAAACTAAAGTCAATTTTCACTCCTCTCTGTAAGTTTTCGAGATAATTTGACGAGTTTGTCCATAAATGGCTTCACGGGGTCAAACTTTGCTGATTTTTGTTTCGTTCCACAAACATAAATTTTAATTTATATTTTATTAAATGTGGCACAATATGATTGCAATTAAAAACTGAAGTCTATTTTTACGCCTCTCTGTAAGTTTTCGAGATAATTTGACGAGTTTGTCCACAAATGGCTTCCCGGGGTCAATCTTTCAAAATTTTGGTCACATTCCGTACACATAAATATCAATTTCTATTCTTTTCAATGTAGCACAATGTGACTGCTACCAAAAACTGAAGTCTATTTTCACTCCTTTCTGTAAGTTTTCGAGATAATTTGACGAGTTTGTCCACAAATGGCTTCCCGGGGCAAACTTTAAAAAATTTGGTCTCGATCCGTGAACATAAATATCAACTTCTATTTTTTTGAGTGTAGCACAATGTGACTGCAATCAATAACTAAAGTCAATTTTCACTCCTCTCTGTAATTTTTCGAGATAATTCGACAAGTTTGTCCATAAATGGCTTCCCGAGGTCAAACTTTAAACATTTTGGTCTCGTTCCGTAAACATAAATTTTAATTTCTATTTTTCTGAATGTAGCACAATGTAACTGCAATCAGAAAGTGCAGTCTATTTTCACTCCTCTGTAAGTTTTCGAGATAATTTGACGAGTTTGTCCACAAATGCCTTCCCGGGGTCAAACTTTAAAAATTTTGGTCTCATTCCGTACACATAAGTATCAGTATCTATTTTTTTTAATATAGCACAATGTGACTGCAATCAATAACTAAAGTCAATTTTCACTCCTCTCTGTAATTTTTCGAGATAATTCGACCAGTTTGTCCATAAATGGCTTCCCGAGGTCAAACTTTAAACATTTTGGTCTCGTTCCGTAAACATAAATTTTAATTTCTATTTTTCTGAATGTAGCACAATGTAACTGCAATCAGAAAGTGCAGTCTATTTTCACTCCTCGCTGTAAGTTTTCGAGATAATTTGACGGGTTTGTCCATAAATGGCTTCCGGGGATCAAACTTTGCTGATTTTTGTTTCGTTCCGAAAACATAAATTTTAATTTATATTTTTTGAAATGTAGGATAATGTAACTGCAATCAAAAACTGAAGTCCATTTTTACGCCTCTCTGTAAGTTTTCGAGATAATTTCAAGAGTTTGTCCACAAATGGCTTCCCGGGGTCAAATTTTAAAAATTTTGTTCTCATTCCGTACACATAAATATCAATTTCTATTATTTTTAATGTAGCACAATGTGAGTGCAATCAGAAAGTGCAGTCAATTTTCTCTCCTCGCTGTAAGTTTTCGAGATAATTTGACGGGTTTGTCCATAAATGGCTTCCGGGGATCAAACTTTGCTGATTTTTGTTTCGTTCCGCAAACATAAATTTTAATTTATATTTTTTGAAATGTAGTATAATGTAACTGCAATCAAAAACTGAAGTCAATTTTTACGCCTCTCTGTAAGTTTTCGAGATAATTTGACAAGTTTGTCCATAAATGGCTTCCGGGGGTCAAACTTTAACAATTTTGGTCTCGATCCGTGAACATAAATATCAACTTCTATTTTTTTGAGTGTAGCACAATGTGACTGCAATCAATAACTAAAGTCAATTTTCACTCCTCTCTGTAATTTTTCGAGATAATTCGACGAGATTGTCCATAAATGGCTTCCCGAGGTCAAACTTTAAAAATTTTGGTCTCGTTCCGTAAACATAAATTTTAATTTCTATTTTTTTGAATGTAGCACAATGTGACTGCAATCAGAAACTGCAGTCAATTTTCACTCCTCTCTGTAAGCTTTCGAGATAATTAGACGAGTTTGTCCATAAATGGCTTCCGAGGATCAAACTTTGCTGATTTTTGTTTCGTTCCGCAAACATAAATTTTAATTTATATTTTTTGAAATGTAGTATAATGTAACTGCAATCAAAAACTGAAGTCAATTTTTACGCCTCTCTGTAAGTTTTCGAGATAATTTGACAAGTTTGTCCATAAATGGTTTCCCGGAGTCAAACTTTAATCATTTTGGTCTCGTTCCGTAAACATAAATATCAATTTCTATTTTTTTGAGTGTAGCACAATGTGACTGCAATCAGAAACTGCAGTCAATTTTCACTCCTCTCTGTAAGTTTTCGAGATAATTTGACGGGTTTGTCCATAAATGGCTTCCCGAGGTCAAACTTTAAAAATTTTGGTCTCGTTCCGTAAACATAAATTTTATTTTCTATTTTCTTGAATGTAGCACAATGTGACTGCCATCAGAAAGTGCAGTCAATTTTCACTCCTCTCTCTAAGTTTTCGAGATAATTTGACGGGTTTGTCCATAAATGGCTTCCCGGGGATCAAACTTTGCTGATTTAAGTTTCGTTCCGCGAACATAAATTTTAATTTATATTTTCTTAAATGTGGAACAAAATGACTGCAATCAAAAACTGAAGTCAATTTTCACTAATTTCTGTAATTTTTCGAGATAATTCGACAAGTTTGTCCATAAATGGCCTTCCCGGAGTCAAACTTTTAAAAATGTTGGTCTCGATCCGTACACATAAATATCAATTTCTATTTTCTTGAATGTAGCACAATGTGACTGCAATCAGAAAGTGCAGTCAATTTTCACTTCTCGCTGTAAGTTTTCGAGATAATTTGACGGGTTTGTCCATAAATGGCTTCCGGGGATCAAACTTTGCTGATTTTTGTTTCGTTCCGCAAACATAAATTTTAATTTATATTTTTTGAAATGTAGTATAATGTAACTGCAATCAAAAACTGAAGTCAATTTTTACGCCTCTCTGTAAGTTTTCGAGATAATTTGACGAGTTTGTCCATAAATGGCTTCCCGAGGTCAAACTTTAAAAATTTTGGTCTCGTTCCGTAAACATAAATTTTAATTTCTATTTTTTTGAATGTAGCACAATGTGACTGCAATCAGAAACTGAAGTCAATTTTTACTCCTCTGTAATTGTTCGAGATAATTCGACGAGTTTGTCCATACACGGCTTTCGGGGGACAAACTTTGCTGATTTTTGTTTCGTTCCGCAAACATAAATTTTAATTTATATTTTATTAAATGTGGCACAATATGATTGCAATTAAAAATTGAAGTCAATTTCAACACCTCTCTAAAAGTTTTCGAGATAATTTGTAGAGTTTGTCCATAAATGGTTTCCCGGAGTCAAACTTTAAACATTTTGGTCTCGTTCCGTAAACATAAATATCAATTTCTATTATTTTTAATGTAGCACAATGTGAGTGCAATCAAAAACTGAAGTCAATTTTCACTCCTCTCTGTAAATTTTCGAGATAATTAGACGAGGTTGTCCATAAATGGCTTCATGGGGTCAAACTTTAAACATTTTGGTCTCGTTTCGTAAACATAAATTTTAATTTCTATTTTTTTGAATGTAGCACAATGTGACTGCTACCAAAAACTGAAGTCTATTTTCACTCCTTTCTGTAAGTTTTCGAGATAATTTGACGAGTTTGTCCACAAATGGCTTCCCGGGGCAAACTTTAAAAATTTTGGTCTCGATCCGTGAACATAAATATCAACTTCTATTTTTTTGAGTGTAGCACAATGTGACTGCAATCAATAACTAAAGTCAATTTTCACTCCTCTCTGTAATTTTTCGAGATAATTCGACGAGATTGTCCATAAATGGCTTCCCGAGGTCAAACTTTAAACATTTTGGTCTCGTTCCGTAAACATAAATTTTAGTTTCTATTTTTTTGAATGTAGCACAATGTGACTGCAATCAGAAAGTGCAGTCAATTTTCACTCCTCTCTGTAATTTTTCGAGATAATTTGACGGGTTTGTCCATAAATGGCTTCCGGGGATGAAACTTTGCTGATTTTTGCTTCGTTCCGCAAAAATAAATTTTAATTTATGTTTTTTGAAATGTAGGATAATGTAACTGCAATCAAAAACTGACGTCAATTTTGACGCCTCTCTTTAAGTTTTCGAGATAATTTGACGAGTTTGTCCACAAATGGCTTCCCGGGGTCAAACTTTAAAAATTTTGGTCTCATTCCGTACACATAAATATCAATTTCTATTTTTTTGAGTGTAGCACAATGTGGCTGCAATCAAAAACTGCAGTCAATTTTCCCTACTCTCTGTAAATTTTCGAGATAATTAGACGAGTTTGTCCATAAATGGCTTCCGGGCGTAAAACTTTGCTGATTTTTGTTTCGTTCCGCAAACATAAATTTTAATTTATGTTTTTTGAAATGTAGGATAATGTAACTGCAATCAAAAACTGACGTCAATTTTCACGCCTCTCTTTAAGTTTTCGAGATAATTTGACGAGTTTGTCCATAAATGGCTTCCCGAGGTCAACCCTTAAAAAGTTTGGTCTCGTTCCGTAAACATAGATTTTAATTTCTATTTTTCTGAATGTGACTGCAATCAGAAACTGCAGTCAATTTTCACTCCTCTCTGTAAGTTTTCGAGATAATTTGACGGGTTTGTCCATAAATGGCTTCCCGAGGTCAAACTTTAAAAATTTTGGTCTCGTTCCGTAAACATAAATTTTAGTTTCTATTTTTTTGAATGTAGCACAATGTGACTGCAATCAAAAACTGAAGTCAATTTTCACTCCTCTGTAATTGTTCGAGATAATTCGACGAGTTTGTCCATAAATGGCTTTCGGGGGTCAAACTTTGCTGATTTTTGTTTCGTTCCGCAAACATAAATTTTAATTTATATTTTATTAAATGTGGCACAATATGATTGCAATTAAAAATTGAAGTCAATTTCAACACCTCTCTAAAAGTTTTCGAGATAATTTGTAGAGTTTGTCCATAAATGGTTTCGCGGAGTCAAACTTTAAACATTTTCGTCTCGTTCCGTAAACATAAATTTTAATTTCTATTTTTTTGAATGTAGCACAATGTGACTGCTACCAAAAACTGAAGTCTTTTTTCACTCCTCTTTAAGTTATCGAGATAATTTGACGAGTTTGTCCATAAATGGCTTCACGAGGTCAAACTTTAAAAATTTTTGTTTCGTTCCGCAAACATAAATTTTAATTTATATTTTTTGAAATGTAGTATAATGTAACTGCAATCAAAAACTGAAGTCAATTTTTACGCCTCTCTGTAAGTTTTCGAGATAATTTGACGAGTTTGTCCATAAATGGCTTCCGGGGGTCAAACTTTAACAATTTTGGTGTCATTCCGTACACATAAATATCAATTTCTATTTTTTTTAATGTAGCACAATGTGACTGCTACCAAAAACTGAAGTCAATTTTCACTCCTCTCTGTAAGTGTTCGAGATAATTAGACGAGTTTGTCCATCAATGGCTACCGGGGGTGAAACTTTGCTGATTTTTTTTCGTTCCGCAAACATAAATTGTAATTTATATTTTATTAAATGTGGCACAATATGATTGCAATCAAAAACTGAAGTCAATTTTCACTATTTCTGTAAGTTTTCGAGATAATTTGACGAGTTTGTCCATAAATAGTTTCCCGAGTCAAACTTTAAAAATGTTGGTGTCGATCCGTAAACAAAAATATCAATTTATATTTTTTTGAGTGTAGAAAAATGTGACTGCTACCAAAAACTGAAGTCGATTTTCACTCCTCTCTGTAAGTTTTCGAGATAATTTGACGGGTTTGTCCATAAATGGCTTCCCGGCGTCAAACTTTAAAAATTTTGGTCTCATTCCGTACACATAGATATCAGTTTCTATTTTTTTTAATGTAGCACAATGTGAGTGCAATCAAAAACTGAAGTCAATTTTCACTCCTCTCTGTAAGTGTTCGAGATAATTAGACGAGTTTGTCCATAAATGGCTTCCGGGAGTAAAACTTTGCTGATTTTTGTTTCGTTCCGCAAACATAAATTGGAATTTATATTTTATTAAATGTGGCACAGTATGATTGCAATCAAAAAT
The DNA here is from genome assembly GCA_030998225.1 of Diplolepis rosae. Lineage (NCBI taxonomy): Eukaryota > Metazoa > Arthropoda > Insecta > Hymenoptera > Diplolepididae > Diplolepis > Diplolepis rosae. The sequence continues at coordinate 775,953 of JAPYXD010000729.1, read as the reverse complement.
TGAAGTCAATTTTCACTAATTTCTGTAAGTTTTCGAGATAATTTGACGAGTTTGTCCATAAATGGCTTCCCGGAGTCAAACTTTAAAAATTTTGGTCTCGATCCGTAAACATAAATATGAATTTCTATTTTTTTGAGTGTAGAACAATGTGACTGCTACCAAAAACTGAAGTCAATTTTCACTCCTCTCTGTAAGTTTTCGAGATAATTTGACGAGTTTGTCCACAAATGGCTTCCCGGGGTCAAACTTTAAAAATTTTGGTCTCGATCCGTAAACATAAATATCAATTTCTATTTATTTAATGTAGCACAATGTGAGTGCAATCAGAAACTGAAGTCAATTTTCACTCCTCTCTGTAAGTTTTCGAGATAATTAGACGAGTTTGTCCATAAATGGCTTCCGGGAGTAAAACTTTGCTGATTTTTGTTTCGTTCCGCAAACATAAATTTTAATTTATATTTTATTAAATGTAGCACAATGTGACTGCAATCAAAAACTGAAGTCAATTTTTACGCCTCTCTGTAAGTTTTCGAGATAATTTGACGAGTTTGTCCATAAATGGCTTCCGGGATCAAACTGCTGATTTTGGTTTCATTCCGCAAACATAAATTTTAATTTATATCTTTTTAAATGTAGCACAATGTGACCGCAATCAAAAACTGGAGTCAATTTTCACTCCTCTCTGTAAGTTTTCGAGATAATTTGACACGTTTGTCCATAAATGGCTTCCGGGGATCAAACTTTGCTGAATTTTGTTTCGTTCCGCAAACATAAATTTTATTTATATTTTTTGAAATGTAGTATAATGTAACTGCAATCAAAAACTGAAGTCAATTTTTACGCCTCTCTGTAAGTTTTCTAGATAATTTGACAATTTTGTCCATAAATGGCTTCCCGAGTTCAACCTTTAAAAAGTTTGGTCTCGTTCCGTAAACATAAATTTTAATTTCTATTTTTCTGAATGTGACTGCAATCAGAAACTGCAGTCAATTTTCACTCCTCTCTGTAAGTTTTCGAGATAATTTGACGGGTTTGTCCATAAATGGCTTCCCGAGGTCAAACTTTAAAAATTTTGGTCTCGTTCCGTAAACATAAATTTTATTTTCTATTTTCTTGAATGTAGCACAATGTGACTGCAATCAGAAAGTGCAGTCAATTTTCACTCCTCTCTGTAAGTTTTCGAGATAATTTGACGGGTTTGTCCATAAATGGCTTCCGGGGATCAAACTTTGCTGATTTTTGTTTCGTTCCGCAAACATAAATTTTAATTTATATTTTGTTAAATGTCGCACAATATGACTTCACTCAAAAACTGAAGTCAATTTTTACGCCTCTCTGTAAGTTTTGGAGATAATTTGACGAGTTTGTCCACAAATGGCTTCCCGGGGTCAAACTTTAAAAATTTTGGTCTCATTCCGTACACATAAATATCAATTTCTATTTTTTTGAATGTAGCACAATGTGACTGCAATCAGAAACTGCAGTCAATTTTCACTCCTCTCTGTAAGTTTTCGAGATAATTTGACGGGTTTGTCCATAAATGGCTTCCCGGGGTCAAACTTTAAAAATTTTGGTCTCGATCCGTAAACATAAATATCAATTTCTATTTTTTTGAGTGTAGCACAATGTGACTGCAATCAGAAACTGCAGTCAGTTTTCACTCCTCTCTGAAAGTTTTCGAGATAATTAGACGAGTTTGTCCATAAATGGCTTCCGGGAGTAAAACTTTGCTGATTTTTGTTTCGTTCCGCAAACATAAATTTTAATTTATATTTTCTTAAATGTGGAACAAAATGACTGCGATCAAAAACTGAAGTCAATTTTTACGCCTCTCTGTAAGTTTTCGAGATAATTTGACGGGTTTGTCCATAAATGGCTTCCCGAGGTCAAACTTTAAAAATTTTGGTCTCGTTCCGTAAACATAAATTTTAATTTCTATTTTTTTGAATGTAGCACAATGTGACTGCAATCAGAAACTGAAGTCAATTTTAACTCCTCTGTAATTGTTCGAGATAATTTGACGAGTTTGTCCACAAATGGCTTCCCGGGGTCAAACTTTGCTGATTTTTGTTTCGTTCCGCAAACATAAATTTTAAATTATATTTTATTAAATGTGGCACAATATGATTGCAATCAGAAACTGCAGTCAATTTTCACTCCTCTCTGTAAGCTTTCGAGATAATTTGACGGGTTTGTCCACAAATGGCTTCCCGGGGTGAAACTTTAAAAATTTTCGTCTCTTTCCGTAAACATAAATGTCAATTTTAATTTTTTTGAATGTAGCACAATGTGACTGCAATCAAAAACTGAAGTCAATTTTCACTCCTCTCTGTAAGTGTTCGAGATAATTAGACGAGATTGTCCATAAATGGCTTCCGGGAGTAAAACTTGCTGATTTTTGTCGTTCCGCAAACATAAATTTTAATTTATATTTTATTAAATGTGGCACAATATGATTGCAATCAAAAACTGAAGTCAATTTTACGCCTCTCTGTAAGTTTTCGAGATAATTTGACGAGTTTGTCCACAAATGGCTTCCCGGCGTCAAACTTTAAAAATTTTGGTCTCATTCCGTACACATAAATATCAGTTTCTATTTTTTTTAATGTAGCACAATGTGAGTGCAATCAAAAACTGAAGTCAATTTTCACTCCTCTCTGTAAATTTTCGAGATAATTAGACGAGTTTGTCCATAAATGGCTTCCGGGACTAAAACTTTGCTGATTTTTGTTTCGTTCCGCAAACATAAATTTTAATTTATATTTTATTAAATGTGGAACAAAATGACTGCGATCAAAAACTGAAGTCAATTTTTACGCCTCTCTGTAAGTTTTGGAGATAATTTGACGAGTTTGTCCACAAATGGCTTCCCGGGGTCAAACTTTAAAAATTTTGGTCTCTTTCCGTAAACATAAATATCAGTTTCTATTTTTTTTAATTTTTTTTTAATTTATATTTTATTAAATGTGGCACAATGTAACTGCAATCAAAAACTGAAGTCAATTTTCACTCCTCGCTGTAAGTTTTCGAGATAATTTGACGGGTTTGTCCATAAATGGCTTCCGGGGATCAAACTTTGCTGATTTTTGTTTCGTTCCGCAAACATAAATTTTAATTTATATTTTTTTAAATGTATGATAGTGTAACTGCAATCAAAAACTGAAGTCAATTTTTACGCCTCTCTGTAAGTTTTCGAGATAATTTGACGAGTTTGTCCATAAATGGCTTCCCGAGTTCAACCTTTAAAAAGTTTGGTCTCGTTCCGTAAACATAAATTTTAATTTCTATTTTTCTGAATGTGACTGCAATCAGAAACTGCAGTCAATTTTCACTCCTCTCTGTAAGCTTTCGAGATAATTTGACGGGTTTGTCCATAAATGGCTTCCCGAGGTCAAACTTTAAAAATTTTGGTCTCGTTCCGTAAACATAAATTTTATTTTCTATTTTCTTGAATGTAGCACAATGTGACTGCCATCAGAAAGTGCAGTCAATTTTCACTCCTCTCTGTAAGTTTTCGAGATAATTTGACGGGTTTGTCCATAAATGGCTTCCGGGGATCAAACTTTGCTGATTTTTGTTTCGTTCCGCAAACATAAATTTTAATTTATTTTTTATTAAATGTAGCACAATATGACTGCAATCAAAAACTGAAGTCAATTTTTACGCCTCTCTGTAAGTTTTCGAGATAATTTGACGAGTTTGTCCACAAATGGCTTCCCGGGGTCAAACTTTAAAAATTTTGGTCTCTTTCCGTACACATAAATATCAGTTTCTATTTTTTGAATGTAGCACAATGTGACTGCAATCAGAAACTGCAGTCAATTTTCACTCCTCTCTGTAAGCTTTCGAGATAATTTGACGGGTTTGTCCATAAATGGCTTCCCGAGGTCAAACTTTAAAAATTTTGGTCTCGATCCGTAAACATAAATATCAATTTCTATTTTTTTGAGTGTAGCACAATGTGACTGCAATCAGAAACTGAAGTCAATTTTCAATCCTCTCTGTAAGATTTCGAGATAATTAGACGAGTTTATCCATAAATGGCTTCCGGGACTAAAACTTTGCTGATTTTTGTTTCGGTCCGCAAAAATAAATTTTAATTTATATTTTGTTAAATTTCGCACAATATGACTGCGATCAAAAACTGAAGTCAATTTTTACGCCTCTCTGTAAGTTTTGGAGATAATTTGACGAGTTTGTCCACAAATGGCTTCCCGGGGTCAAACTTTAAAAATTTTGGTCTCTTTCCGTAAACATAAATATCAATTTTAATTTTTTTGAATGTAGCACAATGTGACTGCAATCAAAAACTGAAGTCAATTTTTACTCCTCTCTGTAAGTGTTCGAGATAATTAGGCGAGTTTGTCCATAAATGGCTTCCGGGACTAAAACTTTGCTGATTTTTGTTTCGTTCCGCAAACATAAATTTTAATTTATATTTTGTTAAATTTCGCACAATATGACTGCAATCAAAAACTGAAGTCAATTTTTACGCCTCTCTGTAAGTTTTCGAGATAATTTGACGAGTTTGTCCACAAATGGCTTCCCGGGGTCAAACTTTAAAAATTTTGGTCTCATTCCGTACACATAAATGTCAGTTTCTATTTTTTTTAATGTAGCACAATGTGAGTGCAATCAAAAACTGAAGTCAATTTTCACTCCTCTCTGTAAGTGTTCGAGATAATTAGACGAGATTGTCCATAAATGGCTTCCGGGAGTAAAACTTTGCTGATTTTTGTTTCGTTCCGCAAACATAAATTTTAATTTATATTTTATTAAATGTGGCACAATATGATTGCAATCAAAAACTGAAGTCAATTTTTACGCCTCTCTGTAAGTTTTCGAGATAATTTGACGAGTTTGTCCACAAATGGCTTCCCGGCGTCAAACTTTAAAAATTTTGGTCTCATTCCGTACACATAAATATCAGTTTCTATTTTTTTTAATGTAGCACAATGTGAGTGCAATCAAAAACTGAAGTCCAATTTTCACTCCTCTCTGTAAATTTTCGAGATAATTAGACGAGTTTGTCCATAAATGGCTTCCGGGACTAAAACTTTGCTGATTTTTGTTTCGTTCCGCAAACATATATTTTAATTTATATTTTCTTAAATGTGGAACAATATGACTTCTATCAAAAACTGAAGTCAATTTTTACGCCTCTCTGTAAGTTTTGGAGATAATTTGACGAGTTTGTCCACAAATGGCTTCCCGGGGTCAAACTTTAAAAATTTTGGTCTCATTCCGTACACATAAATATCAATTTTAATTTTTTTGAATGTAGCACAATGTGACTGCAATCAAAAACTGAAGTCAATTTTCACTCCTCTCTGTAAGTGTTCGAGATGATTAGACGAGTTTGTCCATAAATGGCTTCCGGGATTAAAACTTTGCTGATTTTTGTTTCGTTCCGCAAACATAAATTTTAATTTATATTTTATTAAATGTGGCACAATATGATTGCAATCAAAAACTGAAGTCAATTTTTACGCCTCTCTGTAAGTTTTCGAGATAATTTGACGAGTTTGTCCACAAATGGCTTCCCGGGGTCAAACTTTAAAAACTTTGGTCTCATTCCGTACACATAAATGTCAGTTTCTATTTTTTTTAATGTAGCACAATGTGAGTGCAATCAAAAACTGAAGTCAATTTTCACTCCTCTCTGTAAGTGTTCGAGATTATTAGACGAGTTTGTCCATAAATGGCTTCCGGGGATAAAACTTTGCTGATTTTTGTTTCGTTCCGCAAACATAAATTTTAATTTATATTTTATTAAATGTGGCACAATATGATTGCAATCAAAAACTGAAGTCAATTTTTACGCCACTCTGTAAGTTTTCGAGATAATTTGACGAGTTTGTCCACAAATGGCTTCCCGGCGTCAAATTTTAAAAATTTTGGTCTCGTTCCGTACACATAAATTTTATTTTCTATTTTTTTAATGTAGTATAATGTAACTGCAATCAAAAACTGAAGTCAATTTTCACTCCTCTCTGTAAGTTTTCGAGATAATTTGACGAGTTTGTCCATAAATGGCTTCCCGAGGTCAAACTTTAAGTATTTTTGTTTCGTTCCGCAAACATAAATTTTAATTTATATATTTTGAAATGTAGTATAATGTAACTGCAATCAAAAACTGAAGTCAATTTTTACGCCACTCTGTAAGTTTTCGAGATAATTTGACGAGTTTGTCCACAAATGGCTTCCCGGGGTCAAACTTTAAAAATTTTGTTCTCATTCCGTACACATAAATATCAGTTTCTATTTTTTTTAATGTAGCACAATGTGAGTGCAATCAAAAACTGAAGTCAATTTTCACTCCTCTCTGTAAGTTTTCGAGATAATTAGACGAGTTTGTCCATAAATGGCTTCCGGGAGTAAAACTTTGCTGATTTTTGTTTCGTTCCGCAAACATAAATTGGAATTTATATTTTATTAAATGTGGCACAGTATGATTGCAATCAAAAATTGAAGTCAATTTTCACTCCTCTCTGTAAGTTTTCGAGATAATTTGACGAGTTTGTCCATAAATGGCTTCCCGAGGTCAACCTTTAAGTATTTTTGTTTCGTTCCGCAAACATAAATTTTAATTTATATTTTTTGAAATGTAGGATAATGTAACTGCAATCAAAAACTGAAGTCAATTTTTACGCCTCTCTGTAAGTTTTGGAGATAATTTGACGAGTTTGTCCACAAATGGCTTCCCGGGGTCAAACTTTAAAAATTTTGTTCTCTTTCCGTAAACATAAATATCAATTTTAATTTTTTTGAATGTAGCACAATGTGACTGCTATCAGAAAGTGCAGTCAATTTTCACTCCTCTCTGTAAGATTTCGAGATAATTTGACGAGTTTGTCCACAAATGGCTTCCCGGGGTCAAACTTTAAAAATTTTGTTCTCATTCCGTACACATAAATATTAATTTCTATTTTTTTGAATGTAGCACAATGTGACTGCAATCAGAAACTGCAGTCAATTTTCACTCCTCTCTGTAAGTTTTCGAGATAATTAGACGAGTTTGTCCATAAATGGCTTCCCGGAGTAAAACTTTGCTGATTTTTGTTTCGTTCCGCAAACATAAATTTGAATTTATATTTTATTAAATGTGGCACAATGTAACTGCAATCAAAAACTGAAGTCAATTTTTACGCCTCTCTGTAAGTTTTCGAGATAATTTGACGAGTTTGTCCATAAATGGTCTCCCGGAGTCAAACTTTAAAAATGTTGGTCTCGATCCGTAAACATAAATATCTATTTCTATTTTTTTGAATGTAGCACAATGTGACTGCAATCAGAAAGTGCAGTCAATTTTCACTCCTCGCTGTAAGTTTTCGAGAAAATTTGACGGGTTTGTCTATAAATGGCTTCCGGGGATCAAACTTTGCTGATTTTTTGTTTCGTTCCGCAAACATAAATTTTAATTTATATTTTTTGAAATGTAGGATAATGTAACTGCAATCAAAAACTGAAGTCAATTTTCACTCCTCTCTGTAAGTTTTCGAGATAATTTGACGAGTTTGTCCATAAATGGCTTCCCGAGGTCAACCTTTAAAAAGTTTGGTCTCGTTCCGTAAACATAGATTTTAATTTCTATTTTTCTGAATGTGACTGCAATCAGAAACTGCAGTCAATTTTCACTCCTCTCTGTAAGCTTTCGAGATAATTTGACGGGTTTGTCCATAAATGGCTTCCGGGGATCAAACTTTGCTGATTTTTGTTTCGTTCCGCAAACATAAATTTTAATTTATATTTTTTGAAATGTAGTATAATGTAACTGCAATCAAAAACTGAAGTCAATTTTTACGCCTCTCTGTAAGTTTTCGAGATAATTTGACAAGTTTGTCCATAAATGGTTTCCCGGAGTCAAACTTTAAAAATTTTGGTCTCGATCCATAAACATAAATATCAGTTTCTATTTTTTTAATGTAGCACAATGTGAGTGCAAACAAAAACTGAAGTCTATTTTTACGCCTCTCTGTAAGTTTTCGAGATAATTTGACGAGTTTGTCCACAAATGGCTTCCCGGGGTCAATCTTTCAAAATTTTGGTCTCATTCCGTACACATAAATATCAATTTCTATTCTTTTCAATGTAGCACAATGTGACTGCTACCAAAAACTGAAGTCTATTTTCACTCCTTTCTGTAAGTTTTCGAGATAATTTGACGAGTTTGTCCACAAATGGCTTCCCGGGGCAAACTTTAAAAAATTTGGTCTCGATCCGTGAACATAAATATCAACTTCTATTTTTTTGAGTGTAGCACAATGTGACTGCAATCAATAACGAAAGTCAATTTTCACTCCTCTCTGTAATTTTTCGAGATAATTCGACGAGTTTGTCCATAAATGGCTTCCCGAGGTCAAACTTTAAACATTTTGGTCTCGTTCCGTAAACATAAATTTTAATTTCTATTTTTCTGAATGTAGCACAATGTGACTGCAATCAGAAAGTGCAGTCTATTTTCACTCCTCTGTAAGTTTTCGAGACAATTTGACGAGTTTGTCCACAAATGCCTTCCCGGGGTCAAACTTTAAAAATTTTGGTCTCATTCCGTACACATAAGTATCAGTTTCTATTTTTTTTAATATAGCACAATGTGAGTGCAATCGAAAACTAAAGTCAATTTTCACTCCTCTCTGTAAGTTTTCGAGATAATTTGACGAGTTTTTCCACAAATGGCTTCCCGGGGTCAAACTTTAAAAATTTTGGTCTCATTCCGTACACATAAATATCAATTTCTATTATTTTTAATGTAGCACAATGTGAGTGCAATCAAAAACTGAAGTCAATTTTCACTCCTCTCTGTAAATTTTCGAGATAATTAGACGAGGTTGTCCATAAATGGCTTCATGGGGTCAAACTTTAAACATTTTGGTCTCGTTTCGTAAACATAAATTTTAATTTCTATTTTTTTGAATGTAGCACAATGTGACTGCTACCAAAAACTGAAGTCTATTTTCACTCCTTTCTGTAAGTTTTCGAGATAATTTGACGAGTTTGTCCACAAATGGCTTCCCGGGGCAAACTTTAAAAAATTTGGTCTCGATCCGTGAACATAAATATCAACTTCTATTTTTTGAGTGTAGCACAATGTGACTGCAATCAATAGCTAAAGTCAATTTTCACTCCTCTCTGTAATTTTTCGAGATAATTCGACGAGTTTGTCCATAAATGGCTTCCCGAGGTCAAACTTTAAACATTTTGGTCTCGTTCCGTAAACATAAATTTTAATTTCTATTTTTCTGAATGAAGCACAATGTGACTGCAATCAGAAAGTGCAGTCAATTTTCTCTCCTCTCTGTAATTTTTCGAGATAATTCGACAAGTTTGTCCATAAATGGCTTCCGGGGATCAAACTTTGCTGATTTTTGTTTCGTTCCGCAAACATAAATTTTAATTTATGTTTTTTGAAATGTAGGATAATGTAACTGCAATCAAAAACTGACGTCAATTTTGACGCCTCTCTGTAAGTTTTCGAGATAATTTGACGAGTTTGTCCACAAATGGCTTCCCGGGGTCAAACTTTAAAAATTTTGGTCTCTTTCCGTAAACATAAATATCAATTTTAATTTTTTTGAATGTAGCACACTATGACTTCAATCAAGAACTAAAGTCAATTTTCACTCCTCTCTGTAAATTTTCGAGATAATTAGACGAGTTTGTCCATACATGGCTTCCGGGGGTCAAACTTTAAACATTTTGGTCTTGCTCCGTAAACATAAATTTTAATTTATATTTTTTAGAATGTAGCACAATGTGACTGCTACCAAAAACTGAAGTCTATTTTCACTCCTCTGTAAGTTTTCGAGATAATTTGACGGGTTTGTCCATAAATGGCTTCCCGAGGTCAAACTTTAAAAATTTTGGTCTCGTTCCGTAAACATAAATTTTATTTTCTATTTTTTTTTAATGTAGCACAATGTGAGTGCAATCAAAAACTGAAGTCAATTTTCACTCCTCTCTGTAAGTTTTCGAGATAATTTGACGAGTTTGTCCATAAATGGCTTCCCGAGGTCAAACTTTAAGTATTTTTGTTTCGTTCCGCAAACATAAATTTTAATTTATATTTTTTGAAATGTAGGATAATGTAACTGCAATCGAAAACTGAAGTCCATTTTTACGCCTCTCTGTAAGTTTTCGAGATAATTTCAAGAGTTTGTCCACAAATGGCTTCCCGGGGTCAAATTTTAAAAATTTTGTTCTCATTCCGTACACATAAATATCAGTTTCTATTTTTTTTAATGTAGCACAATGTGAGTGCAAACAAAAACTGAAGTCCATTTTTACGCCTCTCTGTAAGTTTTCGAGATAATTTGACGAGTTTGTCCACAAATGGTTTCCCGGGGTCAATCTTTCAAAATTTTGGTCTCATTCCGTACACATAAATATCAATTTCTATTTTTTTCAATGTAGCACAATGTGAGTGCAATCAAAAACTAAAGTCAATTTTCACTCCTCTCTGTAAGTTTTCGAGATAATTTGACGAGTTTGTCCATAAATGGCTTCACGGGGTCAAACTTTGCTGATTTTTGTTTCGTTCCACAAACATAAATTTTAATTTATATTTTATTAAATGTGGCACAATATGATTGCAATTAAAAACTGAAGTCTATTTTTACGCCTCTCTGTAAGTTTTCGAGATAATTTGACGAGTTTGTCCACAAATGGCTTCCCGGGGCAAACTTTAAAAAATTTGGTCTCGATCCGTGAACATAAATATCAACTTCTATTTTTTTGAGTGTAGCACAATGTGACTGCAATCAATAACTAAAGTCAATTTTCACTCCTCTCTGTAATTTTTCGAGATAATTCGACGAGTTTGTCCATAAATGGCTTCCCGAGGTCAAACTTTAAACATTTTGGTCTCGTTCCGTAAACATAAATTTTAATTTCTATTTTTCTGAATGTAGCACAATGTGACTGCAATCAGAAAGTGCAGTCTATTTTCACTCCTCTGTAAGTTTTCGAGATAATTTGACGAGTTTGTCCACAAATGCCTTCCCGGGGTCAAACTTTAAAAATTTTGGTCTCATTCCGTACACATAAGTATCAGTTTCTATTTTTTTTAATATAGCACAATGTGAGTGCAATCAAAAACTAAAGTCAATTTTCACTCATCTCTGTAAGTTTTCGAGATAATTTGACGAGTTTTTCCACAAATGGCTTCCCGGGGTCAAACTTTAAAAATTTTGGTCTCATTCCGTACACATAAATATCAATTTCTATTTTTTTTAATGTAGCACAATGTGACTGCTACCAAAAACTGAAGTCTATTTTCACTCCTCTGTAAGATTTCGAGATAATTTGACGGGTTTGTCCATAAATGGCTTCCCGAGGTCAAACTTTAAAAATTTTGGTCTCGATCCGTAAACATAAATATCAATTTCTATTTTTTTGAGTGTAGCACAATGTGACTGCAATCAATAACTAAAGTCAATTTTCACTCCTCTCTGTAATTTTTCGAGCTAATTCGACGAGTTTGTCTATAAATGGCTTCCCGAGGTCAAACTTTAAACATTTTGGTCTTGCTCCGTAAACATAAATTTTAATTTATATTTTTTTGAATGTAGCACAATGTGACTGCTACCAAAAACTGAAGTCTATTTTCACACCTCTGTAAGCTTTCGAGATAATTTGACGGGTTTGTCCATAAATGGCTTCCCGAGGTCAAACTTTAAAAATTTTGGTCTCGTTCCGTAAACATAAATATCAATTTCTATTTTTTTGAGTGTAGCACAATGTGACTGCAATCAGAAACTGAAGTCAATTTTCAATTCTATCTGTAAGATTTCGAGATAATTAGACGAGTTTATCCATAAATGGCTTCCCGAGGTCAAACTTTAAACATTTTGGTCTTGCTCCGAAAACATAAATTTTAATTTATATTTTTTTTTTAATGTAGCACAATGTGACTGCTACCAAAAACTGAAGTCTATTTTCACTCCTCTGTAAGTTTTCGAGATAATTTGATGGGTTTGTCCATAAATGGCTTCCCGAGGTCAAACTTTAAAAATTTTGGTCTCGTTCCGTAAACATAAATTTTATTTTCTATTTTTTTTAATGTAGCACAATGTGAGTGCAATCAAAAACTGGAGTCAATTTTTACTCCTCTCTGTAAGTTTTCGAGATAATTTGACGAGTTTGTCCATAAATGGCTTCCCGAGGTCAAACTTTAAGTATTTTTGTTTCGTTCCGCAAACATAAATTTTAATTTATATTTTGAAATGTAGGATAATGTAACTGCAATCAAAAACTGAAGTCCATTTTTACGCCTCTCTGTAAGTTTTCGAGATAATTTCAAGAGTTTGTCCACAAATGGCTTCCCGGGGTCAAATTTTAAAAATTTTGGTCTCGTTCCGTACACATAAATTTTATTTTCTATTTTTTTTTAATGTAGCACAATGTGAGTGCAATCAGAAAATGCAGTCAATTTTCACTCCTCGCTGTAAGTTTTCGAGATAATTTGACGGGTTTGTCCATAAATGGCTTCCGGGGATCAAACTTTGCTGATTTTTGTTTCGTTCCGAAAACATAAATTTTAATTTATATTTTTTGAAATGTGGCACAATATGATTGCAATTAAAAACTGAAGTCTATTTTTACGCCTCTCTGTAAGTTTTCGAGATAATTTGACGAGTTTGTCCACAAATGGCTTCCCCGGGTCAATCTTTCAAAATTTTGGTCTCATTCCGTACACATAAATATCAATTTCTATTTTTTTCAATGTAGCACAATGTGACTGCTACCAAAAACTGAAGTCTATTTTCACTCCTCTGTAAGTTTTCGAGATAATTTGACGAGTTTGTCCATAAATGGCTTCCCGAGGTCAAACTTTAAAAATTTTGGTCTCGTTACGTAAACATACATTTTAGTTTCTATTTTTTGAATGTAGCACAATGTGACTGCAATCAGAAAGTGCAGACAATTTTCACTCCTCGCTGTAAGTTTTCGAGATAATTTGACGGGTTTGTCCTTAAATGGCTTCCGGGGATCAAACTTTGCTGATTTTTTTTCGTTCCGCAAACATAAATTTTAATTTATATTTTATTAAATGTGGCACAATATGATTGCAATTAAAAACTGAAGTCTATTTTTACGCCTCTCTGTAAGTTTTCGAGATAATTTGACGAGTTTGTCCACAAATGGCTTCCCGGGGTCAATCTTTCAAAATTTTGGTCTCATTCCGTACACATAAATATCAATTTCTATTCTTTTCAATGTAGCACAATGTGACTGCTACCAAAAACTGAAGTCTATTTTCACTCCTTTCTGTAAGTTTTCGAGATAATTTGACGAGTTTGTCCACAAATGGCTTCCCGGGGCAAACTTTAAAAAATTTGGTCTCGATCCGTGAACATAAATATCAACTTCTATTTTTTTGAGTGTAGCACAATGTGACTGCAATCAATAACTAAAGTCAATTTTCACTCCTCTCTGTAATTTTTCGAAATAATTAGACGAGTTTGTCCATAAATGGCTTCCGGGGGTCAAACTTTAAACATTTTGGTCTCGTTCCGTAAACATAAATATTAATTTCTATTTTTCTGAATGTAGCACAATGTGACTGCAATCAGAAAGTGCAGTCAATTTTCACTCCTCGCTGTAAGTTTTCGAGATAATTTGATGGGTTTGTCCATAAATGGCTTCCGTGGATGAAACTTTGCTGATTTTTGTTTCGTTCCGCAAACATAAATTTTAATTTATATTTTTTGAAATGAAGTATAATGTAACTGCAATCAAAAACTGAAGTCCATTTTTACGCCTCTCTGTAAGTTTTCGAGATAATTTCAAGAGTTTGTCCACAAATGGCTTCCCGGGGTCAAATTTTAAAAATTTTGGTCTCGTTCCGTACACATAAATTTTATTTTCTATTTTTTTTAATGTAGCACAATGTGAGTGCAATCAGAAAGTGCAGTCAATTTTCACTTCTCGCTGTAAGTTTTCGAGATAATTTGACGGGTTTGTCCATAAATGGCTTCCGGGGATCAAACTTTGCTGATTTTTGTTTCGTTCCGCAAACATAAATTTTAATTTATATTTTTTGAAATGTAGTATAATGTAACTGCAATCAAAAACTGAAGTCCATTTTTACGCCTCTCTGTAAGTTTTCGAGATAATTTCAAGAGTTTGTCCACAAATGGCTTCCCGGGGTCAAATTTTAAAAATTTTGTTCTCATTCCGTACACATAAATATTAGTTTCTATTTTTTTTAATGTAGCACAATGTGAGTGCAAACAAAAACTGAAGTCTATTTTTACGCCTCTCTGTAAGTTTTCGAGATAATTGTACGAGTTTGTCCACAAATGGTTTCCCGGGGTCAATCTTTCAAAAATTTGGTCTCATTCCGTACACATAAATATCAATTTCTATTTTTTTCAATGTAGCACAATGTGAGTGCAATCAAAAACTAAAGTCAATTTTCACTCCTTTCTGTAAGTTTTCGAGATAATTTGACGAGTTTGTCCACAAATGGCTTCCCGGGGCAAACTTTAAACATTTTGGTCTCGTTCCGTAAACATAAATTTTAATTTCTATTTTTCTGAATGTAGCACAATGTGACTGCAATCAGAAAGTGCAGTCAATTTTCTCTCCTCGCTGTAAGTTTTCGAGATAATTCGACGAGTTTGTCCATAAATGGCTTCCGCGGATCAAACTTTGCTGATTTTTGTTTCGTTCCGCAAACATAAATTTTAATTTATATTTTTTGAAATGTAGGATAATGTAACTGTAATCAAAAACTGAAGTCCATTTTTACGCCTCTCTGTAAGTTTTCGAGATAATTTCAAGAGTTTGTCCACAAATGGCTTCCCGGGGTCAAATTTTAAAAATTTTTTCTCATTCCGTACACATAAATATCAGTTTCTATTTTTTTTAATGTAGCACAATGTGAGTGCAAACAAAAACTGAAGTCTATTTTTACGCCTCTCTGTAAGTTTTCGAGATAATTGTACGAGTTTGTCCACAAATGGTTTCCCGGGGTCAATCTTTCAAAATTTTGGTCTCATTCCGTACACATAAATATCAATTTCTATTTTTTTCAATGTAGCACAATGTGAGTGCAATCAAAAACTAAAGTCAATTTTCACTCCTCTCTGTAAGTTTTCGAGATAATTTGACGAGTTTGTCCATAAATGGCTTCACGGGGTCAAACTTTGCTGATTTTTGTTTCGTTCCACAAACATAAATTTTAATTTATATTTTATTAAATGTGGCACAATATGATTGCAATTAAAAACTGAAGTCTATTTTTACGCCTCTCTGTAAGTTTTCGAGATAATTTGACGAGTTTGTCCACAAATGGCTTCCCGGGGTCAATCTTTCAAAATTTTGGTCTCATTCCGTACACATAAATATCAATTTCTATTCTTTTCAATGTAGCACAATGTGACTGCTACCAAAAACTGAAGTCTATTTTCACTCCTTTCTGTAAGTTTTCGAGATAATTTGACGAGTTTGTCCACAAATGGCTTCCCGGGGCAAACTTTAAAAAATTTGGTCTCGATCCGTGAACATAAATATCAACTTCTATTTTTTTGAGTGTAGCACAATGTGACTGCAATCAATAACTAAAGTCAATTTTTACGCCTCTCTGTAAGTTTTCGAGATAATTTGACGGGTTTGTCCATAAATGGCTTCCCGAGTTCAACCTTTAAAAAGTTTGGTCTCGTTCCGTAAACATAGATTTTAATTTCTATTTTTCTGAATGTAGCACAATGTTACTGCAATCAGAAACTGCAGTCAATTTTCACTCCTCTCTGTAAGTTTTCGAGATAATTTGACGGGTTTGTCCATAAATGGCTTCCCGAGGTCAAACTTTAAAAATTTTGGTCTCGTTCCGTAAACATAAATTTTAGTTTCTATTTTTTTGAATGTAGCACAATGTGAATGCAATCAAAAACTGAAGTCAATTTTCACTCCTCTGTAAGTTTTCGAGATAATTTGACGAGTTTGTCCACAAATGGCTTCCCGGGGTCAAACTTTGCTGATTTTTGTTTCGTTCCGCAAACATAAATTTTAAATTATATTTTATTAAATGTGGCACAATATGATTGCAATCAAAAATCGAAGTCAATTTCAACACCTCTCTAAAAGTTTTCGAGATAATTTGTAGAGTTTGTCCATAAATGGTTTCCCGGAGTCAAACTTTAAACATTTTGGTCTCGTTCCGTAAACATAAATATCAATTTCTATTATTTTTAATGTAGCACAATGTGAGTGCAATCAAAAACTGAAGTCAATTTTCACTCCTCTCTGTAAATTTTCGAGATAATTAGACGAGGTTGTCCATAAATGGCTTCACGGGGTCAAACTTTGCTGATTTTTGTTTCGTTCCACAAACATAAATTTTAATTTATATTTTATTCATTGTATCAGAATATAACTGCAAACAAAAACTGAAGTCTATTTTTACGCCTCTCTGTAAGTTTTCGAGATAATTTGACGAGTTTGTCCACAAATGGCTTCCCGGGGTCAAACTTTAAAAATTTTGGTCTCATTCCGTACACATAAATATCAATTTCTATTTTTTTTAATGTAGCACAATGTGACTGCTACCAAAAACTGAAGTCTATTTTCACTCCTCTGTAAGTTTTCGAGATAATTTGACGGGTTTGTCCATAAATGGCTTCCCGAGGTCAAACTTTAAAAATTTTGGTCTCGTTCCGTAAACATAAATTTTATTTTCTATTTTTTCGAATGTAGCACAATGTGACTGCAATCAAAAACTGAAGTCAATTTTCACTCCTCTCTGTAAGTTTTCGAGATAATTTGACGAGTTTGTCCATAAATGGCTTCCAGAGGTCAAACTTTAAGTATTTTTGTTTCGTTCCGCAAACATAAATTTTAATTTATATTTTTTGAAATGAAGGATAATGTAACTGCAATCAAAAACTGAAGTCCATTTTTACGCCTCTCTGTAAGTTTTCGAGATAATTTCAAGAGTTTGTCCACAAATGGCTTCCCGGTGTCAAATTTTAAAAATTTTGGTCTCGTTCCGTACACATAAATTTTAGTTTCTATTTTTTTGAATGTAGCACAATGTGACTGCAATCAGAAAGTGCAGTCAATTTTCACTCCTAGCTGTAAGTTTTCGAGATAATTTGACGGGTTTGTCCATAAATGGCTTCCGGGGATGAAACTTTGCTGATTTTTGTTTCGTTCCGCAAAAATAAATTTTAATGTATATTTTTTGAAATTTAGGATAATGTAACTGCAATCAAAAACTGAAGTCCATTTTTACGCCTCTCTGTCAGTTTTCGAGATAATTTCAAGAGTTTGTCCACAAATGGCTTCCCGGGGTCAAATTTTAAAAATTTTGTTCTCATTCCGTACACATAAATATCAGTTTCTATTTTTTTTAATGTAGCACAATGTGAGTGCAAACAAAAACTGAAGTCTATTTTTACGCCTCTCTGTAAGTTTTCGAGAAAATTGTACGAGTTTGTCCACAAATGGTTTCCCGGGGTCAATCTTTCAAAAATTTGGTCTCATTCCGTACACATAAATATCAATTTCTATTTTATTCAATGTAGCGCAATGTGAGTGCAATCAAAAACTAAAGTCAATTTTCACTCCTTTCTGTAAGTTTTCGAGATAATTTGACGAGTTTGTCCACAAATGGCTTCCCGGGGCAAACTTTAAACATTTTGGTCTCGTTCCGTAAACATAAATTTTAATTTCTATTTTTCTGAATGTAGCACAATGTGACTGCAATCAGAAAGTGCAGTCAATTTTCTCTCCTCGCTGTAAGTTTTCGAGATAATTCGACGAGTTTGTCCATAAATGGCTTCCGCGGATCAAACTTTGCTGATTTTTGTTTCGTTCCGCAAACATAAATTTTAATTTATATTTTTTGAAATGTAGGATAATGTAACTGCAATCAAAAACTGAAGTCCATTTTTACGCCTCTCTGTAAGTTTTCGAGATAATTTCAAGAGTTTGTCCACAAATGGCTTCCCGGGGTCAAATTTTAAAAATTTTTTTCTCATTCCGTACACATAAATATCAGTTTCTATTTTTTTTAATGTAGCACAATGTGAGTGCAAACAAAAACTGAAGTCTATTTTTACGCCTCTCTGTAAGTTTTCGAGATAATTGTACGAGTTTGTCCACAAATGGTTTCCCGGGGTCAATCTTTCAAAATTTTGGTCTCATTCCGTACACATAAATATCAATTTCTATTTTTTTCAATGTAGCACAATGTGAGTGCAATCAAAAACTAAAGTCAATTTTCACTCCTCTCTGTAAGTTTTCGAGATAATTTGACGAGTTTGTCCATAAATGGCTTCACGGGGTCAAACTTTGCTGATTTTTGTTTCGTTCCACAAACATAAATTTTAATTTATATTTTATTAAATGTGGCACAATATGATTGCAATTAAAAACTGAAGTCTATTTTTACGCCTCTCTGTAAGTTTTCGAGATAATTTGACGAGTTTGTCCACAAATGGCTTCCCGGGGTCAATCTTTCAAAATTTTGGTCTCATTCCGTACACATAAATATCAATTTCTATTCTTTTCAATGTAGCACAATGTGACTGCTACCAAAAACTGAAGTCTATTTTCACTCCTTTCTGTAAGTTTTCGAGATAATTTGACGAGTTTGTCCACAAATGGCTTCCGCGGATCAAACTTTGCTGATTTTTGTTTCGTTCCGCAAACATAAATTTTAATTTATATTTTTTGAAATGTAGTATAATGTAACTGCAATCAAAAACTGAAGTCAATTTTTACGCCTCTCTGTAAGTTTTCGAGATAATTTGACAAGTTTGTCCATAAATGGCTTCCCGGGGCAAACTTTAAAAAATTTGGTCTCGATCCGTGAACATAAATATCAACTTCTATTTTTTTGAGTGTAGCACAATGTGACTGCAATCAATAACTAAAGTCAATTTTCACTCCTCTCTGTAAGTTTTCGAGATAATTTGACGAGTTTGTCCATAAATGGCTTCCCGAGTTCAAACTTTAAAAAGTTTGGTCTCGTTCCGTAAACATAAATTTTAATTTCTATTTTTCTGAATGTAGCACAATGTGACTGCAATCAGAAAGTGCAGTCAATTTTCACTCCTCGCTGTAAGTTTTCGAGATAATTCGACGAGTTTGTCCATAAATGGCTTCCGCGGATCAAACTTTGCTGATTTTTGTTTCGTTCCGCAAACATAAATTTTATTTATATTTTTTGAAATGTAGTATAATGTAACTGCAATCAAAAACTGAAGTCAATTTTTACGCCTCTCTGTAAGTTTTCGAGATAATTTGACAAGTTTGTCCATAAATGGTTTCCCGGAGTCAAACTTTAAACATTTTGGTCTCGATCCGTAAACATAAATATCAATTTCTATTTTTTTGAGTGTAGCACAATGTGACTGCAATCAGAAACTGCAGTCAATTTTCACTCCTCTCTGTAAGTTTTCGAGATAATTTGACGGGTTTGTCCATAAATGGCTTCCCGAGGTCAAACTTTAAAAATTTTGGTCTCGTTCCGTAAACATAAATTTTAGTTTCTATTTTTTTGAATGTAGCACAATGTGACTGCAATCAGAAAGTGCAGACAATTTTCAATCCTCTCTGTAAGTTTTCGAGATAATTTGACGGGTTTGTCCATAAATGGCTTCCGGGGATCAAACTTTGCTGATTTTTGTTTCGTTCCGCAAACATAAATTTTAATTTATTTTTTATTAAATGTAGCACAATATTACTGCAATCAAAAACTGAAGTCAATTTTCACTAATTTCTGTAAGTTTTCTAGATAATTTGACGAGTTTGTCCATAAATGGTTTCCCGGAGTCAAACTTTAAAAATGTTGGTCTCGATCCGTAAACATAAATATCAATTTCTATTTTTTTGAATGTAGCACAATGTGACTGCAATCAGAAAGTGCAGTCAATTTTCACTCCTCGCTGTAAGTTTTCGAGATAATTTGACGGGTTTGTCCATAAATGGCTTCCGGGGATCAAACTTTGCTGATTTTTGTTTCGTTCCGCAAACATAAATTATAATTTATACATTTGTGAAAGTAGAGCAATTTGACTGCAATCAAAAACTGAAGTCAATATTTACGCCTCTCCGTAAGTTTGCGAGACAATATGACGAGTTTGTCCATAAATGGCTTCCCGAGTTCAACCTTTAAAAAGTTTGGTCTCGTTCCGTAAACATAAATTTTAATTTCTATTTTTCTGAATGTAGCACAATGTGACTGCAATCAGAAACTGCAGTCAATTTTCACTCCTCTCTGTAATTTTTCGAGATAATTTGACGGGTTTGTCCATAAATGGCTTCCCGAGGTCAAACTTTAAAAATTTTGGTCTCGTTCCGTAAACATAAATTTTAGTTTCTATTTTTTTGAATGTAGCACAATGTGACTGCAATCAGAAAGTGCAGTCAATTTTCACTCCTCTGTAATTGTTCGAGATAATTCGACGAGTTTGTCCATAAATGGCTTTCGGGGGTCAAACTTTGCTGATTTTTGTTTCGTTCCGCAAACATAAATTTTTAATTTATATTTTATTAAATGTGGCACAATATGAATGCAATTAAAAATTGAAGTCAATTTCAACACCTCTCTAAAAGTTTTCGAGATAATTTGTAGAGTTTGTCCATAAATGGTTTCCCGGAGTCAAACTTTAAACATTTTGGTCTCGTTCCGTAAACATAAATATCAATTTCTATTATTTTTAATGTAGCACAATGTGAGTGCAATCAAAAACTGAAGTCTATTTTCACTCCTTTCTGTAAGTTTTCGAGATAATTTGACGAGTTTGTCCACAAATGGCTTCCCGGGGCAAACTTTAAAAAATTTGGTCTCGATCCGTGAACATAAATATCAACTTCTATTTTTTTGAGTGTAGCACAATGTGACTGCAATCAATAACTAAAGTCAATTTTCACTCCTCTCTGTAATTTTTCGAGATAATTCGACGAGATTGTCCATAAATGGCTTCCCGAGGTCAAACTTTAAACATTTTGGTCTCGTTCCGTAAACATAAATTTTAGTTTCTATTTTTTTGAATGTAGCACAATGTGACTGCAATCAGAAAGTGCAGTCAATTTTCACTCCTCTCTGTAAGTTTTAGAGATAATTTGACGAGTTTGTCCATAAATGGCTTCCGGGGATCAAACTTTGCCAATTTTTGTTTCGTTCCGCAAACATAAATTTTAATTTATATTTTATTAAATGTGGCACAATGTGACTGCAATCAGAAACTGCAGTCAATTTTCACTCCTCGCTGTAAGTTTTCGAGATAATTTGACGAGTTTGTCCACAAATGGCTTCCCGGGGTCAAACTTTAAAAATTTTGTTCTCATTCCGTACACATAAATATCAGTTTCTATTTTTTTTAATGTAGCACAATGTGAGTGCTATCAAAAACTGAAGTCAATTTTCACTAGTCTCTGTAAATTTTCGAGATAATTAGACGAGTTTGTCCATAAATGGCTTCCGGGAGTAAAACTTTGCTGATTTTTGTTTCGTTCCGCAAACATAAATTTTAATTTATATTTTATTAAATGTGGCACAATATGATTGCAATCAAAAATTGAAGTCAATTTTCACTAATTTCTGTAAGTTTTCGAGATAATTTGACGAATTTGTCCATAAATGGTTTCCCGGAGTCAAACTTTAAAAATGTTGGTCTCGATCCGTAAACATAAATATCAATTTCTATTTTTTTGAGTGTAGCACAATGTGACTGCAATCAGAAACTGAAGTCAATTTTCACTCCTCTCTGTAAGTTTTCGAGATAATTTGACGAGTTTGTCCATAAATGGCTTCCCGAGTTCAAACTTTAAAAAGTTTGGTTTCGCTCCGCAAACATAAATTTTAGTTTATATTTTTTGAAATGTAGGACAATGTAACTGCAATCAAAAACTGAAGTCAATTTTTACGCCTCTCTGTAAGTTTTCGAGATAATTAGACGAGTTTGTCCATAAATGGCTTCCCGGAGTAAAACTTTGCTGATTTTTGTTTCGTTCCGCAAACATAAATTTGAATTTATATTTTATTAAATGTAGGACAATGTCACTGCAATCAAAAACTGAAGTCAATTTTTACGCCTCTCTGTAAGTTTTCGAGATAATTAGACGAGTTTGTCCATAAATGGCTTCCGGGAGTAAAACTTTGCTGATTTTTGTTTCGTTCCGCAAACATAAATTTTAATTTATATTTTATTAAATGTGGCACAATGTGACTGCAATCAGAAACTGCAGTCAATTTTCACTCCTCGCTGTAAGTTTTCGAGATAATTTGACGGGTTTGTCCATAAATGGCTTCCGGGGATCAAACTTTGCTGATTTTTGTTTCGTTCCGCAAACATAAATTTTAGTTTATATTTTTTGAAATGTAGGACAATGTAACTGCAATCAAAAACTGAAGTCAATTTTTACGCCTCTCTGTAAGTTTTCGAGATAATTTGACGAGTTTGTCCATAAATGGCTTCCCGAGTTCAACCTTTAAAAAGTTTGGTCTCGTTCCGTAAACATAAATTTTAATTTCTATTTTTCTGAATGTGACTGCAATCAGAAACTGCAGTCAATTTTCACTCCTCTCTGTAAGTTTTCGAGATAATTTGACGGGTTTGTCCATAAATGGCTTCCCGAGGTCAAACTTTAAAAATTTTGGTCTCGTTCCGTAAACATAAATTTTATTTTCTATTTTTTTGAATGTAGCACAATGTGACTGCAATCAGAAAGTGCAGTCAATTTTCACTCCTCGCTGTAAGTTTTCGAGATAATTTGACGGGTTTGTCCATAAATGGCTTCCGGGGATCAAACTTTGCTGATTTTTGTTTCGTTCCGCAAACATAAATTTTAATTTATATTTTTTGAAATGTAGTATAATGTAACTGCAATCAAAAACTGAAGTCAATTTTTACGCCTCTCTGTAAGTTTTCGAGATAATTAGACGAGTTTGTCCATAAATGGCTTCCCGGAGTAAAACTTTGCTGATTTTTGTTTCGTTCCGCAAACATAAATTTGAATTTATATTTTATTAAATGTGGCACAATATGATTGCAATCAAAAATTGAAGTCAATTTCAACACCTCTCTAAAAGTTTTCGAGATAATTTGTAGAGTTTGTCCATAAATGGTTTCCCGGGGTCAAACTTTAAAAATTTTGGTCTCGATCCGTAAACATAAATATCAATTTCTATTTTTTTGAGTGTAGCACAATGTGACTGCAATCAGAAACTGCAGTCAATTTTCACTCCTCTCTGTAAGCTTTCGAGATAATTTGACGGGTTTGTCCATAAATGGCTTCCCGAGGTCAAACTTTAAAAATTTTGGTCTCGATCCGTAAACATAAATATCAATTTCTATTTTTTTGAGTGTAGCACAATGTGACTGCAATCAGAAACTGCAGTCAATTTTCACTCCTCTCTGTAAGTTTTCGAGATAATTAGACGAGTTTGTCCATAAATGGCTTCCGGGAGTAAAACTTTGCTGATTTTTGTTTCGTTCCGCAAACATAAATTTTAATTTATATTTTATTAAATGTGGCACAATGTGACTGCAATCAGAAACTGCAGTCAATTTTTACGCCTCTCTGTAAGTTTTCGAGATAATTTGACGTGTTTGTCCAAAAATGGCTTCCGGGGGTCAAACTTTAAAAATTTTGGTCTCATTCCGTACACATAAATATCAGTTTCTATTTTTTTTAATGTAGCACAATGTGAGTGCAATCAAAAACTGAAGTCAATTTTCACTCCTCTCTGTAAGTGTTCGAGATGATTAGACGAGTTTGTCCATAAATGGCTTCCGGGGATCAAACTTTGCTGATTTTTGTTTCGTTCCGCAAACATAAATTTTAATTTATATTTTATTAAATGTGGCACAATATGATTGCAATCAAAAACTGAAGTCAATTTTTACGCCTCTCTGTAAGTTTTCGAGATAATTTGACGAGTTTGTCCACAAATGGCTTCCCGGGGTCAAACTTTAAAAATTTTGGTCTCTTTCCGTAAACATAAATGTCAGTTTCTATTTTTTTTAATGTAGCACAATGTGAGTGCAATCAAAAACTGAAGTCAATTTTCACTCCTCTCTGTAAGTGTTCGAGATGATTAGACGAGTTTGTCCATAAATGGCTTCCGGGGATCAAACTTTGCTGATTTTTGTTTCGTTCCGCAAACATAAATTTTAATTTATATTTTATTAAATGTGGCACAATATGATTGCAATCAAAAACTGAAGTCAATTTTTACGCCTCTCTGTAAGTTTTCGAGATAATTTGACGAGTTTGTCCACAAATGGCTTCCCGGCGTCAAACTTTAAAAATTTTGGTCTCATTCCGTACACATAAATATCAGTTTCTATTTTTTTTAATGTAGCACAATGTGAGTGCAATCAAAAACTGAAGTCAATTTTCACTCCTCTCTGTAAATTTTCGAGATAATTAGACGAGTTTGTCCATAAATGGCTTCCGGGACTAAAACTTTGCTGATTTTTGTTTCGTTCCGCAAACATAAATTTTAATTTATATTTTATTAAATGTGGCACAATATGATTGCAATCAAAAACTGAAGTCAATTTTTACGCCTCTCTGTAAGTTTTCGAGATAATTTGACGAGTTTGTCCACAAATGGCTTCCCGGGGTCAAACTTTAAAAATTTTGGTCTCATTCCGTACACATAAATATCAGTTTCTATTTTTTTTAATGTAGCACAATGTGAGTGCAATCAAAAACTGAAGTCAATTTTCACTCCTCTCTGTAAGTGTTCGAGATAATTAGACGAGTTTGTCCATAAATGGCTTCCGGGACTAAAACTTTGCTGATTTTTGTTTCGTTCCGCAAACATAAATTTTAATTTATATTTTATTAAATGTGGCACAATATGATTGCAATCAAAAACCGAATTCAATGTTTACGCCTCTCTGTAAGTTTTCGAGATAATTTGACGAGTTTGTCCACAAATGGCTTCCCGGGGTCAAACTTTAAAAATTTTGGTCTCATTCCGTACACATAAATGTCAGTTTCTATTTTTTTTAATGTAGCACAATGTGAGTGCAATCAAAAACTGAAGTCAATTTTCACTCCTCTCTGTAAGTGTTCGAGATAATTAGACGAGTTTGTCCATAAATGGCTTCCGGGAGTAAAACTTTGCTGATTTTTGTTTCGTTCCGCAAACATAAATTTTAATTTATATTTTATTAAATGTGGCACAATATGATTGCAATCAAAAACTGAAGTCAATTTTTACGCCTCTCTGTAAGTTTTCGAGATAATTTGACGAGTTTGTCCACAAATGGCTTCCCGGCGTCAAACTTTAAAAATTTTGGTCTCATTCCGTACACATAAATATCAGTTTCTATTTTTTTTAATGTAGCACAATGTGAGTGCAATCAAAAACTGAAGTCAATTTTCACTCCTCTCTGTAAATTTTCGAGATAATTAGACGAGTTTGTCCATAAATGGCTTCCCGGGGCAAACTTTTATGATTTTTGTTTCATTCCGCAAACATAAATTTTAATTTACATTTTTTTAAATGTAGTACACTGTGACTTCAATCAAAAACTGAAGTCAATTTTCGCGCCTCTCAGTAAGTTTTCAAGATAATTTGACGAGTTTGTCCATAAGTGGCTTCCCGGGGTCAAACTTTAAGTATTTTTGTTTCGTTCCGCAAACATAAATTTTAATTTATATATTTTGAAATGTAGTATAATGTAACTGCAATCAAAAACAAAAGTCAATTTTGACGCTACTCTGTAAGTTTTCGAGATAATTTGACGAGTTTGTCCACAAATGGCTTCCCGGGGTCAAACTTTAAAAATTTTGGTCTCATTCCGTACACATAAATATCAGTTTCTATTTTTTTTAATGTAGCACAATGTGAGTGCAATCAAAAACTGAAGTCAATTTTCACTCCTCTCTGTAAGTTTTCGAGATAATTAGACGAGTTTGTCCATAAATGGCTTCCGGGAGTAAAACTTTGCTGATTTTTGTTTCGTTCCGCAAACATAAATTGGAATTTATATTTTATTAAATGTGGCACAGTATGATTGCAATCAAAAATTGAAGTCAATTTTCACTAATTTCTGTAAGTTTTCGAGATAATTTGACGAGTTTGTCCATAAATGGCTTCCCGAGGTCAAAATTTAAAAATTTTGGTCTCGATCCGTACACATAAATATGAATTTCTATTTTTTTGAGTGTAGAACAATGTGACTGCTACCAAAAACTGAAGTCAATTTTCACTCCTCTCTGTAAGTTTTCGAGATAATTTGACGAGTTTGTCCACAAATGGCTTCCCGGGGTCAAACTTTAAAAATTTTGGTCTCGATCCGTAAACATAAATATCAGTTTCTATTTTTTTTTAATGTAGCACAATGTGACTGCAATCAGAAAGTGCAGTCAATTTTCACTCCTCTCTGTAAGTTTTCGAGATAATTAGACGAGTTTGTCCATAAATGGCTTCCGGGAGTAAAACTTTGCTGATTTTTGTTTCGTTCCGCAAACATAAATTTTAATTTATATTTTATTAAATGTGGCACAATGTGACTGCAATCAGAAACTGAAGTCAATTTTTACGCCTCTCTGTAAGTTTTCGAGATAATTTGACGAGTTTGTCCATAAATGGTCTCCCGGAGTCAAACTTTAAAAATGTTGGTCTCGATCCGTAAACATAAATATCTATTTCTATTTTTTTGAATGTAGCACAATGTGACTGCAATCAGAAAGTGCAGTCAATTTTCACTCCTCGCTGTAAGTTTTCGAGATAATTTGACGGGTTTGTCTATAAATGGCTTCCGGGGATCAAACTTTGCTGATTTTTGTTTCGTTCCGCAAACATAAATTTTAATTTATATTTTTTGAAATGTAGGATAATGTAACTGCAATCAGAAACTGAAGTCAATTTTCACTCCTCTCTGTAAGTTTTCGAGATAATTTGACGAGTTTGTCCATAAATGGCTTCCCGAGTTCAACCTTTAAAAAGTTTGGTCTCGTTCCGTAAACATAAATTTTAATTTCTATTTTTCTGAATGTGACTGCAATCAGAAAGTGCAGTCAATTTTCACTCCTCGCTGTAAGTTTTCGAGATAATTTGATGGGTTTGTCCATAAATGGCTTCCCGAGGTCAAACTTTAAAAATTTTGGTCTCGTTCCGTAAACATAAATTTTATTTTCTATTTTCCTGAATGTAGCACAATGTGACTGCAATCAGAAAGTGCAGTCAATTTTCACTTCTCGCTGTAAGTTTTCGAGATAATTTGACGGGTTTGTCCATAAATGGCTTCCGGGGGTCAAACTTTGCTGATTTTTGTTTCGTTCCGCAAACATAAATTTTAATTTATATTTTTTGAAATGTAGTATAATGTAACTGCAATCAAAAACTGAAGTCAATTTTTACGCCTCTCTGTAAGTTTTCGAGATAATTTGACAAGTTTGTCCATAAATGGCTTCCGGGGGTCAAACTTTAAAAATTTTGGTCTCGATCCGTACACATAAATATCAATTTCTATTTTTTTGAGTGTAGCACAATGTGACTGCAATCAAAAACTGCAGTCAATTTTGACTCCTCTCTGTAAGATTTCGAGATAATTAGACGAGTTTGTCCATAAATGGCTTCCGGGGGTCAATCTTTAAACATTTTGGTCTCGATCCGTAAACATAAATATCAATTTCTATTTTTTTGAGTGTAGCACAATGTGACTGCAATCAGAAACTGCAGTCAATTTTCACTCCTCTCTGAAAGTTTTCGAGATAATTTGACGAGTTTGTGCATATATGGCTTCCGGGGGTCAAACTTTGCTGATTTTTGTTTCGTTCCGCAAACATAAATTTTAATTAATATTTTCTTAAATGTGGAACAAAATGACTGCGATCAAAAACTGAAGTCAATTTTTACGCCTCTCTGTAAGTTTTGGAGATAATTTGACGAGTTTGTCCACAAATGGCTTCCCGGGGTCAAACTTTAAAAATTTTGGTCTCTTTCCGTAAACATAAATGTCAGTTTCTATTTTTTTTAATGTAGCACAATGTGGCTGCAATCAGAAACTGAAGTCAATTTTCGATCCTCTCTGTAAGTTTTCGAGATAATTAGACGAGTTTGTCCATAAATGGCTTCCGGGAGTGAAACTTTGCTGATTTTTGTTTCGTTCCGCAAACATAAATTTTAATTTATATTTTATTAAATGTGGCACAATATGATTGCAATCAAAAATTGAAGTCAATTTTTACGCCTCTCTGTAAGTTTTCGAGATAATTTGACGAGTTTGTCCACAAATGGCTTCCCGGCGTCAAACTTTAAAAATTTTGGTCTCATTCCGTACACATAAATATCAGTTTCTATTTTTTTTAATGTAGCACAATGTGAGTGCAATCAAAAACTGAAGTCAATTTTCACTCCTCTCTGTAAATTTTCGAGATAATTAGACGAGTTTGTCCATAAATGGCTTCCGGGACTAAAACTTTGCTGATTTTTGTTTCGTTCCGCAAACATAAATTTTAATTTATATTTTATTAAATGTGGCACAATATGATTGCAATCAAAAACTGAAGTCAATTTTTACGCCTCTCTGTAAGTTTTCGAGATAATTTGACGAGTTTGTCCACAAATGGCTTCCCGGGGTCAAACTTTAAAAATTTTGGTCTCATTCCGTACACATAAATATCAGTTTCTATTTTTTTTAATGTAGCACAATGTGAGTGCAATCAAAAACTGAAGTCAATTTTCACTCCTCTCTGTAAGTGTTCGAGATAATTAGACGAGTTTGTCCATAAATGGCTTCCGGGACTAAAACTTTGCTGATTTTTGTTTCGTTCCGCAAACATAAATTTTAATTTATATTTTATTAAATGTGGCACAATATGATTGCAATCAAAAACTGAAGTCAATTTTTACGCCTCTCTGTAAGTTTTCGAGATAATTTGACGAGTTTGTCCACAAATGGTTTCCCGGGGTCAAACTTTAAAAATTTTTGGTCTCATTCCGTACACATAAATGTCAGTTTCTATTTTTTTTAATGTAGCACAATGTGAGTGCAATCAAAAACTGAAGTCAATTTTCACTCCTCTCTGTAAGTGTTCGAGATAATTAGACGAGTTTGTCCATAAATGGCTTCCGGGAGTAAAACTTTGCTGATTTTTGTTTCGTTCCGCAAACATAAATTTTAATTTATATTTTATTAAATGTGGCACAATATGTTTGCAATCAAAAACTGAAGTCAATTTTTACGCCTCTCTGTAAGTTTTCGAGATAATTAGACGAGTTTGTCCACAAATGGCTTCCCGGCGTCAAACTTTAAAAATTTTGGTCTCATTCCGTACACATAAATATCAGTTTCTATTTTTTTTAATGTAGCACAATGTGAGTGCAATCAAAAACTGAAGTCAGTTTTCACTCCTCTCTGTAAATTTTCGAGATAATTAGACGAGTTTGTCCATAAATGGCTTCCGGGAGTAAAACTTTGATGATTTTTGTTTCATTCCGCAAACATAAATTTTAATTTACATTTTTTTAAATGTAGTACACTGTGACTTCAATCAAAAACTGAAGTCAATTTTCGCGCCTCTCAGTAAGTTTTCAAGATAATTTGACGAGTTTGTCCATAAGTGGCTTCCCGGGGTCAAACTTTAAGTATTTTTGTTTCGTTCCGCAAACATAAATTTTAATTTATATATTTTGAAATGTAGTATAATGTAACTGCAATCAAAAACTGAAGTCAATTTTTACGCGACACTGTAAGTTTTGGAGATAATTTGACGAGTTTGTCCACAAATGGCTTCCCGGGGTCAAACTTTAAAAATTTTGTTCTCATTCCGTACACATAAATATCAGTTTCTATTTTTTTTAATGTAGCACAATGTGAGTGCAATCAAAAACTGAAGTCAATTTTCAATCCTCTCTGTAAGTTTTCGAGATAATTAGACGAGTTTGTCCATAAATGGCTTCCGGGAGTAAAACTTTGCTGATTTTTGTTTCGTTCCGCAAACATAAATTGGAATTTATATTTTATTAAATGTGGCACAGTATGATTGCAATCAAAAATTGAAGTCAATTTTCACTAATTTCTGTAAGTTTTCGAGATAATTTGACGAGTTTGTCCATAAATGGTTTCCCGGGGTCAAACTTTAAAAAATTTGGTCTCATTCCGTACACATAAATATGAATTTCTATTTTTTTGAGTGTAGAACAATGTGACTGCTACCAAAAACTGAAGTCAATTTTCACTCCTCTCTGTAAGTTTTCGAGATAATTTGACGAGTTTGTCCACAAATGGCTTCCCGGGGTCAAACTTTAAAAATTTTGGTCTCGATCCGTAAACATAAATATCAATTTCTATTTTTTTGAATGTAGCACAATGTGACTGCAATCAGAAACTGCAGTCAATTTTCACTCCTCTCTGTAAGTTTTCGAGATAATTAGACGAGTTTGTCCATAAATGGCTTCCCGGAGTAAAACTTTGCTGATTTTTGTTTCGTTCCGCAAACATAAATTTTAATTTATATTTTATTAAATGTGGCACAATGTAAATGCAATCAAAAACTGAAGTCAATTTTTACGCCTCTCTGTAAGTTTTCGAGATAATTTGACAAGTTTTTCCATAAATGGTTTCCCGGAGTCAAAATTTAATCATTTTGGTCTCGTTCCGTAAACATAAATGTTAATTTCTATTTTTTAGAATGTATCACAATGTGACTGCAATCAGAAAGTGCAGTCAGTTTTCACTCCTCGCTGTAAGTTTTCGGGATAATTTGACGGGTTTGTCCATAAATGGCTTCCGGGGATCAAACTTTGCTGAATTTTGTTTCGTTCCGCAAACATAAATTTTATTTATATTTTTTGAAATGTAGTATAATGTAACTGCAATCAAAAACTGAAGTCAATTTTTACGCCTCTCTGTAAGTTTTCGAGATAATTTGACAAGTTTGTCCATAAATGGCTTCCCGAGGTCAACCTTTAAAAAGTTTGGTCTCGTTCCGTAAACATAAATTTTAATTTCTATTTTTCTGAATGTGACTGCAATCAGAAACTGCAGTCAATTTTCACTCCTCTCTGTAAGTTTTCGAGATAATTTGACGGGTTTGTCCATAAATGGCTTCCCGAGGTCAAACTTTAAAAATTTTGGTCTCGTTCCGTAAACATAAATTTTATTTTCTATTTTTTCGAATGTAGCACAATGTGACTGCAATCAAAAACTGAAGTCAATTTTCACTCCTCTCTGTAAGTTTTCGAGATAATTTGACGAGTTTGTCCATAAATGGCTTCCCGGGGTCAAACTTTAAAAATTTTGGTCTCGATCCGTAAACATAAATATCAATTTCTATTTTTTTGAGTGTAGCACAATGTGACTGCAATCAGAAACTGCAGTCAATTTTCACTCCTCTCTGTAAGTTTTCGAGATAATTAGACGAGTTTGTCCATAAATGGCTTCCCGGAGTAAAACTTTGCTGATTTTTGTTTCGTTCCGCAAACATAAATTTGAATTTATATTTTATTAAATGTGGCACAATATGATTGCAATCAAAAACTGAAGTCAATTTTTACGCCTCTCTGTAAGTTTTCGAGATAATTTGACGAGTTTGTCCAAAAATGGCTTACGGGGGTCAAACTTTGAAAATTTTAGTCTCTTTCCGTACACATAAATATCAGTTTCTATTTTTTTTAATGTAGCACAATGTGAGTGCAATCAAAAACTGAAGTCAATTTTCACTCCTCTCTGTAAGTGTTCGAGATAATTAGACGAGTTTGTCCATAAATGGCTTCCGGGGATGAAACTTTGCTGATTTTTGCTTCGTTCCGCAAACATAAATTTTAATTTATATTTTGTTAAATGTGGCACAATATGACTACAGTCAAAAACTGAAGTCAATTTTTACGCCTCTCTGTAAGTTTTGGAGATAATTTGACGAGTTTGTCCACAAATGGCTTCCCGGGGTGAAACTTTAAAAATTTTCGTCTCTTTCCGTAAACATAAATGTCAATTTTAATTTTTTTGAATGTAGCACAATGTGACTGCAATCAAAAACTGAAGTCAATTTTTACTCCTCTCTGTAAGTTTTCGAGATAATTAGACGAGTTTATCCATAAATGGCTTCCGGGGGTCAAACTTTGCTGATTTTTGTTTCGTTCCGCAAACATAAATTTTAATTTATATTTTATTAAATGTGGCACAATATGATTGCAATCAAAAATTGAAGTCAATTTTGACGCCTCTCTGTAAGTTTTCGAGATAATTTGACGAGTTTGACCACAAATGGCTTCCCGGCGTCAAACTTTAAAAATTTTGGTCTCATTCCGTACACATAAATATCAGTTTCTATTTTTTTTAATGTAGCACAATGTGAGTGCAATCAAAAACTGAAGTCAATTTTCACTCCTCTCTGTAAATTTTCGAGATAATTAGACGAGTTTGTCCATAAATGGCTTCCGGGACTAAAACTTTGCTGATTTTTGTTTCGTTCCGCAAACATAAATTTTAATTTATATTTTATTAAATGTGGCACAAAATGACTGCGATCAAAAACTGAAGTCAATTTTTACGCCTCTCTGTAAGTTTTCGAGATAATTTGACGAGTTTGTCCACAAATGGCTTCCCGGGGTCAAACTTTAAAAATTTTGGTCTCTTTCCGTAAACATAAATATCAATTTTAATTTTTTTGAATGTAGCACAATGTGACTGCAATCAAAAACTGAAGTCAATTTTTACTCCTCTCTGTAAGTGTTCGAGATAATTTGATGGGTTTGTCCATAAATGGCTTCCGGGGATGAAACTTTGCTGATTTTTGTTTCGTTCCGCAAAAATAAATTTTAATTTATATTTTGTTAAATTTCGCACAATATGACTGCGATCAAAAACTGAAGTCAATTTTTACGCCTCTCTGTAAGTTTTCGAGATAATTTGACGAGTTTGTCCATAAATGGCTTCCCGGAGTCAAACTTTAACAATTTTGGTCTCATTCCGTACACATAAATATCAGTTTCTATTTTTTTTAATGTAGCACAATGTGAGTGCAATCAAAAACTGAAGTCAATTTTCACTCCTCTCTGTAAATTTTCGAGATAATTAGACGAGTTTGTCCATAAATGGCTTCCGGGACTAAAACTTTGCTGATTTTTGCTTCGTTCCGCAAACATAAATTTTAATTTATATTTTGTTAAATGTGGCACAATATGACTACAGTCAAAAACTGAAGTCAATTTTTACGCCTCTCTGTAAGTTTTGGAGATAATTTGACGAGTTTGTCCACAAATGGCTTCCCGGGGTCAAACTTTAAAAATTTTGGTCTCTTTCCGTAAACATAAATATCAATTTTAATTTTTTTGAATGTAGCACAATGTGACTGCAATCAAAAACTGAAGTCAATTTTTACTCCTCTCTGTAAGTTTTCGAGATAATTAGACGGTTTGTCCATAAATGGCTTCCCGGGGTCAAACTTTGCTGATTTTAGTTTCGTTCCGCAAACATCAATTTTTATTTATACATTTGTGAATGTAGTGCAATTTGACTGCAATTAAAAACTGAAGTCAATTTTTACGCCTCGCTGTAAGTTTACGAGATAATTTGACGAGTTTTTCCAAAAATGGCTTCCCGGGGTCAAACTTTAAAAATTTTGGTCTCATTCCGTACACATAAATATCAGTTTCTATTTTTTTAATGTAGCACAATGTGAGTGTAATCAAAAACTGAAGTCAATTTTCACTCCTCTCTGTAAGTGTTCGAGATAATTAGACGAGTTTGTCCATAAATGGCTTCCGGGACTAAAACTTTGCTGATTTTTGTTTCGTTTCGCAAACATAAATTTTAATTTATATTTTATTAAATGTGGCACAATATGATTGCAATCAAAAACTGAAGTCAATTTTTACGCCTCTCTGTAAGTTTTCGAGATAATTTGACAAGTTTGTCCACAAATGGCTTCCCGGGGTCAATATTTAAAAATTTTGGTCTCATTCCGTACACATAAATATCAGTTTCTATTTTTTTTAATGTAGCACAATGTGAGTGCAATCAAAAACTGAAGTCAATTTTCACTCCTCTCTGTAAGTGTTCGAGATAATTAGACGAGTTTGTCCATAAATGGCTTCCGGGAGTAAAACTTTGCTGATTTTTGTTTCGTTCCGCAAACATAAATTTTAATTTATATTTTATTAAATGTGGCACAATATGATTGCAATCAAAAACTGAAGTCAATTTTTACGCCTCTCTGTAAGTATTAGAGATAATTTGACGAGTTTGTCCATAAATGGTCTCCCGGAGTCAAACTTTAAAAATGTTGGTCTCGATCCGTAAACATAAATATCAATTTCTATTTTTTTAAATGTAGCACAATGTGACTGCTACCAAAAACTGAAGTCAATTTCCACTCCTCTCTGTAAGTGTTCGAGATAATTAGACGAGTTTGTCCATAAATGGCTTCCGGGAGTAAAACTTTGCTGATTTTTGTTTCGTTCCGCAAACATAAATTTTAATTTATATTTTATTAAATGTGGCACAATATGATTGCAATCAAAAACTGATGTCAATTTTTACGCCTCTCTGTAAGTTTTCGAGATAATTTGACGAGTTTGTCCATAAATGGTCTCCCGGAGTCAAACTTTAAAAATGTTGGTCTCGATCCGTAAACATAAATATCAATTTCTATTTTTTTAAATGTAGCACAATGTGACTGCTACCAAAAACTGAAGTCAATTTCCACTCCTCTCTGTAAGTGTTCGAGATAATTAGACGAGTTTGTCCATAAATGGCTTCCGGGAGTAAAACTTTGCTGATTTTTGTTTCGTTCCGCAAACATAAATTTTAATTTATATTTTATTAAATGTGGCACAATATGATTGCAATCAAAAACTGAAGTCAATTTTTACGCCTCTCTGTAAGTTTTCGAGATAATTTGACGAGTTTGTCCATAAATGGTCTCCCGGAGTCAAACTTTAAAAATGTTGGTCTCGATCCGTAAACATAAATATCAGTTTCTATTTTTTTTAATGTAGCACAATGTGAGTGCAATCAAAAACTGAGGTCAATTTTCACTCCTCTCTGTAAGTTTTCGAGATAATTAGACGAGTTTGTCCATAAATGGCTTCCGGGACTAAAACTTTGCTGATTTTTGTTTCGTTCCGCAAACATAAATTTTAATTTATATTTTATTAAATGTGGCACAATATGATTGCAATCAAAAACTGAAGTCAATTTTTACGCCTCTCTGTAAGTTTTCGAGATAATTTGACGAGTTTGTCCATAAATGGTCTCCCGGAGTCAAACTTTAAAAATGTTGGTCTCGATCCGTAAACATAAATATCAATTTCTATTTTTTTAAATGTAGCACAATGTGACTGCTACCAAAAACTGAAGTCAATTTCCACTCCTCTCCGTAAGTGTTCGAGATAATTAGACGAGTTTGTCCATAAATGGCTTCCGGGAGTAAAACTTTGCTGATTTTTGTTTCGTTCCGCAAACATAAATTGGAATTTATATTTTATTAAATGTGGCACAGTATGATTGCAATCAAAAATTGAAGTCAATTTTCACTAATTTCTGTAAGTTTTCGAGATAATTTGACGAGTTTGTCCATAAATGGCTTCCCGAGGTCAAACTTTAAAAATGTTGGTCTCGATCCGTAAACATAAATATCAATTTCTATTTTTTTGAGTGTAGCACAAATGTGACTGCTACCAAAAGCTGAAGTCAATTTTCACTCCTCTCTATAAGTTTTCGAGATAATTTGACGGGTTTGGCCATAAATGGCTTCCCGGCGTCAAACTTTAAAAATTTTGGTCTCGATCCGTAAACATAAATATCAATTTCTATTTTTTTGAGTGTAGCACAATGTGAGTGCAATCAAAAACTGAATTCAATTTTCACTCCTCTCTGTAATTGTTAGAGATAATTAGACGAGTTTGTCCATAAATGGCTTCCGGGAGTAAAACTTTGCTGATTTTTGTTTCGTTCCGCAAACATAAATTTTAATTTATATTTTTTGAAATGTAGTATAATGTAACTGCAATCAAAAACTGAAGTCAATTTTTACGCCTCACTGTAAGTTTTCGAGATAATTTGACGAGTTTGTCCACAAATGGTTTCCCGGAGTCAAACTTTAAGTATTTTTGTTTCGTTCCGCAAACATAAATTTTAATTTATATATTTTGAAATGTAGTATAATGTAACTGCAATCAGAAACTGAAGTCAATTTTAACTCCTCTCTGTAAGTTTTCGAGATAATTTGACGAGTTTGTCCACAAATGGCTTCCCGGGGTCAAACTTTAAAAATTTTGTTCTCATTCCGTAGACATAGATATCAGTTTCTATTTCTTTTAATGTGGCACAGTATGATTGCAATCAAAAATTGAAGTCAATTTTCACTCCTCTCTGTAAGTTTTCGAGATAATTTGACGAGTTTGTCCATAAATGGTTTCCCGGAGTCAAACTTTAACAATTTTGTATTGTTCCACAAACATAAATTTTAATTTATATTTTGTTAAATGTAGTATAATGTAACTGCAATCAAAAACTGAAGTCAATTTTTACGCCTCTCTGTAAGTTTTGGAGATAATTTGACGAGTTTGTCCACAAATGGCTTCCCGGGGTCAAACTTTAAAAATTTTGTTCTCTTTCCGTAAACATAAATATCAATTTTAATTTTTTTGAATGTAGCACAATGTGAGTGCTATCAAAAACTGAAGTCAATTTTCACTAATTTCTGTAAGTTTTCGAGATAATTTGACGAGTTTGTCCATAAATGGTTTCCCGGAGTTAAACTTTAAAAATTTTGGTCTCGATCCGTAAATATAAATTTTAATTTCTATTTTTTTGAATGTAGCACAATGTGAGTGCAATCAAAAACTGAAGTCAATTTTTACGCCTCTCTGTAAGTTTTCGAGATAATTTGACAAGTTTGTCCATAAATGGTTTCCCGGAGTCAAACTTTAAAAATTTTGGTCTCGTTCCGTAAACATAAATATCAATTTCTATTTTTTTGAGTGTAGCACAATGTGAGTGCAATCAAAAACTGAATTCAATTTTCACTCCTCTCTGTAATTGTTAGAGATAATTAGACGAGTTTGTCCATAAATGGCTTCCGGGAGTAAAACTTTGCTGATTTTTGTTTCGTTCCGCAAACATAAATTTTAATTTATATTTTTTGAAATGTAGTATAATGTAACTTCAATCAAAAACTGAAGTCAATTTTTACGCCTCACTGTAAGTTTTCGAGATAATTTGACGAGTTTGTCCACAAATGGTTTCCCGGAGTCAAACTTTAAAAATTTTGGTCTCGATCCGTAAACATAAATATCAATTTCTATTTTTTTGAGTGTAGCACAATGTGAGTGCAATCAAAAACTGAATTCAATTTTCACTCCTCTCTGTAATTGTTAGAGATAATTAGACGAGTTTGTCCATAAATGGCTTCCGGGAGTAAAACTTTGATGATTTTTGTTTCGTTCCGCAAACATAAATTTTAATTTATATTTTTTGAAATGTAGTATAATGTAACTGCAATCAAAAACTGAAGTCAATTTTTACGCCTCACTGTAAGTTTTCGAGATAATTTGACGAGTTTGTCCACAAATGGTTTCCCGGCGTCAAACTTTAAAAATTTTGGTCTCATTCCGTACACATAAATATCAATTTCTATTTTTTTGAGTGTAGCACAATGTGACTGCTACCAAAAGCTGAAGTCAATTTTCACTCCTCTCTATAAGTTTTCGAGAT
This sequence comes from Diplolepis rosae, assembly GCA_030998225.1. Lineage (NCBI taxonomy): Eukaryota > Metazoa > Arthropoda > Insecta > Hymenoptera > Diplolepididae > Diplolepis > Diplolepis rosae. Next base: position 738,310 of record JAPYXD010000729.1, on the reverse strand, counting down.
AATTTGACGGGTTTGTCCATAAATGGCTTCCCGGCGTCAAACTTTAAAAATTTTGGTCTCATTCCGTAGACATAGATATCAGTTTCTATTTTTTTTAATGTAGCACAATGTGACTGCTACCAAAAACTGAAGTCAATTTTCACTCCTCTCTGTAAGTTTTCGAGATAATTTGACGGGTTTGTCCATAAATGGCTTCCGGGGATCAAACTTTGCTGATTTTTGTTTCGTTCCGCAAACATAAATTTTAATTTATATTTTTTGAGATGTAGTATAATGTAACTACAATCAAAAACTGAAGTCAATTTTTACGCCTCTCTGTAAGTTTTCGAGATAATTTGACGAGTTTGTCCATAAATGGCTTCCGGGGGTCAAACTTTGCTGATTTTTGTTTCGTTCCGCAAACATAATTTTTAATTTATATTTTATTAAATGTGGCACAATATGATTGCAATCAAAAATTGAAGTCAATTTTCACTAATTTCTGTAAGTTTTCGAGATAATTTGACGAGTTTGTCCATAAATGGTTTCCCGGAGTTAAACTTTAAAAATTTTGGTCTCGATCCGTAAATATAAATTTTAATTTCTATTTTTTTGAATGTAGCACAATGTGAGTGCAATCAAAAACTGAAGTCAATTTTCAATCCTCTCTGTAAGATTTCGAGATAATTTGACGAGTTTGTCCACAAATGGTTTCCCGGAGTCAAACTTTAAAAATTTTGGTCTCGATCCGTAAATATAAATATCAATTTCTATTTTTTTGAGTGTAGCACAATGTGACTGCAATCGAAAACTGAATTCAATTTTCACTCTTCTCTGTAATTGTTAGAGATAATTAGACGAGTTTGTCCATAAATGGCTTCCGGGAGTAAAACTTTGCTGATTTTTGTTTCGTTCCGCAAACATAAATTTTAATTTATTTTTTTTTTAATGTAGCATAATGTAACTGCAAACAAAAACTGACGTCAATTTTGACGCCTCTCTTTAAGTTTTCGAGATAATTTGACGAGTTTGTCCACAAATGGTTTCCCGGAGTCAAACTTTAAAAATTTTGGTCTCTTTCCGTAAACATAAATATCAATTTTAATTTTTTTGAATGTAGCACACTATGACTTCAATCAAGAACTAAAGTCAATTTTCACTCCTCTCTGTAAATTTTCGAGATAATTAGACGAGTTTGTCCATACATGGCTTCCGGGACTAAAACTTTGCTGATTTTTGTTTCGTTCCGCAAACATAAATTTTAATTTATATTTTATTAAATGTGGCACAATATGATTGCAATCAAAAACTGAAGTCAATTTTTACGCCTCTCTGTAAGTTTTCGAGATAATTTGACGAGTTTGTCCACAAATGTCTTCCCGGGGTCAAACTTTAAAAATTTTGGTCTCATTCCGTACACATAAATATCAGTTTCTATTTTTTTTAATGTAGCACAATGTGAGTGCAATCAAAAACTGAAGTCAATTTTCACTCCTCTCTGTAAGTTTTCGAGATAATTAGACGAGTTTGTCCATAAATGGCTTCCGGGACTAAAACTTTGCTGATTTTGGTTTCGTTCTGCAAACATAAATTTTTATTTATACATTTGTGAATGTAGTGCAATTTGACTGCAATTAAAAACTGAAGTCAATTTTTACGCCTCTCTGTAAGTTTTCGAGATAATTTGACGAGTTTTTCCATAAATGAGTTCCCGGGGTCAAACTTTAAAAATTTTGGTCTCATTCCGTACACATAAATATCAGTTTCTATTTTTTTTAATGTAGCACAATGTGAGTGCAATCAAAAACTGAAGTCAATTTTCACTCCTCTCTGTAAGTGTTCGAGATAATTAGACGAGTTTGTCCATAAATGGCTTCCGGGACTAAAACTTTGCTGATTTTTGTTTCGTTCCGCAAACATAAATTTTAATTTATATTTTATTAAATGTGGCACAATATGATTGCAATCAAAAACTGAAGTCAATTTTTACGCCTCTCCGTAAGTTTTCGAGATAATTAGACGAGTTTGTCCACAAATGGCTTCCCGGCGTCAAACTTTAAAAATGTTGGTCTCCTTCCGTACACATAAATATTAGTTTCTATTTTTTTTAATGTAGCACAATGTGAGTGCAATCAAAAACTGAAGTCAATTTTCACTCCTCTCTGTAAGTGTTCGAGATAATTAGACGAGTTTTTCCATAAATGGCTTCCGGGACTAAAACTTTGCTGATTTTTGTTTCGTTCCGCAAACATAAATTTTAATTTATATTTTATTAAATGTGGCACAATATGATTGCAATCAAAAACTGAAGTCAATTTTTAAGCCTGTCCGTAAGTTTTCGAGATAATTAGACGAGTTTGTCCATAAATGGCTTCCGGGACTAAAACTTTGCTGATTTTTGTTTCGTTCCGCAAACATAAATTTTAATTTATATTTTATTAAATGTGGCACAATATGATTGCAATCAAAAAGTGAAGTCAATTTTTACGCCTCTGTAAGTTTTCGAGATAATTTGACGAGTTTGTCCATAAATGGTCTCCCGGAGTCAAACTTTAAAAATGTTGGTCTCGATCCGTAAACATAAATATCAATTTCTATTTTTTTTAATGTAGCACAATGTGACTGCTACCAAAAACTGAAGTCAATTTTCACTCCTCTCCGGAAGTGTTCGAGATAATTAGACGAGTTTGTCCATAAATGGCTTCCGGGAGTAAAACTTTGCTGATTTTTGTTTCGTTCCGCAAACATAAATTTTAATTTATATTTTATTAAATTTCGCACAATATGACTGCGATCAAAAACTGAAGTCAATTTTTACGCCTCTCTGTAAGTTTTCGAGATAATTTGACGAGTTTGTCCATAAATGGCTTTCGGGGGTCAAACTTTGAATATTTTGGTCTCATTCCGTACACATAGATATCAGTTTCTATTTTTTTTAATGTAGCACAATGTGAGTGCAATCAAAAACTGAAGTCAATTTTCACTTCTCTCTGTAAGTTTTCGAGATAATTAGACGAGTTTGTCCATAAATGGCTTCCGGGACTAAAACTTTGCTGATTTTTGTTTCGTTCCGCAAACATAAATTTTAATTTATATTTTGTTAAATGTGGCACAATATGACTACAGTCAAAAACTGAAGTCAATTTTTACGCCTCTCTGTAAGTTTTGGAGATAATTTGACGAGTTTGTCCACAAATGGCTTCCCGGGGTCAAACTTTAAAAATTTTCGTCTCTTTCCGTACACATAAATATCAGTTTCTATTTTTTTTAATGTAGCACAATGTGAGTGCAATCAAAAACTGAAGTCAATTTTCACTCCTCTCTGTAAGTGTTCGAGATAATTAGACGAGTTTGTCCATAAATGGCTTCCGGGAGTAAAACTTTGCTGATTTTTGTTTCGTTCCGCAAACATAAATTTTAATTTATATTTTATTAAATGTGGCACAATATGATTGCAATCAAAAACTGAATTCAATTTTTACGCCTCTCTTTAAGTTTTCGAGATAATTTGACGAGTTTGTCCACAAATGGCTTCCCGGGGTCAAACTTTAAAAATTTTCGTCTCTTTCCGTACACATAAATATCAGTTTCTATTTTTTTTAATGTAGCACAATGTGAGTGCAATCAAAAACTGAAGTCAATTTTCACTCCTCTCTGTAAGTGTTCGAGATAATTAGACGAGTTTGTCCATAAATGGCTTCCGGGAGTAAAACTTTGCTGATTTTTGTTTCGTTCCGCAAACATAAATTTTAATTTATATTTTATTAAATGTGGCACAATATGATTGCAATCAAAAACTGAAGTCAATTTTTACGCCTCTCTGTAAGTGTTCGAGATAATTAGACGAGTTTGTCCATAAATGGCTTCCGGGACTAAAACTTTGCTGATTTTTGTTTCGTTCCGCAAACATAAATTTTAATTTATATTTTATTAAATGTGGCACAATATGATTGCAATCAAAAAGTGAAGTCAATTTTTACGCCTCTCTGTAAGTTTTCGAGATAATTTGACGAGTTTGTCCATAAATGGTCTCCCGGAGTCAAACTTTAAAAATGTTGGTCTCGATCCGTAAACATAAATATCAATTTCTATTTTTTTTAATGTAGCACAATGTGACTGCTACCAAAAACTGAAGTCAATTTTCACTCCTCTCCGGAAGTGTTCGAGATAATTAGACGAGTTTGTCCATAAATGGCTTCCGGGAGTAAAACTTTGCTGATTTTTGTTTCGTTCCGCAAACATAAATTTTAATTTATATTTTATTAAATGTGGCACAATATGATTGCAATCAAAAATTGAAGTCAATTTTCACTCCTCTCTGTAAGCTTTCGAGATAATTTGACGAGTTTGTCCACAAATGGCTTCCCGGCGTCAAACTTTAAAAATTTTGGTCTCATTCCGTACACATAAATATCAGTTTCTATTTTTTTTAATGTAGCACAATGTGAGTGCAATCAAAAACTGAAGTCAATTTTCACTCCTCTCTGTAAGCTTTCGAGATAATTTGATGGGTTTGTCCATAAATGGCTTCCGGGGATGAAACTTTGCTGATTTTTGTTTCGTTCCGCAAAAATAAATTTTAATTTATATTTTGTTAAATTTCGCACAATATGACTGCGATCAAAAACTGAAGTCAATTTTTACGCCTCTCTGTAAGTTTTCGAGATAATTTGACGAGTTTGTCCATAAATGGTTTCCCGGAGTCAAACTTTAACAATTTTGGTCTCGATCCGTACACATAAATATCAATTTCTATTTTTTTTAATGTAGCACAATGTGACTGCTACCAAAAACTGAAGTCAATTTTCACTCCTCTCCGTAAGTGTTCGAGATAATTAGACGAGTTTGTCCATAAATGGCTTCCGGGAGTAAAACTTTGCTGATTTTTGTTTCGTTCCGCAAACATAAATTGGAATTTATATTTTATTAAATGTGGCACAGTATGATTGCAATCAAAAATTGAAGTCAATTTTCACTAATTTCTGTAAGTTTTCGAGATAATTTGACGAGTTTGTCCATAAATGGCTTCCCGAGGTCAAAATTTAAAAATTTTGGTCTCGATCCGTAAAGATAAATATCAATTTCTATTTTTTTGAGTGTAGCACAATGTGACTGCTACCAAAAGCTGAAGTCAATTTTCACTCCTCTCTATAAGTTTTCGAGATAATTTGACGGGTTTGTCCATAAATGGCTTCCCGGCGTCAAACTTTAAAAATTTTGGTCTCATTCCGTAGACATAGATATCAGTTTCTATTTTTTTTAATGTAGCACAATGTGAGTGCAATCAAAAACTGAAGTCAATTTTCACTCCTCTCTGTAAGTGTTCGAGATAATTAGACGAGTTTGTCCATAAATGGCTTCCGGGAGTAAAACTTTGCTGATTTTTGTTTCGTTCCGCAAACATAAATTTTAATTTATATTTTATTAAATGTGGCACAATATGATTGCAATCAAAAACTGAAGTCAATTTTTACGCCTCTCTGTAAGTTTTCGAGATAATTTGACGAGTTTGTCCACAAATGGCTTCCCGGCGTCAAACTTTAAAAATTTTGGTCTCATTCCGTACACATAAATATCAGTTTCTATTTTTTTTAATGTAGCACAATGTGAGTGCAATCAAAAACTGAAGTCAATTTTCACTCCTCTCTGTAAGTGTTCGAGATAATTAGACGAGTTTGTCCATAAATGGCTTCCGGGACTAAAACTTTGCTGATTTTTGTTTCGTTCCGCAAACATAAATTTTAATTTATATTTTATTAAATGTGGCACAATATGATTGCAATCAAAAACTGAAGTCAATTTTTACGCCTCTCTGTAAGTTTTCGAGATAATTTGACGAGTTTGTCCACAAATGGCTTCCCGGCGTCAAACTTTAAAAATGTTGGTCTCATTCCGTACACATAAATATTAGTTTCTATTTTTTTTTAATGTAGCACAATGTGAGTGCAATCAAAAACTGAAGTCAATTTTCACTCCTCTCTGTAAGTGTTCGAGATAATTAGACGAGTTTGTCCATAAATGGCTTCCGGGACTAAAACTTTGCTGATTTTTGTTTCGTTCCGCAAGCATAGATTTTAATTTATATTTTCTTAAATGTGGAACAAAATGACTACGATCAAAAACTGAAGTTAATTTTTACGCCTCTCTGTAAGTTTTCGAGATAATTTGACGAGTTTGTCCATAAATGGTTTCCCGGAGTCAAACTTTAAACATTTTGGTCTCGATCCGTAAACATAAATATCAATTTCTATTTTTTTTAATGTAGCACAATGTGACTGCTACCAAAAACTGAAGTCAATTTTCACTCCTCTCCGTAAGTGTTCGAGATAATTAGACGAGTTTGTCCATAAATGGCTTCCGGGAGTAAAACTTTGCTGATTTTTGTTTCGTTCCGCAAACATAAATTGGAATTTATATTTTATTAAATGTGGCACAATATGATTGCAATCAAAAATTGAAGTCAATTTTCACTAATTTCTGTAAGTTTTCGAGATAATTTGACGAGTTTGTCCATAAATGGCTTCCCGAGGTCAAAATTTAAAAATTTTGGTCTCGATCCGTAAAGATAAATATCAATTTCTATTTTTTTGAGTGTAGCACAATGTGACTGCTACCAAAAGCTGAAGTCAATTTTCACTCCTCTCTATAAGTTTTCGAGATAATTTGACGGGTTTGTCCATAAATGGCTTCCCGGCGTCAAACTTTAAAAATTTTGGTCTCATTCCGTAGACATAGATATCAGTTTCTATTTTTTTTAATGTAGCACAATGTGAGTGCAATCAAAAACTGAAGTCAATTTTCACTCCTCTCTGTAAGTTTTCGAGATAATTTGACGAGTTTGTCCATAAATGGCTTCCCGAGGTCAAACTTTAAGAATTTTTGTTTCGTTCCGCAAACATAAATTTTAATTTATATTTTTTGAAATGTAGTATAATGTAATTATAGATAATTATAGATAGGACTTGTATCGACCCTTTGATGAATATTCGATATATGTGTAAATTGGCTTTAGGGTCCAGAAATGATGAAAACTCAGTTCTTACATTCTTTCAAACGTTTCGACTCAGGTTGGAGTCCTCATCAGTGAGAATTTATTTCTATAAAAATACAAAGGAGGAATCTTAAGAATTGACCGTGTGACGGATAAACATTGTAGTAAAAAAGTGATATAAGAATCGCAGGTGTGAAAATAAAATTGGACTAAGTAACTGAATTTGCAACACAGTAAACTGTAACAAAATTGTGCAAAAAATTTTTTTCGTAAAATTGCTAAAAAGAACCTTGAAGAGACATTGTGATACAATGATATAAATGAATTGTGCATGTGAACCTATAAAATTGGTCTAAACTGAATTGTAATGAACTGTACAGAAAAAAATATTTCTATAAGAATACAAATGAAGAAACTTGAACAATTTGAAACTGTGACCGATGAAAAATATGTTAAGAATAATTTAAAAGGATTGCAAGTTTGAAATTGAAAAAAAATTGGTCTAAATAACTAAATTTGCTAAAAAGTAAAGGCGTAAAGCCTTAATTTGAAAGAAATACTAACAAGAGAGGCTTAAAGTAACACGTGTGACAGATAACAATTTTGGCTAACCGATATGAATGAAATTGTACAAGTGAAACCATAAATGGTATAAACCAAATGTTAAAAATGTAAAATGTAAAAAAATGTAAAAAATGTAAAAAACTTGTACAGAAAAATTTCTTGTAAAAAGACAGAGGAAGAAACTTAAAATCTTGAATGTGTGACCGATGAACATACTGTTAAAAAATGATGTAAAAAAATCCAAAGTTTGAAACTATAAAATTGGGCTAAATAACTAAATTTTCGATACAGTAAAACTGTAACAAAAACTGTACAAAAAATTTCCCTGTGAAATTGCTAAAGAGAACCTAAAAGAATAGCACGTGTGGCGGATAACGTTGTAATAAAATTATACGAATGAATTATGTATGTGAACTATAAAATGGGTCTAAACTAAATGTAAATGAACTGTACAGAACAATTTTCTCTATAAAGGTACAAAAGAAAAACTTGAAACAATTTTGAACGTGTGACAGATGAGCATTCTGTTAAAATGATGTAAAAGAATTGCAAGTTTGAAATTATAAAATTGGTATAAATAACTAAATTAGCTAAAAAGTAAACCTGTGAACCTTAATTTGAAAAAATTACTAACAAGAGAGACTAAAAGGTAGCACGTGTAACAGATAACAATTTTTGGTAAAACCGATGTAAATGAATTGTATAAGTGAAACTATAAAAATGGTCAAAAAATTCGATTTGCATGAAAATATAAAGTACTCAAAGATTTAATTCTGTAAAATTACTAAGGGGAGAAAAAATTTTAAGAAATTTTAAAAATAGCACATGTGACGGATAAACATTGCGGGATAAAAAGTCTAAAAGTGAGAGCTTATCAACAACAAAAAAACTGCAATCAAAAACTGGAAGTCAATTTTTACTCCTCTCTGTAAGTTTTCGAGATAATTTGACGAGTTTGTCCACAAATGGCTTCCCGGGGTCAAACTTTAAAAATTTTGTTCTCATTCCGTACACATAAATATCAGTTTCTATTTTTTTTAATGTAGCACAATGTGAGTGCAATCAAAAACTGAAGTCAATTTTCACTCCTCTCTGTAAGTGTTCGAGATGATTAGACGAGTTTGTCCATAAATGGCTTCCGGGATTAAAACTTTGCTGATTTTTGTTTCGTTCCGCAAACATAAATTGTAATTTATATTTTATTAAATGTGGCACAATATGATTGCAATCAAAAATTGAAGTCAATTTTCACTAATTTCTGTAAGTTTTCGAGATAATTTGACGAATTTGTCCATAAATGGTTTCCCGGAGTCAAACTTTAAAAATGTTGGTCTCGATCCGTAAACATAAATATCAATTTCTGTTTTTTTGAGTGTAGCACAATGTGACTGCTACCAAAAACTGAAGTCAATTTTCACTCCTCTCTGTAAGTTTTCGAGATAATTTGACGGGTTTGTCCATAAATGGCTTCCGGGGATCAAACTTTGCTGATTTTTGTTTCGTTCCGCAAACATAAATTTTAATTTATATTTTTTGAGATGTAGTATAATGTAACTACAATCAAAAACTGAAGTCAATTTTTACGCCTCTCTGTAAGTTTTCGAGATAATTTGACGAGTTTGTCCATAAATGGCTTCCGGGGGTCAAACTTTGCTGATTTTTGTTTCGTTCCGCAAACATAATTTTTAATTTATATTTTGTTAAATGTCGCACAATATGACTGCCATCAAAAACTGAAGTCAATTTTTACGCCTCTCTGTAAGTTTTCGAGATAATTTGACGAGTTTGTCCATAAATGGTTTCCCGGAGTTAAACTTTAAAAATTTTGGTCTCGATCCGTAAATATAAATTTTAATTTCTATTTTTTTGAATGTAGCACAATGTGAGTGCAATCAAAAACTGAAGTCAATTTTCACTCCTCTCTTTAAGTTTTCGAGATAATTTGACGAGTTTGTCCATAAATGGCTTCCCGAGGTCAAACTTTAAAAATTTTGGTCTCGTTCCGTAAACATAAATTTTAATTTTAATTTTGTTAAATGTGGCACAATATGACTACAGTCAAAAACTGAAGTCAATTTTCACTCCTCTCTGTAAGTTTTCGAGATAATTTGACGGGTTTGTCCATAAATGGCTTCCGGGGATCAAACTTTGCTGATTTTTGTTTCGTTCCGCAAACATAAGTTTTAATTTATATTTTTTGAAATGTAGGATAATGTAACTGCAATCAAAAACTGAATTCGATTTTTGCGCCTCTCTGTAAGTTTTCGAGATAATTTGACGAGCTTGTCCTCAAGTGGCTTCCCGGGGTTAAACTTTAAAAATTTATTTTTCGCAGAATTGCCGCAATTATGCAGATGTATGTGCTCTCCCTACTATAACAAAAAGCCCAGAGTTGTGTTAAATCAGAATAATCTGTTTTAATAATTCTCTTCATTAAATAATGCTCTGGAACCAATTGCCGAACGGGAAAAGTGAATTGATCCAATAACCGGACAGCTCTGCACCAATACTCGGACAAGAGAATATTATAATTTGATTGATATGGATTCGATATTTTTAAAGCATAATACACACTGGGAAATATGTACGGAAACATTTTTTAGGTCCACGCTTATAAAAAAAAAAAATATTGAAAAGATTTTACAATTAGAATATATTATATTTAGAGCTTGCAATACTAATTGTCAATCGTTTTTGCATTATATCCTCAATCGCATTAATAATATCCGTTTTGGCATAAAGCTTTTTAATCATTTTCCTGATATTTTTCCCATGATCTATAATGAAGACACCAAATACATAAAACCCAGAAGACATATACGTTAAAATGAAAATACTTTCTCAAAATATCAAATTTTCAGCAAATCTCTAGTTGAAACATATTTCTTCAAAAAATTATTCATTATTAATCATAGTTTATCATTATTATTGAAAATGATCATTTAAAAAGATCAAAAAGTGGGGAAATTTCACTCTGAAATCCATATTTTCAATGTTGTGAATGTAGTATCAACAAGAAAATAAACGTCAAATATCAATTGAGGTTGGATTTCATATTTGACAAAATAAAATATGTTTAAAGTAATTGGCCTAATATTTTATTAGATGAATTGAAAACAATCAAATGTATGAATTCTATTCTAAATTCTATCTTCTATGAATTGAAATCAATAAAATACTTACTACATTTCTCGGAAATATTAACAGCACATTTAAAAATTCGCATTTGGTTTTACAATAAACTAGAATTGCGATAAGTGATTCATAAATCTTTAATTTTGAGAAAAATTCATGGCTCTGTCCGGCTATTGGGTACTGTCCGGCTATTGGTGTTTTTACCTTAACAATTGTTCGAAAATTCCGAACATTGTGTGGAAAACTTTTGGTCGTTAGAATTAACTATTAATACCCATACCGATTGAAAAAAAAAATTTTTTTCATTAATTTTCATTATTTATTTGACTCCCAGAGTATTTATTTCGGTGAACTTCGGCAATTGTCACGCTGCGCCAATTACTCGGAATCCAATCGCGGACACCCGACGAGATGACAACTATAGTGTTATAGTCAACTGAGCGGAAATATGGATTCTACTTCCTTTTTATTCTTGTTTTTTGACGTTCATTTCGAAATAACTTTCCGAGATATATGGTAAGACAGGATTTTCAAAGAAAAACTAATATTCACACAAAATTTCTCAACGGTTCCATAGTTTCCCACAACGCCGTCACCAGAAAATTTTTCGCAAATTCGTGATATTATGAGCCCGCGAAATGACTTTTCATAAGAGCCCATGTTAAAATTCCATATTTCGAGACAGATAATTCAAAATTTAATACAGTAAGGCCCAAAATGGCAGAGGACTTTTCGATCAGGAGGAGTCTAATCTATCGATATATGAAATAAAACAGGGCACTTAACCACCCCGTCCCACTACAGGACTATCTTAAAGTGACAACTTTTAACTAATTTCACCAGAAAAGTTGTTCACTTATTATGGTTACAAAATTCAGGTTATATATATTCTGGTATTATTATTACAGAATTTTTATTCATTTTGTTATTTTAGCATAGGGTCAGGAATAGAAATTCTGTGAATTATGGGTCAATATAATAGCAGACATGTTCTAAAATATGTTACATCATATTGTGACGTCCTAAGTTTTAAATTAATATAAATATTTCCTACCTAAAGTCTAGAGCCAATTACCCTAACTATGTCCCTCTGTTTATTGTTAAAATTAACAATTAACCGGGTAGAGGACAAGCCAAATGAATCAAATTACAATTATTGTTAATAATAATTTATTATAAAAATACAAATTTTATTTTAACCCAAGCGACTTTTTTTAGTTGTTGGTTGCAGGCTGTTTTCCTTTGGTTGGTCGAGTCTGATTGGTCCAACCTTAAAGAAAAACACACCGTGAGTCTAAAGGGCTCAAAAGAAAAGAGAACTTTAATAAAAACAAAGTTATTTGACTTACCGGTTGTTCTTGATGAGGTGGCCTCTTGAAAGCGATAATCCTTTAAGTTCTGTTTATCCTCTGCTAATCGGGTACCTCCCCTAATTATCCTTGTTGACCAACAGTGGCAGGTCAATCCTTTGTTTAACCGGTATCCTTATTTTGATACCTCGATTACAATGACACTAAATCCAGTTTAATCGAAACTCACTCCGTTGTTATTGTATTGGTTTTCCCGAACACGTGGAAATTACGGCCACTTAGATTTATTGTGGTACGGCGACGAAAACCGGTTCTAACGATGCTGCTTGATCGTACGCTCCCTTAGACTCCCTTAGACTCGCGTAGACTCAGACTTAGACGCGCTTAGACTGGTGTTTAGGCCTTGCAGCCTGGCTTATTTTCTCGTCTGTAGTCTCAACTCGTAGGTAGAAAGTATGGGAATTTGAGTTCCATGGTTTCAATAGCTTTTTCGAAGTCCATTAGAATCTTAGGTGTCAGTGTGGTGAGTTGAGACTATGGGCCAGTTTGCTGATGTGCTGCGTTGGTGAGCTTAGGGACTCACACCGATTTTCCAAGTCCGTGTGGGTCATGCTTTCGTGGTGTGGGTGTACTCACATCTTCTCAAGGGCTGTGTAAACCCGTACCATCAGGTTTTTAGGTAGATTTAGTCGCAAGGGTCAATGACATTATTTGTATACGTAGGTAAGTAATAGAGTAACTATAATACAATTGTTGTACATAAATTGTGATTATGATTTGTTTATAATTCTATTAATCTTTATATTTAAACATTGCTTTTGTTTATAAAATAACATAATAGTAATAGTTATTAAAAGAACGTATTTTATAATTAATTGCTGATTGTTGATTAACATCAAATAAGAATATTAACAATAATGATAATTATTATAAACATTATTATTCTAAAATTTGAAGTAACATTATTATAATATTTGTTGCAAATTTTAATAACAATATGAAATAATTATAATGAAAGTGATTGATAATTATTGCAAATCAAGAAATTGAAGTAACATTGTTATTATTTAATATTTGTTGAATTTTGACAATTAATGTTAATAACAATATTTAATATTAATAATAATAGTGATTAATAATAATTTTAAATATAAAGGTTGAAGTAATATTGTTGTTATACAACATTTGTTGCATTTCGTTAATTGTTATTATTAACAATAGTAATAATAATATTTTCCACAGAAAGATTTTCAAATTCTTTAAATATTGAATTTATTTGCATTATTTGCGATATAAGAGTTTGAAATTGTCTACGAGGACACCTGTCGACAACGTATCCTATCTGATACGCGACTAGTGATCCTCCGATAATGTAGGCAGTGACAAAAATTTCAAACTCAACTAATTAATTTGAAATCATTTACAGCCGCAAGGCTGAGCCACTAGGCGATATAAGGAGATCTTCCTGTGGAGAAAGAGATGTCGGACGCCTGTGTAGCTCAGTGGTCAGAGCAGTCGACCGGCAATCGAAAGACCTGGGCTCGAATCCCAGCGCAGTAGAAAGCGTCATTTTTTCCACAGAAAGATTTTCAAATTCTTTAAATATTGAATTTATTTGCATTATTTGCGATATAAGAGTTTGAAATTGTCTACGAGGACACCTGTCGACAACGTATCCTATCTGATACGCGACTAGTGATCCTCCGATAATGTAGGCAGTGACAAAAATTTCAAACTCAACTAATTAATTTGAAATCATTTACAGCCGCAAGGCTGAGCCACTAGGCGATATAAGGAGATCTTCCTGTGGAGAAGGAGATGTCGGACGCCTGTGTAGCTCAGTGGTCAGAGCAGTCGACCGGCAATCGAAAGACCTGGGCTCGAATCCCAGCGCAGTCGAAAGCGTCATTTTTTCCACAGAAAGATTTTCAAATTCTTTAAATATTGAATTTATTTGCATTATTTGCGATATAAGAGTTTGAAATTGTCTACGAGGACACCTGTCGACAACGTATCCTATCTGATACGCGACTAGTGATCCTCCGATAATGTAGGCAGTGACAAAAATTTCAAATTCAACTAATTAATTTGAAATCATTTACAGCCGCAAGGCTGAGCCACTAGGCGATATAAGGAGATCTTCCTGTGGAGAAGGAGATGTCGGACGCCTGTGTAGCTCAGTGGTCAGAGCAATCGACCGGCAATCGAAAGACCTGGGCTCGAATCCCAGCGCAGTCGAAAGCGTCATTTTTTCCACAGAAAGATTTTCAAATTCTTTAAATATTGAATTTATTTGCATTATTTGCGATATAAGAGTTTGAAATTGTCTACGAGGACACCTGTCGACAACGTATCCTATCTGATACGCGACTAGTGATCCTCCGATAATGTAGGCAGTGACAAAAATTTCAAACTCAACTAATTAATTAGTAATAATAATAGTTAATAATAATAAAAGGTAATATTTGTTTTAATTAGTATTTTATCAATAAAATCAATTGTTTATTGATATTTTAGTTAATAGTAATAGTGAAATTATTTATAAAAACAATTACATGTATCTAGCAACAATATTTATAGCAACAATAAAACGTGTTATATGATATAATAGCATAATAGTTTTATATGATTATAATATATAATATAACTGTCATGGATACGTGACAATATTATTACAGTTAATGTTTCATGAAAATTTAGTAAAACCTTTTCGTTTTTCGCTATACATGTTGATACCTGTTTCTTGTTTGTTATATTATGTCTCAGCCCGTTTACAAAAGCAAGTGAAATAGATAATAAGGTAGAGTCCAAATGAATCTTAAGATCTCGCGTCTTGTCTCAAATCATTTTTATAATGTTTCAAAGAAATGGAGAATAAAGTTTACAAGGTGTTAAGTGAGTAGAAATTGAAGGAAATATTTAAAGGTAAATAAATTTGGGTGTAGTTCCGAAAAGGTCTGTCCTCCGTTTTTTTGGAACTATACGTATACTTACGTATTTTGATGCGCTGATTACGAATATTATAGTGAAAATTGGCGCAAATTTGAATTTGATGATGAAAACTATAAAATATATATATATAAAATATACTCTCTAAACATGAATCAGTAAAAGGCCACTGATTCGCAGTGACTATTCACTGAAGGCAGCAGCTATAAGTCTTTCACTGAGAATCAGTGAAATTCGAATGACGAATCAGTGAAATAGATTGAACTCACTTATTGAATCAGTGAAATCTTCAGGTGGGAATAATAAAAGCAGCAATATATTTTAATGATCGATGAATACACTGAGAAAAATATATCTGAATTTTTCCTGTTTTTTATAGGAATTCTACCTCAGGGGGTAGACAATAGGAAAATTTGCTATTTGAAATGAAGTATATACTATTGCGAAAGTGAAATAAGAGGATAAAAAATGAAAGTATTTACTTTTTTTTATAGGAAAGTTGTTATTCAAATTTTGACGGAAATAGTATCTTACTTAAAGAAAATATGTACAGTAACTGATTCTAAAAATGTCCGATAAATTATGGGACTTTCTATGGTCCGTCAGCTTTCCGATAAATTATCGGAATAAAAATCTCAAGTTGAAAGCAGATTTTACTGGTTTTTCTCGGACTGATGGCATCAACTAGACACGACTCTGTTCATTAGTGTGCGGCGTGCTCACGTGAGCAGTGTACTTGTGTGCGTGTGTATACAGACGTGCGTCATGCTCGAATGCAGTAATGTATTTTTGGCACACACAGTGACTTAGCGTACATGTGTACGCGTACCTATTTGAGGAAGTGAACTTGAAAAAATATTTATAAGTTTTTGCTTTTTTTTTATAAAACGCTACTTTATATGAAAACACAAAACTCCATAAAATTAATTACTTTTTATGAAGTCAACTTTAAATTTTTTTTATAGAGTTCGGTCTTTTTATGAAATGCAATTTTTTATAAAAAAACGAATCCTCATAAAAATACTGACTTTTCATAAAGTCAACTATACAAAAATTTTATAAAGTTTAGTCTTTTAATAACAAAAAGTTCTTTATAAAATTACATTATTAATACTCATAATGTATACATTTTTTTATAATGTTCACTTTATAAAAAAACTATATGAAAATTTTACAAAGTTGAGAATTTTTATAAAGAATCGTACCTTTATAAAAAAACAAAACTTTATAAAAGTCAGTGATTTTATAAATTTTTGAATTTTTATAAAAAAACGCATTTCATAAAGACAGTTTTTATAAAAAAATTTCATAAAGTTGACTTCATAAAAAGTCAGTAATTTTATAAAATTTTTATTCTAAAAAAGTGGCTTTATAATGTTTTTAATTACTAAGGACCATCTGTATATCGCTATGTAGAATCTACATTTACAAAAACAAATTTGTTTTTTTACGGTTGGGAAACGATTTCACCTACAACAGTAGGGTTTTTCAAAGTAAAACTCGTAAGAAAATGGGGCATCTCAGGCTGTGGGTCATGTATCTAATAATCGAAGTGTCGTTGGAATGGTTTCACAGGTCAGCGGTCTACGTTCTAGCTTACGGACCACGAGGACGCGAGTTCGAACCCAGCTTGGAGCAGAATTATTTTCAGATTTCTTCAGCTTTACTACATAAATGTTCAAATTTTCTAATATAATTACTAACATTGTTTCATAATTGTGCATGATAATAAAAGTCTGAATAATTTCTCCTTTCACACACGTTGTCAATGATAAGTAGAAAAATGAAGGTAGAAACGTTGTAAAGAGAAAAGAGGGAAGAAGGAGAAAAGGATTCGATAATAGGGAAAATAAATTTTTGCTTTTTTTTTGCTTCGAAAAAGTCCGATAAAAAAGAGGAAAAATTCTGACAAATTTATGTTAACTTTTTAGTGTTTCAATCACGGGAAAAAGTCCAATAAAAAACAGTAAAATTTCCGGAATCAAAACAGTGATATTTTACTGTTTTGAAAAAGTATTAATTAGACATTTGAGTTGGAAATTATATGATGTTCTTTCGGAAAAAAGCCCCCTATTTTATAGCACAATTTCCGATGGTAAGTAAAGTCCGATAAAAAATAGGAAAATGTTCTAAAAGGATTTTCTGGGGTTAAAATGCCATAAATTATAGGAGAATCTCGCCTAAAAAAAAGAAGAAACTAAGATATATTTTTCTCAGTGTACGTTTATTTTAGGTTAAACAAAACTAAAAAGAAATTATCCTATTATTATTATATATTGTAATTATTATTGTGTATAATTATATAATGTGTAGTTAAAGATTAAGGATCCATCGTTATACTTTAATCGTTCACAGGAACTTCGTGAATTTAAAGATTATATTCACGTGCCGCGTTCACTGATTCCTCAGTGAAATCCAAGCAGGGCACTGATTCATCACCTGATATATTTTCATTGATAGAATCAGTGACTATTTCACTGATTCAGGCTTAGAGAGTATATATTAATATATAATATATATGTATATGATATAATATGTACTAAACACAAAAGATGTATTTTTTATGCTCTACCATTTTTATTTGAAATATATTTCAAAATTTTCATTATTTACAAAAATAAATGGAATAGACCATGATTTTAAGGTTTTTTTAAATGGTTTTCATCATTAAATTCAAATTTGCGCCAATTTTCACTATGATATTCGTAATCAGCGCATCAAAATACGCACGGAAAAAAATGAAATGTCTGCTACTGCTAACTGCAGTTAGCTGTCGACTAGTAATTGTGATTGATAAAAAGTTTGCTGAGAGAGTTAACAGTTTGCCGGGACAGTTAAAAAATGTTAGCTGCAATCGAAGTTGAAAATTTGCATTGGATTCCTTAGCGTATTAAGAGTTGTAGCTAATCATTTGGTTGTTGCTGCTAAAACAGTTTACTCTCCTAGAAAATCTCAAAATTCGTACTCGTAGCTTTTAAAATTTTGCGCTGATATGTAAGAAGTTAGCAACGGTTGCTAACGGCTGCTTAGACATCCCGCGTTTTCTGTGCTGCTCACGCGCACAAAGCGCGACTAGTCAGATATTGTGCTGTAAATGGTAAGTTGTACACCTGTCGCGTTGTTTTAAATTTAATTTATAAATAATTCGACGATTCGCGTTAATTTATAATGCAAATGACTGATTTGTAACTGATCTCTGAAGATTGTATTGTAGATTTTGTAATAGGTTATTTATTGTGCTATTTATTATCTTCTTACTGAGGTTATCTTAATTCTAAGTGTTGTATACTTGTACAATTGAGAGGCCGGAGATGCCTCGCGGCTGAAGTATGAGCGACGTTCAGAAGCCTCCCCATTCTTAAGCGAAGAATTTTTGAAAACATTATATTGAACTGGCAAGTAAGTCGCTACTGTTCCCGGTAATGTTTCTACTTGTAGCTATAATTTCGGTTATCAAAGCAGCTTACGTTTTATTCTTATTCTTGAAAAAGTATGCTGTGATTAAGGTTAGAAATGAATCAGTTTTTTTTGGGTTTTTAATTTTGCAGGTTACGATATGTCGCAAGAAATTAGTTGTTTTGATATAACTTGTCAGCAGACTTTTGTGAGTACACAAGCCGGGTTACGAGATCATTTTTTTCATAAGCACCCAGGTGTAACTGTATTTAAATGTAGGTTTGGAAGTTCAAAATCAATGATTTTGAGTGCTACCTCTATTTGCAGCAGTTGCTAATAAAATTAACTAGTACTTCAAACGCTGTTAGAACAGGAAGATAACACGACCGATAGGCTACTGCTCACAATCGTTGTTACCAGTGCTAACGTAAATTAGCTGGCATCGCTAAAGTACTGTAGCGAATAGACGTTAGTATTAGCAGCTAAGACATTCGCTGTCCATATATCAAGTAACTTTCTTAGCTGCAGTAGCGAATATTTAGCTGATGCAGCTAATTATTTTTTTCCGTGCGTAAGTATACACAGTTTCAAAGAAATCGGAGGTCAGAACTATTCGGAACTTTATCCTATATTTTTTTTTTAATTTGAGAATAATAATTCCCACGTCTTCAAATCATTATTTATTTTTAAGGTTATTTTAGCATTCAACTGGGAAATCTTAGCAGCTTCAACTTTCTTTTAACTTTCAATTTTAAATGCGGTCAAAATAAACTAAATAATAGCAAATGTACAAGGAAATGTAATGCTTTAGTTATTCCATCCAATCCAGCTTTTGCAGTTATTACACTGATAGAAAGAAATGGCTGTTACAACGATATTTATGATTAATTTAACCTTACCTTATTGCTGGCATAGATACAGCAATATGAGATTGGTATTTTAACCATCCGAATATAACTGAATAAATATGAACGAATCGACCATATTATTGGTTGCTATGGAAAAATGTATTGTTCGCCTTCCCATATTATATTTCTGATTCGACCAGTTTCACTTACAATATTTTAATTCTTGTATTCAACATCCTGCGTTGTTCAGAGAGACATATTATTTTATAAATACAATTATAAATTCTCAACCTACAACCGAATGGCTAAAACTCCCGAACCATTTCTATCATTTATTTCTACTTACGCAGAAATAAATAAATAATTTATCGGAACTCTATCGTGCCATTCCTAATTTGAATCAAGTTTGAAACCGGCACCAGTTTGAGTATCGGACCTTTCTTGATTTTGGTCATGAAATAATGCCTATCTCGCAGTAAGCGACATTCGCAGATGCATTATTGGTGTACTATGTGTGGAGCAGATCTCCGTATCCTTATCGTCGGATGTCGAGCGATAAGCGGCTTGGATGGAGCCGAAATTTTAAGTTATCGACAGGGGTCTGGCAGAGCTGCGTATGGGTGATTCGCTTGAGTTAAGCCACTCAGAATCTCAAGTATTCAAGAGCCTCCCCCATCTTTCTTCTCGTTTCTCAACCTCTTTTATTTCAGCTCGACATACCTCGGACCCATCTCGCTTCGTAGCTTGGACGATACTCGGCCATGTATCCATGAGGATTTAGCAATACCGACGCGTCGACGGCTCTCCCACCGCCAGCATCCACTGCCACTGACACATACAGCCATCCCTCCAACTGCCTGGCGCCCAACAAGCAAAGGGTCCTAGGTCGAGCCGTCGAGTCAGTCGGTCGACGTGAGCCGTGCATGTCGCAAATATATACATGGTAGACTATATTCACGTTAGTCTAGCAACGCGTTCTGATATAAAAATCTGTGATAGTTTTACGAAATAGGTGAGAAGTAACCCCTTTGAGTGTTTATTCTGTAGATCTCTAGTAGAATTGGCCAAATTGTACTTATGGATCAAAGATTTTAAATATTTGATTAAAATAAAAAATATGAAAGTCTATTGAATAAGTTCTTAATACTGTTATAATGAAAGATACCTCAAGTTGTAAGGAGAATAGTTTCTAAAAGTCAAATGAAGGACCACAACGGGGTGATGTGCTAGTGCTAGTGAAGTTAGAGTGATGGCCGTTTAATGGATAACGCCTGACGCTAGACATTTCTTGGAGAGTAAGTACATAGATGCTTACCTTTTCGTGATTGTGACCGGTGCGCGACATGGAGTGTAATTATTTAATGAGTAAAAGTTTAAAAAGTGTCTTTCACGGCTAATGGTGTATTCTCCGTAAATGTAAAAATGTCGGAAAATATTATTAGTGGAGCTTATATATACCTCTGGGAAAATGATAGTGGATGAAAACAATCTCTACTCCATACTGATTGGATCTTTAGAAAAGGATTATTGAGAAACTTCCTTCATTGGAGCACTATTTAAAAAGTGAAGATAATAGTACTCTCAATAAACTATTAAAGTCGCGCAATCTAGATTCTAATGGGGGTTTTCTATATTCAGAGTAAGAAATCTCGGTTCAAATCTAGAAATCGTTTTTCACTCGTTTTTACACTAGAGAAAAATTGATTCCAATCTAGACTGTAAAAAATTTCGTCATTTAGTCCACAAATTCTTAGCAATGTAATTTCAAAATAATAGTGTAAATTATTGCCATCATATTTGCCCCCGTTGTTAAAAAAATCCTGGACACCCAAATGTTTCATGTAATTTCTTGATTAAGTAAACCTCTATTCTCGTATGCTAGCTCAATTATGCTTTTAAATGCTTTTAATTGTAGCTATATATTATCAGAATTTAGTGCTCAATTATACTGCTATCAAATCACGCTACTGCGAAATTTCTAACTTTTTAATTTTTCTAAATAATCAGTGGCACCCCTGGCTTAACGTTAAGCTAACATGACCATACTCAAAAATACATGAAGATGTGGATTAAATTCACTTTTTAATGCATCAGAATTTAGTGCTCAATTACTGCTCTCGAATCACCCTACTGCGAAATTTCTAACTTTAATTTTTTTAAATAATCAGTGGCACCCTGGCTTAACGTTAAGCTAACATGACCATGCTCAAAAATACATGAAGATGTGAATCAAATTCACTTTTTAATGTATCAGAATTTTGTGCTCAATTACTGCTCTCAAATCACCCTACTGCCAAATTTCTAACTTTAAAATTTTTCTAAATAATCAGTGGCACCCCTGGCTTAACGTTAAGTTAGCATGACCACACTCAACACCAAAAGTTTGGGACCCCTTTCTTTAGCATTTTTTTCAATCCAAAATTGATTTTTAAATTATGTTTCAGCGAAAACGGTTGGTCCCACATAAAAATTTGTTAAAACAAAGTTTTAGAGAACTATATTTTCTACAATTAGTGTCATTGTTCTACTACGCTACATAGAAAAATGCCAAAAGTAGAATGCGGCAGTTACCAAAAACTTGTTTTTCTGCATGTACTTACAGTTTTGAACGTTCCAATGAACGATAAGAATTTTTTTTAAATGGAATTTTTTGTGATATTCATGTTCAGAGCGCATAGTATATACGATCTAGTGCAAAAAATACCAATTTTTTTTATTTCCTGCCCAAAAACTACCCTCATACAAATATCACCTGAAATCGGCCATTTCATATCAAGCACGTAAATAATAAATTTTTTTTAACTTCTAAAAAATAAGCTGAGGCAAATACAAAACGATTGGGGTCCCTAAGAAAGGATGGAAAAAATTGGGTAAACTACCCTTGTACATATATGTCCTAAAATCGGCTATTTCTTATCAAACACGTAAATGATAAAATTTTTTTCAACCTCTGGAAAATAAGCTTTGCCGAGTTCGAAAAGATTGGCGACTTTTAAAAAAGGGGGAAAAATTGGGTAAACTACCCTTGTAGATAAATGTCCTAAAATCGGCTATTTCATATCAAGCACATTAATAAAAAAAAAATTTTAACCTCTGATAAAAAAATTTGTGTTGTTGCGGAAGTAAAAATTATCAGTATTAAACATTTAATTCATGTATAATTCCACGTGCTCATCATATAAGAATGCATTGGTTTTATGTCAAGAATCACTTTTTAAATTTTTATTTTAACTTTAAATTTTGAGAACCCCTCAATCAGAAAAAAACGATTTTCACGAAAGTGTCTGTCTGGCGTCCGTGGAGACGGCAACTCTCAATAAAATTATCGGATTGGATTAAGCTTTTGCATCCTTTATCGGAGCCCAAAAATTAGGGACAATTTCGTTAACCTGTCGTATCCGACAAGATACCCTCAATAAAAGGGTCAGTTTCTTCTTATTTTCTTCGATTAAATTTATCACTATTGTGTATAATAAAAATACTTGCCTTTCTTTCTTTTTTGCGTATTTTATGTATAATATTTAAAGATTTTTAAATTCTTTAAATATTTGAATACAATTGCATTATTTGCGATATAAGAGTTTGAAATTGTCTACGAGGACACCTGTCGACAACGTATCCTATCTGATACGCGACTAGTGAACCTCCGATAATGTAGGCAGTGACAAAAACTTCAAACTCGCCTAATTAATTTATATATCATAGTGATAATTTTAATCGAAGAAAATAAAAAGAAACTGACCTTATGCCAAAATAACGAAAAAAGAACAATTATTGTTAATCGTAGCTCAACAGCCGACCGCATGAATTTGAAGCGAGGAAGTGGGGGCACACCGACACGCCGCATTTTGTTGTGTGAGGCTCCACACGGAACAGTGGTGATAGGCGAAAACGTCCACGATCTGCAAAACTAACTCGAGTCTTGAAACAGTTGGCATATGTGGCAACGTTGCATTGTACACTTGTTCATTGTAAGTGAAATAACGAGTCACAACTTACTGTAAATTTCCTAATTTTAGTTTGATCGAAGAATTTAATCGGGATAATAAATAGAGATTCATGAGCACTATGAGCAATCAATAATGCTATTTTTCATTTATTAAAAAAAGTTTATTTGAAAATACAAAGAATGCTCTCATTTTTAATTTTAGTCGGATACGACAGGTTAACGAAATTGTCCCTAATTTTTGGGCTCCGATAAAGGATGCAAAAGCTTAATCCAATCCGATAATTTTATTGAGAGTTGCCGTCTCCACGGACGCCAGACAGACACTTTCGTGAAAATCGTTTTTTTCTGATTGAGGGGGTTCTCAAAATTTAATTCAACTTTCTTACTTTTTCAACAACGCATTACACTCTGGGTATTAATTTAGTTCATTGTTTATTGCTTGTAAATATTTAATAAACTTATTTGCTTATAACTTTTGTTTATTCAAAAATATCAATAATTATTCAACTTTCATGTACTTACAGTTTTGAACGATGACAAAATTTTTTCTTTCAAAACAAAATTAATTATTATGTTTATATTCAGAGCCTTACAAATATACAATCTGTTATTGAATAAGGTAAATGTACCAATCGTTGCGCGGTTAAGGAAAGCCTTCGAAGATTATTGAATTTAATTACAGAAAAATAAAATTTTTCGTCATATTAATCGAATCACATTTTGAAAGACACTTTTGATTTGTATTGCAAAGCTTATTATTCTGAAAATTTTCAACAGTTATTAACAAATAGTCGAAAATATGAAAAAATGCGTTTGGCCCCGTCTTTGCGCAAGAAATTTATTATTGTATTATTTATTGTTATATAAGGGTTATCACAAATATAAATCAAAAACTTTCAAAATTAATGTCAAATAAATTGATATAAATACTTAAATGCGAGAAGAGTTCCATTTGCATAAAAAATAAGCACATAGTCATTTTATGAACTACGATTTGAACATTCCGGAATATTTTATTTTTTAACATTTTTGAGTAAGCATTTACATTAAAAATTTGTTATGAGAGATGAATAATAACCTTATGTTCAACGATATCTTCAACTTGAACACAAAAATATAAAGTAATTTTCTTAATTTTACGTAAAATATGCTCGACAGCGTAACGACTGGTACATTTACCTTATACGCTACTTTTTATTTTGATGAAGAAGAAACCAATCATTTAGTTTAAAAAAAAAAATCTTCTTATCGTTCAATGAGCGTTCAAAACTGTAAGTACATCAACTTTCTTACTTTTTCAAAAACGCATTACACTATGGACATTAATTTAGTTCATTGTGTACAGCTTGTAAATTTTTCATAAACTCATTTGTTTATAACTTTTGTTTATTTAACAATATATATCAATATTCAAATATTGTTGATGTTCTTAGTTGGCTTTAGGGTCCAGGAAAAAATGTAACTCAAAGTTTTATATTTTCAAACGTTTCGACTCAGATTGGAGTCCTCATCAGTGAGAATTTATTTCTATAAAAAATACAAAAGGAAGAGACTTAAAAAAATTGCACGTGTTTTCTCACTGATGAGGACTCCAATCTGAGTCGAAACGTTTGAAAATATGAAACTTTGAGTTACATTTTTTCCTGGACCCTAAAGCCAACTAAGAACATCAACAATATTTGAATATTAATACTAAGGGTCGATACAAGTCCTGTTCCACTATTATTATATATATCAATAATTATTCAACTTTCTTACTTTCTCAACAACACATTATACTCTGGACATTTTGCAGTTTGTGAAATATGTCGCTGATGATTTAGGTAAATGAAGTTCGCAACATTGCTGCAGCAACGAAAAAGTGAAATTCCAATTTTTGAAAAAAAAAGGTTCTAGTCATTCAAATCTATTTTAATCGAGTCTAAATGGCAATATAGCACGAAAACAACCCTTCCGCAAGCATTCCATCTCCTAAATATCGAAAATCGTAAAAAAAAAAAACCGAACTAAGCTCGATGCCTAAAATTTTATAACTGAATATTGTAGGATTTAGTGCCAATTGACTACAAAAAAAATTTCATCCCCATAAATAGCGGGGATGTTAGTCGTTTCCAACCCGAAATGCCCAAAACTGTGAATAAAAAATGTAGAAAATTAAAATAAGCTTGATACCTAAAAGTTTAGAAGTGGATATCGTAGCACCTAGAGTCAGTTACTCAGGAAAAAATTTTCGTCCCTATACCTGGCGAGGTTGTTTGTCGTTTTCAAACGCAAATGCCAAAAAATCTGAATAAAAAATTTGTACATTCACATTAAGCTCGATACTTAAAACTAAGAAAAAGGTAATATCCAAATTCCATTTTGCAGTTAAATTATACGACATAGAGAAAAAGGTTTCAATAAAAAAATTTTACTACAAAAAGATCTATAAATTTCTATTTGAACGTTTTTCTAAGAGATCTATATTTTTCGTTTTTAGTTTAAAAATCCGACCGCGAAGTGCGATTTTCGTGAGGAGAATGTGTTCCTTTAAGTTGATAGTGCTTTAGGTAAATTAGATTTTTTTTTAAATTTAAAATGAATAACAAATTTAATTTCATATAATCATAACAGTTTATTACATTTCTTGTACAGATTTTATGGGTTTTGATTTATTCTCAGTTGTAGTTTTAGGCATTCCAGCCTTTCACAGCGTTGTGACATCTCGTTATTTCACTTAGAGTCAAGTGTACAATGCAACGTTGCCTCATATGCTAAGTGTTTCAAGACTCGAGCCAGTTTTGTAGATCGTGGAGTTTTCGGCCCCCACCAGTGACCAGTGTGCATCCTCACAAAACTAAACGCGGCTTGTTGGTGTGCCTTCACTTCCCCGCTAAGATTTCACGCTATCAGCTGAGCCAAGATTGAAAATATATCTTTCGACTCCGTGCAAAAGAGGCTCGAAGCAGGCGACAAATATAAAATAACAAAATATATCATTTAAAAATTTACAGTTCTTGTTTAAATAGTTTTGAAAACATGCACCTAAAATGAATATCTGATAAATGTTACGTATATCAAAATCTTTGGAAAATATTCTATTTGTATAGAATGTTTTTTAATGTTTCCTTATATCGAAGAAATCTGTGTAAATTTATATGCATTGTTAAAAAATTCAAACCCTTTATTTTTTGAACTTGAATCTCATGTATAATAATATCTTTATATAAAATATTTTCCACATAATGTTCTAATCAAAGGAGTGGATCTACGAATATAGATAATATTGAAATCGATATTTTGATTAGAAATTTTAAACATTTATTGACTTTTTATTTCACTAGAAAATAATTTTTCAAGTTTTCAAATAATCCCAAAATTTTTAAAAATCTATCAGATATTCATTTTAGGTGGATGTTTTTAAAAATATCTGAAAAAGAAGTGTAATTTTTTAAACGATATATATAGTTATTTTTAATTTTTCGCCTGCTTCGCGTCTCTTTTGCATGGAATCGAGAGAAACATTCTCTTCTTCTTCTTCTTTTGTTTGTGGCGTCTTGCAAATCTGCAAATAGCCATAACATACATAATACATAATAATGTAAATGAATAGACGTTAGAGATCGGTTCATAGCCATAGAGCAATCAAGCGATAGAAGCAGAGACAGATATCAATCGTAACGAGTATCCAAGTAACATGGTTATATGTAGACCACACTAAGCAACTGCAAGGTCCCACGTAGACGGCCCGCGCAAGCCCACAGGTAGGAAGTAGGGGACCGTCCAGGAGGGCCAAATCAACAAGCCATGTGCCGCAAGCCCTTGCGGTATCATACAGCAACTTATGATTCAAACTAGGGTAGTCTCACATACTCAGCCACATTAAAGTAAATTTAAGTAAATTAAGGCCAGTGGTCAGCCCATATCAGGCAAAGAGCATTAGCAAAATTGAACAAAAAAAAAATATTTACAACCTCAATCTAGGCCCAAACACCATGTACACCAGAGAAAGCGGAACTAAATTAAGATTAACCTAAGATTAAATAAGAACTAACGAATACGTGCTACGAACTAAGGTGACCTCCGGAGCTAATTCACTATACCCCCAGTGTCCGACGCAGGAGGCGGCAGTGCCGACGACTCGTAGCCCTGTAAAGCCGAGTTATTGATTATTCTGTCCAACTGAGAATCGTAGGAGCGACTAAAACTAAGTAGGGACTTTGCAGCAGTAACAATTGATGGCACGCCTGAACCCGTAGAACCCAAAGAGTCCAAGTGCGAGGCATCGACATCCGCCGCCAGAGGTGACGGGTGCGATCTTCCGGATCCGACCCCCGAAACCACCTGCGGCCTGGTAATGCCGCGCACAGTCAAATTGATCTCGGCTTCCCTGAAACTACAGTTGTTCCAAAAACAATGCCTCATGATCTCAAATTCGTATTTATACATTGGACAGTCCCTAGAGGAAGCGATGTGGTCCCCAAAACAGTTGGAGCAATGGGCCGAACGTGGGCCATTCGGACAAGTCTCCGTACGACGGTGACCTGGACAGTACTCGCAGGTGGCCTTGGATGAGCGGCACAGATCCGCGACATGCCTAAACCGTTGGCATTTGAAGCATCTACGCGGAGCTGGGATAACAGGGGTCAGCGCGCACTCAAATCCCCTCACGAAGACAAAACGGGGTATCTCGCGGGTAGCCAAAGTAAATTCTATAGTATCCGTGAGGGAGCCATCCTTCTTCGTCCTACGCCGAGCCGAGGTGATGATATCTTTAGAACTCTGATCCAGGCGGTCGATAATCTCCTTCGGGGAATATTTCGGCTCCACATCCCTAATAAAGGCCTTTTTCTTGAGGAGGGAGGACGGAATGAACAGCTTGTAACCTGCCATTTTAAGATCAACAGAAAGGATAAGCGAGTTCGCGTCCTCTCTGGCATTGCAAATAATTTTGCACTGGTTCAGACCATTTCGTCGGATAACTCGCTCCCCCACAATAACCTCGTCTATAAGATCCGCAAGCGCAATAAAATCGTATTTACCCAGGTTCCTCCCGGGAATGGTGCTCTCCATGAGAACAATAAATGGAGCAACAGCAGATTCAGGAAACAGCTGGTCTGTGAGATCCCCTTCCCTAGACCATAAAAGATCGGACTCCTCAGTGACAGCCTCAGACAGTAAATGCATGGAGTTGTGAGAAGCATGGTGCGAAAGAAGGGCACCAGACCCCACCGAGGTGGGAGAATCAGGGGATAGTGGTTTCGTCCTCTTCATACAGCTCGCCAGAGGACCAGAAGGAGGTGAGGATCTGTCGCGTTTCATGGAGTCAGTTCCCGTAACCTGCTGTATATGAAAAGCTCGAGCCGCGTCCAGTACCCCTCCGAACTGGCTACCGACCCTCTCAGTTCCGACCCCAGGACATCCAGCTCCCCTTTGTGGTAGGTAACCCCATCCGCGTCCACGGCATGCACCTCGTCGCGATACGACCCCCTTCCCTATCCGAGAATGAGAGCCCTCCGGCTGTGACGTGGTGCCCAGTACAAGATTAAAGAGACAGTACAACAAGCAGCAACAATAACCGATCATCAGGTCGGAAAGAGCAGCCCGTATCAGCAACCACTGATAGCCGTAATGATCCCTACTCCCAAAAGTAGAGAGAGTAAACACGTAAAACGTAAAGCTATAATTGTATGCAAGACACAACTGAGCTGTGAGACAAATCATGTATAATAAATAATAAATTAGTTAAATAAATTGTAAGCTTACGGTAAACAGCCAGGAGAAAGAACCCAGAATTTAGATATAAGGGAATTTACCAAATAGGGAGATAAGCATGAATCAAGGAAAAATAGAAGAGAAAACAAGAAAAAGGAAGGAGAATAAAGTTTTAGAATGGAAAGCAGGCAGCGCAAGCAAGAATTAATGTCAAATTTGAGACAGACCGTTAATATAGTGAGTCTACACAGGGTTCGATCTGATGTAAATAGAGATGACCTTTGCAGGTAAGTTGGCGCCAAAATGAACTAAGCACGTGATCAAGCCACGCTTCGTAATATAATCCAGCAGGAGCCTCCAAAAAATATGTCCCAACTAGCAGATCAATCAGCTTCCCAAAGTAAGCGGGACTCTAAATAGACGGTCACCACCAGTTCAACTGGACAATATTAGGCCTTCCAAAGCTCCAAGTGATGTCCTCATAGATCTCAAAGAGACGAGTATGGCGGCTACGTAAACCTGTAGAAGGCACGCCAGTCAGATTAGATTATGCGTAGGCTTTATCCAACAACCACTAGGCACATATCGAGCCACAAATCACTATCAGTTGATTAAGTAACCACAAAGGAACAAGACTGTAGGTACAAGCTACAAGCCACGTTTAGTTTTGTGAGGATCCACACTGGTCACTGGTGGGGGCCGAAAATTCCACGATCTACAAAACTGCCTCGAGTCTTGAAACACTTAGCATATGAGGCAACGTTGCATTGTACACTTGACTCTAAGTGAAATAACGAGATGTCACAACGCTGTGAAAGGCTGGAATGCCTAAAACTACAACTGAGAATAAATCAAAACCCATAAAATCTGTACAAGAAATGTAATAAACTGTTATGATTATATGAAATTAAATTTGTTATTCATTTTAAATTAAAAAAAAAATCTAATTTACCTAAAGCACTATCAACTTAAAGGAACACATTCTCCTCACGAAAATCGCACTTCGCGGTCGGATTTTTAAACTAAAAACGAAAAATATAGATCTCTTAGAAAAACGTTCAAATAGAAATTTATAGATCTTTTTGTAGTAAAAATTTTTTTATTGAAACCTTTTTCTCTATGTCGTATAATTTAACTGCAAAATGGAATTTGGATATTACCTTTTTCTTAGTTTTAAGTATCGAGCTTAATGTGAATGTACAAATTTTTTATTCAGATTTTTTGGCATTTGCGTTTGAAAACGACAAACAACCCCGCCAGGTATAGGGACGAAAATTTTTTCCTGAGTAACTGACTCTAGGTGCTACGATATCCACTTCTAAACTTTTAGGTATCGAGCTTATTTTAATTTTCTACATTTTTTATTCACAGTTTTGGGCATTTGGGGTTGGAAACGACTAACATCCCCGCTATTTATGGGGATGAAAATTTTTTTGTAGTCAATTGGCACTAAATCCTACAATATTCAGTTATAAAATTTTAGGCATCGAGCTTTGTTCGGTTTTTTTTTTTTTTTACGATTTTCGATATTTAGGGGAT
The DNA here is from genome assembly GCA_030998225.1 of Diplolepis rosae. Lineage (NCBI taxonomy): Eukaryota > Metazoa > Arthropoda > Insecta > Hymenoptera > Diplolepididae > Diplolepis > Diplolepis rosae. The sequence goes on along the minus strand of JAPYXD010000729.1, from coordinate 707,956 downwards.
GGAATGCATGCGGATGGATTGTTTTCGTGCTATATTGCCATTTAGACTCGATTAAAATTTGAACGACTAGAACCTTTTATTTTTAAGAATGTGAATTTTACTTTTTCGTTGCTGCAGCAACGTTGCGAACTTCATTTACCTGATGATTTATCGATTGGAAAACGAGTAAACTAGTATTTGCATATTTTAAAAATCTCAAATAGTTGGGTTAACTTACTCCTTTCTTGCTGAAGAAAGACCACTTTTTTGTTTTTCTTAAAGTTCAGAATTTCTGGCATATTTTATTACTGAAATAATGCTTTTCTTGAGAAATAGTGCTTTTCTTAGCAGATTTTTAGGTTTTCGCTACGTGTAACAGAAAGCTAATATAATTTTAGAAATACATACATATTTAATACGAAAAGTGATTTGAACTCCCTTGAGTTTTGTTTTATGTCGAAACTGGAATTTACGAGTTGAACTAACTATATTTGTCAGGCTGCCGATACTAAGTAGACTTTAGTGCAAATGACGGTCTTTGCAGCCGCCGCACGTTCGCGAGACTTCCTGTTTGAAGGATGTTCACGCTTCACGTCAGGTTTCGTTCGATTCGCGGGAACGGAAGTTGATATCCAAGAAAGGGGGAATTATTGTCGTCGTAGAAGGCTGGATGACTGCAAAAGAATGGAACAAGATTAGATACTAGTAGTTTGTACTTTAGGAGTCTCCATCTGCGTTTTTCTAGGTATAACCCTATTCAATTTATTTATATGCCTCCAGCGCGTAAACTCGTTTTTACGCTGCAGTTGAGAGTATCGTAATGATGTGTATTACGATACAGAGAAACATAATGTGAAAATTGAACTGCGTATGCGCTTATTACGATACAGCAGAGCGTAATCTTATTATTCTTCTTCTTCGTACAGCTTTGGCACCGTACTGACAAAGCCTTGTCATTTGAACTGCGCATGCGTCTATTACAATACGCTACTACTACACAAGATCGATAAAATCAAAATGGCTGGAAGTATTCGCGAAATGTCAAGTGCGATGGGCGATAATCACGGCAATTTCGACCTTTTCAGATTGGATTCGAGTGTACGCATAAAAACTCGTATATGCGCTGAAGTCACATAAAATAGAATACGTGCCAATGCACACAATTCGGATAATTACGCGACTCGCTTAAACTGCTCGCAGAACTGATCGCGGCTCGGCTTTGTCTCGGCTTCGATCTCCTGCGACCATTGTCGCTCGTCGCGTAATAACCCTCATTATGCGCCTAGGCACATAATATACTATTACATATTAATTCCCTTCTGCGAAACGCGACATGTGTCTAAGAACAGATATCTCCGTTCGCGACGCCTTTACGTAAGAATGTTCGACATAAGTGTCTTATGTCACGGGATGAAATTTAATACACTTGTAACAATTTATTATTTTGATATAAACTTTTGTTTATTAACTTTACACAAATTTAGGGTAGGGTAGGGTAGTATCTTAAGGGCGTACTTTCCGCTTTGCTTCCAAAATAGCACTGGTGTATAAGGGCTGTATAGAGGCAGATGGGCCCTACGCAATGCATCGGAGGAAAATTAGGGGTGGAAGAACCAGGAGTGGATGGAAACAGACGAAAGTGAAAGCAGGTGGAAAATGTATGGAATGGATGCATCACACTTAATGAATGTCGCTGTAAATCTACTCAAAGGGTCATTAAAGAACGTTTAGAGTACGAACATAGAACACCGTTTTAATTATGTCAAAAGAAAATAATCCTTTGTTTGTTTACGAATCGGAGACAATTATTCTTAGTTAACGACGACCATTTTTTTATAATAATTTGAAAACCATACTGTATATATAATTGTCATCTTAGGTTCGTCATGAATCAGAGACTGTAAGATAAACTTTGTAAGACTTTTCAATTTTAATACGTACGATGATTTGAAGTTAAGAAATAAACATTTTCAAATGTCAGTAATTTGGCCCGTCTTTTTAACACACTATCTTGGTCTCTATTTATGACAAATATACCAGGCACTCAATAAACTTTTCGGAGAATTTTCAAAAATCACATTTTTGAAAATTACGTGTCTACACAAATTTTGAAATTGAAAAATAAGTATTTATTTTGAAAAGGATGCGTCTGAGAGATAACTGTTAAGGAAGAGATTTGTTGTGCTCGCCTAGCACAACTCAGCACAACTTTTCTTTTTTCGAAATTCGCATTTTTGAAAATTGTATGTTTGAACAAATTTTGAAATTGAAAAATATGTATTTATTTTGAAAAGGATGCGTCTGAGAGATAATTGTTGAAGAAGAGATTTGTTGTGCTCGCCTAGCACAACGCAGCACAACTTTTGTTTTTTTTAAATTCACATTTTTGAAATTTTTTTTTTTTTTTATTACTATTTTTTTTATTAAAATTTGAATTTCATTATTTTTATGTGCAGCACAATACTGTGTATACTTAAAGCAACCTAGCATAATTTTTCGTTTTTCAAAAAAACAAAATGGCGGTGCCGAGATTTTTTTCAAAATTTTATTTTTCTCAAAAACTGTTTGTGATATCGAAATTTAGTTTACGGCACGTTCTTTGATATATTAAGGGCTACCTAGCACAACTCTTTTTATCTCAAAAAAACAAAATGGCGGTGCAAGTCAAAAAATAGTTTTTTGGGTATTGTGGTTCGAGTTTTAATTTTTTCAAAAAAATTTTTGCTGCACAATGCAGCACAAATCTAGCACAATTCAGCACAACTTTCATTTTTTTGAAAATATAAAATGGCGGTGCCACCTTCTCGGACATAAAGGGCAAGTGATTATGAGGTCACATGGATTAAAGCCTACATCCTCATGCTCATTTCGTCTTACTTATGGTGTAAAAACCATATAAATACGGCGACAATTTTAATATAATTAAATATTTTGTATATTTTTGGGTTTATCTTTGAACAAAGATACAGTCTTGCAGGATAGACGCATAATTGTGACTAGTAGTATTTAGCTAATTTTTTTGTATTTTACACTTCCTCCTAGTTTCATATAGTGTACAACCTCCCGAATAATTGTGGCATTACAGCCTGGGAGAGACTCACTATTCAAGTGAATTTCTGAGAATTATTGATTTCTTTGTTTTTACCGAGGTTTTTACAACATGCGCTCAATCGGTTATATTCGGGCGAGTTCGATCACGGTCGATGATTTTCACTCCTCCGCGACCCCTCCGTAAAGCCACGAAATCTACAGTTGGCCGAATTTTTGGATTCTTTGGAATTGTGAGAGTGATTCCGAGAATCTTTTCTACTATTCCGAAGGTTGTATCTCAACACTAGAACTAACAGACCAGTCGAAAAGACTTGTGGTATATTTCATTGAAAATTTTTAAAAATGTTTATATATTAATATATTGTATGACTTTTAAGGGGGTCCTACCATGTAAACGCCGTTTTTCGAGGCGTTTTTTGGGATCTTGCAGAAGGAAAAGAATTCAATATTTTCCAATGCGGTTTTTTTAAAATTTTTATTGGTCCTTTGAGTATAAAAAAAAAATCGAAGTTTAAGAAATAAGTGTTATGCTGTAGCCACAGCACCCCTGCGAAATTACACACGATTTTGCAAAAACTGTTCGTCTGAAACACAAAAGGAAAAGTATTTTACAATCTGCAGACTTGCCGCTATCTTACGGTAATAATTCACATAATTATCTTTACAATTGTCAAAATGGCGGATCATGAAAAAAAATCTCATTTTTCGGTTTTTTAAGCAGATAAAAACAATTTTTTTATTATTTGTTTATAACAATTGGAAGCTCATCTTGTACCGAACGATAGCGACAAGTCTGCAGATTGTAAAAAACTTTTCCTTTTGTGTTTCAGACGAACAGTTTTTGCAAAATCGTGTGTACCATCAACCCACATACTTTTGGAAGGCCTAATTTCGCAGGGGTGCTGTGGCTACAGCATAAAACTTATTTCTTAAACTTCAATTTTTTTTTATACTCAAAGGACCAATAAAATTTTTTAAAAAAACCGCATTGGAAAATATTGAATTCTTTTCCTTCTGCAAGATCCCAAAAAACACCTCGAAAAACGGCGTTTACATGGTAGGACCCCCTTAAAGCAGAATATGAATGAATAGACAAATTAAATTAAATGTAATAGATAAAATAGATAATGAAAATAAAATAAATGAAATTGTATAAAATGCTGGTAGTTCTAGTGTTAAATAGCCGTACGTTTATGTACAAATTTTAGAAAAATTTTATTGTAATTAAATAGTTCACAGTGCAATGATGCAGAACTGGATTTACAAATTTGTCTTCAATACCCTGCATGGAATTTAGCAATGGCCATTCGAAACTGAATTTTTATTTCAACTAACTAAAAAATGATTTGTTGATTAATAATGAAAGAAAAATATAATTTTTCACTGTTTTAAATTTTGTGCTTGTATCGGCAAGACAAGTACATCAGATGTTAATAATAATAATTAATGTTACAAATTATACAAACATCGTCTAATAGAGGTTAAAAAGCTTAAAGAATTTATACACGGAGAAAAAAATTCTTGTATTATAGCCAATCGGATTTTTTATATAGAACTGACAAAATTTTTTTGCTGTCCCAACAAATCTCTAGTTTTCTTAAAAAATTTTGTTGCGACAGCAAATAGAGTTTGTCAGTTCTATATATTTTCCGTGTATTCTTGACCTTAAAGAGTAAAAAAAAAAAACAGAAATTCAAAAAAACAAATACAAAATATATCATTAATAAATCTATATTATTACACAACCTGCTTCAATAGGTTCAGAAACTTTTTTTTTCTATACATAAAAAAACACGAGCATGAAATAATTGCTCTCGTAATTTCTTAATTGCAATTTTGAGTATTTAACCTCAAACATTTTAAAGTTGAAAGATTTAAAAATGTGTTTTGTTGGACAAATATAAATATTTTTTACAATTGATTTTTGAAAAATTATTTTTACTCAAATTTAAAGAACTGGAAATCTTTCCGTAGAAAAAAGACACTCGACTGCGTTAGGATTCGAGCCCAGGTCTTTAGATTGCCGGTCGACTAACTTTATTTTATATTTTTCTTGCGTTATTAATAAAAATAACATTTTATGGAAAGTGAAACTGATTTTATTCAAGTTCTTGTTTAATAAATTATTCATTTTTTTATACAGCATTATTAGCAATGGAGTCCAAAGATTTGAAGCTTACTGGAAATTCTGCGCCAGAAATGGGAGATTCAGTCGAGGGTGACTCTGAAAACGGAGAACTTTTAAGCAAGCAGTCCTTCAAACAAAAGGCAACAGAAACGGTGATGAAGAATAAAATTAAAAAACTGAACCAAATACTTCGGTTGCCAAATTTTACACGCGTTGTTAACTCTAATGGAAAAATTGTCGCTCCGTCTTCAGAAATTTATAAAGAATTGTCTAACGCTATGGATAAGCAAAATAGAAGAAATTCAAAATCAAAAATCAAAATTTCACAAATCTTCCTTGTGTTTTGAACTTGAAAAATACAAAAATTTCAGAAAGTGGCAGTTTTATAACGGTTCATGCATTGTGTCCTGAATGTCCATGTGAATTTTTCGGTCGAATTCTCCAGGAACCCATAGAAGGAGAAACCATAATGATGGAGTGTTCTGTGCAAAATTTCGATCCATCTGTCAATCATAAGAAAAAGCGACCTCTGCAAGGCAAGTTGAGAACCGCAGTAGCTAATAAGCTTATAGAGAGAAACTTGCTGCCTTGTCAGCATAGGCGAAATGAGGCTCATCGTTTGATACAAACAGTGGGAGATGAAAGTCCACTTCAACTAAGCTGGAAATAAATTTTTGGAAAAGCAAAGCAGGAAGCGATAAATCAGCAGTTGGGTACCACTGGCTCAAATGTTTACGAAAATTTATTAATACTTGAGTATAGCGATAAATATGGAGGTGCTATTCGCAATATAGGACTTGATCCTCCTTTTGTACACTACTGGACCAAAGAGCAACAACTAATTTATGAAAAATTTCCAGAGATATTACAAATTGATGCAACAGGAAGTGTTGTAAAACCAATTGTTCTTCCAAATGGCGAAAAGTGTTCACATATATATTTATTCCAAGCAGTTGCGGAGATTAATGGAAAAACCATACCGGTATTCCAAATGCTCTCAGCGGCACAAACCACTGTAGCCATACTAAGTTGGCTACTTGAATTTCTACGGGTTGAAAGCTTTGAAAGCAAAATTATCAACTGCCATTGGAAGTGGTAAACGATTTTGATTAGGCTTTATTAGGCGCTGTTTCTAGAGTTTATAGTAGAGTAAATAGTCTGCAGCAATATTTAAATTTGTGTTTTAAAGCAATTCTTGGCGAAGAAGTGGACTTTCCAATCTTTATTTTATGTTTAGATGTTTGTCATTACACCCAGATGATTGCACGCTGGAAATGCTACCCGAAACATCAACCCGGTGTACGATCTTTATATATAAGGGCAATGTGCATTCTAAGTAACCAAGAAGATTTTCACGATTTTGAAGAAATTGCAATTGCAATTTTAACGCTCTCCCTCTCCAAAAACGGTAATGAAGGGAGTCTTGCTTTTAATAATAGAACCTTTTTAGTAAGAAAAATAAGAGGAATTAGCAATGATTTAATTGACGAAGTACTAAATAATCAAGATAAATTTGATACTCTTGAAGAGCATGATCTGAGTTTTGAAGAAAGTGAACAAATTGAATTTACTACACTGGGAGAATGGGTGCAACGTGTTTATGACAAAGTCATAATACAAATTGAAAATGAAGAAGTAAATGACGATGATGATGTTAACGGATATCAACTTCCTGCTTTTGGACAGAAAGTAAAAGTTCTCCTTTTTTACTTTCCTATTTTTACCGAAATAATTCGTAAACTACGCGGATACGGAACAGTAAATGCAACATCAGCTGCCTCAGAGTCTTACTTCCATGATTTGAAAAATCGCGCCTTTAGAGCCCTCGGTCTTCCTTTAAGATTAGATAAATTTATAGCAGGGCACATTTTAGAAATAGAAAAATTTTTGAAGGAAGCTGCAGCAGGAAGCACAGTCATAACAAAATATGGCAATGTAGAAGCAGTCATAAAAAATACAAAGATGTCAAGAAAACAAGTAAAAAAGAAGATAAATGATGACGAAAACTTTAAAACAATGGCGGAAGTAAACAAAAAATATATCTACAACGACAAGAAGAAAAATCAACAAGGCATTACTAAAAAAACAAATATTTCAGCTAGGGAAAATTATTCTGAAATTTCCAAAGCACGTACGAATGAAAACTCGACTCAGCACTGGGATGATGAAGTAATTGAACTAAATAATGAACACAACTGGCGAAATAAGAATAAAAAAATCATTGGAATGGAACAAGCAGCGATCAGTGATGAGTCAGAAGAAGAGGAAATATGCGCAGAAAGGATTAATTAATCTGAGTTACGGGATGATCTGGACGATGATGTTGAACATTCCTTCCTACTCGATTCTAGACCGTACCCTAGTGTCAACGGGGATGATCTTGAGAAAGATATTCTAAAAGTTGTTAGCGATTTTAAGGATTTACAAGAATATAGAAACAAGAAAAAACCGAAACAAAAGGGGGCGTTGTATGGAGAACCTTGTCCTCAATTTGAACCAACACAAAAAAAAATCACGTGGTTGCCTATTTTGCCAAATGGAGAGCGATGTAAAAACGTAAGAGAAAGATCCACAATCACAGTTTTATCGAACACATGTGCTTTTGACAGTTTATTACAACTTCTAAGCATGGCAATTATAACGCATGAATTTAATCAACCAATAATTAATGATGTTACGAGCGCCATTTTTACTTGCGCCAAAACTTTCATAAAATACAAAATAGGTGCCGCAGTTTACAAAGAACGTGCTAGGATTCTCCAGGATTCCCCCATTACTGTAAAAGAAATAAAGCAATATAAAAGACAAAGTGACAAATTAATGTATAACATTGTTAAAGTCAACGCTGAGTGTAATATAAGTGATCTTGCACACAGTCTTTTTTCGAAAACGCCTAGTTATGAAATTGAATATACTTGCACAATATGCAAGAGTAGGCAAATTAACACATACATAGAGGCACACATAGAACTACCAATTCTAAAAGTTTCTGGCATTAAAAACTTAAGGGATGCATTAAAGTTACCACCCACAAAAGAAAAAAGGTGTTGCAATGAAAGGCTCAGCATAAATGTGTGTTACGGTTCACATCTTTTGATTAATACAGACATAGGAATCTCTAATGAAGTATGTCTCTATGATATTCCAAAACGTCTAAAAGTTGACTCAAGTATTGAATATTAAGTCGCAGGATTCGTAGAATACCAAGGTTCATATGATCCAACCAAATCTGGCCACTACGTGGGATGTGTTTCGGTCGGAACATATTGGCTTCAATATGACGATCTCTCCTCATCAAAATCTCCACATCGGGTGGACAATGCAGAAAAAGTCGATCCACACATCCTTTTATATGTCAAAATGTAAATAAAATTATGTACATAATATATTGTTTTAGCGTTTTTTTTATTTATAATAAAAGTACATTTTTTAAAAATCACAAATATATTAACACGCATTATATACTAGTATTCTGATATTTATTGAACCAAAATCATCACAACCGTCAGCACCTTGAATATTTTGCTTTGCTTAACCTATATAACTTGATAAACGATAAATTCACAATGAATACACCATAAATTGAAAACCTTCCTTGATATTTTTTTAATGAGACAAAAATAACTAAGTATTTTTATGATAACGTCAAACAATAACTTGCTACAATCATTTACGAAACTAATAAATAGGACAGTCTATTCGAGTGAAAGGAATTATTGCTACACATGCGTCTATTTAATCCCATATTTAGATTAACGTAAAGGTATTTATTTCTATACCCAGAAATAATTTTTTACGAAAGAGAATTTTTTTATTGATTTTCAATATTTAATGTTTTTAGTATAAATGAAGCTCATTTCTATTGAAAAAAAACTTATAAAAGTATTCACCCTACTCTCTACATAAGATTAAGAATTATTTACAATTTCAATCAGTGAATCAATTCTTGCTTTACAAGTAGTCAAAAGTGATTGACTTGCAAATAATAATGATTGTCTATGACTCAAAAACTATTAAGCGTAAAACAAGAATTCAGCCACTATTCGTAATAATCGAGAATCCTAACTAACTCATAATTTAACTTTTGAAAATTACGTGCTTAAACAAATTTTGAAATTGACAAAAATGTGTTTATTTTAAAAACGATGCGTCTGAGAGAAAATTGTTAAGGAAGAGATTTATTGTGCTCGCCTAACACAACTCAGCACAACTTTTGTTTTTTTTAAATTCACATTTTTGAAATTTTTTTTTTTTTTGATTCCTTTTTTTGGATTAAAATTTGAATTTCATTATTTATATGTGCAGCAATATACTGTGTATGCTTAGAGCAACCTAGCACAAGTTTTTTTATCTCAAAAAAACAAAATGGCGGTGCTAGTCAAAAAATAGTTTCTTGGGTATTGTGGTTCGAGTTTTAATTTTTTCAAAAAAACTTTTGCGGCACAATTCAGCACAACTTTCATTTTTTTGAAAATATAAAATGGCGGTGCCACCTTTTCGGACATTTGCCCTTTACAAAATTTAAATCTAGTTTGATTTTCTATTCTTTCGATTTCTTGTTTGTTAGATTCTAATTTGATTTTAACTTAAGTATTTGGAAAAATTATTCTAAAATCTTTATTCATTCTAAATGCAGTGCCTTGAGCTTGGAAAAGCGGCCCTTCCTGTTTATTTGACATTTTCATTGCTCTCTGCACTCCCGGTCAGTTGCATAGGAATGCTCATTTCCTGTATATACTGGATTTTTAGAATTTTCTCACGAATTACTATTTTGCATTTGCTACTTAAAAATGAAAATAAAATATCTAATATTTATGTAGGATGTAACAAATCGCTGTTTAAATGTCCTGTTCTACACAAATATTAACAACTTAAACTTATGCAGGATGTAACAGACTGTTGCAAATGAAGTCAGAACTCTCATAAAATTCGAAAAATGTTGATAGTGTGGAATCAACTTCACAGACATACGGAACTCTACTATATCGACCTTATCAACCTGTGATTAAGAATGAACTTAACGTTCTTTTTATGACAAGATGGAATTTTCAATAAGGTTTTACAACTTGAAAAATATTCTCTGTTTGAAATTTAAAAAATTGAAATTGAAAGTAATATAAAGTGTTTATTAGAAAAAAATCCTTTTTAGTAACCTGTCCTAAGCATTACAAGCAAAATGCAAGTCAGTAAATTTGGGAGCTCCGTCAAACTCTCCAATGAATCCGGAACTGCACATTGTACCCATCAGCATTATGTGCCTATAGTTTTACAACCGGAACTTCCCAAGTAAATTTTTTACCAGCATTACCTTTACACGCCTTTACTTTTGAACATTTCAATTTTAACCCTCACAAAAAGTGCGCCTAGAAATATATCTCAAACGTGTGAACGAACACAGAGTCCCAGAAGTGTCAACGAAAAAGGTAAGTTTTAAATGTTTTTCTAAATTAATGGATCTATATATGTAATATATTTTTAAAAAGATTTCCGAGTTTCGAATATGATTTAATGTGATATTAATAATTTAAAGTAATAATTGAGCTCTCAATGTCGCTTTAACGTAAAATAAATTGAAATTATGGGAGTGTATCATGTTATAAAATATAAATCATTCTCTACATAAATAGAATATAATAAATAAAATAAATCTTTTTTAGACTTTGTTCAACGGTAAGTTTCACAATAATTTTATCAATTTGCATTTCAAGTAATCGAAATGCACTTTTATTTATTATTAAATTTTTCAATTTAATACATCAATTAATCATTCTCTTCTATTTTGAATTATGCTTTCAGACATCAATCCCATTCAAGGACACAAGAGAATCGATAAATATCCAAAGAGATCTAGTAACCCCTCCAGATCCCTTAAATATTCCCCTGTTATACAATTTAATAAAGTTAAATATTTTGCATACAGACAAGATTACTACACAGAGAGAAATTTTAGGTTTCACTGACCAAAGTTTTTTTGTTAAAATCGTCTTTACAAAAATGTTAAAGTTCTCATGACAATCATGGTAGTGGCTGTCATACATTGGAAAAGTGTTTACTTCAACTGCAGGGAACGTTACTGAGACCACGATTCTGGTACTTGAAATACCATAGCGCTGCGGTTATAGGAACCGCATATAGTATATGCGTATATAGTATATAGTAAAGCCGCGCATAGAGTTTAGTTAAAATGACTAAGTCTACGGACAGTAAATACCCAGCCAAAATTATTTTTAAGGTTATAGGTATGGTTCTCTTAGTTATCAAAATACAAATTCAATTTGATGAGAAAAAATAAAGTTTCACCGAAAAGATCTAAGAAAAATAATCCGGTATAATGATATTTATGATAACTTTCGTCGATTAAGTTAAAAAATTGTCACTTTTTTCATCATCATAAACTTTTTTTGACTGACTATAGTTTTGACAAAATACGACGAGACAGCAAAATTGGAACGCATTGCATTGTCCCCGAACAAAATCGTTTATCATTTAGAAAGAATTGTCAAACTATATTTATAATAGAATTATTTACCTGATAATGCTTGGCACGGTGAAATATAGTCCAGGAATCGAGAACGAGAATTGGCAGGATTCAACTTAGGCTGCATATCTTTCAATGAAAGTTATACTTGATTTGTCTAGCGCAACAGCGAACGCTGCGGTTGTAGTAACCAAAGGAGCTTGGCAGTACACATAAAGAAAATGTACGTGTACTAACCGTTGGGGTACGTATAAAGCTCATTCTAATCATCAACTTTGGTCACAACAACCGAATACACAAAAAAGTCCAAATTACTGTCATGATAACTATAAAAGTAGTAGCTTCTCTCAACTTTTTTGGTCAAGGCAACTACTGTACAAAAAATTTATGTGCTATGTGCACAGGAACCAAAGCCGATTTCTCTCAGTGTATATTTGCTATTCAAGTACCACTAGTAGGAAAAATATACTTTGACCTTTATCATCTAATTCCCCTTCCAATGCAACATGCAAATTCATCTATATTTTCCTATATTATTCCTAAATATGAATACCTACTTTTTCCCCAATCCAAAATGAAATTCACACCCTTGCGAGTATTGTTGGATTGCGTCGAATATCTCGGGGTGAAGTATTTATGTTTCAATGCACTCACAATACAGTCCAGTAAACAGCCAAGCTGCGAGGTGCAACTTCTTTCTCCTCACATCAACTTCATTCCAGGTGATTGTCCAATACAAACCATAAAAGCTATCATCGAAACTTGGAAATATGTCAACCAAAACCAGTGGATATATGTGTTGCAAAAACCAACGAATCTAACCATAATTTGCAAGGAAGACGAAAATCGAGTCATCGACATCATATTCTGCATCAAACTGGGCTGATACACTTAGAGGAGCATTGCATATTGACAAATATAGATTTATCGGAATTGACATACGCTAATAAAAAGCAAGATGACTTTGATGAAACCATAAGTAGGCGTATTAATGAACCCTTCATCGTCACACACGTTAAATGGTATACAATCTTATTAGGCATAGTAGGAGCTGTGTTGACACATATTGGGGAATTGCTGCAGATACTTCCGGTGCTTATTTTGGATAAAACTGACTATCACAATGAATTCCAAGGCACGCTGAAGGAAGTCACCGTGTATGCAGACAGACGATCATCAACTATTGAAGAAACATCTGAAGAAGCTGCTGCGCTTCAAGAAAATGAAACCAATATTTCAGTAGTACCCCTTCGACGGTCATCCAGAGTCAAATCACGTAAAAGTACCACTCCAATATAGTTCTTATAATAATTTATTGTGTAAAAATTTTAAATTTAAAAAAAAACAAAACTTATGATTCAATTTTGAAGAGGGAGGTGGAATATTAGAAATCTAAATGTCATTATCGAAATCTACGATTTTCATGTCTTTCGAGACCTAATTTTCTCATGTCATAGTTCAGGCGATTTAGTGAAATTAATAAACAATTAACCTGTACGAACCTGAGAAGTAGATATGGTGATGCTGATTTTGTTATCGATAGATTTCACTATTTTACAGTGAAAATCATCATTGTTTGATAAAAAATTCAATTTTGCAACTAAGGAAAATTTGTTTATAAATTTCTTAGTCGCTAAATGCATTTTTCCAATTGTTCCACTCAATTTTCATGACTTTTTATTACGTATATTGAAAGTGTATGAAAATAGCATTCATTTTTTTTAAAAAAGTTCAAGATTCATCAAGAAACAATGGATGAAGTTTTTGCTCAATTGTTCAACAAATTGTGACAATGAAAGCCCGCCGCCTAAAACATCTAAATTAATTCAAGAAATCTGCCCGCTTTGCGGGCACATTCTCATCCCGCCCTTCGCGTGCAGCTCGCAAGTTTGAGCGCGCCTTAAGCACGCGATTTGATCGTCGCGCTTCGCGCTCCGGAATTTTTGAACGTCGCGCTCGGTCTTGTGCTCTTCGCATACATTTTAGTTTATTTCTTATAATTTGGTACTGATGCTCAAACCAATTTTATAATAATATTACAGATGATGCGAATTACACATTTTCTCAAAGTCACTCAATTTCTTTTTGAATTTAAGTGAAACAGGAAATTCAATTTACTTAAGGCTCTACCAGCCTTAAGGAACACATTCTCATCATGACGCTCGCGCTTCACGCTCGATTTTCTGTATACATTTCAGTGACTTTTTAATAAATTATATGGTTAAAATAATTTATTTTCTTCCAAATCTCTCAAAAAGAAAAAACAATCCTAGTCTTTATTTGAGGAAACGATTTTGCAGAACAACGCTTATTTCGTATCTCACATATTTTGGTGAAAAAAATCGAATTTTTTACATTCTCATCATGGATGAGAAGGTATTGGTTTTATGTGAAAAATGACTTTCGAAATTTTCATCAAATCTTTACGTTTTGAGACCCCCTGAGTCAGAAAAACTGGTTTTTACGAAAGTGTCTGTCTGTCTGTAGTAGGTCGTGTGCGGCATAACTCTCGATAGAATTATCACATTGAATTGAGCTTTGATACACTTTATCAGAGCCGAAAAAGTAAGGACAAGTTCGTTAACCAGCCACATCCAATCAAAATTGAGGAATTGAGCACTACTTTTGTGTTTTTGAAAATAATTTGAATTGTAACATTTTTTCATAAGATGCATATTTTTCTTTTTAATTAAAAAAAAACTATTGAAAATCCAAAATTCAATTTTTTAACAATAATATTCGAAATACGAAAAAAAACGTAAGAATACAAAGTTTGTCGTTTCAAAAAGATCTACAAATTTTGTCTCACACAGTTTCTGATAAAAGATATATTTTTCGTTCAATTCCAAAAAATACGATTAAAATTAAAAAATTCCATTTTTTAGACAAAATATGTGAGATGCAAAAAAAACGTTTAGATGGAAAATTGTTTGCCTAAATGAGGTCTACAAATTCTCATTAAGACATTTCGGGACAGGATTTATATTTTATGTTTTGATTTTTAATAGTAAAAAAATTCGATTTTTTCACCAAAATATTTGAGATACGAAATAAGCGTTGTTCTGGAAAATCGTTTCCTTAAATAAAGTCTACGATTGTTTTTCCTTTTTGAGAGATTTGGAAGAAAATAAATTATTTTAATCATGTAATTTATTAAAAAGTTACTGAAATGTATACAGAAAATCGAGCGCGAAGCGCGAGCGCCATGATGAGAATGTGTTCCTTAAGGCTGATAGAGCCTTTAGTAAATTGAATTTCCTGTTTCACTTAAATTCAAAAAGAAATTGAGTGACTTTGAGAAAATGTGTAATTCACATCATCTGTAATATTATTATAAAATTGGTTTGAGCTTCAGTATCAAATTATAATAAATAAACTTGAATGTATGTGAAGAGCATTCTTACGTTTTTTTCGTATTTCACATGTTATTGTTATAAAAATCGAATTTTGGATTTTCAATAGTATTTTTTTTTAAATTAAAAAGAAAAATATACATCTTATGAGAAAATGTTTCAATTCAAATTTGTAGATCTTTATGTAGAAAATAATATTGTACCATAACGTTTTTTCGTATCTCGTATAATTTAAGTGGAAAATGGAATTCTGATATTGACTTTTTTCGAATTTGAATATGCTGTAACATTTCTAATTTTGATTGAATCAAAAAATGTTATCAGGATAATTTGTAGAGATTTATGAGCACTATCAAAAACCAGGATTGAAATTTTTGATTTTTTCAAAAAGTTATTTTCAAAAACACAAAAGTAGTGCTCAATCCCTCAATTTTTATTGGATGTGGCTGGTTAACGAACTTGTCCTTACTTTTTCGGCTCCGATAAAGTGTGCCAAAGCTCAATTCAATCAGATAATTCTATCGAGAGTTATGCCGCACACGACCTACTACAGACAGACAGACACTTTCGTAAAAACCGTTTTTTCTGACTCAGGGGGTCTCAAAACGCAGAGCTGGGTAACTATTTCAAATGAATCCATTTCAAATACCTATTTGAAATGCAAAATGCCATTTTCCATTTTGTATTTTAAATAGGAAGAAGAAAACCATTTTGCATTTTCCATTTTAAATAGGTTTTCAACCTATTTTCAACTTAAAATACTATTTTCTAGTTTTTTTTTGGTTCTGCCCTGGACAATTAAAAGCACATGTTGGCTTCCCGCCGGAGGAATGCTGCCATTGGTCAAAATTTGAGGTATGTTAAGTTGACGTAACCACATCGCCCAATCGAGTCCCCACCTATATCAGAATTGAAGGCTCATTTAAGGCTAATTTAATGCCATATTGCTAAATTTAATGCTCCTTTATTTTTTAAAAAAACAATGGGTTCCGCTGGCTTAACGTTAAGTTGACGTAACCACACGTTAAAATAACATTTAAACAAGTTAAGGCCTATACCAGAATTGAAGGCTCATTTAGGGCTCTCGAAATACCCCATTGCTGAATTTAATGCTCCATTATTTTTTAAAAAAACAATGGGTTCCGCTGGCTTAACGTTAAGTTGACGTAACCACACGTTAAAATAACATTTAAACAAGTTAAGGCCTATACCAGAATTGAAGGCTCATTTAGGGCTCTCGAAATACCCCATTGCTCAATTTAATGCTCCATTATTTTTTAAAAAAACAATGGGTTCCGCTGGCTTAACGTTAAGTTGACGTAACCACACGTTAAAATAACATTTAAACAAGTTAAGGCCTATACCAGAATTGAAGGCTCATTTAGGGCTTTCGAAATACCCCATTGCTGAATTTAATGCTCCGTTATTTAGAAAAAAAACAATGGGTTCCGCTGGCTTAATGTTAAGTTGACGTAACCACACGTTAAAATAACATCTAAACAAGTTATCACCTATACCACAATTTAAGGCTCATTTAGGGCTCTCGAAATACCCCATTGCTCAATTTAATGCTCCATTATTTTAAAAAAAAACAATGGGTTCCGCTGGCTTAACGTTAAGTTGACGTAACCACACGTTAAAATAACATTTAAACAAGTTAAGGCCTATACCAGAATTGAAGGCTCATTTAGGGCTCTCGAAATACCCCATTGCTGAATTTAATGCTCCATTATTTTTTAAAAAAACAATGGGTTCCGCTGGCTTAACGTTAAGTTGACGTAACCACACGTTAAAATAACATTTAAACAAGTTAAGGCCTATACCAGAATTGAAGGCTCATTTAGGGCTCTCGAAATACCCCATTGCTGAATTTAATGCTCCATTATTTTTTAAAAAAACAATGGGTTCCGCTGGCTTAACGTTAAGTTGACGTAACCACACGTTAAAATAACGATTAAACTAGTTAAGGCCTATACCAGAATTGAAGGCTCATTTAGGGCTCTCGAAATACCCCATTGCTGAATTTAATGCTCCGTTATTTAGAAAAAAAAACAATGGGTTCCGCTGGCTTAACGTTAAGTTGACGTAACCACACGTTAAAATAACATCTAAACAAGTTATCACCTATACCAGAATTTAAGGCTCATTTAGGGCTCTCGAAATACCCCATTGCTCAATTTAATGCTCCATTATTTTTAAAAAAAACAATGGGTTCCGCTGGCTTAACGTTAAGTTGACGTAACCACACGTTAAAATAACGTTTAAACAAGTTAAGGCCTATACCAGAATTGAAGGCTCATTTAGGGCTCTCAAAATACCCCATTGCTGAATTTAATGCTCCATTATTTTTAAAAAAAACAATGGGTTCCGCTGGCTTAACGATAAGTTGACGTAACCACAGGTTTAAATAACAGTTAAACAAGTAATCACCTTTAACAGAATTTAAGGCTCATTTAGGGCTTATTGAATTTTATTTGTTTAAACAACTTATTTTAAAAACGGCTCCTTGAGAAATTGACTGTTTAGATTGATTTTGTAAAGACAGTCATATATGTTCCGTATATCTCATGTTTTATTTTCTCATATTGTTTGTAATAAAAGTTTCAACAATATGCTCTCAAACAACTAGAAGCATATTTATATATATGTTATATATGGTTATACAAATAATGCTTTTACGGAGGTCCGATCAGCTGGCACCTCTAGCACATAAAAACGGTATGTATACATTGTACCATAGTTTTAGTTGCCCAAAGTTTCAATTGCCCGTAAAATCCCTAGACGTCACTATATTTGAGAAGCAGTGTTAGACGAAGATTATGAAAGGAATGTGTTGGCAAAAACTGCGAGGATTGCAAGATGCAGGATTCCTGTACATTTCCCTAAACCGCTCTCTACCGCCTATATTTGATATATACTTGCAATTTTTGCCAACGCATTCCTTTCATAATCTTCGTCAAACACTGCTTTTCAAATATAGGGACTTCTGGTGATTTTATGGGCAATTGAATCTTTGGGCAACTAAAACTATGGTACAATGTATACCTACCTGGTTTGTCGTAATGTTCAGATAAACATTCTAGTTTAAATTTTATATCTATTTTTAAACTTAACTGCTAAAATTCTTCTAGTAGAATATAACACTCAATATTTTTATAAGAATAAGGCTTGAAAACAAGAACTTTCTAATGTGCTACTAGAGAATCATATTTCAAATCGCAAGGATTTCAAACTCTGAAAATACGACCATAAATCTCCTACATGAAAAGGTACAAAAAATGGAAGGATTTTGAACGTCCCTTTGCCAGCATAAACTTATTCTTTCAGAATTTCGTATTAAAGATGCACGTAGAAAAAATAGTACGCAGATGTTGCGCAGTCGGACTTCCAAGCCTTTTCCAGGGTCGTGGTCAAGAGAGGACCATTGCACTGGACACATATGTTGTGCCTGAGAAAATTCAAGATTTTCTTTCACTACTAACACCCGCAGATAGCCAATTAGAAACAGTTTGAAAGTGTTTATGTAGAAAAAGGGCTAGTGTTGAGTATCAACGCTTTTCGGAAGAATTTTCGAGACTGGCTGTCAGTCGTTTAGCAGACACTCGATGCGCTTACTTGTTTCGAGTGATCTGAAAATTATATCATCCGCGAAGCACTTTATATTTTTACGATTTTACAAATATCAATTAATTATTAATGTTCTCAAACTGATAGTTTCTTTATTTTATAATTAAAGACTATTGAAAGAAATTTTAAATCTGGTGTCCGTTTGTTATTACATCACCTATCAAAATATAACTTATGAATAGTCACACAAGCAGTTAAATCATATTAAGTTAGGATTTAACAAATTTTCCACTACCCATAAAAACCTTAAAATTTGAAAAACTGACTATACCCGAATTTCGGGCTATTTTCGGGCTCTTGAAATACCCCAAAATCAATTTCGAAAAAACATTTTGAACAAAAAAAACTATTCGAGAATACTGGGCTATTTTCGGGCTCTTTAGAAAGGTCTATATCGATTTTTGGGCAGCAACCCTTAACATCAAAATGCACTCCTGCATGGCCATGGTGACACGACTTTGACTAAAAATCATCTTTTTGGGAATTTTATGGTCTAGGAATACTTTCTGATTTTCGGGCTACTCAAAAATGTCCATATCGATTTTTGGGCTCCAACCCTTAACTTAACTTTCGATGATAGGGATTGTGTTTTCATAAATGATTCTTGTGTATCTGAAAAGCCCGAAAATAGCCCGTAATTTTAGGCTAGTTTATACCACCGAAAAAGTATTTTTTTAAATTAAGGGTTGCTTGTAAGTGATAGGGGTTGTTTTTTAGAAATTGATTTTGGTGTATTTCAAGAGCCCGAAAATAGACCGAAATTCGGGTATAGTCAGTTTTTTAAACTTTAAGGTTTTTATGTACTGGAGGTGCTAGCTGATCGGGCAGTCAGCATCTTGCCACCTAAAATTTGGTTTTTTGATAAAAATACAAAAGACCAAAAATCGGCATTACCGCCACAAATTAGCCCGTAATTAGCCCAAAAATGTAGCATAAAGTAAATAGTGATATTATTTAGTGGAGGTGCCAGCTGATCGGACCTCCGTAAAAGCATTATTTGTATAACCATATATAACATATATATAAATATGCTTCAAGTTTTTTTAGAGCATATTGTTGATACTTTTATTACAAACAATATGAGAAAATAAAACATGAGATATACGGAACATATATGACTGTCTTCACAAAATCGATCTAAACAGTCAAATTTTCAAGGACCCGTTTTTAACATATGTTGTTTAAGCAAATAAAATTGAAAATTTGGATGGGATATTCAAAGAGCCCTAAATGAGCCTTAAATTCTGTTAAAGGTGGTTACTTGTTTAGATGTTATTTTAACGTGTGGTTACGTCAACTTAACGTTAAGCCAGCGGAACCCATTGTTTTTTTTTTCTAAATAACGGAGCATTAAATTCAGCAATGGGGTATTTAGAGAGCCCTAAATGAGCCCTGAATTCTGCCATAGGTGATAACTTGTTTAAATGTTATTTTAACGTGTGGTTACGTCAACTTAACGTTAAGCCAGCGGAACCCATTGTTTTTTTCTAAATAACGGAGCATTAAATTCAGCAATGGGGTATTTCGAGAGCCCTAAATGAGCTCTAAATTCTGCCATAGGTGATAACTTGATACTTTGCTATTTTTCGTAAAAGCATACTTTGTATAACCATAGATATTGAAGTATTTGTGTTTATTTGAGAGCATATTGCTGATACTTTTATTACAAAAAATATGAGGAAATAAAACATAAAATATATGGAACATGTATGATTGTCTATACAAAATCGATCTAATAAACATTTAATTTTTCAAGGAGCTGTTTGTAACATTAGTTGTTTAAACAAATGTTGTTTAAACAAGCAAAATTAAGAATTTGTATGGGGTATTTCGAGAGCCCTAAATGAGCCTTAAATTCTGGTATAGGTGATAACTTGTTTAGATGTTATTTTAACGTGTGGTTACGTCAACTTAACGTTAAGCCAGCGGAACCCATTGTTTTTTTTCTAAATAACGGAGCATTAAATTCAGCAATGGGGTATTTAGAGAACCCTAAATGAGCCCCGAATTCTGCCATAGGTGATAACTTGTTTAAATGTTATTTTAACGTGTGGTTACGTCAACTTAACGTTAAGCCGGCGGAACCCATTGTTTTTTTTAAAATAATGGAGCATTAAATTCAGCAATATGTCATTAAATTAGCCTTAAATGAGCCTTTAATTCTGATATAGGTGGGGACTCGATTGGACGATGTGGTTACGTCAACTTAACATACCTCAAAATTTGGCGCGCGATTTAAAATCAAATTAATTTAATTCGATATTGAATCGCGATCCAGTTTACAGCCGATGGCAGAATTTCTCTAGCGGGAAGCCAACACGCGCTGCTCGCGTAGGCAGCCATTTTTCGAAACACTGATTTTATTTTACTATTTAGTTATGCAGGCGTGATTTTGCGCCCAAAAAGAAGATCCATGGGGGACGCAATATTCAAAAAGCAATTGCTACTTAAAGCAAATGAGCACATCCGCAAAGAATAATAAATATTCTTAATGTAATTTTTTGTATTATTTAAAATCCATTTTGCATTTTGTACTAACCTATTTCAAATATAAATTTTGCATTTTTCATTTTAAATAGAAAATAGGAAACCATTTTCTATTTTGCATTTTAAATGGGTTTTTCGAAACTATTTTGTATTTTACATTTTAAATACATTTTGAGAACCATTTTACCCAACTCTGTCAAAACGTAAAGATTTGATGAAAATTTCGAGTCATTTTTCACATAAAACCAATACCTTCTCATCCATGATGAGAATGTAAAAATGTCATTGTACAGTCATTAACGAAAGGATTTGTAGGCATGATAAAATGTCTGTATGCATAAAATTATATTAAATATATTATTAATTAGTAAAAAATATATGATTGTTGAGATATATATTTTTCTAAAACATTTAACATTTCATGAAACGATAAAATTGTGTATATGGTTAATAAAATCTTTAGATTAAATTTACGATAGGAGTAGAAATGTAAATATACGTGTAGAAAATAAATTATCTTGCTTGTAAAATCCTTTTTTATTTTTTCACATCGAAACATCGAATAAAATTGCAACGAATTTCAGTTAATAAATTACACGTATTTCACTGCTCACTAGCAAAATTATTGAATTTTAAAAAATAGAAATGAATTTCTCTCGTTGCGAGGTATGAAATAAAAAAAAAAAACCATTAATTTATCGCAAATAGTTCCCGAAAAAAGTGCGACTTAAGCTGCGCCGTCGATTTTGAACGACAATCAATATTTATCAATCAAATCAATATTTTTTCAGAGTGCATCCAGCCTCTTCCCACCTTGGTACCGTGCGTCAGCTATCGAAAATCCGCCGCTCCGCTGATTTTGATGAATTTTTTTTCAGTGAATATTTCCACGGGGAATTTGTTGTTTACAGTTTGTAAAAGTACTTAGTCTACGAATTATCGACATATTTTTCTTTTTTTCGCTAGTCGTTAAATTTGTTGAACAATTGAGCAAAAACTTCATCGCACTGTGAACTTTTTTTTTTAAATGAAAGCTCTTTTCATACACTTTCAATGTACGCAATAAAAAGTTATGAAAATGAGGTGTAAATAGTAAAATAGTATATATCGATAAAAAAAACAGCATCACCATATCTACTTCTCAGGTTCGTACAGGTTAATTGTTTATTAATTTGTTTATAAGGCCATAAGTCATAAACTAACAAACAATCATTATTATTATTTGCAAGTCAATCACTTTTGACTACTTGTAAAGCAAGAATTGATTCACTGATTGGAATTGTAAATAATTCTTAATCTTATGTAGAGAGTAGGGTGAATACTTTTATAAGTTTTTTTTCAATAGTAATTAGCTTCATTTATATTAAAAACATTAAATATTGAAAATCAATAAAAAAATTTTCTTTCGTAAAAAATTATTTCTGGGTATAGAAATAAATACCTTTACGTTAATCTAAATATGGGATTAAATAGACGCATGTGTAGCAATAATTCCTTTCACCCGAATAGTCTGTCCTATTTATTAGTTTCGTAAATGATTGTAGCAAGTTATTGTTTGACGTTATCATAAAAATACTTAGTTATTTTTGTCTCATTAAAAAAATATCAAGGAAGGTTTTCAATTTATGGTGTATTCATTGTGAATTTATCGTTTATCAAGTTATATAGGTTAAGCAAAGCAAAATATTCAAGGTGCTGACGGTTGTGATGATTTTGGTTCAATAAATATCAGAATACTAGTATATAATGCGTGTTAATATATTTGTGATTTTTAAAAAATGTACTTTTATTATAAATAAAAAAAACGCTAAAACAATATATTATGTACATAATTTTATTTACATTTTGACATATAAAAGGATGTGTGGATCGACTTTTTCTGCATTGTCCACCCGATGTGGAGATTTTGATGAGGAGAGATCGTCATATTGAAGCCAATATGTTCCGACCGAAACACATCCCACGTAGTGGCCAGATTTGGTTGGATCATATGAACCTTGGTATTCTACGAATCCTGCGACTTAATATTCAATACTTGAGTCAACTTTTAGACGTTTTGGAATATCATAGAGACATACTTCATTAGAGATTCCTATGTCTGTATTAATCAAAAGATGTGAACCGTAACACACATTTATGCTGAGCCTTTCATTGCAACACCTTTTTTCTTTTGTGGGTGGTAACTTTAATGCATCCCTTAAGTTTTTAATGCCAGAAACTTTTAGAATTGGTAGTTCTATGTGTGCCTCTATGTATGTGTTAATTTGCCTACTCTTGCATATTGTGCAAGTATATTCAATTTCATAACTAGGCGTTTTCAAAAAG
This sequence comes from Diplolepis rosae, assembly GCA_030998225.1. Taxonomy (NCBI): domain Eukaryota; kingdom Metazoa; phylum Arthropoda; class Insecta; order Hymenoptera; family Diplolepididae; genus Diplolepis; species Diplolepis rosae. The sequence goes on along the minus strand of JAPYXD010000729.1, from coordinate 684,528 downwards.
AGACTGTGTCCACGATCACTTATATTACACTCAGCGTTGACTTTAACAATGTTATACATTAATTTGTCACTTTGTATTTTATATTGCTTTATTTCTTTTACAGTAATGGGGGAATCCCGGAGAATCCTAGCACGTTCTTTGTAAACTGCGGCACCTATTTTGTTTTTTATCAAAGTTTTGGCGCAAGTAAAAATGTCGCTCGTAACATCATTAATTATTGGTTGATTAAATTCATGCGTTATAATTGCCATGCTTAGAAGTTGTAATAAACTGTCAAAAGCACATGTGTTCGATAAAACTGTGATTGTGGATCTTTCTCTTACGTTTTTACATCGCCCTCCATTTGGCAAAATAGGCAACCACGTGATTATTTTTTGTGTTGGTTCAAATTGAGGACAAGGTTCTCCATACAACGCCCCCTTTTGTTTAGGTTTTTTCTTGTTTCTATATCCTTGTAAATCCTTAAAATCGCTAACAACTTTTAGAATATCTTTCTCAAGATCATCTCCGTTGACACTAGGGTACGGTCTAGAATCGAGTAGGAAGGAATGTTCAACATCATCGTCCAGATCATCCCGTAACTCAGATTAATTAATCCTTTCTGCGCATATTTTTTAGTAATGCCTTGTTGATTTTTCTTCTTGTAGTTGTAGATATATTTTTTGTTTACTTCCGCCATTGTTTTAAAGTATTCGTCATCATTTATCTTCTTTTTTAGTTGTTTTCTTGACATCTTTGTATTTTTTATGACTGCTTCTACATTGCCATATTTTGTTATGACTATACTTCCTGCTGCAGCTTCCTTAAAAAATTTTTCTATTTCTAAAATGTGCCCTGCTATGAATTTATCTAATCTTAAAGGAAGACCGAGGGCTCTAAAGGCGCGATTTTTCAAATCGTGGAAGTAAGACTCTAAGGCAGCTGATGTTGCATTTACTGTTCCGTATCCGCGTAGTTTACGAATTATTTCGGTAAAAATAGGAAAGTAAAAAAGGAGAACTTTTACTTTCTGTCCAAAAGCAGGAAGTTGATATCCGTTAACATCATCATCGTCATTTACTTCTTCATTTTCAATTTGTATTATGACTTTGTCATAAACACGTTGCACCCATTCTCCCAGTGTAGTAAATTCAATTTGTTCACTTTCTTCAAAACTCAGATCATGCTCTTCAAGAGTATCAAATTTATCTTGATTATTTAGTACTTCGTCAATTAAATCATTGCTAATAAATTCCTCTTATTTTTCTTACTAAAAATGTTCTAGCATTAAAATCAAGACTCCCTTCATTACCGTTTTTGGAGAGGGAGAGCGTTAAAATTGCAATTGCAATTTCTTCAAAATCGTGAAAATCTTCTTGGTTTCTTAGAATGCACATTGCCCGTGCATCGGTACACCGGGTTGATGTTTCGGGTAGCATTTCCAGCGTGCAATCATCTGGGTGTAATGACAAACACCTAAACGTAAAATACAGATTGGAAAGTCCACTTCTTCGCCAAGAATTGCTCTAAAACACAAATTTAAATATTGCTGCAGACTATTTACTCTACCATAAGCTTTAGAAACAGCGCCTAATAAAGCCTTGTCAAAATCGGTTACCACTTCCAATGGCAGTGGATAATTTTGCTTTTCAATGCTTCCAACCCGTAGAAATTCAAGTAGCCAATTTAGTATGGCTACAGTGGTTTGTGCCGCTGAGAGCATTTGGAATACCGGTATGGTTTTTCCATTAACCTCCGCAACTGCTTGGAATAAATATATATGTGAACACTTTTCGCCATTTGGAAGAACAATTGGTTTTACAACACTTCCTGTTGCATCAATTTGTAATATCTCTGGAAATTTTTCATAAATTAGTTGTTGCTCTTTGGTCCAGTAGTGTACAAAAGGAGGATCAAGTCCTATATTGCGAATAGCACCTCCATATTTATCGCTATACTTGAGTAGTAATAAATTTTCGTAAACATTTGAGCCAGTGGTACCCAACTGCTGATTTATCGTTTCCTGCTTTGCTTTTCCAAAAATTTCTTTCCTGCTTAGTTGAGGTGGACTTTCATCTCCCACTGTTTGTATCAAACGATGAGCCTTATTTCGCCTATGCTGACAAGGCAGCAAGTTTCTCTCTATAAGCTTATTAGCAACTGCGGTTCTCAACTTGCCTTGCAGAGGTCGCTTTTTCTTATGATTGACAGATGGGTCGAAATTTTGCACAGAACACTCCATCATTATGGTTTCTCCTTCTATGGGTTCCTGAAGAATTCGACCGAAAAATTCATATGGACATTCAGGACACAATGCATGGACCGTTATAAAACTGCCACTTTCTGAAATTTTTGTATTTTTAAAGTTCAAAGCACAAGGAAGATTTGTGAAATTTTGAATTTCTTCAAAAAGTACGTGCGTCCAAGAATTTTTTCGCAAGGTTCTTAGAATGCGGTCACGGTTTTTGAATTTATATATCACGCTTTCTGGTTTTAAAGACGGCCAAATTTCAGTAACATTTAATCGGAATTCATGAAAATCACCAGATGAGTTAAGTGTACTATCATCAAAACATGCTCCTTGAATTGGTTCTTGAATGTTTAGAAAAGACAGAAGTTCTGAATAAACACTGTAACGATTTTCTAGAAGCATTGTATATATATACTTTGGTCGCATTCTATTTTGCTCATCCATAGCGTTAGACAATTCTTTATAGATTTCTGAAGACGGAGCGACAATTTTTCCATTAGAGTTAACAACGCGTGTAAAATTTGGCAACCGAAGTATTTGGTTCAGTTTTTTAATTTTATTCTTCATCACCGTTTCTGTTGCCTTTTGTTTGAAGGACTGCTTGCTTAAAAGTTCTCCGTTTTCAGAGTCACCCTCGACTGAATTTCCCATTTCTGGCGCAGAATTTCTAGTAAGCTTCAAATCTTTGGACTCCATTGCTAATAATGCTGTATAAAAAAATGAATAATTTATTAAACAAAAACTTGAAAAAAATCACTTTCACTTTCCATAAAATGTTATTTTTATTAATAATGCAAGAAAAATATAAAATAAAGTCAGTCGACCGGCAATCTAAAGACCTGGGCTCGAATCCTAACGCAGTCGAGTGTCTTTTTTCTACGGACAGATTTCCAGTACTTTAAATTTGAGTAAAAATAATTTTTCAAAAATCAATTGTAAAAAATATTTATATTTGTCCAACAAAAAACATTTTTAAATCTTTCAACGTTAAAATGATTGAGGTTTAAATATTCAAAATTGCAATTAAGAAATTACGAGAGCAATTGTTTCATGCGCGTGTTTTTTTATGTATAGAAAAAAAATTTCTGAACCTATTGAAACAGGTTGTGTAATAATATAGATTTATTGATGATATATTTTGTATTTGTTTTTTTGAATTTCTGTTTTTTTTACTCTTTAAGGTCAAGAATACACGGAAAAATATATAGAACTGACAAACTCTATTTGCTGTCGCAACAAAATTTTTTAAGAAAACTAAAGATTTGTTGGGACAGCAAAAAAATTTTGTCAGTTCTATATAAAAAATCCGGTTGGCTATAATACAACAATTTTTTTCTCCGTGTATAAATTCTTTAAGCTTTTTAACCTCTATTAGATGATGTTTGTATAATTTGTAACATCAATTATTATTATTAACATCTGGTCTACTTGTCTTGCCGATACAAGCACAAAATTTAAAACAATGAAAAATTATATTTTTCTTTCATTATTAATCAACAAATCATTTTATAGTTAGTTGAAATAAAAATTCAGTTTCGAATGGCCATTGCTAAATTTCATGCAGGGTATTGAAGACAAATTTGTAAATCCAGTTCTGCATCATTGCACTGTGAACTATTTAATTACAATAACATTTTTCTAAAATTTGTACATAAACGTACGGCTATTTAACACTAGAACTACCAGCATTTTATACAATTTCATTTATTTCATTTTCATTATCTATTTTATCTATTACATTTCATTTAATTTGTCTATTTATTCATTCATATTCTGCTTCAAAAGTCATACAATATATTAATATATAAACATTTTTAAAAATTTTCAATGAAATATACCACCAGTCTTTTCGACTGGTCTGGTAGTTCTAGTGTTGAGATACAGCCTTCGGAATAGTAGAAAAGATTCTCGGAATCATTCTCAAAATTCCAAAGAATCCAACAATTCGGCCAACTGCAGATTTCGTGGCTTTACGGAGGGGTCGCGGAGGAGTGAAAATCATCGACCGTGATCGAACTCGCCCGAATATAACCGATTGAGCGCATGTTGTAAAAACCTCGGTAAAAACAAAGAAATCAATAATTCTCAGAAATTCACTTGAATAGTGAGTCTCTCCCAGGCTGTAATGCCACAATTATTCGGGAGGTTGTACACTATATGAAACTAGGAAGAAGTGTAAAATACAAAAAAATTAGCTAAATACTACTAGTCACAATTATGCGTCTATCCTGCAAGACTGTATCTTTGTTCAAAGATAAACCCAAAAATATACAAAATATTTAATTATATTCATAAGAAATATGGAGATTTGACCGTGAAAAACAAAGCATGTTAGATCAAGCTCGTCTACTGCAAGTCTACATTTTTTTATAATAATTTGAAAACCATACTGTATATATAATTGTCATCTTAGGTTCGTCATGAATCGGAGACTGTAAGATAAACATTGTAAGACTTTCCAATTTTTATACGTACGATGATTTAAAGTTAAGAAATAAACATTTTCAAATGTCAGTAATTTCGCCCGTCCTTTTCACACACTATCTTGGTCTCTATTTATGACAAATACACCAGGCACTCAATAAGCTTTTCGGAGAATTTTCAAAAATCTCTATTTTTATTTCTCGATAAAATCTCCACGATTAAAGATGGGCATTTTTTGTACACATTTTTAATGTAGGATGAACGCAGTTTTTTAGTAGAAACTATGAATAAACATGTTCAATCATCAAATTCAACAAATTATATAAACACTTTTACTTACCTATAGCTTAAACCACATTTCCAACTAGTACAATAATTATCCACGACTTGAAAGAAATGTATATGAGCAAACTGAATCTGATAAAACAAATATATCTCGAAAATATCTCAATTTCACTCAGGGCACGACTGAAAATGACGAGTCGTTATAACCAAAACGTCTGTTACTACGTCGCTTCACCATTAACGGATATATTAAAGAACCAAAATTGCATATATTGTAACAAGCAAAGATGCGTCTGAGAGAAAATTGTTAAGGAAGAGATTTATTGTGCTCGCCTAGCACAACTCAGCACAACTTTTCTTTTTTCGAAATTCGCATTTTTGAAAATTACGTGTCTACACAAATTTTGAAATTGACAAAAATGTATTTATTTTGAAAAAGATGCGCCTGAGAGAAAATTGTTGAGGAAGAGATTTGTTGTGCTCGCCTAGCACAACTCAGCACAACTTTTGTTTTTTCGGAATTCGCTTTTTTGAAAATTGTATGTTTAAACAAATTTTGAAAGTGACAAATGTGTATTTATTTTGAAAAGGATGCGTCTGAGAGATAATTGTTAAGGAAGAGATTTGTTGTACTCGCCTAGCACAACTCAGCACAACTTTTGTTTTTTTTAAATTCACATTTTCGAAAATTTTTGTGTTTTTTTTGGATTCCTTTTCTTTGGATTAAAATTTGAATTTCATTATTTTTATGTGCAGCACAATACTGTGTATACTTAGAGCAACCTAGCACAAGTTTTCTTTTTTCAAAAAAACAAAATGGCGGTGCCGAGATTTTTTTCAAAATTTTATTTTTCTCAAAAACTGTTTGTGATATCGAAATTTAGTTTACGGCACGTTCTTTGATATATTAAGGGCTACCTAGCACAACTTTTTTTATATCAAAAAAACAAAATGGCGGTGCTAGTCCAAAAATAGTTTTTTGGGTATTTTGGCTCGAGTTTTAATTTTTTCAAAAAAATTTTTGCGGCACAATGCAGCACAAATCTAGCACAATTCAGCACAACTTTCATTTTTTTGAAAATATAAAATGGCGGTGCCAACTTCTCGGACATACATAATTGTCAATAATAAGAAGTATTCGGACGTTGTTGAACGGCGCGATATGAATGAATTGAGTGAATTGAATGATTGTTTATTTAAATGTCATAAACATTATATGTTTTTATTCATAACTTTTGACCTAATTAATATTTTTTTACGGTCGGCATCAAGTTTTGTAGGGTTTTTTATGAGGAAAAAAAAGTTATTAAACTATTTTCCGATAAAATGAAAAAAATCAAAGATATAAGCGAAAAACGTGAAATTTCGTTGAAAAGTTATAAACAACCTTAATTTAAACAATGACGTCCATCGATTTGACACCACGGGAAAAGATATGTTGCTTCACTTTTTTTTTGACGCCTAAACTCAATTTTTCAGACTGCTCCAAGAAAACATCGCGAAAGGCTGTTTTTTTGGACTATATCGCCTGGACTATCATGTTATCACTAGATATCTAAGTTCAGTAGAATATTGTTCTCCATAAAAAACTCTACTGTTATCATCGTAGAGGTAAATAAAAGAAGGAAAGCACACCGCGGAGATTCAGAATACCAACAACAGCCAAACACATTGTTACCCAATAACAACTTCTCTCAAAATAATGAAAATTTTGTATGGAAAATTGTGTTTTTACTTTTGGGAACCCAACACAGTTTTGTTGCACAAATAAAAACAAAATTATTATGTTGCGGTAACAAAATTTTAGTTGGTCAAACAAAACCGTTTTCTCAGTGTAGTTATTCGTTTTATTGAAAATGTGACACGATTCAACAAATTATTCTTATGTCCGCAATCATATAACATGGAGCAACTAAAAAAGATTACTTTATATTGATGTACCTGAAGTTCTGAACGTTCAGATGAACGAAATGCAAAAAAATAGTATATTACGATCCTAGGCCAGGAAGTTTGAGTTCTTTGGAGAATGCGCTGCTGGCTGAAGAAGTTGGGATTTCTGAGGAAAAATTGAATGATCTCAAACGTTTATTGCGATACCTGAGTCCAGAAGCGCAAGATTTTCATGAAAATTTATTCAAAGACACGGCTGTAAAGTTGAAAAAAAATAAATAAAGCGTGCATTTATCACGTCGTTTGATTTTTACGTTTATTAGAAATGGCCAAGAAAAAGCACGTCTATTCTACGTTTACTAGAGTTAACTTTACAAACTTACAACTCAACTACTTTACGAGTCCTTCATTTGTTTAATTTAATTATATGTCTTCTTTATGCCAAAAATTTGTGAGTTTAAGATTAAGAAAGATATCGATGCTACGAAATTCATGTTCAATATAATGTGAAAAAAATAAAACTCTTATATGAATAATATAAATGTTATTACTGGAAATAATAAAACAAAAGTGTCATTACTGAGTATTAAAATACAAAAACTGGCTAATAATATGGTGCATTCATGTAAATTATGTATAGATCATTATAGGAAATACAAGCAAGATTTGTGTGAATAAATTCATTTTTATATTTAAATAATAAAATTTAAAACAATTTCCGATAAAGGAGGTGAAAACAGAAAAAAACTTTCGAGAATACTTAACAGGTTGAAACTTGCTAGCGGTCGTGCTCAAAGCACTCCTCGTGATCGCGCGACAGTTTTTTTAACTCGGCACTGTTTCTTTGTTTATAAATATAATAGTATAAACAATAAAGAATTTATTGTTTTTTGAGACTCGACGGCTCCGCTAGATTCAGCGAAATAAAATGGTGAATGTTTTGAATCATTTCATTGTGAATTGAGCGAGTAATCGCGAGTTATATTTTAAAAAACATTGATTTTTTATCTATGCAAAAACGACGATTTTTAATTTTTATCTCGAAGACTATTTGTCGAATAAAAAAATTTCAAATAAGAAAAAGATGCACCTCGACGCGAAGAGCAATCAAATAATTTTTATTTCGAATTTTCATGCATTTCGACTTTTTATTGATTATCGAGAAAGTATTGTCCAGTTCAAGCGTCGCGTCTCGTTATTCGATCCGGGCATTGAGTGTTACGTCCAGTACGTATTAGATATAGTTAAGAATTAAAAAAATAATTTCTGTATGTAAAAACAACGTATCAGATATAAGAATTTTATACTACCCAGTATATAAAGGGAAAACCTTTTAAAAACACGAAATATCAGACTTTCGACTCATTAAACTGCATAGTTAAGATAAGCGCAACGGACACTGTAAGTGCTATTCCGTAAAATCTCTATTTTCGATGAGTCCAGAATCTATTTACTTTCGAAATTATTTGAAGGTAAATATCATGTTTACAAAAATCAAACTTTCCAATTCCAGATTTATGTTAAAATGCGAAATATACGTTCACCAAATAAATCTAAGCGTACAATATACATGTATATGCACATGTATATTAATATACACGTGCATTTACATACATAGTAACGGACAATTACGGTAATTAATAAACAGATAGACAATGATTTACTTGTTTAAAATAAGAATACCATACTTATTGCGAAAATAAGAATAAAATAGAAAATTGTATACTTAAAAATACTACATATTGCACAAATTAATGTATTCAGCTTTAGCAAATCATGTACGAATAAAAATAACCTGATAGAACTGTAAAAGGCTAAGAGAATAACTAGACACCCGGTATAAGTATCATCTATCCTTTTACTCTCTTCGTCTTACACACGGCCCTTATAGGGACCAAATCATATATATACCGCGTAAAAAAAACAAGATCTGGGAGTTTGGTTCTTAGCAGAACTAGCCCCAAACTACTTAAACTAGAGTTTAAATTTTCCAAATTTGTAAGTTTTCAAGCATAAGCAACTGTTATATTTCCAATCTGCAACGATAATAAAATTCTGAAAGTGAGTACAATTTTTCTCTTATAATTTCATACCCATCGCAACCCAACTTCAAATTTTAATTACTCAAAATTCAATATTAATTGAAAATATAATTTCAAGTTTACAAAACTGAATTTAAACGAATTTTCCAATTTTTATTCTTAGAGGATTTAAGCTGTTCATTTGCGATCCAATCTTTCTAAATGTTTATTCGAACCAAACGCTCGACATTCATCAGTTTGGTGTAGGTTCGAATCGTTCACTCAATTTTTTTATTCACGTCGGTTACTTTAACGGTTAATTTTTTATTTAACAATCGACTCTAACGTTGGGAGTCAAACAAGACAGCTTTCAATACGTTCACATACCACGTTTCAATGTGGAACCTTAGGTTGTCTTGGATTGGCGAATGTATGCATTTTTGTAAGCGATTTTAGGAAGGTAATCGTAACATAAGTTTTATGAAAATTGTTTGAGGTTTTCTCTATTTTTCATTAACGGCTTCGATTTCGGTCTATGAGTTTCGCGCATCGCATCATCAAGGTCTGGATTCCTAGGTTATAGCGCGTGGGCGTTGACCTAAAATAAGGGATCAACACTCGTTGATCAGTATTGAAATTATATTTTGCATGCTGCGTTTTCGGACGCAACACTTGGTATAAAAAAAGAGAATTTCATGGTGAATAAAATTTAAAAAAATTGAGTAACAACCACGTCATTCTGGACGATTAGTGGTTTGCTTGTAGGTAGGGTGGCTTTTAAGGGTGCGTCCGGATTTCCTTACCCCACACAGATTACTTGGTATAAAAAAAGAGAATTTTATGGTAAATAAAATTTACAAAAATTGAGTAACAACCACATTATTCTGGACGATTAGTGGTTTGTTTGTAGGCAGGGTGGCTTTTAAGGGTGCGTCCGGATTTTCTTACCTTACTCAGATTACTTTGTATAAAAAAAGAGAATCTTATGGTAAATAAAATTTACAGAAATTGAGTAACAACCACGTCATTCTGGACGATTAGTGGTTTGTTTGTAGGCAGGTTGGCTTTTAAGGGTGCGTCCGGATTTTCTTACCCCACCCAGATTACTTGGTATAAAAAAAGAGAATTTTATGTAAAATAAAATTTACAAAAATTGAGTAACAACCACGTCTTTCTGGTATATTGTGTTGCTCTTGAAACTGTTATTATAAAGGGGGTTGTTTTATCCCCTAATGAAAATTTTTTGTCACTTTTTTGTGCATAGGCTTTACTTATTTGCATCTATGAATCAAACTGCATCACCAAAATTGAAAAAAAGAAAAAAAAATTTTTTTGCTTTCGTTCATCTGAACGTTCGGAACTTCAGGTACATTTTATATTGAAGTTTATCACACATTAAGATCAATGCAAAGGGCTCGTTATCTCCTATCACCTAAATTTTAATTGAAATCTAAACCTAGTCCATTTTCTTGTTTCGCTCTCCATCTGGCACGTTTAAGGTTCCATCTGCGGCTGTGTTCACAAATGCATTGAAGGAATACCGTGTGAGACAGTGTCTCCAGAACGTGGGATTTTTCGGCCCCCACCACGTTCCCATCTGGGAGAAACACATGCAAACGTGGCGTGTCAGTGTGTCGGCTCTGCTACACGCTGCGGTCACCAGCTTCGTGTAAAGCCGAAGGTGCACGAAGACGGACTTCGTTACAATGCTTGAGTTTTCAAGTTATTTTTAGATTTCACGCTTTCGTTTATCGAGTCGAAATTAAGAATTGTATTTTTCTCGAGTACGTGCAAAAGAGGCGCGAAGCAGACGACGAATTTGAATTTACGAAGTATATAGTTCAAGAAATAACACTTTTCTTCAATTTCTTGAAGAAAGTCTGCATGAAATAAACATCAGTATGATCTTGGAAAATTTCATGAGCATTTCAACACTTCAAAAATAAACTTTCAGTGAAATTTAGTAACAATAAATGTATAAAATTTGAATCAATATATAATTTTCCATTCAAATTTATATACTTCTTACTAATTTTGTACATTTAACAATTTTTCAATTAGAACAATATTTTCTATCAAGATAAAATGAACATAAAATTCAAGTTCATAATTTATATTTTCAGTTATATGTTAGAAATATTTTCATCTCACATTTTTGTAGCCTAAGCACAAACTTTTCATTCCAAAACTTAAAATCTCTACGGAAATGGAAAATTGTCTAATAGCAGTAGATAAATTAAAAAGCTAAAATATGTGTTTATTGGTATTTCCATATTAACATATAAATATCAATCAACTTTAAATTTTACATAAAAATGTTCGTTCGAAGTGTTCAAATCTTGTTACAATTTGACAAGATTTTATGTAGGAGTGCAATCTTTTGGATGAAATATTTTGTAGTTCTTAATTTGTCTGTCCGTCTGAAATCGTAGTAAGATTTGAACAGTAAACAACAAATTTTCCAATAGAATTCAGGATCAATAATAATTGATTCAGGAAATACTACAACTCTGTAGAGCATTTTTGTATTTCGAATTCAAAATGTGTGCTTAAGCCACAAAAAAGTAAGCTGAAAATGTAGATATAAAACTAATTATGTCATGTTTATGTCTTCTTAATGGAAAATACTTTGCATATAATTCTCTAATTCGATATTTTTTTAATGTATGAACATTCAAGAAATTGATAAATATTCCATCTTTTTATAGGAACTAAAAATTTCCGGATAATGCTTTGATTGAGATAGCTAAAAATTTGTCAAATATTGATATAAATTACAATTTTACAATTGCATTATTTTTCAAATATTTTAACATCTCTTCAATCTTGATAATTCTTACTGAAGTTTATTTCATGTGAGTGACTTTTTCTTTTTCTAATGAAAGATTTCGTAATTCTAAATTCGGCCCAATTCGTAACATTGTAAAAAGATTTTAAAACTTCATAAAATTTTTTTTTCTGTTTTATTCAAAGTCAATAAATATTCAATGTTTGGAATCAAAATATTAAGTAAATGATTTTTAATTTCTGGGAATAAACTGCTTTAATAAGACAATCTTTCCTCTTTGTGAGAAATCTCAATTTTAAAATTAAAATTCTACACTGAGAAAAAAGATTCTTAGATCCAAAGAAATGTATTTAATTGATTCCATTTCTTTGTATCAAACAATTCGTTACCCAATTCAATTAAATATTTTTTAGAAGCATGAAACGCGTGCTTTGATTCAAAAAATAATTTATTTGATAGGCATTTCTTTAATACAAAGAAATATTTCTTTGCTTGTGAATGTGAGCGAATTAACTCAACCAATTCATTTCTTTGAAACTAAGTACCTAGTTTATTTGAATCTTGTTTTCGCACTCAAAGAAATATTTATTTGATTCAATAAGTCCTATTTTTTTAATTCAACAAGACGTATTTGAATCAAATAATTTATCCATGGATGAATCAAGCTTTAGGTTTTCTTGAATCAAGGAAATATTTATTTAATTGAGGCATTCATTAATTAATTTAGGAAGATATTTATTCGATTCAAAGAGTTGATAAATGTATATCAATGTAACGTTTTTTTATATGAATAAAATATTGTGTTTACATAAATATATATTTCTTTAGTTGAAAGAAATGTTTTTTGTGAACAGTAGAATGGAAGAATTCATTCAAAAAAGAACATTTATTTCAAAGAAAACAATATTTTGTTGAAATGACTGCAAGTACTGTCAGTTAAAATAAATAATATCTTTTATATAAATGTTTGGCATCATTGTTACAATTGTCAATCTTTTTGAACTTTTAACATATTTTGTAGAATTAAATCTTTATTAGATTTCTCCTAGGAAATATCCGCCTATATTATCAATATAAAATAATTTAAACCAAAAAAACTAATTTTTTAAAAGAAAGAAATATTTTTTTGAAAAAACTGTAGATATTTTTCTTTTAAAAAATTTGTTTATTTAATTTAAAGGTTTGCCATATTTGTTATGATAACATATTTTTTAAACTTGAAACATATTTCATATAATTAAATGTTTATTGGATTCCTCCTAGAAAATATTCGCTTGCATTATGAATATGGAATAATTTAGACCAAACAAACCATTTTTTCAAAGAAAGAAGTATTTTTTCGGAAAAACTGTGGTATTTTTCGTTTATAAAATTTGTTTATTCCATTTAAACGTTTGGCGTAGTTGTTATGATTACATGTTTTTTAAACATGAAACATATTTTCTATAGAATTGAAAATTTATCATTCCCGTTCTAAGAAACATTCGCTCTCATTATCAACTTGAAATGTATCATTCCAAACAAATATTCGTCCTAACGTAGTATCCATTTTTTTCTATTCAACTGTTTGCCATAGTTGATATAAACATACATATACATACTTTCAAATGTGAAATATATTTCATAGGGTTGAAGATTTATCAGTCTCTTCAAAGGAAATATTCGTTTTGATTCACAATATCAAATATATCATTTAAAACTTAATTCAATTATAATTACTTTTTTATTTTTCACTTAGGTTTTTTAAATTCAATTGATTTTACAAAAATTCAAACAGCAAAAGTCTTGATAAATTTATAACATAAAATCTCAGAAATCTACACAAGATTTAGATTTTACATAAATTTCTTAGGAACAATAATAATTTGGAATTCACAATTGTATAATGTAGTAATATTTCCAGATTTGTGTGTGAATAGTCGTTTAGAGAAGAACGTAGTTATAAACTTAGATTGTAGGGATACGTTGTTTGGGTTTTTCCCGAGGATTAGTATTTAGAATTTGTCGGGGCCGAGCTATTTACAAATCTTTAATTTATAGCGGGTCCAGGGCGACCGTACTTCTCTCGAAAGGAGTACCTAGATGTAAGAAGGCAATAATAAATAGGAGAAAGGGAATGGGGCTAGAGGTACAGAGGATTCCTTAGAGGGGTAGGTAGGTACTCTAGAAGATCGTTGACCGCGACTCGAAGAGCACCTAGACTCGAAGAGGTGCTAGTAAATTTGTAAAACCGTAAACCCTGTATTCGAAGTTATTCTAATTTTAATAAACATTTACTTTATTTGTGAATCTAGCCAATTTTATTTCAAATTAACATTGCCGAAAGTACCCTCAATCATTTATATTTTGAAACTATACAACACAGAAAATAAAAGAATTTCCATTTAAGTGTTTTTACACAAGATTCTTTTTTATATTAATGTAATTTTTGAATATATATTTTAAAATTTAGTTTCATTAAACTTCATACGTATAGTTATAATAAAAATCTATCCTAAATATTAATTAATAATTATATTATATATTTATCAATAATCATAATTATAATAATAATAATTTTAAAAAATATTTTATGAATAATTTATAAAAATAGTTGATTTATTTTTACCTGAGTGAGGCTCAAAAGCTCTAGTCACGACACATTTCTCTCACAAGCTCTGAATAACTCTTGCAGTCACTATATAAGAAAGTTGCAAATTTTACGTCTCAGGATTGTAAGCGAGCGTGTCCGTGATTCGACGAAAGCGTATCGTCCTATATATAAGTTTTAGTTATTAGGTTTATATTTGCGAAGTTGTATATTTAAGTGTATTTGTGATAGAAAATATGATTGGCTGCGACTGAATGGTGTGAATGTAATTGTATGATGTTTATATATGTATGTATCGGATGACAAATGGCAGGTTCGAGGTAAGAATTTTTTTGTTATTTAAGAGAACCATGACAACGTTTATACTTGACTCCTTACAATTCATGAAGTTTATATTACTTTAAATTTGAGAAATATTTCTTAAATTTCAAAACACGTTTATTCATATCAGTAACATCTTTTTGACACAAATCTCTAACTTACCACAGGCAACATTATCGTTCTTTGCATCCATTATTACTCAATACTATTTATTACTTGACCATTTTAAACAGTAAATCACATCTTCGAAGCAAATAATTATTTAATCCTACCAAAAATTATCTCCTCATTTCAAAGAAATATTTCTCTCAATTTACAATTCGCTCATTACAAACAAGGAATCAGATATTGGAATGGAAAACAAATTTACTTGAACCAATGCAAATTTTTTTTAATTAATGTATTGTTTTTTTGAAGATGCATCACATCATTTTACATCAAAGAATTCACTTCTCTTATCAAATAATTGCTACACAATGTTAATAACATATTTATTCAGTCTAATGAATATTTAATAGTACTAGAAAAACATTTTTTTGCTTTAATTATTCATTTTTTAAAGACAATAAAAATATTTCTTTGATCTAAAAAAATATTTATTCGTCACCATCCAGCTCAACCATTTATTTGAATCAAAGAAATATTCTTTGATTCGAATATTATTTTTTCTAAGTGTACGCATAGGATACAAAAACATAATATGAAAATACTTTTATTACAGAATTTTGAAATATACAAGTTTACCAATTTTTAATCGAGTAAATCGGCTACTTTAAGCAAAAAATTATGTTAAAAATATTTTATCAAAAAAAAATAAGACACATTAAATTACGGTTTAAAATCCACATTCATAGATTGATGGTAAAAGCAGTTTAAAGTTTTTTAATCTTACGTTTTAGTGACGTATGCACAGACTTTTAATCAGATAAATTAAATGCTTTATAGAAAGTCAAAATTTTCTTATTACTGCACTTAGTCAAATTTATAAAGTAAAAATATTTTTTAATTGATGCTTTCACTCAATTCTTTAAACATTCATTAATTGAAAATTGTACTCAAAATTTAATCTTGCAGCGTTCCAATATTCCCACAATGTTACAAAATCTTATTAATCATTATTTTAGTCGAATTATTTTCAAAATATTTAAAAAATAAATGTAAATATTGTGATTAAATACTCTTTCAAATTTTGCATTTGACTGATCTTGCAAAATTGTTGAAAGTTTTGAATACCGATAGAAGAAACTTTAAATGAAATTTTATGTCCATAAATGCTTAAAGTTCTATATAGAAATATCAACTACAACATTCTCAAATTTTATAAATAAAATACTAAATTCAAAAAGTTTCGGATTTTTTTAAAAACTGTACAAATTTCAAATATGAATCAGTCAAAATCTACCGATTATCAGTGAAATTTGACTGATTTAAAAACTAAAAACAGGTTACTGTGAATCAGTCAAATTTCACTGATTACTTCAGTGAAAAGTAACTGATTTAACAGTGAAAAATATTGTTTCCACTGATGATTCAGTGAAAAGGCAAATCACTGATTCAATCAGTGAAAACTTGACTGATTCAGATTTAGAGTGTATACAAATTTCAAACATAAAGTGTACTCTGTACATTAATCAAACAAATTTAGAAGATGAATATTTTAATAAATATTCCTAAATATTATTGGAATATGATACATATCGATTTAGAAAAACTTCTTCAAAGTACTCAGACATTTTTCTTATTTTACGACATTTTTGCACCATGTTTGACATTTGGGTAGGACTCAAGAAAACAATTGTAGACATACTTTCATTACTTAGTAAAATACTATGAAGACTTGCTTTTTAAATTAAACCACTAACTTTTAAAACCTTTAACAATCGGTTGCATAGATTCGGCTCTAATCTTGGACGCAATTAGAGAAATAGGTTTTTTTGCTTTTTTTAGACCTAGTTTTTGCCTTAAACATAAAAGAAAGAAAACACATTTGAAATATTAAAATAAAAAAGCTGGTTCATTCTTACAGAATCCCAAATATTCTGAAATAAAACTCCTTTCCACACCACCACGGAGGTAGAGTTTACTAGTAATAGTTCAATAAATTTTATGTACACTTTCAAGGTACATCGTTTTTCCTTTTGCAAAAATTTTTAAAACTTCTAATTTTTCAAGTAATTGGGAGAAGTACATTTAAAAAAAAAATTGTTTTCTCTACTTCCACTCGCGCTAGCTTAACAAATTTTCAGAATTTTACGATTTTATTAATATTGTATTAAGTGTCTACATTTTCTGAAACTAACTACAGGAGAAAAATTTTAATACTTTAGTAAAGAAAGTTTTCTGAAAAGTTGTAGCTCAATCAGATTAATAGCCAAAAAGTTACCAATGTTTTAAATCGCAAACGAACGGTATAGAGGTCAAATTGGAGACGAAAACAATTAATAATAGCAACCTTCTTTTGTTTTCTTCTAAGTATACTTGATTCTCGCTTTATGCGTTATTTGAGAAGGCAAGAGTGTGGATTCTTCATATTGTAACAAGATTTGAACACTTCGAACGAACATTTTTATGTAAAATTTAAAGTTGATTGATATTTATATGTTATGACGCGCCCTACCGCCACTTAGGGTAATGGCGGCCAAGCGACGCCACAAATTGGCGACCACGTGAATTTTAATAATTTTTCAAGTGCGATATAAATAAAAGGGCGCCAACCACCCAAAAATGGGTGATGACGAAATCCCTTGCCCGTCTAGCTCCGTGGAGAGGGATTTCGTGGGGGCGAACTGGTGCAGCAATCACCGCTGGCAGGCTTTTGAAATTAACATCAGAGACAGGAATAGAAACAAATTCAATTCAAATAAAATGACTCACCCTCATTTACTACTATTACACAAAATACTGTCCTTTATTTCCTTTTTTTTTTACTTCCCCCCTTTTAGTACAACTTTATTAATTTTCCCCATACACTCGCACTCGCTCAGACACACCATCCAACACACACCAAAATATAATTTTGTCCGTCACCTTTTTAATTCACAAAGAAGGAGAGAGGAATCTTTGTCGTCCCCTTTTTCTCGGGATATCACGGCAGCGACAACTTTTTAATAATTTGCTTATTTTTAAGAGCGACTCTTTCTCCTCACACTTGACGTGACGAACACACAAGACAGAATGGCGTCTCTCCTCACGGTTCAGCTCCACGTTCCGCGTTCCACGTCCCATGACCGGGAGGTGCTGCCATCTCGATCTTTACCAAACCCTTTAATTATGGAACTGGCCGCCCCGCACGCCTCTCCTCGCTTCTGAAGGAGTTATTATTATTATTAGATAAGGATTAAGACCTCCTCCCGGCCAGAAAACTGGCAATATGGAGGAGTCTTGTTTCCTTGGTTGTTTTCTTATAGACTTCCAATCGATCTTAAGCGTGATAGGCAGAAGTCGAGCGGCGAACGGCCATTCACTTCATTGGCTGGCTGCCATTGGCCCACCTTCCCGGTCCAGACCATGCGTCCTCGCTCTCCGTTTAGAGAGCCGCCATTACTGCCCACTATTCACTGTCCTCTTTTCTCCTTCTTCATTTTATCTCTCTTTCTCTCTCTCTCCCTCTCTCTTCCAGAGAGGCTTCGGAGCATTACAGTGCTGGAATACAAAGATATTATTACAATAAAAATCCATGATTCGGAACGTAGACATTACAAACCAAACATGTAACTTAGTAACTAAGTAAAAGATAATACAATTCTTCCACCCAGATCAAGTTCTTCTGTCTTCTTGGTTATTCATCAAGATTTAACCCTTCCTACTCGATCTGGCGTGGTCCTACTTACGTAAAGTTACTTACTAGTTACGTCGTGGATCCTGCCTTGTGTGTCTTTGCCTCTCTACCCGTGCCAGGTGAGAGAGTGCGTTTAAGTGGCAACATGCCACGTTACAATGTTAATATGGAAATACCAATAAACACATATTTTAGCTTTTTAATTTATCTACTGCTATTAGACAATTTTCCATTTCCGTAGAGATTTTAAGTTTTGGAATGAAAAGTTTGTGCTTAGGCTACAAAAATGTGAGATGAAAATATTTCTAACATATAACTGAAAATATAAATTATGAACTTGAATTTTATGTTCATTTTATCTTGATAGAAAATATTGTTCTAATTGAAAAATTGTTAAATGTACAAAATTAGTAAGAAGTATATAAATTTGAATGGAAAATTATATATTGATTCAAATTTTATACATTTATTGTTACTAAATTTCACTGAAAGTTTATTTTTGAAGTGTTGAAATGCTCATGAAATTTTCCAAGATCATACTGATGTTTATTTCATGCAGACTTTCTTCAAGAAATTGAAGAAAAGTGTTATTTCTTGAACTATATACTTCGTAAATTCAAATTCGTCGTCTGCTTCGCGCCTCTT
Organism: Diplolepis rosae; assembly: GCA_030998225.1. Classification (NCBI taxonomy): domain Eukaryota; kingdom Metazoa; phylum Arthropoda; class Insecta; order Hymenoptera; family Diplolepididae; genus Diplolepis; species Diplolepis rosae. Next base: position 665,556 of record JAPYXD010000729.1, on the reverse strand, counting down.
TTGCACGTACTCGAGAAAAATACAATTCTTAATTTCGACTCGATAAACGAAAGCGTGAAATCTAAAAATAACTTGAAAACTCAAGCATTGTAACGAAGTCCGTCTTCGTGCACCTTCGGCTTTACACGAAGCTGGTGACCGCAGCGTGTAGCAGAGCCGACACACTGACACGCCACGTTTGCATGTGTTTCTCCCAGATGGGAACGTGGTGGGAGCCGAAAAACCCCACGTTCTGGACACACTGGTGTGAGAACTCTATTCTACCTGCTCTCAACTGCTACAAAGGCGGACAAAAAGTCGGCAATTCACGCTCGACCGAAACGCTAGCCTTTCTGTGTTTGTGAAAGACTGTTCCAGGCCGTGCAAACCTAATGGAAAGGTGGTGGACCGTTAGCAACTAGCGCCGCGTACAGCACTGCGCATGAACTACCATTATGTGTGCACGTGTTAGTGCATATACATGCATACGTAGGTTCTTTAAATGTGTTACAAAGAATATATTCAAATAAAATTAAAAGGAAATTGAAGATTTAGCGCAAAATTGTGAAAATTTAATTCAAGATTGAGAAGTTATGTCGATATCAACTCACTCTTTAATTACATTTACACAATTTTGCCTTAAATCATGGTTTTCTCGTCATAAATAAAAATCAAAAATATCTGTAATTTGCATTTTTATTTTCAGAAAATATAGTTGCTTAGCACATTTTGCGTTGATTTTTGTTGTACTACAAGATAATCGAACACTTTGTGGGGTCGAGATAGCTCTCTTCGGTGTTGTGTGAAAGTCTTCTCCAAATACATCCTTGCTGCTTCCTGCTTCTGGGATATCTTCTGATTCTTTTTTCTGGAATATAGATTAAAAGCATTTAATTTATATGAATATTTGAAATTTATTTCGTAGGTATTTTATAAAATAAATAAAAATAAATTTTATAAAATAAAACTCCAGTCATATGTTTCGCGAAATTGTGGTGGGAATTTCTAACATTGTGGAATTTGTATTGGCAATTCTCAGCTATTTTTTCATAAATAATCCTTTGTAATTTTATACTATATATGTACTTGCATCTATATCTTCAGTAACATTTAGACAGAAGTACACTGCCGGTCGAAATTATTTGTTCACTTGTTGTTTCAGCTATTCCTAAAGTGTCTTAATTTTTATAATAACAAGTTGAAATTTTTTTCCCTATCATAAAATAAAAGTTAATAAAATTTTGCAAATAACAAATAAAACAAAATAAAAAATAATCAAATAAACTAAATAACAAAATTGAAGAAATTTTTTTTTTCACAGAAAAATTTCTTCAATTTATATTGGAAAATACCATCTAGTTTTAAATAACGTTGGATTAATTCTAAATCAGAGGTTGATAAGGTCGATATAGTGGAGTTCCGTTGTCACGTACAGTGATACACTCTTCTAATGATCGACATAATCGACTGAAATGATTTAGAAAAATCAGAAAAAATAACAAAATGTTAATTTTATAAAAAAATATTTCAGAAAACTTGAAATTTCAATCATTCTGGAAAATATTAACAACTCTGAAATTAATTAAGATTTTTAAAAGTTTTTTGTCTCATTTAAATAGTAGGTTATCATAGTATTTTGCTAACTAATCAAGATATTTTCAGATTTTTTTTCCTGGATTCTACCCGGCGTCAAAAATGATACAAGAAGGTCATAAACTTTTAAAAATGTGTAGCTACTTACAAGAAATTTTTAAAAACCAATGTGTATCATATTTTAATAAAATTTATAGATTACTGTCTTCATTTGAAAATTTTCGACATGTTTGTACCATGTTTGACCCCAGGGTAGAATCCAAAAGAAAAATTCTAAAAATATCTTGATAAGTTAACAAAATACTATGAAGAGTAACCTTCAAAATGAGACCAGAAACGTTTAAAGGTCTTAATTAATTTCAGTGTTATTAATATTTATTCAAAAAGATCGAAATTTGACGTTTTTTGCAATATATTCTTATAAAATTATCATTTTGCCTTCAACTTGGGCTCACTAGATGCAAAATTGAAATAATTATAAAAATTAAGACACTTTAAGAATAGCTAACACAGCAGGTGAATAAATAATTTTGACCGGTAGTGTATATACTACTTTTTAGTTTGCTATCTCAAAATTACGTGCTAAAATTTTATTGTCATTCCTAAGGAAGTTTTAGATACTTCATCGAAGTTTCTTGTACTATTTTATGTAAATTTTCTTACGATTTTTACATTTTTTCACATTTTCGAAGTTTACTTCGAAATAGGGTTCATATATTTAATATTTTATTTATTGCACTTAAAATTTCAGAAATAAAGATCACTAATGAGGACTCTGATCCGAGTCGAAAAGTTTGAAAGTATATACAATATCGTATGAAATTGAAAATATTGTTACTTACGTGTGCAAACTGCACGCTACGTTCTTCAAAGTCTCGTGTGCCTTCTGCCGGTTTTTCTTCTTCGGGAATAAAAATTTCGAAGTCTGATGTGGAAGAAACACTCGCCGGTTTAATGTTCACATCACTTCCACTCGACACATCACTACACGACGGTAAATTTAACGACGAAAAAATGTCGATGACAAATAAAAAATTGTTTTTCTAGTACTTCGAGGTATCCTAACCTCGACAAGTAGGGATTTGAGCATGCTTCTATCCATCGTTGTCCGGCATTTTCTTTCTTCGGAAACCGATGAATTGACACATTGTTCTTCCGACCCCTTTTGGAGGTACACCCACTCACAGCACACTGAATTTCGTACTTCGAATTCATTTTAAATGATTATAAAGCGCGATCGCGTACGAATTGTTGATACATGTATACAACAATGGCGGAACTCATACGAAGCCGTTCCCTTTGCCGCACTCCGCCCGCTTCCAACAACTAGCGCCGCGTACACCACCGCACATGAACTATCCTACGGGGACACCCAATACATTAGAGGTCGACCTGCCCTGGACTGTTCCTAAAATGAGTGCGTACATATCCGCCAGGCCGTGCAAACCTAATGGAAAGGTGGTGGACCGTTAGCAACTAGCGCCGCGTACAGCACTGCGCATGAACTACCATTATGTGTGCACGTGTTAGTGCATATACATGCATACGTAGGTTCTTTAAATGTGTTAAAAAGAATATATTCAAATAAAATTAAAAGGAAATTGAAGATTTAGCGCAAAATTGTGAAAATTTAATTCAAGATTGAGAAGTTATGTCGATATCAACTCACTCTTTAATTACATTTACACAATTTTGCCTTAAATCATGGTTTTCTCGTCATAAATAAAAATCAAAAATATCTGTAATTTGTATTTTTATTTTCAGAAAATATAGTTGCTTAGCACATTTTGCGTTGATTTTTGTTGTACTACAAGATAATCGAACACTTTGTGGGGTCGAGATAGCTCTCTTCGGTGTTGTGTGAAAGTCTTCTCCAAATACATCCTTGCTGCTTCCTGCTTCTGGGATATCTTCTGATTCTTTTTTCTGGAATATAGATTAAAAGCATTTAATTTATATGAATATTTGAAATTTATTTCGTAGGTATTTTATAAAATAAATAAAAATAAATTTTATAAAATAAAACTCCAGTCATATGTTTCGCGAAATTGTGGTGGGAATTTCTAACATTGTGGAATTTGTATTGGCAATTCTCAGCTATTTTTTCATAAATAATCCTTTGTAATTTTATACTATATATGTACTTGAATCTATATCTTCAGTAACATTTAGACAGAAGTACACTGCCGGTCGAAATTATTTGTTCACTTGTTGTTTCAGCTATTCCTAAAGTGTCTTAATTTTTATAATAATAAGTTGAAATTGTTTTCCCTATCATAAAATAAAAGTTAATAAAATTTTGCAAATAACAAATAAAACAAAATAAAAAATAATAAAATAAACTAAATAACAAAATTGAAGAAATTTTTTTTTTCACAGAAAAATTTCTTCAATTTATATTGGAAAATACCATCTAGTTTTAAATAACGTTGGATTAATTCTGAATCATAGGTTGATAAGGTCGATATAGTAGAGTTCCGTTGTCACGTACAGTGATACACTCTTCTAATGATCGACATAATCGACTGAAATGATTTAGAAAAATCAAAAAAAATAACAAAATGTTAATTTTATAAAAAAATATTTCAAAAAACTTTAAAATTCAATCATTCAGAAAAATATTAACAACTCTGAAATTAATTAAGATTTTTAAAAGTTTTTTGTCTCATTTAAATAGTAGGTTATCATAGTATTTTGCTAACTAATCAAGATATTTTCAGATTTTTTTCCTGGATTCTACCCGGCGTCAAAAATGATACAAGAAGGTCATAAACTTTTAAAAATGTGTAGCTACTTACAAGAAATTTTTAAAAACCAATGTGTATCATATTTTAATAAAATTTATAGATTACTGTCTTCATTTGAAAATTTTCGACATGTTTGTACCATGTTTGACCCCAGGGTAGAATCCAAAAGAAAAATTCTAAAAATATCTTGATAAGTTAACAAAATACTATGAAGAGTAACCTTCAAAATGAGACCAGAAACGTTTAAAGGTCTTAATTAATTTCAGTGTTATTAATATTTATTCAAAAAGATCGAAATTTGACGTTTTTTGCAATATATTCTTATAAAATTACCATTTTACCTTCAACTTGGGCTCACTAGATGCAAAATTTAAATAATTATAAAAATTAAGACACTTTAAGAATAGCTAACACAGCAGGTGAATAAATAATTTTGACCGGTAGTGTATATACTACTTTTTTAGTTTGGTATCTCAAAATTACGTGCTAGAATTTTATTGTCATTCCTAAGGAAGTTTTAGATACTTCATAGAAGTTTCTTGTACTATTTTATGTAAATTTTCTTACGATTTTTACATTTTTTCACATTTTCAAAGTTTACTTCGAAATAGGGCTCATATATGTAATATTTTATTTATTGCACTTAAAATTTTAGAAATAGAGATCACTAATGAGGACTCTGATCAGAGTCGAAAAGTTTGAAATTATATACAATATCGTATGAAATTAAAAATATTGTTACTTACGTGTGCAAACTGCACGCTACTTTCTTCAAAGTCTCGAGTGCCTTCTGCAGGTTTTTCTACTTCGGGAATAAAGATTTCGAAGTCTGATGGGGAAGAAACACTCGCCGGTTTAATGTTCACATCACTTCCACTCGACACATCACTACACGACGGTAAATTTAACGTCGGAAAAATGTCGATGACAAATAAAAAATTGTCTTTCTAGTACTTCGAGGTATCCTAACCTCGACAAGTAGGGATTTGAGCATGCTTCTATCCATCGTTGTCCGGCATTTTCTTTCTTCGGAAACCGATGAATTGACACATTGTTCTTCCGACCCCTTTTGGAGGTACACCCACTCACAGCACTCTGAATTTCGTACTTCGAATTCATTTTAAATGATTATAAAGCGCGATCGCGTACGAATTGTTGATACATGTATACAACAATGGCGGAACTCATACGAAGCCGTTCCCTTTGCCGCACTCCGCCCGCTTCCAACAACTAGCGCCGCGTACACCACAGCACATGAACTATCCTACGGGGACGCCCAATACATTAGAGGTCGACCTGCCCTGGACTGTTCGTAAAATGAGTGCGTACATATCCGCCAGGCCGTGCAAACCTAATGGAAAGGTGGTGGACCGTTAGCAACTAGCGCCGCGTACAGCACTGCGCATGAACTACCATTATGTGTGCACGTGTTAGTGCATATACATGCATACGTAGGTTCTTTAAATATGTTACAAAGAATATATTCAAATAAAATTAAAAGGAAATTGAAGATTTAGCGCAAAATTGTGAAAATTTAATTCAAGATTGAGAAGTTATGTCGATATCAACTCACTCTTTAATTACATTTACACAATTTTGCCTTAAATCATGGTTTTCTCGTCATAAATAAAAATCAAAAATATCTGTAATTTGTATTTTTATTTTCAGAAAATATAGTTGCTTAGCACATTTTGCGTTGATTTTTGTTGTACTACAAGATAATCGAACACTTTGTGGGGTCGAGATAGCTCTCTTCGGTGTTGTGTGAAAGTCTTCTCCAAATACATCCTTGCTGCTTCCTGCTTCTGGGATATCTTCTGATTCTTTTTTCTGGAATATAGATTAAAAGCATTTAATTTATATGAATATTTGAAATTTATTTCGTAGGTATTTTATAAAATAAATAAAAATAAATTTTATAAAATAAAACTCCAGTCATATGTTTCGCGAAATTGTGGTGGGAATTTCTAACATTGTGGAATTTGTATTGGCAATTCTCAGCTATTTTTTCATAAATAATCCTTTGTAATTTTATACTATATATGTACTTGAATCTATATCTTCAGTAACATTTAGACAGAAGTACACTGCCGGTCGAAATTATTTGTTCACTTGTTGTTTCAGCTATTCCTAAAGTGTCTTAATTTTTATAATAATAAGTTGAAATTGTTTTCCCTATCATAAAATAAAAGTTAATAAAATTTTGCAAATAACAAATAAAACAAAATAAAAAATAATAAAATAAACTAAATAACAAAATTGAAGAAATTTTTTTTTTCACAGAAAAATTTCTTCAATTTATATTGGAAAATACCATCTAGTTTTAAATAACGTTGGATTAATTCTGAATCATAGGTTAATAAGGTCGATATAGTAGAGTTCCGTTGTCATGTACAGTGATACACTCTTCTAATGATCGACATAATCGACTGAAATGATTTAGAAAAATCAGAAAAAATAACAAAATGTTAATTTTATAAAAAAATATTTCAAAAAACTTTAAATTTCAATCATTCAGAAAAATATTAACAACTCTGAAATTAATTAAGATTTTTAAAAGTTTTTTGTCTCATTTAAATAGTAGGTTATCATAGTATTTTGCTAACTAATCAAGATATTTTCAGATTTTTTTTCCTGGATTCTACCCGGCGTCAAAAATGATACAAGAAGGTCATAAACTTTTAAAAATGTGTAGCTACTTACAAGAAATTTTTAAAAACCAATGTGTATCATATTTTAATAAAATTTATAGATTACTGTCTTCATTTGAAAATTTTCGACATGTTTGTACCATGTTTGACCCCAGGGTAGAATCCAAAAGAAAAATTCTAAAAATATCTTGATAAGTTAACAAAATACTATGAAGAGTAACCTTCAAAATGAGACCAGAAACGTTTAAAGGTCTTAATTAATTTCAGTGTTATTAATATTTATTCAAAAAGATCGAAATTTGACGTTTTTTGCAATATATTCTTATAAAATTACCATTTTACCTTCAACTTGGGCTCACTAGATGCAAAATTTAAATAATTATAAAAATTAAGACACTTTAAGAATAGCTAACACAGCAGGTGAATAAATAATTTTGACCGGTAGTGTATATACTACTTTTTTAGTTTGGTATCTCAAAATTACGTGCTAGAATTTTATTGTCATTCCTAAGGAAGTTTTAGATACTTCATAGAAGTTTCTTGTACTATTTTATGTAAATTTTCTTACGATTTTTACATTTTTTCACATTTTCAAAGTTTACTTCGAAATAGGGCTCATATATGTAATATTTTATCTATTGCACTTAAAATTTTAGAAATAGAGATCACTAATGAGGACTCTGATCAGAGTCGAAAAGTTTGAAATTATATACAATATCGTATGAAATTAAAAATATTGTTACTTACGTGTGCAAACTGCACGCTACTTTCTTCAAAGTCTCGAGTGCCTTCTGCAGGTTTTTCTACTTCGGGAATAAAGATTTCGAAGTCTGATGGGGAAGAAACACTCGCCGGTTTAATGTTCACATCACTTCCACTCGACACATCACTACACGACGGTAAATTTAACGTCGGAAAAATGTTGATGACAAATAAAAAATTGTCTTTCTAGTACTTCGAGGTATCCTAACCTCGACAAGTAGGGATTTGAGCATGCTTCTATCCATCGTTGTCCGGCATTTTCTTTCTTCGGAAACCGATGAATTGACACATTGTTCTTCCGACCCCTTTTGGAGGTACACCCACTCACAGCACTCTGAATTTCGTACTTCGAATTCATTTTAAATGATTATAAAGCGCGATCGCGTACGAATTGTTGATACATGTATACAACAATGGCGGAACTCATACGAAGCCGTTCCCTTTGCCGCACTACGCCCGCTTCCGACAACTAGCGCCGCGTACACCACCGCACATGAACTATCCTACGGGGACACCCAATACATTAGAGGTCGACCTGCCCTGATATCCGCCAATTCGGGACTTGTTCACAATTTTATTTCCTATTCCATAAATGAGAAAGAACGACATATTAGATGTCGAACTTGTTTCCATTATATTGTTCGGAAACTGGTGAAAAACTGCAGAAAAATATCCATGGTGGAATTCTGAGTTTCTCTAAGATCTACGAATTCCTGCGGACAATAATTATGATTTCTCACAAAAGTGAGTTTGATTAAAAATCGATCATACAAAGTTTACAAAAAGTGAACGTGAATCGACACTACCCTTTCGAAGTTTTAATTTTTTACAAGAGATTCAGTAAGGAGCTGAATTATTATTTTTTGTATTATTGAAGCGAAATGAGTAGCGGTTTCGTAACTTCGCAGCAAGTCACCGATGTTAATTTTACCGGAAAGAGTGACGGCGCGACCACTTACCGCAGAGGCGCATGGAAGGACCACCAACAGCCGTGACAAGCCTTCAATCACTCGTTAAGTAAAGTGTATTCCTCGATTTCCTTCATGGGGCACATTTCTAATAACTTCTAGATTCGACATATGCACGAAAAAATCGATTTTTCAAAATCTCGAACGTGGAAAACCCACTTAAGGCCATGGGCCAATCAGACCACGTGACCTCGGTAATTGCAATCACAGTATGTAAGGTAATTAAAAAAATAATAACTAGAATAGATTTTCAGTACTATAAAGATGCGAACAAAAGTGTTAAGAAGGTCTGTCTGCTACAAAAATCTATTTCATAGCGCCTCATTTGAAAATCCGATTTTCGGTACCTGTAGAGCGGGTTGAAACTACGATTTTCAACCCTAGGGCTGAAAGTCGCTGTTTCAACCCGCTCCACAGTTACAGCCAATCAGATTCTCAAAAGAGTTGCTATGAAAAATAGTATACATTACTCGAAACAAAACACAGCGAAAGCATTTCGTGTGATTGCAGCCCTCGTTTCACTCGGGCAGCAAACTTCACACTCATGCAATCGCTCTGTTTCGCCCCTTGTAAAGTAATATACTATTTTAGCTAACAATGTTTGAATAAGCTTACATACTGTAACTGCAATTACCGACACCACGTGGTCTAGTTGATCCATACACTGAAAGAAATGCTTGGGATTTATCAGCCATATGAATATAGCTGAATGTTTTTAAGTAATTCAACAAAAAATATTTGACAGTTAATCAAAAATATTGCTGCAATAGTAATTCAAATGGTTGGAATACACGTACAGGCTGAACTAATACAAGCAAACCTTGGTTTTCGGTAAATCTCCAATATAATATAGGTCAAGGAACCACAATTATGTTTGTATCGTCGAATTTTTTTTTTCAGTGTAGCCTTAACAAAATAATTGATATATATACGATATTGTAGTCCGGCTATTGGATCCGAATAATGAAAAATGATGAAGATGAGTTCGTTTCGGCAGAGAAATATCTTCTTTAGAATAATGTGTTTTTACACTTAAAAAAAAAGTCTATTGATAGTGACATTACTTTCCTTTCAGAATGCATCCATTGAAATTAAGCAGATTTCTTTTGTCTATCAACAGAATCGTTTCACTGTTGAAAAACTCATTTGTTAAACGCAAATCGAAAATAGTTCTACCAATAAATTATTTCTTTTCACTCTGAAAAGAAATCATTTAACTATTAAAGGATCGCATTTGTAGGATAATCGTCCTTTTTTTAAATTAATTTTGTAAAGCGTCCTTGAATTTCATTTTTTAAATCTAAGTACACCAAAAATATTCAAATTTTGAAAACACTTACTTAACATTACATTATACAAATTAAGATGTTAATAATTTTTGCATATTTTTGTATATAATATCATTCTAAGTAAATATTGTAGTTATATTTATATCGTATATTCAAATTTTTAATATGATTTTATAATATCATTTGCAATATTTATTTAAACTATAACTACATACACATAGTTTTGTATGTATAATTTTTTATATAATTATTTATTTTATGAAATAAACAGTTGTTTCTTATTTTCAAAAATATATGTGGATTCGAAATTATCAGTAAAATTTGTACTATAGAATTCATTGTGAAATTTAAAATGCAACAAAGTTTAAAAATTATTTTGATAACATTTTTTCAAAATTATATTTTATAGACTATGGACTTTCAATTTTTACACGTATTGAAAAATGTGTACACTATGTAGGGTATGCGAAAGAAAATAAGCGTGAGAGGCCATCAAGTTAGTTGTACTCTTCCTTCCATGGGAATTGCATTCTTTTTGCATCCTGTTTTTAAATTTGTTCTAATAAATTGAGTTAAAAAGATCAATCTTGTCATCTCAGAGCATCAGTAATCCTACAATTATAGTATGAAGTTTATCAGATTTTATATTATTTTAAACAAAGTTTTATATTTCTAACTAAAGATAATTTAAGAAAAGATAAATCAAAGAACTGACATCTCGACTCATTTGTCATCATCCGATACATACATAAACATCATACAAATGCATTCACACGATTCAGTCGCAGCCAATCATATTTTTAATCACAAATACGCTTAAAAATACAAAATTACATATATAAACCTAATAATACTACAGTTTTTGAGCCTCACTCAAGGAAAAATAAATCAACTTTTTTCATAAATTATTAATAAAATATTTTTAAAAAAATTATAATTTTTGTAATGTTGGATAATTGGCTTTATACTGTTCTAAATATTATAATTTCCATTTTTATTTTAAATTATGATTATATTTACTAATATATATAATTATTAAATTATGTAGGGTATACATTTTTATGATTATTACGTACATATGAAGTTTAATGAAACTAAATTTTGAAATGTACATTAAAAAATTGAGGTCTGATCAGCTGGCACTTCCACAACAGAATATCACTATTTATTTTATGCCACATTTTTGGGCTTATTATCGGCTAATTTTGGGTGGTGATGCCAATTGTCGGGCTCTTGTATTTTTCTCAAAACATGAAATTTTACACGGAAAAAAATAGTTGAAATAATTTTACTCAACTTCCGATCAAATTTGGGACATAAAGACAAGTTAGAAGTTATTTAGTATCATTGTATTTATTTGTGATATATTAAATGCGTTACAATTTTTTAAATATATATATTATCACTCGTAGTATAACTATAAAAAACCAATCTTTTATTAAATCACAAAAATAGTAGAGCTTTTCGTTCATTCTACTCTACGCTTCAATCGAGAGTTGAGTAAACCGTGAATCGCAAGATTTACATCTATTCACGCAGAAACGAATGAAAGTAATCTGCGCCTTGGGCACACATAAAAAAATTTTAATTTCAAAAACTTAAATTCTTAAAATTAAATTGATATTATGAAAATTTAAACAAAAAAAAGTCGATGAGTGTATTACATAAAATATGAAATATCACATAAATTACTCAGGCAGAATAATAATTTGGAATTCGCAACTGTAAAATCCATATTTTAAAAATATAAAACACAGAAAATAAAAGAACCTTCTTTTAAATGTTTTTATACATAATACTTCTTAATAATAATGCAATTTTTTAATGTGCATTTGAAAATTTAGTTTCACTAAACTTCATACGTCGTATAATAAAAATGTATACTAAATGTAATTTAATAATTATATTATATATATTAATCATCATAGTTATAATAATTGATTAATTATATTAATTTTAAAAAATATTTTATTAATCATTTATAAAAAAAGTTGATTTATTTTTACTTGAGTAAGGCTCAAAAATTTTATTGACGGCACTTATTCTCACAAGCTCTGAATAACTCAGGCAGTCACTATATAACAAAGTTCCAAGTTTTATATCTCAGCATTGTAAGCGAGCGTGTGCGTGATTCGACGAAAGCGTATCGTACTATATATAAGTGTGTAGTTATTAGGTTTATATATGTAAGGTTATATGTTTAAGTGTATTTGTGATTTGAAATGTGATTGGCTACGTCTGGATGGTGCGAATGTTTTTGTATGTTGTTTATGTATGTACCGGATGACTATTGGCAGGCTCGAGGTAAGAATTTTTTTTTATTTAGGAGAAGCATACCATTGCCAGTTCAAATAATACGCCCGATGCTCATTTTACCCAACTACGGTTTGAAGCACCTCAAGCGTCGGTGATATACTTATACATTTCATGTTAATCCACTGACGGATTATGGTGCCCTGTCGTCGATAACGTTTTACTCAACTCCTTACTATTCCCTATGTAACGCTTATTGTTATTCACTTTGGGTGAATTAGGTATATATCAAATTGATTTTACTCGACTAGGATTTAATAGATGTTCAAATGTCCTTATGTCCCAAGTTTAATCGACAGAGTTGAGTAAAATTACTTCAAGTATTTTTCTCCGTGTAGGTGACCCGACCAGTTAGCACCCCCACACTGCAAAAAGAAGTGTCTTAATATAAGATACTTGTGTAGTTATTTCTAAGATATTTCGGTAGTCACATTCAAGTTGCCTAAAGCATATTAATTGGAGACACGTAAAATATCTTGAGTTGAACCATCGGTAACACAGGTTACTTAAGTTACCGACAGTTCATGTTCCTTATAACCTCTACACTGTGAGAAAAAGCTTACGGCACACCGGTATCTGTTACAAATGTGGTGGTTTACATGGCTGTATGTACTTCTTAAAAAAATTAATTCAAGAAAATGCTCTATTGGGAAAGGAGATAAGCGACTTAGCAAACGTATCCACTACGTTAAAACAGAAGGTATACCTGATATCGAGTTACGTGTTGCTGATACGATTCCCAATTTTTATATGTAGCTCCACATCCGTCATATCTAAAGTTTAAATAAAGGATCGTGTCGATGAAAATGAACAATATATTCCTCTAAATATGTTGATATTACACCACAGAAGAAAAACATGCAACACTCAAAACGCTCCATTTTTTGAGGTTATGAACTGTAACTATAACCCTTTGAGAGATTCTATCTTTCGACCACTACTTCTTTGACACTTTACGCGTCTTAGTTTTTGCTAACTTATTGACCTGCTATATCTTACAATTCAGAAACATCTTATGCCAGAACCATCTTATGACACCCTAAACATCTTAAACTAAGATACATTATCTAACTCAATCAAGTATCTTATTTTGTAAGACGGAAATTACATCTTTATTCGTACCAAGAAACGTAAGTCGTCTTAATTTTGAATAAGACACTTCGTGAGACATCTTATTTTAAGACAGAAGATAGCAAATTCCCATCTCATATCTTACAGTAAGATACCAGGTAAGACACTTCTTTTTGCAGTGCAGTACATGAAAACCTTAAAGATTAAAAATCTGACTATACCCGAATTTTGGACCATTTTCGGGCTCTTAAAATACCCTGAAATCAATTTCGAAAAAACAACCTCTATCACTGACAAGCAACCCTTAATTTTAAAAATACTTTTTGGGAAAAATAAACTACTCCAGAATTTCGAGCTATTTTCGGGCTCTTGAAATACCCAAAAATCATTTTTGAAAAAACAACCCCTATCACTGACAAGGAAACCTTAATTTTGAAAAATAATTTTTGGACAAAATAAACTACTTTAGAACTCCGGCCTATTTTCGGACTCTTCAAAAATGTCTATATCGATTTGTGGGCTCCAACCCTTAACATCAAAATGCACCCCTGCATGGCCATGAAGAGACGTCTTTGGATAAAAATCATCTTTTTGTGAACTTTATCTATGATTTTCGGGCTCTGTAAAATCGATATAGACATTTTTGAAGAGTCCGAAAATCAGAGAGTATTCTTAGACCATAAAGTTCGCAAAAAGGTGATTTTTATCCAAAGTCGTCTCTACATGACCGTGCAGGGGTGCGTTTTGATGTTTAGGGTTGGAGCAAAAAATCGATATAGATATTTTTGAAGAGCCCAAAAATAGGCTAGAGTTCTAAAGTAGTTTATTTTGTCCAAAAAGTATTTCAAAATATTAAAGGTTGCCTGTCAGTGACCGGGGTTGCTTTTTTAGAAATGATTGTTGGGTATTTCAAGAGCCCGCAAATAGCCCGTAATGCACGCTTTCATACTACACTCCACACGTCTGAATTTTACTCAACTTTGAAGGTTGATACAGCTAGCACCTCCACAGTCGGAATTCCCCATTTTTTTAATATCAGAATCTTAAACTTTTTTTGGGCTCCATTGACGATTTTTGGACTCCAATACTTTTTGAGAAAAATCAAATTTCGTGTGGAGGTGCTAGCTTGAATCAACCCACCACATCCACTGTACAAAAATTTGAATAAACTTAAAATAAACTGTATCAGAATTTTGGGCTTTTTTGGGCTCTGGGAATCCCTGAAAGCAATTCCTAAAAACCACCCCTATACCCAAAAAAACAACCGTCTTTCTCAAAAATCAGCACTCCAAAAATTAAAGTGCACCCGAATTTTGGGCTTTTTTGGCTTCTTAAAAATGTCTATTTTGATTTTTGGGCTGCAACGCTTAACATCAAAATACACCCCTGCATGGCCATACAGACACGACTTTAACCAAAAATCATCTGTTTGTAAACTTTATTTTCTAGAAATCCTCACTGATTTTGGGGTTCTTCGAAAATGTCTTTATCGAATTCTGGGATCCCACCCTTAACATCAAACCCACACCGAAAAAATGGCATACTTACTTTTAGTATATTATACTAATATCTAGTATATTTTATACTAAAATACGCGGCTAGTATACCTTCTATTTTGAAGAGAAAAATCCTCTTATTATAAGTACTTTCCCCTCTTTTAAAGATAGTATATGTTAAGGTACTTTAAGTTGACGTAACCACATCGTCCAATCGAGTCCCCATCTATATCAGAATTTAAGGCTCATTTAAGGCTAATTTAATTCCATATTGCTAAGTTTAAGGGTCATTTAGGGCTCTCGAAATATCGCATTGCTGAATTTGATCAAAGCGTTATTTGGAAATTTTTAAGTTTCATGAAAAGGTGAAATACTTATGAATTTCTTAAATATTCGTACATCTAAAAATGATCGAAACAGAGAATTACGTGTTACGTGTTTACTTTCTAAATTAAGTAGTTTATTTACAAAGCTTTAACATTTTGTAACTAAAATTTTGATATAAAACTTTGAGCGTTTATTGACCTTGAATTCCATTGGAAAATTTTTAGTTTACTGTTAAAATTATCCTCCACTTTCAGAAGATCAGACAAATTAAAAAATACAAAATATTTTATTCAAAAGCTTCAACTCGTCCATATGATCTAGTCAAATTGTAACAAAATTTAAACATTGAGAACAAAAATTTTTATGTAAAATTTAAAAAGGATAAATATTTACATATTCATATTTTCTATTAGAAAATTTTTCCTTTCCGTAGACCATTTTATTTCTTGATTTAAAAGTCTGTGCATAAGCTACAAAAATGTGAGATGAGAATATTTCTAACATAAAACTGAGAATGTAAATTTTAAATTTGAATTTTATGTTTATCTCTTCTAAATAGAAAATATCTCTCCAACTGAAAATTTCTTAAATGTACAAAGTTGATAAGAAGTATGGAAATTTAACGAATTTGGTATATCGGCTTTGCTATTTTGGCATAGTGATATCCATACGAAATTTGCTTAAATTTGTGCACACGGAGAAAAATAGTTGAAGTAATTTTACTCAACTTCCGATCAAATTTAGGACATAAGGACAAGTTAGAAGTTATTTAGTATCACTGTGGTTATTTGTGATATATTAAATGTTCAAAAATGAATCAAAGTTGAGTAAAACTCAGAAGTGTAGGGTGAAGTTTAAAAGCGTGCATTAAAAGTTTCTAAATATATATATTATTAGTCGTAGTGTAATTCTCAAAAACCAGTCTATTATTAAATCACCAAAATAGTAGAGCTTTCCCCTCATTCTACTCTACGTTTCAATCGAGAGTTGAGTAAACCGTGAATCGCGAGATTTATTCCAATAGCTATTTCTATTCACGCAGAAACGAATGAAAGTAATCTGCGCCTTGGGCACACATAAACATTTTTTAATTTCAGAAACGTGTTGAATTTTCAACATACTGATGTTCCACGTTATTATATTTAATAATCAAAATCAATTCAGAATATACAAAATACAATTACAGTTTATTTTAGTTCTCTTTAGATCTAAAATAGTGGAATAGCCACTGTTTTATCTAGTGCGTAATGAACCACTTTCTTAATAGTGGATTCTACATACTTATAAACTAATGATTTTGAATATTCATCGTAAGTTTAATAGATTCTTGATTCATAATTTTTTCTTAATTCATTTATAATTTCTTCTTTCTTTTTCACTTATGTTTATTAAATTGAATTGATTTCATGAAAATTTAAACAACAAAAGTCTTGATAAGTGTATTACATAAAATTTGAAAAATCTACACAGGATCTAGATTTTACATGAATTAATTAGGCACAATAATAATTTAGAATTCGCAATTATAAAATCCATATTTTGAAAATATACAACACAGAAAATAAAAGAACCTTCTTTTAAATGTTTTTATGTGCCTTCGGCGCGTAAACTCGTTTTTGCGCTACAGTTGAGAGTAGCGTAATGTTGTGTATTAAGATACAGAGGAATGTAATGTAAAAATTGAACTGCGCATGTGCCCATAACCATACAGCGGAGCGTAATCTTCTTCTTATTCTTCTTCTTCTTCGTACAGCGTTGGCACCGTACTGACAAAGCCTTGTACATTATATATTTGAAAATTTAGTTTCATTAAACTTCATACGTAGTTATAATAAAAATGTTTACTAATTATAATTTAATAATAATTATTATGTATCAATAATCATAGTTATGATAATTGCTTAATAATATTAAAAGAATTTGAAAATCTTTCTGCGGAAAAAATACGCTTTCGACTGCGCTGAGATTCGAGCCCAGGCCTTTCGATTGCCGGTCGACTTCTCTAACCACTGAGCTGAGCTGAAATTGTCTACGAGGACACCTGTCGACAACGTATCCTATCTGATACACGACTAGTGAACCTCCGATAATGTAGGCAGTGACAAAAATTTAGAACTCACCTAATTAATTTGAAATTGATTAATAATATTAATATTCAAATATTGTTGATGTTCTTAGTTGGCTTTAGGATCCAGAAAAAATGTATCTCAAAGTTTCATATTTTCAAACGTTTCTACTCAGATTGGAGTCCTCATCAGTGAGAATTTATTTCTATAAAAAATACAAAGGAAGAAACTTGAAAAATTTGCACGTGTGACCGATGAACATTGTTGTAAAAAAATGATATAACAGAATTGCGAGTATGAAACTATAAAATCGGTCTAAATAACTAAATTTGCAATAAAAATAAAACTGTAACAAACCAAATATTTCTATAAAATACTGGGGGGGGGGGGGGGGGCGAACATTAAAGAATGGCACGTGTGACGGATAAACATTTTGGTAAAAACTATATAAATGAATTAAAGGGTTTTCCAATAGGGACATAACAACTTTATCTATGAATAAAACACAGAAATATTTGAGATATTGAGTTCAAATTTATTGTGGGTGTTGTGCAAGCATTACATTTTATGAATGAACTTCGATATCGGCCATATGACCACCACGAGCCCCTTTACAGCGGTCGATTCTTTGGACCCAATTTTCCACCACTCTGGCACACATTTCGACCGGAACGTTGGCAATTTCGCGTTGGATGTTGTCTTTGAGGTCGTCTAAAGTTTCTGGCTTGTTGGCATAGACCAGTGACTTGATATGGCCCCATAAAAAGAAATCCAATGGCGTTAGATCGCATCAACGAGGCGGCCATTCAACCGGACCATTTCTCGAGATAACACGTTCATCGAATTTGCCTTTCAATAAATAATCTTCCAACATAGCACGATAGCGCTCTCCATTGACGGTAACATGACGGTCGTTTTCATCCACGAAAAAATACGGCCCAATCACACCTCCGGCATGAAAACCGCACCAAACAGCCACTCTTTCCGGATGCAACGGTGTCTCAAGAAGCACATTTGGGTTTGTTGCTGACCAATAACGCATATTTTGTTTATTAAGAAAGCCATTGAGCCAGAAATGAGCTTCATCGCTGAAGATGATTTTTCGATGAAATTCTTCATTTTCTTCAAGTTTTGCCAGAGCCCAATTGGAGAAGTTTCGGCGTTTCAAATGATCAAGTGGCTTTAGTTCTTAAATAAATTTAATCTTGAAAGCATGTAGGCCAAGATCTTTTCGCATAATACGCCACAGTGTCGTTTGAGCGATGCCCGATTCTTGATAACGACGTGGAATCGACTGATTTGGCTCATTTTGAATCGATGCACTCACGGCTGAGATTATTTCTTCGCTTCGAGCAATACGACGTTTTTTTGGCGCCGGAACCTCCAAAAGTATAAATTTGGTTTCGAATTTATCCACTATAGCGCGCATAGCCTGTAGGGTGGGACAATTATTACGGCCGAAAATTGGAGTAAGCGCTCTTAAAATTGCGACCACCGACTCAGAATTTCGGTAGTAATTTATAATAATTTCCAAACGTTGCTGGTTCGTGAATTTTACCATGATGAAAATTTTGACTTTAATTAACGTTTTGACATTGACAGTTCATTAAAAACATTTAAGGGTGCGTTCATATAAATATACGAAATTGTTATGTCCCTATTGGAAAACCCTTTATAAATGTGAAACTATAAAATTAATCATAATAACTAAATTTGCAAAAAAAAGCGAAACTTTTTTGCACAGTTTTTATATATAGTTTTTTTTGTAACTTTAGTTTAGACCAAATTTTATAGTAGGGGAGAAGCCGCGAAATTGGCGCGTCGTCTAAATTGGCGCACCCTATTTTTCAGAAAATGATAACATAACAAAAAATAAAAATAGTTGTATCGTGTGCATTCTTGTATGATATGTATTTGATAGAAAAAATTATAAAAATCTAATTGCTTAATACAGTTTTATTGCGATTAATCGTTTTTTGGCATAATGGTTACGTTCGAAGCCATTGAGTTAAATCGTTAAATAATAGTAATTCAAGGTGAATTAGATTAATGCAACGATTTTATAATCTTTGATATTTAATCTTACGATTAGGATAGAATATTTGTATGAAAAAATAAGCATTTTACGTAAAAAGTATTTAATTAATGAACGATACACTTGCGGCAAAATTGGCGCATACGAGATTCAAATCAGAGGCGAAGTTGGCACACGTGTTGCGTTTCTGGAAACCGGTGACTGAAGTCAAGTGCTCGGATGTTTATGATTGAAAATATAAAGAAGATAGTAAGTACACAATTATTAATATATAGATATATACATTTGAATGTTGCTGGACTTTTCTGCTAATCTTTTTCTTACGATTTTTTGTGATATGGGAGGTAATGTGGTTCGCAAAACTGATGTAACGACATTGTAAGGTTATATTCATTTGAACAATCAGTGGTTAAATTTTTTTTTTAAGTTTGAGGTATTAAGGCAGAAAATTGAGGTAAACTTCTTCACAAAGTTTAGAAAGGTTCTGTCTTCGTCCGTTTCTAGAAAGGAAAATAGTTATTAAGCTCTTTGGTACATACATAATTATTGTTCGTAAAATGTACACATCGTCAGTAAGCTTACTTTAAATTTTCGTTTCAATTAAAAGATTATAGAATTGATATTATCACTTCTTTGTCTTCATTCGTTATTCTTTGAGTCTACGAGACTAAATAAATAGTTCGATAGACTTGGCTCTTATCTCCCTGGCGCTTGGCTCGTGCCATACACAAGGCCCAATTCTGAGAATCGGCATTTGCAAAATGAAATAAAATTCCAATGCCTGTGATTTTGTTCTGATCATTATTCACTCGTTTTTAATTGTTATGCATAACCATTTAGAACACTCATCGTTAAAATTACAAAATCGTTAAATATTACTCGAGATTTCTTTGTTCAACTCACCCTGCAAATCCATACCTTTTATGTTGATTTCGATAAGAACAGATACTACACTTTGATTTTCCACAATTTACACACACGAGCGCAGTGGAAGCGTGCTGGGCCCATAACCTGATGGAGGTATGGGCAGCGTGACTGAATAAAACACTTTCTTATTATTTAATATAGTATCCTTTTATTTCAATTAAGACGACACACTTTCTTTGTTCGCTCGATTCTGCTGTAGCAGAACTTGGTTCTGTATTTTAATAAAAATGGACCTCTGATTAACAAACAACAAACAAGCGCGGTTGCGCTGGCAACGGCACGGCAGAGGCCAGTGACGGAGTAGGAGTAAAAATATGAGAACCCAGAGTCTCATGCTTACATACAAGTACATAGGCGCATTCAATATTCTAACATGATTATTTATATCGAAATAAAAAATATATGTCTCCTGTTCATAAGCATTAAAATTCGCTTCCGTATAACGATTATTTGCTTTGGCATATCTGTTTGAGCATTGTGACACACCACCCCTTATACCACTCAATAAAAAGCAACATTTCGGGATCAGCTAATAATTCTAGCTCGATTCCTGTATGTTTTAACATCGCATCAAATGCAAGTCCTGGTGCTGTATAATAATGCAATGGATCTAAATTATACGTTGATAAACAATGACGTCTAAAATTCTCAAAAATATCCGATAGAAGTAAAAGGTCAGTTTTGAGGTAGAGATCTGAATATTCGCCTAAAGATTGAACATTAAATACTTCCCATACTTTCGACGCATGCGTATAATCTTCTTTTGTAATGTTTTTATTGTTTAAAATAGTACGAGCAGGGTACCGAGTGGGGATAGACCGTTGCGGGCGCGCGGTAAAGAGGTGAGGTTGATAACGTGACCCCAGCGTACGTATGGCAACCAAAGCCAGCTAATTTTTCTAAAAAGCTGACCTTTTTGTTAAATAGCTTTTTAATAAGTCCGCGACTTAGGGGGATGGGCGATCTTAAAAAAAAGAATCGATTCTGAAATTATTGATTCAATTTTATCGATTAATCGGTTAAAAAGATCGATTTTTGAATCGATCTTCAAAAATCGATACCTTTTTCTGAAAATTATAAATTTCTGTAAAATAACCGTTTTTTAAAATTTTTTATAACAATTGGAGATATAATTGTTACTTGCATATTTTGTGAATTTAAATTATCAAAATAAAAAAGTTTTTATATCAATAAAAAAGGAAATTAGACTTAAAAAACACACTATATTTGCGAATCAGGAACGTTTTTATTTTTTTAAATTGCACAATTTCTAAAGCAATGCGTATTGTTAGTGATAAAGTTTCTGACATAAATATGAATTATTACTATAAGGTTCATAATATTAATATACTTTGTACTTTGCATATCACTTAGAGTATTATTTATGATAAAATTTCTGACATAAATATGAAGTATTATTATAAAGTTTATAATATTAATATACTTTGAACTTTGCATATCACTTAAAGTATTATTTATGATACAATTTCTGTCATAAATAAGAACTATTACTATAAAGTTTATAATATTAATATACTTTGTATATCACATTAAGGATATTCTCGTGGTCGACCCCTTGATCTCACTTTTAAACTAAAAAACAGTTCATAGGAACAGTTCATAGAAATAGGAAACAGGAAAAAAAGAAAGGAGAATCGTTCGTAAAGATTGAAAAAAAATATCAATCCAACCGATTAATCGAGTGAAAAAGATCGATCTCCGTAGAATCGAATCGAGATCGCCCATCCCTACCGCGACTACGGTTTTTTTAAAAATTTCTTCGTTAAGGTCTTAGCTTTAAATTAAATAGTTTTTTTTCATTTTCATCGAGTAATTTGGGCGAAAATTATTAAAACATTTCATCTATCCACTACTTTGCCATAAGACCAATGTTCAATATGCTGACTCATCTAGTTTCGACCAATTATCAATATATTCTTATGGGAATACACCTTCTCTTGTTAGTAAGTTAAATGCAAGATCATTTCTACAATATTTTCTTGTTTCCTTTTTTTCATCGTTACTCAAGTAAGACGCTAATTTATCAAGACTACTAGGCATAAACCTAAAAGAAGCAATAAATCTTAATTTTACTTTTGTATTATCTACATTTTTTCTGAAAGAGATATCTCCCTTTATAAATAGGTAATAAATCAATCCTTCCCTCAAAACTAGTTGCTAAATTACTAATCAAAAAGTGTGAATCATAGCCTGAAAGGTTGTGAAATATTACTGGAATTATATGTGAATCTTTATAATACAACAAACTTCCAGAAATTTCTAAAAAATCTCGCCATTCAGCCTAAAAAGAGGCTCTTTGACGTCATAATCTTCTAGAACCTTCCAAAAATCAAAGCTACGGGAATAGTCTCAAGTGTCGGTAAATGTCGGTGCAGGAATCTCCCGTGCAGAAATCGCCCGATTTGTCCTCATTTAAGGTAGGGCTACGGTTAGGCCCTCGCTAGAAAAAGTAGACTAGGAAGTTCTAGGCGGGCCCCGGCGAGGCGTTGATAAGGTTCACCCTGTTTGGTTTCTAGAAAAATTAGTTCCTTCTAGTCGGGCCCTATTTTTGGATTTTAGTCAGGCCCTAGGTAGTTCCTTATTTTAATAAAAAGTTTAGATATTCTTTGCTGCGCATGCTCATGCAAAAGGCCTTTACATACACGGAGAAAAATAGTTAAAGTAATTTTACTCAACTTCCGATCAAATTTGGGACATAAGGACAAGTTAGAAGTTATTTAGTACCACTGTATTTATTTGTGATATATTAAATGTTCGAAAATTAATCAAAGTTGAGTAAAATTCAGAAGTGTAGGGTGAAGTATGAAAGCGTGCATTAAAAATATTTAAATATATATATTATTACTCGTAGTATAATTCTCAAAAACCAGTCTCATTAAATCACAAAAATAGTAGAGCTTTCCTTTCATTCTACTCTACGCTTCAATCGAGAGTTGAGTAAACCGTGAATCGCAAGATTTATTCCAACAGCTACATCTATTCACGCAGGAACGAATGAAAGTAATCTGCGCCTTGGGCACACATGAAAAATTTTTAATTTCAAAAACTTAAATTCTTAAAATTAAATTGATATTATGAAAATTTAAACAAAAAAAAATTCGATAAGTGTATTACATAAAATATGAAATATCACATAAATTACTCTGGGAGAATAATAATTTGGAATTCGCAAATGTAAAATCCATATTTTGAAAATATAAAACACAGAAAATAAAAGAACCTTCTTGTAAATGTTTTTATGCAAGATACTTCTTAATAATAATGCAATTTTTTAATTTACATTTGAAAATTTAGTATCACTAAACTTCATACATTGTTATAATAAAAATGTATACTAAATGTAATTTAATAATTATATTATATATATCAATAATCATAGTTATAATAATTGTGTAATTATATTAATTTTTAAAAATATTTTATTAATCATTTATGAAAAAAGTTGATTTATTTTTACTTGAGTAAGGCTAAAAAATTTTATTGACGGCACTTACTCTCACAAGCTCTGAATAACTTATGCAGTCACTATATAAGAAAGTTCCAAATTTTATATCTCAGCATTGTAAGCGAGCGTGTGCGTGATTCGACGAAAGCGTATTGTACTATATATAAGTGTTGTTATTAGGTTTATATATGTAAGGTTATATGTTTAAGTGTATTTGTAATTTGAAATATGATTGTCTACGTCCGTAATGGTGTGAATGCATTTGTAAGTTGTTTATGTATATACCGGATGACTATTGGCAGGCTCGAGGTAAGAATTTTTTTTTATTTGAGAGAACCATACCATTGCCAGTTGAAATAATACGCCCGATGCTCATTTTACCCAACTACGGTTTGAAGCACCTCAAGCGTCGGTGATATACTTATACATTTCATGTTAATCCACTGACGCATGTTGGTGCCCTGTCGTCGATAACGTTTTACTCAACTCCTTACTATTCCCTATGTAACGCTTATTGTTATTCACTTTGGGTGAATTAGGTATATATCAAATTGATTTTACCCGACTAGGAATTAAAAGATGTTCAAATGTCCTTATGTCCCAAGTTTAATCGACAGAGTTGAGTAAAATTACTTCAACTATTTTTCTCCGTGTAGCTGGGGCCCCATTGTACGGTTAGGCAATAGATATGTATTCTAATCAGGGCCCGACTAGATGTCTTAAATAGGGCCTGCCTGAAACAGCGTTACAGAAGTAGATGGGGCCTGACTACTTTTCCCTACTAGATCCCGACTAGAAGTAGGGAAAAGTAGTCAGGGCCCTACTATATCCTAAATGAAATTTCTGCACGGGCTTTTATCCAAAAAGTCTTATATCTTAAAAATAGGATATGAGACATTTTTTAAGGGCATGTGATACTTAGGAAATTAGCAAATTTGGATATTTTGGTGTACTCAGTTGGCTTTAGGTTTCAGAAAAAATTTAAACTCAAAGTTTCATATTTTCAAACGTTTCGACTCAGATTGGAGTCCTCATCAGTGAGAATTTATTTCTATAAAAAATACAAAGGAGGACAACTTGAAAAATTGCCCGTGTGACGGATAAACAATGTGGTAAAAAATGATTAAAATATTTGCAAGTGAAAATATAAAATTGGACTAAGAACTAAATTTGCGATAAAGTAAAACTGTCCAAAATTTTTTTCTGTAAAATTACTAAGGGGAGAAACTTGAAAAATAGCACGTGTTAGTTTTCTTCCTTTGTATTTTTTATGGAAATAAATTCTCACAGATGAGGACTCCAACCTGAATCGAAACGTTTGGAAATATGAAACCTTGAGTTTACATTTTTTCTGGACATGTTTGTGTCCAAAATACAAAAAATGTTGTTTTCAAAACCCTTGGAAATTGTAGAGAAAATTAAAACGACGTAGTTAGACTACTTTTGGTTTAAAAAATGGTAAAAAGTTCAATTTCATCAAAATTTATCGGAAAATTTTATTTTCATTGTCAAAACCAAAAGTGGTCTATCTACGTCCGTTTTTCCTTCTCTATCATTTTCCAAAAGTTGAAAACAAATCTTTATGTTTTTTGGAAGTAAAAATGTAAAAACTGAACAAAGTTTTTTACACAAACTTGCTTGTTTTCTCAAGTATCACATGCCCTTAAGTATAATCCTAGTGTTAAAAAATTTTTTAACTAATACATATTAAAGATTTTAAAATCACAGGGAACGCAAAACCTGAAAATTACGTGTTATAAACTTACGCGTATGCTAACATGTGTATGCCACAAATCAATGTATGCATCATGTTTTTATGAATATAACTTTTTTATACTGTATTTCTCAGATTTGAAGAAAGTTTTTTAAAGTTTTAATTAAAAATTATTGCAAACAATAACTTTTTTTCATTCTTACACATGTCTGAGTACTCACAGAAAAATAATGTTATAATCGTGGATCGACGAGGATGTAAATTATTTTTCACGTGGTCTTCAAGTAAAATTGCTATTGCAAGAAAATGTGTCCAAAAATGTTTCGAAAAAATATTATATATGCAGCACCTCTATAAAATATGGTTTAAAAATTTTTAAATTTTGGGAACAACTTTTCAATCATAACCGTTAAATATAATATAGTCTTTTATTGAAAAATACAAGTATACATTATTTATTAATTGAATAAAAAAGGGATATTTATGTAAATGTACACCAGAAGGGAGAAAAATAAAAATATTTTTTTGGATGTTTTATTGTGTGCCTACTTTGGCAATACAATCATCTGGTACATTTCTGAAGGTGGCAATACTTTTTCCATTTCTTCTTAGCTACACTGCTCTCTCAAAATTTTTCAAGTAAATAATAAAAGAAATAAAAATGAAAGTAAAAATAAAAATTTTAATGTTAAAATTCCAAATAGGTTAAATATTGTTTTCACTCAAGAAAAAGTCCGTTTTCATTATTTCAAGTTGAGATTTTGAACATACATCAAAAAGATATGAAAATTGTTGAAGTTATTTAATTTAAATATAAAAACAGTTGAGTGATTTTCATTTCTTCACCTTGATTTGGAACAATGTTAATTTTTCATGTTTTAAGGTCGAAAACGTTCATTCTAAGGTGTTCCTAAGTGATGATAATGCCGACACGTTTTCACCTGTAGCGTCCTTTACATACTAATTTCATAATAAAGCGTTTGTAAATATTTCTTTTTGTGTTTCACACCATAATTTTTCCATCTCGGAAAATAAAGTATTTTGGTCAATAATATTGTATATTTACGAACAAAGACTATGAATATTCTACCGAAAAGCTATATCACAAAAATATAATTAATCTAATATTATATGAGTGTCCGTCACACGTGGAAATGCTGAAAGTAACTTATTTGCCATCGCGGACATAAATGATAAGCTCCGGATTGATTGAGTTATTCCTTTTCATTTTCACAATCTTATTTTTCAAAAGGTCATTACATTCACACCATGCTTTCTGCCTGTAGCAGACTGCTGTGTAGTGACCTATCGTGTTAACTTTGCGGTCTCCCAAATAACGAACCACCCCTACAAGGTGGTATTTGTCTTTGGGGTTTATAATGTCTTGGAAACTTGTGGGTAAGCATTCCAGAGAAATTTTTTCCTGGTCTTGCATGTCAACTTCAACTATAGCAAATGGACTTGTAAATTAAATTAAAATTATAACATTATATCGTGACATGTTTCCGTACATGTTCCTTGTTACATTGACCCACAGTTATAATTCTGTAATATTTATTTTGGCTTGGGGTCAGCTTAGTTTCTAATTATTTATGTCATCGAGGACATAAACATTAGGAAGGCAAACGTTTCGGCCACAGATGGGGGCCCTCTTCAGTGCCAATTAGCTTAATTGTAACCTTTAAAAATTTATTAACAAATACATGCAATTAAGAAATATATGGTATTTTTTGTTTTTTTTTTGTTTTTTTCTTTTTGCTTATTAATTAAAAATAGAGTAAACATGCAGAAAAACTTATGAGTAAGTGAGTTTCTAGGTGTGAAGAACCAGGCCGTTCCAAAAACTGCTCCAACAAGTAATCCTCTCCCACAGGAACCGTGAAAAATGCGGCCGCGGAACGCACTCCCTCAAGGGCACATATATAAACACAATTATTTCAAACCAGAAAGAAACAACACACGGGAGAATATAACGTGGGTCCTTGGTAAAGCACGCACAGCAAACCACACATATGCACGAGCACCAGAAGTAAAGGACACTGAAGTTAAAACAATCAGAACATTGCAATTGGTACAGAAAAATTTATTTATTTTCTCAAAAACCACAGAGATGACAGACGGATGTAAGTCCACCACTCTGCCACATGGCTAGAAGAAAACTGATTTGGGAACAACTCGTGTTTAGGAAGACAAGTGTTCAGAGTTTGACGTATATGGATTTGACGCACTTGAGATTTCTATGTGCTCAAGCGTCCAAGGAAAGCAAACCCCTACCACGTGTTCGAAGAATTCTGTAAGGAAAGGCACTCAATACGGTCCCGGCGTCGTAAAAATTAAACACATTTTTGTGGATATAGAAAGTAAAATGCAGCTAAGGTGGAAATTCACGAAAAATTAATTTCCTGGTTTTTCGAAACCTCTGATTCTTAATAACTGGAACCCGGAAAAATACAATATTAAGTTTATAAGTATGATGTCCGAGTTTTCCGGATTATAAGACTGCTGTAAAGTGGTAAAATATTACGCGAGCTATTCAAACTCTGATTTGAATAGAGAGATCAATTAATACGGTAGCACTACGGATTCTGAGACTAATAAAAAGTTGCAAAGTGATGCGCGAGCACTTCAGACTCTGACTTTAAGTGAGGTGGCCAAGTAATGCGCGAGTTCTTGGGAGTATGAGAATTTTTATAAAGTGGCCAAGTAATACGCGAGATTTCCGGACTCTGACTTTAAGTAAGGAGGCCAAGTAATGCGTGAATTCTTAGGAGTATAAGAATTTTTATAACGTGGCCAAGTAATACGCGAGTTCTTAGGATTATAAGAATTTTTCTAAAGTGGCCAAGTAATACGCGAGATTTCCGGACTCTGACTTTAAATAAGGTGGCCAAGTAATGCGCGAATTCTTAGGAGTATAAGAATTTTTCTAAAGTGGCCAAGTAATACGCGAGATTTCCGGACTCTGACCTTAAGAAAGGTGGCCAAGTAATGCGCGAGTTCAATGGACCTCATGACTGATATAAATACATAAGTGGCCTCGTAATACGCGAGTTAGACGAAGCCTGTCCTGAAAACAGTGGCCAAATAATGCGCGAGATTTCCGGACTCTGACTTTAAGTAAGGTGGCCAAGTAATGCGCGAGTTCTTAGGAGTATAAGAATTTTTATAAGTAGCCAAGTAATACGCGAGTTAAACGAAGTCTGTCTTAAAAAGAGTGGCCAAGTAATGCGCGAATTCTTAGGAGTATAAGAAATGTTATAAAGTGGCCAACTAATACGCGAGATTTCCGAACTCTGACTTAAAGTAAGGTGGCCAAGTAATGCGCGAATTCTTAGGAGTGTAAGAATTTTTATAAAGTGGCCAAGTAGTACGCGAGATTTCCGGACTCTGACTTTAAGTAAGGTGGCCAAGTAATACGCGAGTTCTTAGGAGTATAAGAATTTTTATAAGTAGCCAAGTAATACGCGAGTTAAACGAAGTCTGTCTTAAAAAGAGTGGCCAAGTAATGCGCGAATTCTTAGGAGTATAAGAAATGTTATAAAGTGGCCAACTAATACGCGAGATGTCCGGACTCTGACTTAAAGTAAAGTGGCCAAGTAATGCGCGAGTTCTTAGGATTATAAGAATTTTTCTAAAGTGGCCAAGTAATACGCGAGATTTCCGGACTCTGACTTTAAATGAGGTGGCCAAGTAATGCGCGAATTCTTAGGAGTATAAGAATTTTTCTAAAGTGGCCAAGTAATACGCGAGATTTCCGGACTCTGACCTTAAGAAAGGTGGCCAAGTAATGCGCGAGTTCAATGGACCTCATGACTGATATAAATACATAAGTGGCCTCGTAATACGCGAGTTAGACGAAGCCTGTCCTGAAAACAGTGGCCAAATAATGCGCGAGATTTCCGGACTCTGACTTTAAGTAAGGTGGCCAAGTAATGCGCGAGTTCTTAGGAGTATAAGAATTTTTATAAGTAGCCAAGTAATACGCGAGTTAAACGAAGTCTGTCTTAAAAAGAGTGGCCAAGTAATGCGCGAATTCTTAGGAGTATAAGAATTGTTATAAAGTGGCCAACTAATACGCGAGATTTCCGGACTCTGACTTAAAGTAAAGTGGCCAAGTAATGCGCGAGTTCTTAGGATTATAAGAATTTTTCTAAAGTGGCCAAGTAATACGCGAGATTTCCGGACTCTGACTTTAAATAAGGTGGCCAAGTAATGCGCGAGTTCTTAGGAGTATAAGAATTTTTATAAGTAGCCAAGTAATACGCGAGTTAAACGAAGTCTGACTTAAAGTAAAGTGGCCAAGTAATGCGCGAGTTCTTAGGAGTATAAGAATTTTTATAAGTAGCCAAGTAATACGCGAGATAAACGAAGTCTGTCTTAAAAAGAGTGGCCAAGTAATGCGCGAATTCTTAGGAGTATAAGAATTGTTATAAAGTGGCCAACTAATACGCGAGATTTCCGGACTCTGACTTAAAGTAAAGTGGCCAAGTAATGCGCGAGTTCTTAGGATTTTAAGAATTTTTCTAAAGTGGCCAAATAATGCGCGAGATTTCCGGACTCTGACTTTAAGTAAGGTGGCCAAGTAATGCGCGAGTTCTTAGGAGTATAAGAATTTTTATAAGTAGCCAAGTAATACGCGAGTTAAACGAAGTCTGTCTTAAAAAGAGTGGCCAAGTAATGCGCGAATTCTTAGGAGTATAAGAATTGTTATAAAGTGGCCAACTAATACGCGAGATTTCCGGACTCTGACTTAAAGTAAAGTGGCCAAGTAATGCGCGAGTTCTTAGGATTATAAGAATTTTTCTAAAGTGGCCAAGTAATACGCGAGATTTCCGGACTCTGACTTTAAATAAGGTGGCCAAGTAATGCGCGAGTTCTTAGGAGTATAAGAATTTTTATAAGTAGCCAAGTAATACGCGAGTTAAACGAAGTCTGACTTAAAGTAAAGTGGCCAAGTAATGCGCGAGTTCTTAGGAGTATAAGAATTTTTATAAGTGGCCAAGTAATACGCGAATTCATAGGAGTATAAGAATTTTTCTAAAGTGGTCAAGTAGTACGCGAGATTTCCGGACTCTGACTTTAAGTAAGGTGGCCAAGTAATGCGCGAATTCTTAGGAGTATAAGAATTGTTATAAAGTGGCCAACTAATACGCGAGATTTCCGGACTCTGACTTGAAGTAAAGTGGCCAAGTAATGCGCGAGTTCTTAGGAGTGTAAGAATTTTTATAACGTGGCCAAGTAATACGCGAATTCATAGGAGTATAAGAATTTTTCTAAAGTGGTCAAGTAGTACGCGAGATTTCCGGACTCTGACTTTAAGTAAGGTGGCCAAGTAATGCGCGAGTTCTTAGGAGTATAAGAATTTTTATAAGTAGCCAAGTAATACGCGAGTTAAACGAAGTCTGTCTTAAAAGGAGTGGCCAAGTAATGCGCGAATTCTTAGGAGTATAAGAATTGTTATAAAGTGGTCAACTAATACGCGAGATTTCCGGACTCTGACTTAAAGTAAAGTGGCCAAGTAATGCGCGAGTTCTTAGGATTATAAGAATTTTCATAAAGTGCCCAAGTAATGCGCGAGATTTCCGTACTCTGACTTTAAGTAAGGTGGCCAAATAATGCGCTAATTCTTAGGAGTATGAGAATTTTTATAAAGTGGCCAAGTAATACGCGAGATTTCCGGACTCTGACCTCAAATAAGGTGGCCAAGTAATGCGCGAATTCTTAGGAGTATAAGAATTTTTCTAAAGTGGCCTAGTAATGCGCGAGTTCAATGGACGTCAGAACTGCTATAAATACAAAAATAGCCGCGCAATACGCGAGATCAACGAAGTCTGTCCTAAATAAGGTGAAAAAAAACCGCGAGTTCAATGGACCTCAGGACTGATATAAAGTAACAACTAGCCGGGTAATACGCGAGTTCAACGAAGTCTGACCTAAATAAGGTAGCCAAGTAATGCGCGAGTTTCAACAAAATCTGGCCCAGATAAAGTGGCCAGATGTGAGATCATAAAACCTGAAGGGACGACTGAAATACATGGTGGAGTCCCAATTTCTCAGGTCTGATTTTTTATGACCCTTTTTTAAGTATAGGGTTGTAAATCTTAGAAAGGTTTTCTATGTCAGTTCTAAGATTCACTGCATCGTCCGTACCTGCAATTAATTTAAGGTTGTTTTTTTGAAATTTCTTGTCTGAAAGTAAAATTGCTCTGTCAACCAAGTTGTTAATTACACTTTTTTTATATCTAAGGGGGTGGTGGGAGTTGAAGTTAAGGTATCTGCCTGACCAACTAGACTTTCTATACCAATTGAAAGATAGTTTTTGGTTCTGTTTCCTCGTGATAGAGACGTCTAAGAAATTTTCGTTACGTTGACGATATTTTCATCATGGTTCCCAACACACATGTTGACCGCATTTTACAAATTTTCAATACTAACCCCCTCAATATTGAATTCACTCTAGAAATTCGCGCATTACTTGGACACCTTATTTGAGGTCAGAGTCCGGAAATCTCGCGCATTACTTGGCCACTTTAGAAAAATTCTTATAATCCTAAGAACTCGCGCATTACTTGGCCACCTTACTTAAAGTCAGAGTACGGAAATCTCGCGCATTACTTGGGCACTTTATGAAAATTCTTATAATCCTAAGAACTCGAGCATTACTTGGCCACTTTACTTTAAGTCAGAGTCCGGAAATCTCGCGTATTAGTTGGCCACTTTATAACAATTCTTATACTCCTAAGAATTCGCGCATTACTTGGCCACCTTACTTAAAGTCAGAGTCCGGAAATCTCGCGTACTACTTGGCCACTTTATAAAAATTCTTACACTCCTAAGAATTCGCGCATTACTTGGCCACCTTACTTTAAGTCAGAGTTCGGAAATCTCGCGTATTAGTTAGCCACTTTATAACAATTCTTATACTCCTAAGAATTCGCGCATTACTTGGCCACCTCATTTAAAGTCAGAGTCCGGAAATCTCGCGTATTACTTGGCCACTTTATAAAAATTCTTATACTCCTAAGAATTCGCGCATTACTTGGCCACCTTATTTAAAGTCAGAGTCCGGACATCTCGCGTATTACTTGGCCACTTATAAAAATTCTTATACTCCTAAGAACTCGCGCATTACTTGGCCACTTTACTTTAAGTCAGACTTCGTTTAACTCGCGTATTACTTGGCTACTTATAAAAATTCTTATACTCCTAAGAACTCGCGCAATACTTGGCCATCTTACTTAAGGTCAGAGTCCGGAAATCTAGCGTATTACTTGGCCACTTTATAAAAATTCTTACACTCCTAAGAATTCGCGCATTACTTGGCCACCTTACTTTAAGTCAGAGTTCGGAAATCTCGCGTATTACTTGGCCACTTTAGAAAAATTCTTATAATCCTAAGAACTCGCGCATTACTTGGCCACCTTACTTAAAGTCAGAGTACGGAAATCTCGCGCATTACTTGGGCACTTTATGAAAATTCTTATAATCCTAAGAACTCGCGCATTACTTGGCCACTTTACTTTAAGTCAGAGTCCGGAAATCTCGCGTATTAGTTGGCCACTTTATAACAATTCTTATACTCCTAAGAATTCGCGCATTACTTGGCCACCTTACTTAAAGTCAGAGTCCGGAAATCTCGCGTACTACTTGGCCACTTTATAAAAATTCTTACACTCCTAAGAATTCGCGCATTACTTGGCCACCTTACTTTAAGTCAGAGTTCGGAAATCTCGCGTATTAGTTGGCCACTTTATAACAATTCTCTTACTCCTAAGAATTCGCGCATTACTTGGCCACCTTATTTAAAGTCAGAGTCCGGAAATCTCGCGTATTACTTGGCCACTTTAGAAAAATTCTTATACTCCTAAGAACTCGCGCATTACTTGGCCACTTTATTTTCAGTCAGAGTCCGAAAATCTCGCGTATTAGTTGGCCACGTTATAACAATTCTTATACTCCTAAGAATTCGCGCATTACTTGATCACCTTACTTAAAGTCAGAGTCGGGAAATCTCGCGTATTACTTTGCCACTTTATAAAAATTCTTATACTCCTAAGAATTCACGCATTACTTGGCCTCCTTACTTAAAGTCAGAGTCCGGAAATCTCGCGTATTACTTGGCCACTTTATAAAAATTCTTATACTCCTAAGAATTCGCGCATTACTTGATCACCTTACTTAAAGTCAGAGTCCGGAAATCTCGCGTATTACTTGGCCACTTTATAAAAATTCTTATACTCCTAAGAATTCGCGCATTACTTGGCCACCTTATTTAAAGTCAGAGTCCGGAAATCTCGCGTATTACTTGGCCACTTATAAAAATTCTTATACTCCTAAGAACTCGCGCATTACTTGGCCACTTTACTTTAAGTCAGACTTCGTTTAACTCGCGTATTACTTGGCTACTTTACTTTCAGTCAGAGTCCGAAAATCTCGCGTATTAGTTGGCCACGTTATAACAATTCTTATTCTCCTAAGAATTCGCGCATTACTTGATCACCTTACTTAAAGTCAAAGCCCGGAAATCTCGCGTACTACTTGGCCACTTTATAAAAATTCTTACACTCCTAAGAATTCGCGCATTACTTGGCCACCTTACTTTAAGTCAGAGTTCGGAAATCTCGCGTATTAGTTGGCCACTTTATAACAATTCTTATACTCCTAAGAATTCGCGCATTACTTGGCCACCTTACTTAAAGTCAGAGTCCGGAAATCTCGCGTACTACTTGGCCACTTTATAAAAATTCTTACACTCCTAAGAATTCGCGCATTACTTGGCCACTTTACTTTAAGTCAGAGTCCGGAAATCTCGCGTATTAGTTGGCCACTTTATAACAATTCTCTTACTCCTAAGAATTCGCGCATTACTTGGCCACTCTTTTCAAGACAGACTGCGTTTAACTCGCGTATTACTTGGCCACTTATAAAAATTCTTATACTCCTAAGAACTCGCGCATTACTTGGCCACTTTACTTTCAGTCAGAGTCCGGAAATCTCGCGTATTAGTTGGCCACGTTATAACAATTCTTATACTCCTAAGAATTCGCGCATTACTTGATCACCTTACTTAAAGTCAGAGTCGGGAAATCTCGCGTATTACTTTGCCACTTTATAAAAACTCTTATACTCCTAAGAACTCGCGCATTACTTGGCCACCTTATTTAAAGTCAGAGTCCGGAAATCTCGCGTATTAGTTGGCCACGTTATAACAATTCTTATACTCCTAAGAATTCGCGCATTACTTGATCACCTTACTTAAAGTCAGAGTCGGGAAATCTCGCGTATTACTTTGCCACTTTATAAAAATTCTTATACTCCTAAGAATTCACGCATTACTTGGCCTCCTTACTTAAAGTCAGAGTCCGGAAATCTCGCGTATTACTTGGCCACTTTATAAAAATTCTTATACTCCTAAGAATTCGCGCATTACTTGGCCACCTTATTTAAAGTCAGAGTCCGGACATCTCGCGTATTACTTGGCCACTTATAAAAATTCTTATACTCCTAAGAACTCGCGCATTACTTGGCCACTTTACTTTAAGTCAGACTTCGTTTAACTCGCGTATTACTTGGCTACTTATAAAAATTCTTATACTCCTAAGAACTCGCGCAATACTTGGCCATCTTACTTAAGGTCAGAGTCCGGAAATCTCGCGTATTACTTGGCCACTTTAGAAAAATTCTTATACTCCTAAGAACTCGCGCATTACTTGGCCACTTTACTTTAAGTCAGAGTCCGGAAATCTCGCGTATTAGTTGGCCACTTTATAACAATTCTTATACTCCTAAGAATTCGCGCATTACTTGGCCACTCTTTTTAAGACAGACTTCGTTTAACTCGCGTATTACTTGGCTACTTATAAAAATTCTTATACTCCTAAGAACTCGCGCATTACTTGGCCACCTTACTTAAAGTCGGAGTCCGGAAATCTCGCGTATTACTTGGCCACTTTAGAAAAATTCTTATAATCCTAAGAACTCGCGCATTACTTGGCCACTTTACTTTAAGTCAGAGTCCGGAAATCTCGCGTATTACTTGGCCACTTTATAAAAATTCTTATACTCCTAAGAATTCGCGCATTACTTGGCCACCTTATTTAAAGTCAGAGTCCGGAAATCTCGCGTATTACTTGGCCACTTTAGAAAAATTCTTATACTCCTAAGAATTCGCGCATTACTTGGCCACCTCATTTAAAGTCAGAGTCCGGAAATCTCGCGTATTAGTTGGCCACTTTATAACATTTCTTATACTCCTAAGAATTCGCGCATTACTTGATCACCTTACTTAAAGTCAGAGTCGGGAAATCTCGCGTATTACTTTGCCACTTTATAAAAACTCTTATACTCCTAAGAATTCGCGCATTACTTGGCCACCTTATTTAAAGTCAGAGTCCGGAAATCTCGCGTATTACTTGGCCACTTATAAAAATTCTTATACTCCTAAGAACTCGCGTATTACTTGGCCACCTTACTTAAAGTCAGAGTCCGGAAATCTCGCGTACTACTTGGCCACTTTATAAAAATTCTTACACTCCTAAGAATTCGCGCATTACTTGGCCACCTTACTTTAAGTCAGAGTTCGGAAATCTCGCGTATTAGTTGGCCACTTTATAACAATTCTCTTACTCCTAAGAATTCGCGCATTACTTGGCCACTCTTTTCAAGACAGACTGCGTTTAACTCGCGTATTACTTGGCCACTTATAAAAATTCTTATACTCCTAAGAACTCGCGCATTACTTGGCCACTTTACTTTCAGTCAGAGTCCGGAAATCTCGCGTATTAGTTGGCCACGTTATAACAATTCTTATACTCCTAAGAATTCGCGCATTACTTGATCACCTTACTTAAAGTCAGAGTCGGGAAATCTCGCGTATTACTTTGCCACTTTATAAAAACTCTTATACTCCTAAGAACTCGCGCATTACTTGGCCACTCTTTTTAAGACAGACTTCGTTTAACTCGCGTATTACTTGGCTACTTATAAAAATTCTTATACTCCTAAGAACTCGCGCATTACTTGGCCACCTTACTTAAAGTCAGAGTCCGGAAATCTCGCGTACTACTTGACCACTTTAGAAAAATTCTTATACTCCTATGAATTCGCGTATTACTTGGCCACGTTATAAAAATTCTTACACTCCTAAGAACTCGCGCATTACTTGGCCACTTTACTTCAAGTCAGAGTCCGGAAATCTCGCGTATTAGTTGGCCACTTTATAACAATTCTTATACTCCTAAGAATTCGCGCATTATTTGGCCACTGTTTTCAGGACAGGCTTCGTCTAACTCGCGTATTACGAGGCCACTTATGTATTTATATCAGTCATGAGGTCCATTGAACTCGCGCATTACTTGGCCACCTTTCTTAAGGTCAGAGTCCGGAAATCTCGCGTATTACTTTGCCACTTTATAAAAACTCTTATACTCCTAAGAACTCGCGCATTACTTGGCCACTTTACTTTCAGTCAGAGTCCGGAAATCTCGCGTATTAGTTGGCCACGTTATAACAATTCTTATACTCCTAAGAATTCGCGCATTACTTGATCACCTTACTTAAAGTCAGAGTCGGGAAATCTCGCGTATTACTTTGCTACTTTATAAAAACTCTTATACTCCTAAGAACTCGCGCATTACTTGGCCACCTTATTTTAAGTCAGAGCCCGGAAATCTCGCGTATTACTTGGCCACTTTATAAAAATTCTTATACTCCTAAGAATTCACGCATTACTTGGCCTCCTTACTTAAAGTCAGAGTCCGGAAATCTCGCGTATTACTTGGCCACTTTATAAAAATTCTTATACTCCTAAGAATTCGCGCATTACTTGGCCACCTCATTTAAAGTCAGAGTCCGGAAATCTCGCGTATTACTTGGCCACTTTAGAAAAATTCTTATAATCCTAAGAACTCGCGCATTACTTGGCCACTTTACTTTAAGTCAGATTCCGGAAATCTCGCGTATTAGTTGGCCACTTTATAACAATTCTTATACTCCTAAGAATTCGCGCATTACTTGGCCACTCTTTTCAAGACAGACTTCGTGTAACTCGCGTATTACTTGGCTACTTATAAAAATTCTTATACTCCTAAGAACTCGCGCATTACTTGGCCACCTTACTTAAAGTCAGAGTCCGGAAATCTCGCGCATTATTTGGCCACTGTTTTCAGGACAGGCTTCGTCTAACTCGCGTATTACGAGGCCACTTATGTATTTATATCAGTCATGAGGTCCATTGAACTCGCGCATTACTTGGCCACCTTTCTTAAGGTCAGAGTCCGGAAATCTCGCGTATTACTTGGCCACTTTATAACAATTCTCTTACTCCTAAGAATTCGCGCATTACTTGGCCACTCTTTTCAAGACAGACTGCGTTTAACTCGCGTATTACTTGGCCACTTATAAAAATTCTTATACTCCTAAGAACTCGCGCATTACTTGGCCACTTTACTTTCAGTCAGAGTCCGGAAATCTCGCGTATTAGTTGGCCACGTTATAACAATTCTTATACTCCTAAGAATTCGCGCATTACTTGGCCACCTTATTTTAAGTCAGAGCCCGGAAATTTAAAGTCAGAGTCGGGAAATATCGCGTATTACTTTGCTACTTTATAAAAACTCTTATACTCCTAAGAACTCGCGCATTACTTGGCCACCTTATTTTAAGTCAGAGCCCGGAAATCTCGCGTATTACTTGGCCACTTTATAAAAATTCTTATACTCCTAAGAATTCACGCATTACTTGGCCTCCTTACTTAAAGTCAGAGTCCGGAAATCTCGCGTACTACTTGACCACTTTAGAAAAATTCTTATACTCCTATGAATTCGCGTATTACTTGGCCACGTTATAAAAATTCTTACACTCCTAAGAACTCGCGCATTACTTGGCCACTTTACTTCAAGTCAGAGTCCGGAAATCTCGCGTATTAGTTGGCCACTTTATAACAATTCTTATACTCCTAAGAATTCGCGCATTACTTGGCCACTCTTTTCAAGA
Organism: Diplolepis rosae; assembly: GCA_030998225.1. Taxonomy (NCBI): domain Eukaryota; kingdom Metazoa; phylum Arthropoda; class Insecta; order Hymenoptera; family Diplolepididae; genus Diplolepis; species Diplolepis rosae. The sequence goes on along the minus strand of JAPYXD010000729.1, from coordinate 627,159 downwards.
CAGACTTCGTGTAACTCGCGTATTACTTGGCTACTTATAAAAATTCTTATACTCCTAAGAACTCGCGCATTACTTGGCCACCTTACTTAAAGTCAGAGTCCAGAAATCTCGCGCATTATTTGGCCACTGTTTTCAGGACAGGCTTCGTCTAACTCGCGTATTACGAGGCCACTTATGTATTTATATCAGTCATGAGGTCCATTGAACTCGCGCATTACTTGGCCACCTTTCTTAAGGTCAGAGTCCGGAAATCTCGCGTATTACTTGGCCACTTTAGAAAAATTCTTATACTCCTAAGAATTCGCGCATTACTTGGCCACTTTATTTAAAGTCAGAGTCCGGAAATCTCGCGTATTACTTGGCCACTTTAGAAAAATTCTTATAATCCTAAGAACTCGCGTATTACTTGGCCACTTTAGAAAAATTCTTATAATCCTAAGAACTCGCGCATTACTTGGCCACTTTACTTTAAGCCAGAGTCCGGAAATCTCGCGTATTAGTTGGCCACTTTATAACATTTCTTATACTCATAAGAATTCGCGCATTACTTGGCCACTCTTTTTAAGACAGACTTCGTTTAACTCGCTTATTACTTGGCTACTTATAAAAATTCTTACACTCCTAAGAATTCGCGCATTACTTGGCCACCTTACTTAAAGTCAGAGTCCGGAAATCTCGCGTACTACTTGGCCACTTTATAAAAATTCTTACACTCCTAAGAATTCGCGCATTACTTGCCACCTTACTTTAAGTCAGAGTTCGGAAATCTCGCGTATTAGTTGGCCACTTTATAACAATTCTCTTACTCCTAAGAATTCGCGCATTACTTGGCCACTCTTTTCAAGACAGACTGCGTTTAACTCGCGTATTACTTGGCCACTTATAAAAATTCTTATACTCCTAAGAACTCGCGCATTACTTGGCCACTTTACTTTCAGTCAGAGTCCGGAAATCTCGCGTATTAGTTGGCCACGTTATAACAATTCTTATTCTCCTAAGAATTCGCGCATTACTTGATCACCTTACTTAAAGTCAGAGCCCGGAAATCTCGCGTATTACTTGGCCACTTTATAAAAATTCTTATACTCCTAAGAATTCACGCATTACTTGGCCTCCTTACTTAAAGTCAGAGTCCGGAAATCTCGCGTATTACTTGGCCACTTTATAAAAATTCTCATACTCCCAAGAACTCGCGCATTACTTGGCCACCTCACTTAAAGTCAGAGTCTGAAGTGCTCGCGCATCACTTTGCAACTTTTTATTAGTCTCAGAATCCGTAGTGCTACCGTATTAATTGATCTCTCTATTCAAATCAGAGTTTGAATAGCTCGCGTAATATTTTACCACTTTACAGCAGTCTTATAATCCGGAAAACTCGGACATCATACTTATAAACTTAATATTGTATTTTTCCGGGTTCCAGTTATTAAGAATCAGAGGTTTCGAAAAACCAGGAAATTAATTTTTCGTGAATTTCCACCTTAGCTGCATTTTACTTTCTATATCCACAAAAATGTGTTTAATTTTTACGACGCCGGGACCGTATTGAGTGCCTTTCCTTACAGAATTCTTCGAACACGTGGTAGGGGTTTGCTTTCCTTGGACGCTTGAGCACATAGAAATCTCAAGTGCCGGGGACATTAAAGTAAATTTTGACTGTGTATAACCCTTGGTGTTGGAACCTGACCTATCATGGAGAATGCTCTCCATATACGTCAAACTCTGAACACTTGTCTTCCTAAACACGAGTTGTTCCCAAATCAGTTTTCTTCTAGCCATGTGGCAGAGTGGTGGACTTACATCCGTCTGTCATCTCTGTGGTTTTTGAGAAAATAAATAAATTTTTCTGTACCAATTGCAATGTTCTGATTGTTTTAACTTCAGTGTCCTTTACTTCTGGTGCTCGTGCATATGTGTGGTTTGCTGTGCGTGCTTTACCAAGGACCCACGTTATATTCTCCTTACTTGTTGGAGCAGTTTTTGGAACGGCCTGGTTCTTCACACCTAGAAACTCACTTACTCATAAGTTTTTCTGCATGTTTACTCTATTTTTAATTAATAAGCAAAAAGAAAAAAACAAAAAAAAAACAAAAAATACCATATATTTCTTAATTGCATGTATTTGTTAATAAATTTTTAAAGGTTACAATTAAGCTAATTGGCACTGAAGAGGGCCCCCATCTGTGGCCGAAACGTTTGCCTTCCTAATGTTTATGTCCTCGATGACATAAATAATTAGAAACTAAGCTGACCCCAAGCCAAAATAAATATTACAGAATTAAAATTATAACGTTTATACGTAGAAAATTTCTAACTCTTTTTAAAGGAATGCAAATTCATTGTTTGTAATTAAGTAAAAGTAAATTTTTGAAGTAGAATGGTCAGAAACTGACTTAAATTTACTCATTCTAATTAGTACAAAGTTAAAATTTTTTATTTATATTAATTAAAATTCTGCTTTATACTTTTTTTACGTTTTCAATAGGAAATTTTGAGATCATTTTGAACGTGATCGAGTTGAAAGTGTTATTTAATGCTATTGTAATAAAAGTTTTGATCTATTACCACTGGAAGTGAACTTTCTTGTCTCTAAGCCATCACAATTTTTATTTTTGCAGGGATGTTTCTCAAAAAGTGGGAACACTTGTTTTTTATATCCTTCTCCGACTAAATCCTCATAATTCCAGACCAAAACTCCCCACGGTTTTGTATTTACTGAGGAACAATTTTCGTTACACGTTGAGGTAACTTCAAAACTCGGCAAAAATTCCGGTAACATCGAAACCAAGACTTTCAAATTCATGTGGCATGGAAGCAAGTAGCTATTTTTAAATGCGTTTTCTATCCTTCCTGGGTCTAATTTCGATATTACAATCTTCAATATTGTTCCTTGCTTGCGATAGGTACTTGCTTGAAATCCCTGTTTAAGGATACATTTTATCAATTTAAACATGGGAATTTTCTCCTGCAATTCTGTAAAAGTTTGTATAGCTTGTGGAAAGTCAGCACCTGCAATCAGCATTACTTGCATAAAGGAGTCAAACGGACAAGTATTCCGGAATGTATATTTCTTTCCATTGTAATCAATAGCCTGTAACAAGATTTGTAATTGTTTTTCAGATTATTATCTTTTTATTAACAATTAAGAAAAAAAGTTTATCAATGTATCCGTATAGAAAATTAATATTTAATTATGATCTTATTTTATAGCTACTGCAATAAAGTTTTTATTCAGCAAAGAATAGTATATTACGTGCCTAGGAGCACAATGAGGATTATTGCGCGACGAGCGATAATGCTCACAGGAGATCGAAGCCAAGGCGTAGGTGAGACGAAGCCGAGGCGCGATCAGTCCTGCGAGCATTGTCGCGAGTCTCGTAATTTCCCGAATTGTGTGCATTGGCACGTATTCTATTTTATGTGACTTCGGTGCGTATACGAGTTTTTATGCGTACTCGAATCTAATCTAGTATTGTCGTTGTTTGCGGCGCTAGTCATTACACTTGATATTTCGCGACTAATCCCGGCCATTTTGATTTTATCGATCTTGTGTAGTAGTAATGGATTTCAATAGACGCATGCGCAGTTCAAATGTACAAGGCTTTGTCAGTAGGGTGCTAACGCTGTACGAAGAAGAAGAAGAATAAGAAGAAGATTGTGCTCCGCTGTATGGCTATAGGCACATGCGCAGTTCAATTTTTACCTTTCATTCCTCTGTAGCGCAATACACAACATTGCGTTACTCTTAACTATAGCGAAAAAACGAGTTTACGCGCCGGAGGCACATAAAAATATATACAAAAAATGTGTATCTCGATGAGATCTATAACTTTTGTTTGAATGATTTAGCAAAATTTTGCGTATTGGCTTAGATAAACGAAAAAAACCATAATTTTTATGGTTTTTTCATGGTTTCACCATGAAAATCGTCTTGTCGCTCATTTTCGCTATCATATTCGTAATCAGCGCGTCGAAATACATAAGTATACGAAGTTTGAAGAAAATCGAAGAATTCAGCTATTCGGAACTTTATCCTATAAAAGAATATATATAAATAAACCATGTATTGAAATTAACAATTTTTTTTTAATTTTCTAATTAATACTCGAACAGATAAGTAAACTCTCAAACTTTAGCGCGAAAATTTAGGTGTGTAATATTTGTTATAAGGAGTGTATTATTTGCAAACATTTGTTATAAAGTAATGTAAAAAATCTGCAAAATTTCTGCATTGAAAAAAGGAATGCAATTCAGTTAAATATAAGGTTTTTTGTACAACCATTTTTTTCATGTTTTTTTAAATAGTTTTTTTCATTTATTATCCGTCTGAAAAAATTTTTACACCCTTTTATCATACGATTTGTGATATATCTCATTCCATGAACACATAGATAATATTTTCTTGACCAGTGATATTCGCTTTTACGAAATGCAGATTATGACCGCGTAAGAACTCTTGCGGTCACAGCGAAAATCATTTCTATTTTGAGAAGGTTGAAAGCTGAGATAGAGTTGCATTCAGAGAAGTCACGCAATTTGACACAACGTATGGGGAAGTTGATCTCTGTGTGTGAAATTTTAGAATTGTTTGCTTATCAACCTTGCTTTCCATTCTAAAAACTGTATACTGCACGGAGAAAAATGGATTATAAAATTCAATATTCAGGTCTAATGACTACGGAACAGCCATTTATCATAAACAGTATAAACTAAATAATGATATATAATCCAGATAGATAATGGTATAATTCAGATTCTAGCGAGATGACCTACAATTTATTCTATGCTCTAACATTATACCGCTTAAAATCGATATTATACTTTTTATAATTTAAATGGCTGTCCTATAGTCACTGGACCTGGATATTAAATTTTATAATCCATTTTTCTCTATGTGTAAAAAAGTCATATATAAGGAAAGACACTCTTTTTAATGAAAAAATTTAAGAATTACTAAAAATAATTTTTTAATAATGTTTTTTGTAATAGGATTTTTCCTTACAATCGCTTCTTACAAATTTTTTGAAAATTATTGAAGTTTCTTAAATCATAGCTAATCTTTTCGGGGAAAATATTTTCTACAACTTAACCGTTTCCAATTTTTGAAAATAAATTTTCCAAAACAACATTTTTATAAACAAATTGCTGTATTTGATAATAATTGATTCATTTTCAAAAATTGGAAACGGTTAAGTTGTAGAGAATATTTTCCCCGAAAAAATAAGCTATGATTTAAGAAACTTCAATCATTTTCAAAAAATTGGTAAGAAGCGATAGTAAGGAAAAATCCTATTACAAAAAACATTATTAAAAAATTAGTTTTCGTAATTTTTAAATTTTTTCATTAAAAAAAGTGTCTTTCCTTACATATGACACGGCTGATGATATAATTTCCAGTCTTGAAATCATAGAAAAACTTCTTTTTCCAGAGACTGATTTTTGGCACGACAACTACCTTAATATAAGCATTGTTATCAAAGAACATTCATTACAACTTTTTAAAAGTGAAAAAATTGACAAAAGTTCTTTAGCAGCTAGGAGACAATGTATTTGTCTAATATATTATTAAAATGGATTAGATAAAATTAGAAAGAACGTATTTCTGGAAAATTTTTAAGAAGATTAACGTACATCATTCTCATTTATTATTATAACCTTAACATTTAATGTTCACATGATTTTGTTGAATTTACTGAATTTCCAAAACATTTGCTAATTTATTCATCAGATTTTCTATCTGCGGGCATTTTATTGGATCTTCTTCATTTTACAATACATTTTCAAACTTGAAAAATTTGAAATCTCTCTGTGGAAAAAATAGACGCTTTCGGCTGTGCCGGGATTGGAATTGTCCTCCGATAATGTAGGCAGTGGAAAAAATTTCAAACTCCATCACCTGATTTGAAATTTTCAAACATAAAAACTTTTAGTTTTCACTTTTCACTTTGCTTTCTCTTAAAATATTATATATTCAAAAGTAATGTTCTGAAGCATTCTAAAAATATTAATATGGACTTGAATGGTCTGAGACGTCTTGAGACTGACTGTTTTGTAATATTTTGTCAAAATTAAAAAAATGTGTAGTCTTTTCGAATCTCCTCTGATTTACTTTTGATATCTTTGTAATTATAGAGTAAGATTTTTCTAGAATAATGTAAAATGTGACTTTTATTGTGTCAAAAATTTTCAGAAGGAAGATATGGAGTGAATTTGAAATAGGACATGAAAAGATTAAAGCCTTTAACTCTGGACAATAGCAAACTAATAATGACTGTTTTTCACTGTGGTGATAGAGAAGTGATGGCGTGGCGGAATCTTCGAAAAATAAGCCGTATTTTTCAGATCGGATGGAATCCATCCATTTCCGGAGGACACAAATCCTGACCCCATTAACTATGTCGCTGTATATATTATGAGTACAAAGTACATGTATGATTTTATAATATGCAGAAAGAAAAATACGTATGGTGAGGAAGGTTGACATGTTTATTTCGCCCCGAAATCTTCTCGGATTACGTACAGGTAGAATAATGCTAATAAAAAAGATGTCCGGAAAGAAGAAGAAGAAAAAGAAGAAGTGCAGGGCGTGACGAATAGAAAGAAACCGGTAGCTTCACTATAGGCTGATGATGATGGTACCCGCACGGAGAACAATCGGGCTAGAAAACATGAGCGTACAGGTTCATGTAGAAGTATTACGAATGGGTAGTAAGCATTGACGAAACGTCACAAAACGCTCCAGAAACATATTCACATGCAAACTAGGACTCAATTCTAGACCACGTTTTAAGGTGTATAAGAAGAAGAAGAGTGATTCAAGCGTATGTCTTAGAAACATTAATCAAATATGGAAGGCACGTTGTTAAACGCTTCACATTGTATATAATGCAGTCTAGGACTCAGTTCTAAACCACGATTTAATAAAATTTCATTTCCAACGACAAAAAAACTATTTTATAAATTATTATTGCATTTAATTTATGTTAAATTATACACAATTACTTAAACACATAGTCACTCTTACATACACAATTGCACGTTTAAACTAGATTAAATTAAAATTCTTAAAACTTAAAACGCATCGGGATCGAACCTCACCTCAGTACCTAACCAACCTAACTTATTTGTACGCATATCTTATTTCTAACGACTTGAGCCTCTCGGCTATCGGAACGCTTGGAATATTTTGAAAAAATCTCGGCCATAGCTCATAATCCATCGAATCCAGGGCCGAGTGAAAAATATCTATGCCCCGTTCCCTTGGTAGGTTTTTGTTTTACACATTTTTAAAAATGTTCAAGTTTACAATTTTGTTATTTTCCTATTTTCTCTGAAATTTCGGTAAAATATTTTGTATTGAAAATATATAATTTGTAGTTTAAAAGTATTTATTTAATGATTTTAGATTCAATATTAATTGAATTCTTGATGTAGAATGTTCATATCTTCTCAAGTTATTTCAACCACATTTTTAACACATTAACGTTTATTTCACTGCATATAATACACTCCCGTTTTCACCGGCTTTGTTGTAAGGACCATGTGGCACTGCTGAAAATGTATTTCTTTCGTCTTTTGGCGGGATTCGAGACAGGTACTGTGCCTGCATGTATAAGTGACGCACAACGCGATACATATATAAAAGACAGATAGCAAGAGAGAGAAAGAAACTCGAAGTTCGGAGCTCTTCGGAAACCGACGAACAAAGCACGAGCATAACTGATACTCACTTCTAGACAACTAGGACAGAGTTTTAAACTACTTAAAAATCAGCATAATATTCGGTTGGCAGTGTTAACAGTGTGCCTCATATTAAACATTACGATATTACTTTTTCCCATTCTAGTTTTAATCTTAAATTGTATCATATTTCAAGCAGATGCTAGTTACAACTCAAACGAGGAATAAGTAAATCATGTTTTAAACTTAGAGTGTATCATGAAATGGTAACGTTTAACTTAAGTATAGGATCGAAAATTTTATTTGATTCAAATGAATACAAAATGACAATAGGATACACAATTCTTTATATCACTATTCATTATTTTTCATTACTAACGAAGTATATAAAATCAATTATTATTAATGATAAACGTTTTACTAACAGTAATAGAGTTAATTGTACAAGTTACAGTTTACGAATAAGTGCACTTGCAAGGACTCTTTAAGAAAAAGTATTTTCATAAAATGAATTAAACTATGATATATTTAACATTCAATTCCATTAGCCCAATATACATTATTCACAACATTTAGGAATAATTTGCACTTATAATGATTCCTCAACTGTTTAGTAAAGATAATTTGATTCATGTAACATTTCTCATTTGCAGAATTCTCAAAAATTGAATAAGGTACTCATTCTAAATTTCATTTATCCATTTTTCTCCGTGCGTACCTGTTGTTACGCGATACCCAAGTTGCCCTTTCAGGTTTTGAACCCTTTTTTACATCGCCGTTTTGTCGCCCAGGTTAATCTTGATCCAATGAACGTCGTTTCTCAATCCCAGACTTCTTAACGTTCTCTTGTACCTGAAATCTGAAAGCGAGAATACAAATATACTTCAAAGACATTAAAATTTATTATTATGGATCAATGAATAGTGGTTAATTTCTTATAATTTGGGCTCAACCTTGCACAGGTTGGTACAGAAAAAGTCGTTGAATGAATCTCGCTGTTTTTGTAATAGCGAGTTTTTTTTTATTAATGCCGCAAACAAGGTTGGTCAGACTTCAATCATAGCAAGATATTCCACTAAGATAGCCTTTTACATCCTGGCATGATCGCTTTATTATTTATAGCTTGACTATCGTATATATAATTTAGAGAAATATCTGTCTATATATATATATATCAAATCTACAAATATAGTATATATTTTAAACCTGAACCCGTATCACCACTGACCCGGACTCCTCTCAACGTCCAAACAAAAGCACAATTAAAAAATATTTCAAGGACTCTAACAGTCGAATCCCCAAAACACAAAAAACACAACCAAATTTGGACAAAAGCACCACACCTCAACATAAAACAAATCAAAAAATTAAAAAAAAAATTTTTTTGTAGTATTGCACCTCTGAAGAGGGTGCTGGAAGAGCACCCAAACGTCGGCGATAATTTAAGTTTTATTTATGTAAATGGTGGTGGGTAATAAAAACAAAAGAGGACGAAAGAATGAAAAAGAAGGAAGGGGTTTTGTAAGGTTGCCTTCTTTTTTCTTTCCTCCTTTTTTGTTTGTTTTTCTCACGATTTGTTTTATGTTGAGGTGTGGTGCTTTTGTCCAAATTTGGTTGTGTTTTTTGTGTTTTGGGGATTCGACTGTTAGAGTTCTTGAAATATTTTTTTATAGTATATATATCGTGACATGTTTCCGTACATGTTCATTGTTTTATTGACCCACAGTGATAATTCTGAGATAATTAATTTGGCATGGGGTCAGATTTTTAAGCAGTTTTCTATGTAATAATTATAGAAATTGGTAAAGGCAAACGTTTCGGCCACAAATGGGGGCCCTCTTCAGTGCCAACAATTTTAATTTGCATTAAAAATAGTAATTATAACCTAAACAAGCAAAATCCATGCAACTTAATAGTTATTTTGTTTTTTTGTTTTTTTATAATAAATTTATTTAAAGAATAGAATTAGAACATGCGAATAGACCTTCCAGTACCGTCCTCACACAGAAGTCCTCTCCTGTCAGATTCGTGGAAAATGTGAATTGCGGAACGCACCACCTCAAAGGCACACAACCACAATTAATTCCAAAGAAAATCACAGAATATAAATCCAGTCGTGAGCCCTCGATGAAGAACGCACAGCACAACACACACACGCACGAAACCGACATTTTGACATATGAATATCGGTACACTGAGAAAAAAATGCTATTGAATCAATAGCATTTCTTTCCAAAAGCATGTATACTATTAATTCATTAAAATATACTATAAGAACTAATCAACATGTTACTAATTCTATATCATATTGATTTGAATTCATGATATACATGCTTTTAGAAAAAAATGCTTTTGATTCAATCGAATTTTGTTCTCAGTGTACAAAGTTACCAAGTCGTCGTTTAAAACTTATGTTCATGCACGTTAATGAATGATTCAAATTAGGTCTATTGACTAAGGATTTTAATGTCAATGCATTATTTTATATTATCAGAGATTGCTTAGAAAATGTTATCCACTTCTCTTATTAGCGCAAAGCGGCTAAGTGTGAAAGGTGGGCCATGTCTTGGTACAGCAAATAAAAAAGTCGATGAATGCAACCCCGAAAATACAACCGTTTCTAAAGTGACTTATAAGCGTATGAATTTTACAAGTCGTACATAATAAGTCTGTGTCTGAATATCCGACATGTACAGTAATTACTGTTTCCTCCACACGGAAAAAAATTTACGGAAAAAATTACCATACTTGCCGGGAATTGCAAGACAAACGTTAAAAGTATCCTTAATACACAGTCGCTTTTATTATTTTTACTTAACTTTAAAAAATAATAAGTATTCTTATTCACTGTGAAAGGTTTTAAAGTTTACGTTACACTTGGGAGCATTTAGCCGCCGCTTATGGGAAAAACGGCTTTACGTTCGGTATCATTCTTGCATTCATGGCAGGAATCATGTACCTAAGCATGTGAAACGGTGTATGTGAACCACGTGACCACGTGTTTACATTTCCGTGATCATCCGTGATTTTCGTTCTGTGTCACACGTGGATTCGTTCGAGTGCTCACGCATTGTCCTTCAATTAATTATACTTTCCTGTAAAATAAAAGTGAAAAGTAAGAAAGGTAAATAAATACCACTGAAGATTTACACTAGTTGGAAAAATAAAATAGCTCTACTTATTTCTAGATTATTATGCAAGTGTCCGAGACGGTTAGATTAATTTTTTTATTGTAGTCGTACAAAATGAGCGTATTCTACTGCTTACGAAATGAGCGTAACATTTCTCTTTTCAAGTGGCGTGCATGGAACTGCCTAAACAATGTTGGACCTCACAGTAGAATAGTAGTGTTAAGGTACGAGGTCCAGCATTACATACTAGAAACGAAATGGAGGCACAAGCGCGGTTTTATTAGGGGCGCAACTAAGTTCCCGCTGTTTTGTGATGAAAATGAAACTTTATTGTGGAAAAATGGTTACAAATGAATCATTCAAAGTATTGCCCATCGTTAGCTACTACTTTGGCCCATCTTTATGGTAGAGCTTGAATACCGTTACGGTAAAAGTGTTCATCTTTTGAGGCTATCCACGAATGAAGCCATTTTTCGATGTCTTCATATGAGCGGAACTGCTGATAAGCCAGACCATGTGCCATCGACTGGGACAAGTAATAGATAATCGGACGGTGCAGTATCTGGGGAATACGGCGGGTGGGATAGGACTTCTCATCTGAGCGTTTCCAGGTAGGTTTTAACGGTTTTGGCAACGTTCGATACCGTTCCCCAGTTATGGTTTTCTTCAGTTTCAACAGCTCATAATAAATAACGTCAGCGGCTTCGAAGGTTTTTGGCCTTTCTTCACGCGGACGGTCGTCAACGTCGAAATCGCCGTCTTTGAAGCGACGGATCCAATCACGGCACATTATTCTATACTTTTTTTAGCTCTCGATACGCTTCGGCCGCCGTTTTCTCAGAATGAAAGGAGAAAATCAACACTTCCCGCAGATGACGTTTATTTGGCACAAAATCACATATTCACACAACCAAAAGTATATAACGCTAAAACGAAATCACTAATGTGTCAAAACGGTTTGTTTACCATATGTCTAAGCTTGGTTCATGACGTTTTGGATATGTCAAAATCGACCAGCACTTACTGCTGGAGCCATCTATTGACAAACAGTGGGAACTTAGTTGCGCACCTAATACGTGGTTAAAAAGAAACGGGGATATGCCTATGTTTTTGTCGAAAAATAGTGAGGAATGCAAAATTGTGGAGCTTGGCGATGTATGAGGTGACAGCTCCGACAGCTCTGTATTAAGGCTCGGGCCTTAAGCCCTCGCCTACCACTCGTTCCGAAAACATTGCACTTGCCGCAAAAAAGACCTCGCTCTCCTTGCTAAGCAATGTACTATTATATATTTCAAGGATATTTCAATTCGTATATTATTGTTTCAGTTTTTTATAATTATGTCCTTTCGATAATCTTAGCTTTTGAGAATATTGTAGAATTATCACCCTCCATGATGTGTATATAGTAAATGTAACCTCATCAGGCTATATTTGAATAATAAAGTTCATATAAATTAGGAATCACAATAGTTTTTACAAAATTTTTTACAAAACAGTGAAAAAACACTTTCTTAAGAGTCACAAAACAAATTTTACCTTAAAATTGAAGTCTTTACATTTAAAACATTTAGTCAATTATTAAAATCTAATTTAATTAGTCACATTGTTACGTCCCGAAGTGAAATATTAAACTAACTATTCGTAATTTTGTTTCCTTATTTATAAGACGGAGGACACTAATATTAATAAACTAACACTAACTTAAACTTGTATATTATACAAATGAGTATTCATACGTTAAATAATAATTTCAAACAAGAATCAGTATTCATAATTTCAAACTCTTCAAAAGTGGAAAGTAGTTAGAATTTAACGTATAAATATCATCTTTTTTATTTATGCTATTTTTTTGACATTTAATATGAATCATTTCTGATATAAGTCTCTTTTTATAAATAATTTCGGAATCCACTACAGTAGTCTTATTCCAATCAAATTCATGTTTAAAATTAATTTGATGCTGACAAACAACTGATTCGTCATTTTTATTATTAATGTGTTCCTTTATACGTGTCTTTAAAGTTCTTTTTGTTTCACCAATATAACACGCTTCACAATCTTTGCAACGGATTTTATAAACAACATTAGTTCTATCCATTATTTTGGTGCTGTCTTTACCTAATTTGATGACAGAGCTCAAATTTTTATTGACAATTGGGATAGTTGAAATATTGAATACTTTCAAACTTGAAGATAATTTTTTAAAAATTCTTTCAACAAAGGGCAAGCAAATAGTAGTATTGAAATTATGAGAAAAGTACTTATTTTTATTACTGATGCTTTCATTATGGGTAGAATTAAAAGAAGATCTAATTTTTTCCAGACGGATTGTAATATTCTGATCAATAAAATTTGAAAGGTAGTTATTATGTTTTAAAATCTGAAAAACTTTACACAAATTCTCATGATGAAAATCATGATGAGATAATAAAATTGCTCTGTCAACAAGGTTAAAAACAATATTTTTCTTTTGTTGAGTTGGATGATTTGAAGAATAATTAATAACTCTGTCAGACGATGTTTGTTTACTAATTGGTTTAAGTTAGTGTTAATTTATTAATATTAGTGTCCTCGGTCTTATAAATAAGGAAACAAAATTACGAATAGTTAGTTTAATATTTCACTTCGGGACGTAACAATGTGACTAATTAAATTAGATTTTAATAATTGACTAAATGTTTTAAATGTAAAGACTTCAATTTTAAGGTAAAATTTGTTTTGTGACTCTTTAGAAAGTGTTTTTTCACTGTTTTGTAAAAAAATTTGTAAAAATTATTGTGATTCCTAATTTATATGAACTTTATCATTCAAATATAGCCTGATGAGGTTGGCGAACCAAGCCAACGAAACGTCGCTCATGACAAATTATGGTTGAGTGTTTCAATTATTTTTTCTAACCCACACCTTGATCGACTTATATATATACATCTACTATATAAATCTTTGCTTTTGTTATAAATTATACCTTATATCAATGTAAGCAAAAGCGTTGAGTTTGAATCAATTTTCCAAAGGAAATCGGCCGGGTTCGGAAGAGAAATCGGTGGATAATATATCTGCAGGTGACGAAAAAAATGAAAATGTAAGAACCGTTTGATAACTTTTTATTAAGAATTGTGGCTTTTTAGCAAGTGTTCGTGTTTTATGTGTATTTTTATATAGATCTGGGATATGTACCGGAACTTAGAACTGCGAAGATAATATTTTCAAAAAATAAAAGTTGTGCAAGGTTGTGTTAGAGTTGTGCTAATTTGTGACGCAAACGATTTTTTGAAAAATCAAAAATTCTAACTGTAAATTTTGAAAAACTTTTTTTTTGCTAGAACCGCAACTTTGCCCTAACATAAAACTAACGGTTGTGTTAGGTACTTTGAAGTGCACCCAATTTTGTGCGGTTAGCAGAAATTTCGCAACTTCGCCTGCCAAAAAACAAAAAACAAAAAACATTTTTTATTCACGAAATTAAATGTTTTGCTGCATTTTTACAGGTCAATAGAATGTTTATTGAGTAGCAAATACAAATTGCATTATTGAGCTGTAATGCCAAACCCCTAACTTTAAAAACATTTTTTGAAAAGCCGGAATCAAAAAATCGGAATTTTGGAAAAAAAGAATTTGAAGAATTGGAAACTTGTGCTAGGTTGTCCTAGGCTAGTACAACAATAAACCCTAATAACATTTTCCAATCAGATTAATATTTTCTAAATGAAAACTCACTTTCGAAACACATTGTCCACCACCGACCCGGGTTTTTGCAGAAGTGGGAGTGTTGAAAAACAAAAAGTTGTGCTGACTTGTGCTACGCGAGTACAACAATAAACTCTATTAACATTTTCCAATATATCTTTTTTTGTACAAAATTTTATCATTCAATACCATCTAACGATTTCTTTTTCAATTCACAAGCCACAACAACTCAAAAATAAAATCTTTCCACTCAATAAATGTCAAGATGTCAAGAGTTGATAACATTTAATAAAATAGTCAATTTTCTGTCCCACTCTGTCTTCATTTTTTGAACCTTTTTGTCCTACTTTTCGAAAATAAATTATGGTAACCCTAGGTATAGTGATGTTCGCAATGTCATCAAAAACCTGAAAATCCCGTTTTGTCTAATAATATAATATTGAATGGCAAATTGAGCCCGGTCGGTAAACATGTTTTTTTAGTTCGCCGAGAACAAGTATCGAGGAAACTTTACAGTTGAAAAAACTTCCAATGAAACAAACACAAACACGGGGAAAAGCACGTTGAGACTCTGGTATGAACGATTTGTGCATGTGAATATTCACGCTTTAATTAAAACAAGTAAAGTGCTTGCCGATAAAAAATTCGTGTTTGATAAGAAGGACGTCTTTTTTTGTGAATCGTGTGTGACGGGTAAGCAAGCTTGTAAGCCGCACACGTCGATAAAGCACACGAGCAACTTCAAAGCAGGTGAGAAAATACATACCGATGTCTGTGGTCCAGTTAGCGTTGAATCTCCGCGGGGTTCTAGATATTTCCTTTTATTCAAGAATGACTGTAGGAGCTTTCGAAAAGTATATTTCTTCAGACATAAATCTGAAGTGTTTGAAAAATTTAAAGATTTTAAAAATTTTTTCACAAACTCAAACTGGAAATAAAATGAAGGTCTTACGATCAGACAACGGAAAAGAATATACTTCTAAGGATTTTTGTAAGTATACGAAAGAAAGGGGTATAATTCATGAATTTTCGTCTCCTTAAATTCATGAACAAAATGGTCGGGCCGAATAAGAAATCAGGACGATCATTGAAAGCGCTGGGTCGATGCTTTTCAACAAAAGCATTGACGTGAAACTCTTGACTGAAGCAGTCAACACTGCCTGTTATGTGTTAAACAGAGTGATCCTGCAGCACCGCGAAACTAAAACCCTTTTCGAAAAATGGTTTAATCGCAAACCGCGAATCAAGCTCCTGCGAGTATTTGGAACAGAGGCGTACATAAATGTCCCGAAGTAAAAACGAAAGAAGTTTGAACCAAAAAGCATGAAAATGACTGTCGTTGGCTACGATGGCGATTCTACTAATTACAGGCTATGGGGCGAGAAAATGTGCAAAATGTACATAAGCAGCGATGTAGATTTTAATGAAAACAGCGGCAAGTGCAAGAAAAAAATTGAAAATAATAGTTTTAATTTTGGATTTGAAGAAGATCCCGAGATAAAGGAAGATCGCGAAATTGAAGATCATCAAGAAGCTAATCCTCAAATTGTTGATCAAGGTGAACCGCAAGGTAGGCAGTTACGTGACAGAAGATTATTAAATGCTCCTTATCGCTATGGATCACCTGTTGTTTGTGTTTCTGATACTGTCCCTATGACTTTCCGTGAAGCAATGTCAAGCTCAGATGCAGAAAAGTGGTGAAGTGCAATTAAAGAAGAAATGAACGCCCTCGAGGAAAATAATACTTGGAGTCTCGACAGATTGCCACCAGGTGAGCGGGCTATTGGATGCATGTGGGTTTTTGCAATTAAGAAAAATTCAAATGATAATAGCCTCAGATACAAAGCAGACTTGTGGCCAAAGGATTCTCTCAAGAAGAAGGAATAGACTACTTTGAGAACTTTGCAACTGTGGTCCGTTATGAATCTATTAGGATTTTATTAGCCTTAACGGTGAAAGAAGATTATGAAATTGCGAAATTCGACGTTAACACAGCATTTCTTAATGGACATCTTCAAGAGGACATTTATATGGATCTACCTGAAGGTTACGCAACTGAGGAAAGCAGGGCCTTAGTCTGTAAGTTACGCAGGAGCCTTTATGGCTTAAAGCAGTCCCCACGTTGCTGAAATAAGAAGTTCGTCATGTTCCAGAGAAATTTCAACTTCGAGTGCATAGAAAGTGAAAAGTGCGTTTTTGTCGGTATTGTAAACGGTTTTAAAGTGTACCTGGCTTTATATGTCGATGATGGCTTAGTGGTTTGTGAAAACCAAGAGGCCATTGATAAAGTGTTACTTTATATTACTAGTTATATAGCCAAAGTAATAGCTAAGTTTGGTATTGAAAATGCAAATTTGTCAAGTGTTCCTGCGGAACCTGGATTGCATTTGAGCAAAAATGTATGTAATGAGAAAAATGATTGTATGCCCTATCGTAAAGTAGTAGGCTCACTTTTGTTTACAGCCAGAATATGTCGCCTAGATATTGAATATACTGTAAATTATAGTATGCTAGTCAAGTTTTAGATTCTTTTAGTCAAAAGCATTGGCAAGCCGTAAAAAGAGTAATACGTTACTTGATAGGAACTCGTACTTCTGGTATTGTTTTCGGAAATAGTGGGAGCTCCTTTAACTTAGTAGGGTTTACAGACGCAGATTATGCAGGATGCTTAGAAACGCGAAAATCCAGAAGTGGCTTCGCGTTTGTATTAAACGGAGGGCCAATATCGTGGTCTAGTCAGCGCCAAAATGTGGTTTCTTGGTCGACTATAGAAACTGAATATATTGCATTAGCTAATGGAATAAAAGAAGCTCTTTGGTTACGTAGAATGTTGAATGACTTAAAAATTTAATGTAAAACTGTACCAATTGTTGTTGATAATCAATCATCTATCAAATTGGCCACAAATTCTGAATTCCACAAACGTTCAAAACACATTGATGTAAGATTTAATTTTGTTCCGGATATGTTAGATTGAAAGGAAATTGAAATTCATTATGTTGAGTCTAAATAACAGCTAGCTGGCATATTCTCAAAGCTGTTATCAAAACAGCAAATTTGTATTTTGCGAGAAAGAATGAATGTGATAATCCATTCAAATTAAGTGGGAGTGTTGAATGTTTCTGCTGAGATGTGATTGTATTTTGAATAGTTTTTCCTGACAATGTACACACCGAAAAACATTTGGTACTCCAAGTTCATATTTAAGATGTTCCCACGCTTTTAAACTTTCTCCCTTTATTGACGTCTCTCTAAGACCCTTACAGGCCTTCCGAATCTTGGACATACTCTTGCTTGGGTAAGTTGACCGGTATCAGTTATAGAGTAGACAGCGTCACTCACAACAACTGAAATCATCTTTGTTAAATTTAGTTCTTCTTTCAAATAAATACAGTTTTAAACTAGACCTACAGTTGTTTACTAAGCAAATAACTATTTTAATAGGATCAATCAAGATTTGTTTGGTGCGTCTCAACATTCGATGATCTTAAATCATTCGTTATTAGTTACACGAATACGTTGAAAAATGGTTATGTTTATATACCTAAACTATGGATGTAAGAGTAATAAATAAAAAATTTGATTTCTATTTTGTTGAATGTAATTTAATCTTAAGTTCATTGCGCATATTGCATTCCATCGAAATATACAGGGTGAAGCACATAGAGTATTACAGAGCGATAGAACTCAAACTATTGATCATATCCAAAAATGTTTCAGTGTTCGAGAAGGCCGTCATACTTGACCACCCTATTTTTTATCGCTGTAGGCGCTGAAGCTAAGTCAAGATCAACTCCACTTTTTTTGAGTCATGTGCTTTTTCCTGATGAGGCTAACTTCGCAAATACGGGAAATGTGAATAGGCCTAATATGAATTTTCGGGCAAATAAGAATCCTCGATGTATAAGAACTGTTAGTGGATCCTTTGAAAGTGATTATTCCGATATGTTTCGATTTTTCAACTATTTTCATACTTTGCGTGACTAGAATGACCTTGTGTTGTAGGTCGCTGCATTCGTCTTAAATCGGTAATAATGTCATCGAAAAAAAAATACATGGTTCCATTTAAAAAAGTGGAGATGACCTTGACGTAGCTTCAGCGCCTCCACCGATAAAAAATAGGGTGATCAAGAGTGACGGCATTCTCGAACACTGAAAGTTTTGTCTGAAACATTTTTGGATATGATCAACAGTTTGAGTGCTATCGCTCTGTAACAATAAATATCTAGTTCATAAAAAATTGTTATTATTGATGTTTTTCCCACACTTTTCCAATGTGTAAATTTATTTTTTCCAAATAATTCAATATAGAGTATTTTTAATTACACATCAAAAACAAATATTATCCGTTATATATTAATATTATATTCATTGTCTTATCTCCAATTTTTAAAATATTATTATGAATTGATTCATGAGTAAAATTTCATTGTATTGGATCTATAACTTAATTCGTGCGGTTTTCTTTTTCAAATTTGAACGTTTATTTAAGAAAAGCATGTACAATAGTATTATTCAAAGTATTGCCCATCTGAAGCTATGACTTTTTCCCATCTTTCTGGCAATTTTTGAATTCCATCCCAAAAGAACTGCGCCGGCTTGGTGGCCAAGAATGAATCAAGCCAATTTTTGATACCCTGTTCTGATGTGAACCGTATTCCAGTGAGGGCGTTTTGCATCGACCGGAACAAATGGTAGTTAGAAGGGGCAAGGTCTGGGCTATGAGACGGGTGGGGTAAAACTTCCCATCCACTGTTTTTCAAATAGTTCTTAACCGGAATAGCAACATGGGGCCGAGCGTTGTCATGATGAGAAATTATTGCCTCGTGTCTTGTCGCATATTCCGGGGGTTTTCGGCTACTGCTCTCTTCAAACGGATTAATTGTGTTCGGTAGCGTTCTCCATTGATGTTTCCACCCGGTTTGAGCAGCTCATAATACAGCACACCCTCCTGATCCCACCAAATACAGAGCATTACCTCCTCACCATGGATATTCGGCTTTGCCGTTGATTTGTCTGGTTGGCCGGGTTTCACATATGATTTTCTGCGCTTGGGGTTGTAATGGATTCATTTTTCATCACCAGTAACAATCCAATGCAAAAATGACTATTTTTTCTGGTGCTCCAGTAGAATTTCGGACATGCCTTTCAACGTCTCTCGGCTTGAGTTCATGTGGAACCCAATTTCCTTGCTTTTGAATGTATCCGGCTGCTTTTAAACGTTTTGAAATGGCTGCTTGAGTGACTCCCAAATATTCTGCGAGCTCTTCTTGTGTTTGGGAACAATCTTCATCGAGTAATGCTTCCAGTTCTTCATCTTCAAACTTTTTTGGCTGCCCAGGACGTTCTTCGTCTTCCAAGCCAAAATAACCACTTTGAAATCGTGCAAACCACTTTTGGCACGTTCGCTCAGCTGGAGCATATTCACCATAAACTTCCACCAAAATACGATGACTTTCGGCAGCAGTTTTCTTCATATTAAAGTAATAAAGAAGAACTCTCCGTAAAAACACTTTTTCAGGCAAACAGTTCGACATATTTGAGTGAAAAAAAATTATTCTTGTTTACGCTTCAAATGCATGACATATACTGAAAAAGACGCACAATGAAAGTAGCTTTCCAACGCATGTTCGGAATATTGGAACGATTGGAACGAGCAAAAGCTCGTGGGAAAAACGTAGAAAACCTTTTAAAAAACGAAAGTTAATCATTTAGAGTCGCACACAATCTTCTCACAAGCGTCAAAATTGGACTTATATATAACATCAAAAATTTAACCTGTAGCGATCGTATAGCGTGCGATACTTTGTATAATTGAATGCGTTAGATTAAGAAATTTGTGCGTCATATGTATCTGTATAGGTTAGGATGTTAAGTTAGTTGAATACATCGTGTACTAGCAATCACTGAAATTAAAAATTCATCAGGTAAAATGTTAACAAAAAAGATGATATGAATGAGACAGAAAATTTCTTTTTTTCTTTATTAAAAATGAATGGGAGAAATTACATGGCAGCATGACATGCTGACATGTTCAGTGCGCTTTCCGTTTAGTATGGGAATTTTTCATGCAGTTCTAATGGTAAAACAGATTACATTGAAGGTAAAACTCGTTTCACACTCATCAAATTTGATTTTCGATAAAGTAATCTTCACTTGCCGTATTTTTCTCATACTTTTGGCAAAATTTACTGTAAATATATTTTGTCTTGGCATTCCCGTCGAGTATAGTAATTTCTCCTCTGATTTTAAGCATTTTTTCACCTAAATTTCATGTCCAGGAAGTTAGCACCGCCATATTGTTTTTTTTTTTAAACAAAGTTGTGCTGAATTTTGCTAGGTTTATGTTGAATTGTGCCGCAAATAATTTTTGAAAAAAATGTAAGTTAGGACCAAAATTTTGTAACAAACGATTTTTTTACCAACACCGCCATTTTGCTTTTTCGAAAAAATAAATTTTTTCTGAGATGCATATTTTTCAAAACAGGTTCATTTTTCTGAATTTGGGGATTCGTTTAAATACACACGGATAAAAATTTGTTGGATGGCCAGGTAGTTCCAAAAATATGCTTACTTAATATAACACGTTTCGGGAAATATCACCAAGAATTGAAATGAGTGAAAATTCATATGCAAACTTTTCTTTTAACGAAATATACCTTTAAAGATGTGTATGCATGTCTTTCGCGTTTATATTAGAAGACTTTCCATAGGTTGAAATATTTACTTTCACGCATTTACGGAATATTATAATCATAACGTTCAAAAAAGTTTCCATCAAAGTTCAAACGTTGGTATCGTAGATGGTACTCTTTCGCCTCCTTAAAAACGTTCTAGTATAGCAATCTTCTAATACAAGTTCCAAAATTTCGAACCGCAGTTACGAGAGTAGTCTAGTGTGTTTGTTGTAAGACGTAGGTGCGTTAAAAGCCGTCGTTCATATAGGTTCAATTCCCCCTCAGTTGGACCCATTTAGATAGGTTTCATTCGGCTATAATGTTTGCCACTTGACAAATAAATGAAGGGAATCGACAAGGAGCAATGAACATCAACAGTGGCACTACGAAATGATGCAGTGAAAAAAAATGTTTTTCTTCAATTTGGAATTATTACAATCGGAGATGGTAATATCCACTTTTATTCATTTGACTTTATAAGCCCCACTGTATACTGTATACGAGTTTTTATGCGTACAATCGAATCTAATCTAGTATATATATAGAATAATAAATAAAAGAATATATATAAAATATTTTATATTGTAAATTTTGTATTATAATATATGAAAGAATATATATAAATATTAAATATATATAAAAGAACAATGTATTGAAATTAACAATTTTTTTTTTTAATTTATTACATATTTATTGACAAATGGTTTTCAATATTCTTCCATTATCTTCATTACAATAATGAAGACATATAGAAAATGGAAATAAATTATCAATGATGATATTTTGAAAGTTTAATATTCATACAATATAATCTTCGTTTGTACAATACGGTTACAAAGTTAATATTATTCTCTATAGGGATACAATAATAATTGCTTTTTTAAAGAAATTTAGAATTCTTAGAAAAATTAAAATTAAAACAAAGTATTCCTCTTAATATATAATAATTTATTAGAGAAAGTAAATGACCAGCTCCATATCTGAAGTTATTTTATAGACTTTGGCAGTAAGATAGGTGAAAGCAGTGTGCCCAGATCGGACACGCCAACCATTCACACACAATTACAGGCTACGTGCGTGAGAATAAAGTAGGAGCTGTAAGTTTGGTTGCGCGCGCAACCAACTTCTCCTCTTCTGAATTCGAAAACTCGGAGATGCCCGAAAATCTTCGGGAAACTTCGGCTCTCTCCTTATTTCGTCTATATATAGCATATACGAAATAAAGTAAGAGCAAGCGTTCCCTAAATTTCTGAGTTTCTGCGATTTCTTCGATTCGATGTCTCATGCATCTCGTCGTCTGCTCGCCCGGCGACTTCTGTTTACAAAATTTGACAGCTAACAAATTTTGTTAAAACTCTTAAATAATGTTAATGACGTGACATCAATTTTATGAATTTCAGGAAATGCTAAATAATTCTTTCGAGTGTGTGATCTGCAAGGACTATTTATTCGATACTATATTTGTTTGTAGAATTTAAATGCAGAATTTGAGGTTAGGTTCATAACCTATTGTATTCAAGTAGTTTTATTTTTTAACTTTCTTTGATTTCACTCAATTGATTTTGAATATTGTAAATTCAGAATGTTAATTAATAGTATTTTTATGTAAATTTTTAAAATAATAATCATTTTTAATTAATAAATTCTGTCATAATTACCTTTCTTATAATTCTATTTTCTGAGAATATAAAACTAAACTAAATAATTACTTACAGGAAATAATTCTTTAATATTCTTTCTTACCTATATCTTAGGTAATAAAGTACATCTATAAAGGGAAAAATTGTTACTGTCAATATTTTTGGTTGAAATGAGAAATTGAAATTTTGAGTTTAGAATTTAAATCCAATACTCTTACAGTCTTGCAAATGAAAATTAAATTACAGATATTAAAATTTCACAACAGTATAATATAAATCAGTAAATTAATGATACAATGATCTAAACATGAAAGAGTTTTAAAATCGTTTGAACTCAAAAATTTTTTAATTTTCAAAGGCTTTTTTAAGGCTGTAAGTGCTTTTCAAATATGATTAATTAAAAGCTTAAAATAAAATCATAAGTGGACAGATTAAAAAATAATGAGGTATTAAAAATTGCTTAATTAATAATATTTCCAATTTTAAATTGAATAAGTTGGGAATATTTAAATAAAAAGATCAACAAATAATTATAATGGTTCCTCTTTACAAAACTTTTAATTGCAAACAATTCCAATTGTAAAATATCCTCGATTTTTAAGCGTTTTTAAACTAAATCTTTATAATTCAAAGTAATTTTATTTATATATTGAAAAAATTGAAATAGTGCTCGGACTTTAGAAAACTAAGAAATTTATTCATGGAAACCATTTCAAATTGCAATTAATGAAATATTTCAAATGAAACAATTATTTTTTGTGCCTTCTTTTGAGGATATTGTTAGAATTTCCTTTTCTACCAATTTTACTGGGAATTCTTACATAAATCAGGATCACCTTTGGTAAGTACGAATTATTTCCCTCTCTAAATCAAAATAAGTGCACTCAGAAAAAAGATTTGATTGAATCAAAGAAAAAGATTTGTTTGGACGACTTTCTTTGATTTAAAGAAATAATTTGTTTAAATGAAATAAGATTTGTTTTTTAATTAATCATTTTTGAAAAGCACTTATAGCCTTAAAAAAAACTTTGAAAATTAAAAAATTTTTGAGTTCAAACGATTTTAAAACTCTTTCATGTTTAGATCATTGTATCATTAATTTACTGATTTATATTATACTGTTGTGAAATTTTAATATCTGTAATTTAATTTTCATTTGCAAGACTGTAAGAGTATTGGATTTAAATTCTAAACTCAAAATTTCAATTTCTCATTTCGACCAAAAATATTGACAGTAACAATTTTTCCCTTTATAGATGTACTTTATTACCTAAGATATAGGTAAGAAAGAATATTAAAGAATTATTTCCTGTAAGTAATTATTTAGTTTAGTTTTATATTCTCAGAAAATAGAATTATAAGAAAGGTAATTATGACAGAATTTATTAATTAAAAATGATTATTATTTTAAAAATTTACATAAAAATACTATTAATTAACATTCTGAATTTACAATATTCAAAATCAATTGAGTGAAATCAAAGAAAGTTAAAAAATAAAACTACTTGAATACAACAGGTTATGAACCTAACCTCAAATTCTGCATTTAAATTCTACAAACAAATATAGTATCGAATAAATAGTCCTTGCAGATCACACACTCGAAAGAATTATTTAGCATTACCTGAAATTCATAAAATTGATGTCACGTCATCAACATTATTTAAGATTTTTTACAAAATTTGTTAGCTGTCAAATTTTGTAAACAGAAATCGCCGGGCGAGCAGACGACGAGATGCACGAGACATCGAATCGAAGAAACCGCAGAAACTCAGAAAGTTAGGGAACGCTTGCTTTTACTTTATTTCGTATATGCTATATATAGACGAAATAAGGAGAGAGCCGAAGTTTCCCGAAGATGTTCGGGCATCTCCGAGTGTTCGAATTCAGAAGAGGAGAAGTTGGTTGCGCGCGCAACCAAACTTACAGCTCCTACTTTATTCTCACGCACGTAGCCTGTAATTGTGTGCGAATGGTTGGCGTGTCCGATCTGGGCACACTGGGTGAAAGGGCTCTTTTACGGCTACTTATAACAGACTGTAAAGCAGAATCGTATTTATAAAGAATTATTTCTTCAATCGTCATCTTTTCAGATTATAAATCTCAAATCCAACTACCTGCAGGTGCGAAGTATAGGCGTTATGAAAGAATTTTCACAAAGGATTAATAAAATCTTAACTTAGTTTTCTGATCTACAGAATTACTTAACTGCGCTCGAGCGCACCGATACCGTCGCAAGGTATATCGATCGAACACAGGAGAAAGAAAGATGCACCCATGTTGAGAGTACGCGATTCGACAGAGTTGCAGAATCATTTTTGCCAATTCGTTTTCTTTATTTATACCTATTCTGTAAAAATTATTTAGAAACAGTTTAGACGGATGGCAGGAAACAATATATATATATACACTTTATATTGGCAATAATATAACAAAATTCATTAGAGAACTTTGAAAACGCACTATGTTTAGAGTTATAGGAACAGGTCTGCTTACGCCGGTTCGGAAAATAATTTCTGGAACAATATTATGAAGCTTTTCTGTGTTTTTATTCTTTTCAAGTCTGAAGAGTTTGAAAAGTCTGAAAAGTTTGACGAGAAAACTTGTAATTTATCGCAAACAAAGATAATTTATTGCATTAAATAAGTTAACAAATTAAGAAAGATTAATTACTGTGATCGTAAAAATTTCCCAAGAAACAAATCCTAAAGTTAGAAGGAAGCAAAAAAAGTATTAATATTCAAGTAATAATTGAATTCTATTATATTTTATTCATACAATTTTGATCTGCCGACTGTCAGATGAAATGTTTTTAATAATAAGTTGCTTGTCTTCCATTTTCACGAACATTTTGGGTATTTATCTTACAAAATGTATTAGTCCTCAAAAATTCGACAAATTTTAACATGTATCGGCTGCAATTGCAGTGTAAAATTCCATGTGTATGCACAAACTCAAGCATAATGACAAACAGCATCGAGTGTCTTAAGCCGTTTAGTGCTTAGTGTCGATCGGAACGATCATGAATTGAGTTCTCCTTTTAGAGGGTTAAAGTTTCACGATCGAAAATCATTGTCAGAGTACTGATAAATTTAGCCTCTTTTGTTCGGATTATTCCATGTCATGGACCAGGCGTGAATGCCCTGCTGAAAATCACGAACAAAATGCAATACGGTTTCGCCTTTCGTCGGTATTATACCGGGTTATACAACGGTATTATATTTCGGTATATCGGTATTCGGTACGTTGGGTCTAGTTACATGGCATCGATGGCTATTTTTCCACACAGTGTTCAATTTCATCTAACGTTTACTGAGAAGAACCTTGCAAAAAATATGTGACTAATTTCTTTCATAATCATGTATACTTTACGCGCTTTTTACTGTCAGACGCGAATCTCGCTGAAGCTAAACTAAATTTTAACCCTGTAATGTCCATTGTGCTATATATATACATGGAACAATCACTTTTTGAGGTCCTCCCAAAAATTGTGTATCGACCAAGTAAATGATAAGTAAGTAAATAAAATTTGATCCAAGTTAGAGTTACCTAACTCTCAACCATAACCCGATTTTACCCCTCTTA
Source organism: Diplolepis rosae (assembly GCA_030998225.1). Classification (NCBI taxonomy): domain Eukaryota; kingdom Metazoa; phylum Arthropoda; class Insecta; order Hymenoptera; family Diplolepididae; genus Diplolepis; species Diplolepis rosae. The sequence continues at coordinate 600,759 of JAPYXD010000729.1, read as the reverse complement.
AAACTCTAAAAATTATTATCAAAGCCATTATGGTGCATTATAGTGACAGCTCCTTACGGGGAAAGGATGCAACTCGAATTTGTGCATTCTACATTATTCGTTTGAATATTCAAGCTTCATTTCAATTACTAACATCTTTTGAAAACGTAAATATAATATTTTCCGACCAGAAGCATTTGAATGCACGGAGAAAAATAGTTGAAGTAATTTTACTTAACTTCCGATCAAATTTGGAACATAAGGACAAAGGCCGTACCAGGATAAGCATGGTCTCGGTGCCCCCGCTTGGATTTGATCCATATTTTTTTTTTTTTTTGGTGAGGAGGAAAAATGGCAAAATCTTTTATAGACGTTGTACAGGATTCTCCTAGGACGGGTCTAGGCATACCTGTTAAAACCAAAAAAACCCCTCTCTCGAACCAATTCACCACCCGCGGAACCGCCTTTCAGCTTTAAACTTCACGGGTGGTTGGTTCCATTAAAGTCGCGTACGACTCTTCCGTCATCCGTTCGCTCGGAACTTCCATCCGCGGCCACACGCCCACTAGGCAAACCGTCTAGCCGCGCCACTCAGGGGAGAAAAAAAGAGATTCCTGGCCCGAACGACGCGGGCAGCCAAGTCTACCCGAGACGCAGGACCGCGGGTGCAGGCCCCGATGCGATTTCTACTGGCCCTCCCCGTTGTTCATCTCCCGACGACCATCGAGCTCCCTCGTCCTCATCACAAATGTGACGAATGATTCGATGAGCATCCAAATCCGTTCAGACTGGAGCATCAGAGGGACCATCGTATCAGGAGTCAGCTCAGCACCCACTGCCTGACCGAGGGCCTCCCTTGCCGCGACCCACTTTGCGCAGACGAAGAGTGCGTGCTCTGCATTATCCACAGGGGAATCGCAGTGACAACACATCTCCTCGTCTCTTTTCTGAAAGCGCCTCAGGTACGCGTTAAAACAGCCATGGCCTGAGAGCGCTTGCGCCAAATAAAAGCCGACCTCTCCGTGCTTTCTGTTTAGCCAGGTAGCGAGCTCCGGGATCAGGCGGTAGGTCCATCTCCCGGTCTGCTCGCCATGCCATCTGATTTGCCATTTCTCGACGAGTTTGCGCCTTCAATCCTTGCGGATGGCCTCCTTCACGCGAGCAATTTCCTGCGGGTCGGTACAGGTGAGGTCCTTGCGGAGCTGAAAGGTCTCCTGCCTTTCCTCCGCCAATAAATCTATTGGCGGGACGCTCGCCAGGACCAGAACAGCACTCGTCGAGACAGCTCTATAGGCTGAGACTACTCTCAGCGCGACAAGTCTCTGCGCCGAGAACAGCCTCCTCTGGATAGCATGATTTTGCAGGGCTTTGGCCCAGACCGGAGCTGCATAAAGCAGCCTCGAGTGCACCACGCTCGCCACCACTTTCCTTTTTACTTCCCTGGGTCCACCAATGTTTGGCATGAGCCGAGCCAGGCTTGCTCCACATTGGATGGCTTTTGCAGCTGTGATCCTTAGGTGTTCGCCAAAGCTAAGCCTACGATCCAACTGCACTCCCAGGTACTTTATACTTGTTCTCCACTCGACCTCATGCTCTCCGAGAACGATCCTCGGGTACTGAAAGGATCTCCTGTCCATGACGAGCAAAGCCTCGGTTTTTTCAGGGGCCATTTTGAGGCCTCTTCTATCCAACCAACGCTTTGCCCGCCACAGGCTTTCATTGATCCTCAGCTCCAGGATTCCGACGTCATCAGCGGCGCACACGACAAGTGCGTCATCCGCGAAGCCGATGATGCTCGTTCCAGCAGGTAGGTCCATGCGCAGGAAGTCGTCATACATGACGTTCCAAACGAGTGGACCCACCCGCGACCCTTGAGGAGCGCCACATGTCATCTCTTCTTTGAAAGACCATTTGTCTCCCTCGTAAATCACCCACCGTTCGCTCAGGTAGTCATCTATCATCCGCAACAGGTAGTCTGGAACCTTTTTCCGCATGATCGCCTCGATGCAGATGTTCCATCTCGCGGTATTGAACGCATTGCGTATGTCAATGCTGACCAACGCGCAGAATCCCTTACGCTTACCAGTTCCCTTTCTTGCATTTGTGGCGATGTTAACCACAGCTTGGATGGCGTCCACCGTGGACCTGCCTTCCCTGAAACCGAACTGGTTCTCCGAGAGACCGTTCTCCCCGACCAAAAGGGTCTGAAGCCGTTGTAGAATCAACTCCTCCAGAAGCTTCCCCATCGTATCCAATAGACATATTGGTCTATACGATGAGGGTTCCCCTAGAGGTTTGTTGCCCTTCCTCAGCAGGACCAATCTCTGCTTCTTCCAGTCTGCGAAGAATCTCCCCTCCCGAAGACAGGAGTTGAAGGATTCTAGGAGGATCTCCGGATATGTTCCGATCACCTCTTTGAGGATTTCGTTCGGCACTCCGTCGATCCCCGGCGCTGTCCTTGCCTTGAGCCTTCCACCCGCTCGATTTGATCCATATTCTGAGGGTAAGTGGCTCCCATTACAAGATAAATTCGCCCTAAGTATCAACTCGAAATTTTTTTTTTACTAAAGTTATGAGCGAATTTTGAAAAATCAAAAAATCCAATTTTCTCGAAAACGGCTCATCCGATCTTGATAATTAAAATATATGTTATAGAGGGTACTAAAGAGGTTCGGAGGAAAATTCAGGAACCCATTCCGTTTAGAAAATTGTGTCCAAAGAATCGACCGCTATAAACGGGCTCGTGGTGGTCATATGACCGATATCGAATTTCATTCATAAAATGTAATGCTTGCACTACACCCACAATAAATTTGAACTCAATATCTTAAATATTTATGTGTTTTATTCATAGATAAAATTGTTATGTCCCTATTGAAAAACCCGTTATATCATGCTCAAATTCAAAGTGATAATATATATTTTTACGAAAATTTCCGGAGGGTACTTCATAGTTAAAAAAAATAAAAACTTCTTCGGCTCATTGAAGCAATTGTTTCTATACTCGTGAAAGTTTCACGTTGATTACGTACAATATCTCATTTATTTTTACGTATTTTCTGCATAGTGGACGACATAGTACACTTTATATGAATGCGAGGGTGTATCAACAATTATCCGCACCCTGTCTGTAGAATTGATCGTTATTAATTTAAAAAAAAAACACACATCTCTACATAATCGCCTTGTTTTCAATACACTTTATCCACTTATCAACAAGCTCTTTCTTTCAGTCACGGAATTCAGTTTTTATATTTACCCATATATTTCCTTTTCGAAGCTTGTGCCCATGACCTACGTTTTGCCCTTCCTAAGAGTACTGCTGCGCAGGCTTCGAATAACGCACGAGTTCGTTCGCAAAAAGCACCTGATTTTCAATTGTTTCGATTCATGCTCCATAGATGTACTTATCTACGATTCGCGTTTTTATTTCCCAATAGGGGTGATATGATTTTGAATGTCCCTATCGGGCTCATTTGAACTGAAATTTTTGACGTCTCCTGTCAGTTGTCATCAGTAAGGTTTGCCATTTAATCATGAGTAGTTTCACGCTTCCACAACGTTTGGAAATTGTCCAATTATTTTATCAAAATTCGAGAAGTTTTGTCAGTGTTCAAAGAGCATATCGTGCAAAATATGGTCGTCATTCTGCTCCATCCGCGCTCTCAATTCGTCGAATAATCGATAAGTTGGAGAGTGAATTTACTCTATTGGATACTAAGCCTAAAAATCGTATGCGTACCGCACGTTTTACACAGAATATAGCCGCCGTACAGGCCAGTATCGAGGAAAACCGTGAATTGTCCATGCCACGCCGATCTCAGGAATTGGGCCTGTCCAGGATGACTACCTGGCGTATTTTGCGATTGGATCTTGGCCTGCATCCCTATAAGATGATTCGGGCCCAATAACTGAAGCCTAATGACCATCGTTTGCGTCGGGAGTTCGCGGATTGGGCTCTGGAATCAATTGAAAATGTTCCCAATTTTCATCAAAAAATCATCTTTTCTGATGAGGCGCATTTTTGGCTCAAGTCTCGGGGGACATTTGGCCGATATATTGTTTAAATCATAAATGGCATAGAATATCCAATATAATAAAAAAGATTTCAATCAATTCCGAATGAATATTCAGTGTTTTTTTTCAATTTCAAAACATATCACCCTTATTGGGAAACCCTTTATTATGTAAATTAAAAAAGTTATTTTACATGAACCTTATGCAGATGATCTATTTTTTGTTTGCAGCACCAAAACTGGCAACTTTTTGATTTTGATGATAAAGTTAGAAACGGATACATATATGAAGAACATCCAATCAGGAAAGCTCTCCAGTGAAAAGCATCAAAAGCAGTAAAATTACTCATAATTACAATGAGTCGCTAAAGAAAATCACTGGCAAATTAAAGTCTAAAAGGGAATACGAGTTAACAAAAATGACACCATTGAAATGCATCAAATATGTCAAATACGTTAAGGGCACCTGATACTTTAATAAAAAAGTAGCAAGTTCATGTGAACAATTTGATCCAGTTTCTACATTTTTGTGTCCAAAATACATAAAATTTATCTTAATTATTATTCATCAAATTCTGAAAACGAAATTTGATGTACTCTGGAAACAAACATGTAGAAACCTACAATCAATGAAATTTGCTAACTTTTCAACGATCACATACCCTTGAAGACGTTAGGTTAGGATTTCTCTCAAGAAGCGCATTCCCATCTAGTATTGCGTACTTGTGCAATGAGGAAATGTCAAATTGTGGACAGAGAATGTATAAATCATTTTAAGGCCATGGATCGACCAGATCATATGATCGACTCATTTTTTAATTTCTTTCCGTCTGTAAACTTTTGTCCATGAAAAATAAGATATCAAGTCAAAAAATTGTGTTACCAATGGAAATATATTTCGAAATAGTCTCTTCTTTTTAATTTAAATAAAACCAATACCTTCTCATCCATGATGAGAATGTAAAAAATCTGAGAGTTGAGAGACCTTCCTTAGTGCATTTTCTTTGATCTTACAAATTTTTGACTTGATATCTTATTTTGCATTGACAAAAGTTTACGGACAAAAAATTACCATATTGATCATATCGTGTGGTTGATCCATGGCCTTAAAATAGATCCAGGATGTTCAAATATCGATAAGGCTTATCAGAGTATGTAATTTTGTCAGTATTTCAACCTAAGCAAATAATGGATGTTACTAGAATTATGAGAAACTTGCTGTGTTTTAAATATGACAAATATAAATCGCGTTTCTTAGAAAAATTGTATTTTATTTATTTTCAAAACTAATTTAAATTCTTCTTGAAATTCCAAATAGGAGCTTATCTTTTGATTTTAAACGACATTGTAAAAAATTTTTTGGGGAATTTTCCCCAAAATGTTAGTGACGCAAATTACACCAAAATTAGTGAATTTTCCCCAAAATATATGATGAAATTTTCCCTAACATATTTTGGTGAATATTTCCTAAAAATTGGGAATTTTACAAAACTATTGTGGAAACATCCTCCACATATTTTTGGGGAATATTCCCCAAAATTGGGAATTTTCCAAAACATTTTAGGGAATATTTCCTAAAAATTGGGAATTTTCCAAAACTGTTGTGGAAATTTCCTCCACATATTTTTGTGGAATATTCCCCAAAAATGGGTAATTTTCAAAAATATTTGGGGAATATTTTCTAAAAAGTGAGAATTTTTCAAAACTATTATGGAAACTTCCGCCACATACTTTTGGGAAATATTCCCAAAATTATTGTAAAACTTCCTCTAATATATTTTGGGAAGTATTTCACATAAAGTTGGGAAATTTCCCAAATATCTTTAAGCAAATATCCTCTATAAGTTAAATGGAAAATAAAAATAGGAATTTAATGAATTTTTCTAATAAACTACAAAGCTTATTTTGTTTACTTATACATATATTTATCGACGATAGAAATCAAATTATAAGTTGTTACTAAAGCCCACAACATTTTCTATTAATTTTCCTGCCTTTGCATCTCTGGCTAATTTTTGATACGTTCCACATCTTTTGTGTCCTTGAATGGGGCTGATTTTTAAGAGCATACTGCAAAACCGAAGAGATAGATTAATTGATGCTTTAAATTGAAAAATTTAAGAATAAATAAAAATGCAGTTCGTATACTTGTAATACGAATTATTCAAAATGACAGTGAAATTTACCGTTGAACAAATTTTAAAGATGATGTTTGCTCTGTATGGTAGTTATATCCGTATACATACTACGTTAATATCAAGAGCAAAATACCCTGCAACACGGATTTTGACTCCAAAACTATTTCCTTTTCAATGACAACGGCACAGCTACACGATTCATCATAAAGGGACATCCCTGAAACAAAAATTAAAATATATCATTATAGCATAAGTTGAAAATGTGGTGCGTCTCTCAAAAAAGTATATGGCTTTGTCTAAAATTTACCTTTCACAACCAATATCGGCCTGGAGGAGTCATTAGCATTTTTTACTTCCTCATCAGAAGCGTTTGGATCCTAATCACAAAAATAATAGTTTTGTTGTATTCATAATTAGAGAACATATCTTTAGTTGCTTATTTGATTTAAGAGTTTGGATATTTAAAAAATATACATTTTATTTCAAGTAAATTTTGAATATACTGTAACGTGGCATGTTGCCACTTAAACGCACTCTCTCACCTGGCACGGGTAGAGAGGCAAAGACACACAAGGCAGGATCCACGACGTAACTAGTAAGTAACTTTACGTAAGTAGGACCACGCCAGGTCGAGTAGGAAGGGTTAAATCTTGATGAATAACCCAAGAAGACAGAAGAACTTGATCTGGGTGGAAAAATTGTATTATCTTTTACTTAGTTACTAAGTTACAAGTTTCGTTTATAATGTCTAGTTCCGAATCATGGATTTTTATTGTAATAATATCTTTGTATTCCAGCGCTGTAATGCTCCGAAGCCTTTCTGGAAGAGAGAGAGAGAGAGAAAGAGAGATAAAATGAAGAAGGAGAAAAGAGGACAGTGAATAGTGGGCAGTAATGGCGGCTCTCTAAACGGAGAGCGAGGAGGCATGGTTCTGGACCGGGAAGGTGGGCCAATGGCAGCCAGCCAATGAAGTGAATGGTCGTTCGCAGCTCGACTTCTGCCTATCACGCTTAAGATCGACTGGAAGTCTGTAAGAAAACAACCAAGGAAACAAGACTCCTCCATATTGCCAGTTTTCTGGCCGGGAGGAGGTCTTAATCCATATCTAATAATAATAACTCATTCAGAAGCGAGGAGAGGCGTGCGGGGCGGCCAGGTCCATAATTAAAGGGTTTGGTAAAGATCGAGATAGCAGCACCTCCCGGTCATGGAACGTGGAACGCGGAACGTGGAGCTGAACCGTGAGGAGAGACGCCATTCTGTTTTGTGTGTTCGTCAAGGAAGGTGTTCGTCACGTTAAGTTGGAAAAAAAGGGATTTTGGAAAAGAAGCAGCATACGATAAAAAAAACAAAAAGTTGCCCCTACTCTTCTCTCTCTCTTCGAGGAAAATAAAGAAATTAAGGTGACGGATAAAAATCATTCTGGTGTGTGTGTTGTGCGAATGGCGTGGATGGGTGAGTGAGTGTGTGGGGGTTAAAATTAAGAAGTTGTAATAAAAAGGGGGGGGAAGATTGAGAATTAAATAAATGTTACTTTTGTAGATAAGCTAGGAAATTGGTGAGTTTTATTTTAAAAAAATATATAATTTAAAATATATTAGTCTTAGATGTTAATTTCCAAAGCCTGCCAGCGGTGACTGCTGCACCAGTTCGCCCTCACGAAATCCCTCTCCACGGAGCTAGACGGGCAAGGGATTTCGTCATCACCCCTTCTGGGTGGTTGGCGCCTTTTTATTTATATTCAAAACAGTCCTTCATATCGCACTTCAAAAATTATTGAAATTCACGTGGTCGCCAATTTGTGGCGTCGCTTGGCCGCCATTACCCTAAGTGGTGGAAAGGCGCGTCATAATACTTGCGATAAACGTGTCAAGATTCATTTCTTTGAAGTGGCAGGAAAGCCAAAATTTTTGGCTTATTACTCTTCAAATTCTTCTCAGCCTCTTTAGCATCTCTCAAATGTTTGTGCATTTGCTCCACTGTTTCAGGAGCATTTTTTCCCCTGGTAATATCCACAGTAGCTTCGGAAATAAGAAACCTTAAATTTAAATATTTTGTCACAAGAATTGTTTATAAAAATGGTTATTGTTAACTTTTAAATATTATTGTGACTAGCAGTCATTCGTCCAATAGTTTAAAACATTTCCAGTGCAACAACATTTTTTACATTCTCATCATGGATGAGAAGGTATTGGTTTTATGTGAAAAATGACTTTCGAAAATTTCATCAATTCTTTATGTTTTGAGACCCCCTGCGTCCGAAAATGGTTTTTACGAAAGTGTCTGTCTGTTTGTCTGTAGGTCGTGTGCGGCATAACTCTCGATAGAATTATCAGATTGAATTGAGCTTTGGTACACTTTATCGGAGCCGAAAAAGTAAGGACAAGTTCGTTAACCAGCCACATCCAATCAAAATTGAGGGATTGAGCACTACTTTTGTGTTTTTGAAAATTATTTTTTGAAAAAATCAAAAATTTTAATACTGGTTTTAGATAGTGCTTATAAATCTCTAAAAATTATCTTGATAAAGTTTTTTGATTAAATCAAAATTAGAAATGTTACAGCATATTCAATTTCGAAAAAAGTCAATATCAAAATTCTATTTTCCAGTTAAATTATACGAGATACGAAAAAACGTTATGATACAATATTGTTTTCTACATAAAGACCTACAAATTTGAATTGTAACATTTTTTCATAAGTTGCATATTTTTTTTTTTTAATTAAAAAATAATATATTGAAAATCCAAAATTCAATTTTTTAACAATAATATGTGAAATACGAAAAAAACGTAAGAATACAAAGTTGTTCGTTTCAAAAAGATCTACAAGTTTTGTCTTACACAGTTTATGAAAAAACATATATTTTTCGTTTCAATTCCAAAAAATACGATTAAAATTCAATAATTCCATTTTTTAGACAAAATATATGAGATACATAAAAAAAGTTCAAATGAAAAATTATTTGCCTAAATGAGGTCTACACATTCTTATTGAGAAATTTCTCGACAGGGTGTATATTTTATGTTTTGATTTATAATATTAAAAAAATTCGATTTTTTTCACCAAAATATGTGAGATACGAAATAAGCGTTGTTCTGCAAAATCGTTTCCTTAAGGTAGTACGATCACGAAAATTAGACCTCAGACAAAAATAGATAATTTTGCTTTCAAGAATAGCAACATTATTATTGAAGGGCCAATTTGAATGAGAAAAGATTATTTTTCATGAAGAAAATTTGAAACACAAAAAAATAATGTTATTAATAAATTTTATTTTTGCCCAAACTTATTTTCTTATCGCTTCGAGACAAATTTTTGAAAATGATGCGATTCTAAAAACTTATGGTTCATTTTTTTAGAAAAAAGATTCTCTACAACTTGAGCGTTTCCTATTTTTGAAATTGAATTAATTATTATCAAATGCAGCAATTTGTTTATAAAAATTTTGTTTTGAAAAATTGTTTTTTTATAATTTCAGCCATTAAAGAATTCATTTTCAAAAATCGGAAACGGTCAAGTTGTAGAGAATCTTTTTCCTAAAAAAATGAACCATGATTTATTATAATCGCATCATTTTTAAAAATTTTGCTCGAAGCGATAAGAAAATAAGTTTGGACAAAAATGAAATTTATTAATAACATTATTTTTTTGTGTTTCAAATTTTTTTCATGAAAAATAATCTTTTCTCTTTCAAATTAGCCCTTCAAAAATAATATTGCTATTCTTGAAAGCAAAATTATCTATTTTAGTCTGAGGTCTAATTTTCGAGATCGTACTACCTTAAATAAAGTCTACGATTATTTTTTCTTTTTGAGAGATTTGGAAGAAAATAAATTATTTTAATCATGTAATTTATTAAAAAGTTACTGAAATGTATACAGAAAATCGAGCGCGAAGCGCGAGTGTCATGATGAGAATGTGTTCCTTAAGGCCGATAGAGCCTTAAGTAAATTGGATTTCCTGTTTCACTTAAACTGAAAAAGAAATTTAGTGAATTTGAGAAAATGAGTAATTCACATCATCTTTAATATTATAAAATTGGTTTGAGCTTCAGTATTAAATTATAAGAAATAAACTTAAATGTATGCGAAGAACACAAGACCGAGCGCGAAGCGCGAGGTCCAGAAAGATCGGAGCGCGACGATCAAATCACGCGCCCTAGGCGCGCTCAAGCTTGCGAGCGGAGAGAGCTGCGCGCGAAGCGCGCTATGAGAATGTGCCCGCGAAGCGGGCAGATTTTTTACTACGTGAAAGGGCCAAAATTTTGAATTTTTTTTTCTAATTTGTTTATAAAAAATTTAACTGTTATATTTAACCAAATATTATTAAAAATGTATTATTTAAAGGAATACCTGAAGTCCTACTGGCGATTGAATGAAATTATACAATAATACGAAGCACTTTTAGCAAAAAGACTACTTGCCAATTTGTTCATAAAATTTGTTTATAATAATTAAATGGAATAGTAAACAAGTTATTTGTATTCTGTGTGTCCCCAAACATTCATTCAAGTCAATATACAGTTACGTATACAGTATACAGTTAAGCGTAGAAAATTTTTATGTATAAAATTTCAGTTTTTCCATACTTTAAATAAAAAAATTATTAATACAAAATAGAGGAGATAAAATTTTTGACCGCAAACCGCTTTAGAATTTGATGCACTCTAATGTTAAAAAAATAAATAAAAAATCGGACCATAATAATTTAATCCTCTGGGCATTTGTGAACGAAAAAACTGCATTTCCTTCCACTGTGCGACGCAGCTGAGATTGAGTCGGAAGTCAATTTGACTTGAGTTGGCTAGTAAGGAAGACGATTCAAAAGACTTTCTAACTGACGAGATAGATTTGGTTTGGTTTTTTATTCGAATTAAGCAATACGAAACTCTATTAAAATGGATTATAAAATTTAATATCCAGATACAGTGACCATAGGACAGTCATTCGAATTATAAAAGCTATAATCTCGATTATAAGCGGTAAGATGTTATAATATAGAAAAAATTGTTGGTTATGTTACTTATAATCTGGATTATACTTCTTATAATCTAGATTATAGAATTTATAATCTAAATAGCTGTCCCATAGTCACTGGACCTGGGTATTAAATTTTATAATCCATTTTTCTCAGTATATATATATATATATATATAGGCATCTCGGCGTATAAATAATATGCGAAGTGCTGTTCACTTTACTAAATATTGTAACAATCAAAAATTTATTATTTACCATCAATTCTTTCGACAAGAATGTAAATTAACTTTAGAATCTAAAAATGTTCAAATTTGATTTAATATGATATTAGTAATTCAAAGTGATGATTAAGCTCTCAATGCCACGTTGGCGTAAAATAAATTGAAAATACGGGAGTGTATCATTTAATTAAATATAAATCGTTTGAGACTTGCATTGGCCCTTAATTAACAATTGGAGATATATTTTGATATTGATAGTTGGCTTCAGGGTCCAAAGTTAATAAAAACTCAAAGTTTTACACAATCAAACGTTTTTGCTTAGATCGGAGCCTTCATTAGCGATTTATTTTAGATCTAAAAAATATATAAAACAATTTCGCTGACTTAGGGCAACAACTTGCAAACATTTAACTTAATTTTACCAAAATTTACAATTTGTACAATCTTCAGAATGATGCTACATAAGTTTTTCAGGTTTTTCAACTCAGCTTGTTTGCAAAAATTACTGTATACCACAAAAAAATCACTATTCAAACATTTTTTTTTTTTTTCAAACTCTACTTTATACCAAAGAATCTTCGATTTATAATTCTGTGCACAAAGATTTAGGATAATTTTACACCTACATAATTATGCCAAATTGTCTGTTTATTCAAAAACAATCTCTTTCTCAAAGTATTCTATTTGGAAGCAATGCTATTCTATATTGCTTATAGTTATGCTTATAGTATTATTCCATAAAAACACAACATGATCAGGGAAAATTCCCCAAAATATAGGTGATTTGCTTATTCACTAAAGTTTTGGGGAATATTCCCTACTTTTTGTGGAATTTATCCATTTTTGGGGGGAAATTCCCCAATTGCCGGGGGAAAAGTATGTGTACCCTCAAATGTGGATTTTTCCCCAATAATTGATGGGTAAAATTCCACGAAATATTAGTGATTTACTTATTCACTAAATTTTTGAGGAATATTCCCTACTTTCTTGGAATTCCTCCATTTAGGGGGGGGGGATTCCCCAATTTCTTGGGGAAAAATATTTTTACCCTAAAGTGTGGAATTTTCCCCAATAATTGGTGGGGAAAATTCCCTAAATTTTTTACAGTGTAGTAACTGGCATTAAACTCATGTTTTCCTGATTCTAAATTTAGAAAGAAATCTGTTTACTTTTTTCAGTCAGCTAGCGACATCTTACGACTTTCTAGAGCGAGCATAGCGACTCCCTACTCTTGTATATGGGTAGTTCTCCAGAAGCGAGGCGACTAATTGTATGAAATATGATAACAGAAGATAACTTTCACATTTAATCACAATTAAATCTCAATAGGATACTTTTTTTATAGATATTATCAAGGTTTATGTGTCATTGTTTATCACGATGTGAAATAAATGATATGAATTGGTAAAAATATTTAACATTTCATGTAATTTATGAAAATGAACAAAATTATGGACAAAAAAAGCAATATTTAAAATGTTTGTCACTGTCCACTACTCTTTAGATTCTTTCTCTACATACATCTCACACATCTTGTGCTAATGCATCAAGTGCTATTTGCAAGTGCATCTCCTGCAAAGAGAAAAGGTACATGGTAAATACTTCGATATATAAAGTAATTTATATTTAATGAATTTGAAGTGTTTTTGTGAAAAAAAGACGTTTTCGACTGTCGGGATTCAAGCCCAGGTCTTTCGATTTCCGGTCGACTGCTCTAACCAACTGAGCTTCACCGGCGTCCAACATCTTCTCGACAGGAAGATCTCATTATATCGCTTTGCGGTTTTTTCTACAGAAAGATCTTAAATTCTTTAGATTTCAAAATTAATAATTTTCTTGTGCGATTTAGGAGTTTGCAATTGTCTACGAGGACACCTGTCAGAAATGTATCTTACCTGATACTGAGACTTGTGTCCTGATAATGTAGACAGTGATAAAAATGTCAAATTCCCAACTATCCTAATTGAAGTTATTAACCCATTAACGCCCAAAATCACAGACTTTTTAATTCATTTTTGTCCCTTGTTGCCAAAGCGAAAAAGGGAATATATCATGACCAAACCTTGTATACATAATGTTTTTGGGTCTCCTCTTTCGATTTATGAAGTCAAAATTACATTATCGTGCACTGGAAAATCAATATGGCGGATTTTATTCAAAAAAGTACCGAAAATTTGAAATTTTTTTTTTTATTCTTTTTTTTTTTTCAAATTGATAAAGCATATTTATCTATTTCAAACTATGGACAAAGGTGGACAAAATAGTTGTAGTTTATGGAAAATATTTTTTGGTCCAGCTCGTTATGTTTTATCTTTTACAAAATGGCGTAAATCTATGGAAATTTGGAAAATAGGCGTTTTTTTATGATATTTCTAAGATAATTGGATAATACACGGAATTTTATTGATCAAATTGTCAAATTTTGATTGATCAATTATGTACAGACCTCTTCTAGTATATGTATTGACCTAATTAATGGCGGATTCAATATGGCGCTTGGAGAACTTGGGAAATACCGGGTTTTTTCAAGATTATCGTTGATGAAAATTCCTGAACCTTTATTAAATTCAATTTTCCTATGTTTCTTGGCACAGTATATGAAAATTCGATGACGGTATTTGGGTATGCTGCGTTCCCTCTGTGGGTGAGCAGCTGCCCCGTTTTGGGGGATCAGTTGACTTACGTCGAAGGAATACAGCGCTCCTTTCGGTAGGGAGTGTAGTTGCACCGCATCGGCAGACAAATGCAAAAGCAGGCGAAAGTAAACCTGCTAACCTATGAAGAGCGCTGCAGTTGCCCTCCAGTGTAATGGCGCGGGAGCACCAGAGATAGTGCAGCATTTCTACCAAATTTTTTCCGTGCGGGATCTACTGTTTGCTGCTGCCGTTTGTTTTGATTTTCGCTTCTGTTTAACTCTCATAATCTTTTCAAACCTGTCTAGATTTATAAAAATAACAAGATTTTTCTGAATATGCTTTTAAAATCGTTAATTATACTGATTTAGTGGGATTCATTCAATGCACAATAATTTCAAATTTTGAAACTGCAAAAAATTTTCCAACTTGTTTCTTGACATTAAAACCTAAAAAGTTATATACTATGTTAATTATTACTCGACGACTTTGCTCTTTCAAACGCTTCCTAACGCTCAAATAATATTATTTTTCATTTGCAGTGCAAAATTTGAGACAAATTCTTTTTTCGATATTCTTACTCATTGGAAAAATTGCGAAGCACATTTGTGATAAACTAACAAAATCGAGCACTGTAAACAAACTAAATGACAGATCGCACTCGAACTCCACGTCAGTATAGAGGAAGTGATGCCAACTTATCATCAAAAAGGTTTTTGACAATCTCTTTAAGCGGGCTTTTTGAATGATCAATTCCCGGTACTTTTTTGACAGAATGTATAGCAGTTGAAACAAATGATAAATAATATACATGGTTAATAGTTAACATAGAATAAAAAAAAGTATTAAATTGTATTGTAAAGCTGAAACAGAAAAAATCGTAGTAGAAGAAGCTGGCGGGAACCGAACACGAGTCACCGAGTCAGCAAACACACATTCATGCCAATCGGCTAAAACAGATTATGAAAACCAGATGAAATTTGAGCCTAATTTCCAATGCACGCAATAATCCATACATTTTCAATTACAATATTGATAAGTTGGTAATATATTTTCTTCCACAAGATTTTTGACTAGAGAAAAGTGCTTCCTATTTTATTATCAATATATTAACATAAAATAGTGAAAGATGAATTTGTAAAAAATTACTTCTACTATGTGACATAAGATATAAGCGTTGGGATATAAGAGTTTGAAATTGTCTATGAGGATGCCTGTCGGGAAAGTATCCTTTTTGATACGTGACTAGTTATCCCCTATATTGTAGGCAGTAGCACCAATTTCGATCTCAACCACCTAATTTTAAATGAACAAAAACCGTAAGCAAATGCAGTTAGGCGATATAAAGAGGAGATGTCAGACGTCTGTGTAGCTCAGTTGATTAGAGTAGTCGACCGGCAATCGATAGACCCAGGCTCAAATCTCAGCGCAGTCGAAAGCGTCTCTTTTTTCATAAAAAGATTTCAAATTATTTAAATATAAATTACTTTATATATCGAAGTATTTACCATGTACCTTCTCTCTTTGCAGGAGATGCACTTGCAAATAGCACTTGACGCACTACCACAAGATGTGTGAGATGTATGTAGAGAGAGAATTTAAAGAGTAGTGACTGGTGCTTCGCCTGACCCTAATGACGTACTTAGCATAAACACTGATAATGTTAACCAAAACAACGATGCTGGCGATGATTCTGGATCAGGATTGCAGCTCAAGACGGCATTTTTCGAAATGCTGGCAAATATTTTATAGCCCTCTGTAGCGGTCACGACATTTTTACTCGTTTACCAAGTACAAAAATTGCATTTGTTAACTTTGCTTCTGAAAATTCTAAGTGTTTCAGGTATGCCGCCCAGCCGTTAGTTCCGCCAAAACGTGACTTTGAATCAAGGAGGTCCGACGACTTATTACTAAGCTATACACGGAGAAAAATAGTTACAGTAATTTTACTTAACTTTCGCTCAGATTTGGGATATAAGGCCAAGTTAGAAGTTATTTAGTATCACTGTAATTATTTGTGATATATTAAATGTTCGAAAATGAATCAAAGTTAAGTAAAATTCAGAAGTGTAGGATGAAGTTTGAAAGCGTGCATTAAAAGTTTCTAAATATATATATATTATTACTCGTAGTATAATTATAAAAAAGCAGTCTCTTATGAAATCACAAAGATAGAAGCTTTTCCTTCATTCTACTCCACGCTTTAATTGAGAGTTGAGTAAACCGTAAATCGTAAGATTTATTTCACCAGTTATATCTATTCACGCAGGAACGAATGAAAGTTATGTGCATCTTGGGGCACACATAAACACTTTTTAATTTCAGAAACGTGTTGAATTCTCAACATACTGATGTTCCACCTTATTCTATTTAATAATTAAAATCAACTAAAAACATAGAAAATACAATTACAGTTCATATTAGCACTCTCTAAATCTAAAATAGTGGAATAGCCACTGTTTTATCTAGTGCCTAATAAACCACTTACTTAATAATGGATTCGACATACTTATCAACTAGTGATTTTAAAAATTCATCGTACTGTAGTCGTGTTTAATCGCGTTTTGTCTATTTGTTACGAAGCTTTCGTACATGCTCCGCAGTGTTAAACACTGTTTGTTCGAATGATTATCCACTAGTTTATATAATTCATTTAAAAGTTTTACATAATCTAGTTATATAGATTCTGTAAGTTTAATAAATTCTTGATTCATATTTTTTTCTTAATTCATTTATCATTACTTCTTTCTTTTTCACTTATGTTTATTAAATTAAAGTGATTTCATGAAAATTTAAACATCAAGTGTCTTGATGAGTGCATTACATAAAATTTGAAAAATCTATACAGGACTTAGATTTCGCATAAATTTCTTAGGTACAATAATAATTTGGAATTCGTAATTGTGAAATCCATATTAAGAAAATATACAACACAGAAAATAAAAGAACCTTCTTTTAAATGTTTTTACACAAGATACTTTTTGATAATAATGCAATTTTTTAATATATATTTGAAAATTGAGTTTCATTAAACTTCATACGTAGTTATAATAAGAATGTATACTAAATATAATTTGATTATATTATATATATATCAATAATCATAGTTATAATGATTGATTAATTATACTAATTTCTTTAAATATTTTATGTATAATTTATGAGAAAATATTTAAAGAAATTGAAAAAAAGACGCTTTCGACTGCGCTGGGATACGAGCCCAGGTCTTTCGATTGCCGGTCGAGTGCTCTAACCACTGAGCTACACAGGCGTCCGACATCTTCTTCTCCACAGAAGCCTAATGGCTCTGCCTTGCGGCTATAGACGATTTCAAATTAATTAGTTTAGTTTGAAATTTTTGTCATTGCCTACATTATCGCAGAAGAGGTTCACTAATCGCGTATGAGATAGGATACGTTGTCGACAGGTGTCCTCGTAGAGAGGCTTAAGATCTCTAGTCACGACACTGGTCCACAAGCTCTGAATAACTTTTGCAGTCACTATATAACAAAGTTCCAAGTTTTATGTCTCAGCATTGCAAGCGAGCGTGTGTGTGATTCGACGAAAGCGTATCGCACTATGTATAAGTATAGTTATTAATTAGGTTTATATATGTAAGGTTATATGTTTAAGTGTATTTGTTGTTAAAAATATGATTGTCTACGACTCAATGGTATAAATGTAAGGGAGATGTACCAGGTACGGGACGGGTTTTGTTTTTCGGCCATATCTTTTGACTGAGTTAACATTTTGATTTCATATAGGGATCGAAGTAAAGCTAATGTATTTGCGCAACTTTGATTTCAGGATGTTATTTTGATATCATATACAGAAAAAAAATTATGACCATTTTCGTAAAGTGATGTTTTTCGGACCAAAAAATTTTTGGCACCGGGTACGGAACACCTAGAGAAATCCTCTAAAAATGGGAAAATATGAAGTAAAAACTTTGTCAGAAAAGAATATAAAAAATGGCGTTTTTTCATTATTTCAATCTAATTGACAAATGGGCAAAACCAAATCAAAATATCAGTTTAATTGTTTAAAAACACTTGAGTTCGATAAAAATGTCGATACATGACACTCATCTTGTTCTGTTGAATAACTTGGAATAACAACACTTTGAAAATAATTCGATAAAACTTTTTAGAATGATTTTCACACACGATGTCTTGAGCTAACACGAGGAATGCGACTATTCACATCGGTGTTTTACCAAAACTCAGCTACTGTCATTAGAAACATTTGGCACTACTTTAATTGGCCATATTGGTATTTTAACATTGAAAGAATCAGCTGTTCCGCAACTGGTACATCTCCCCTATATGTATGCCGTTTATGTATGTATGTATGTATGTATCGGATAACTAATAGCGGGCTCATGGTAAGAATTTTTTTTTATTTAAGAGAACCATACCATTGACCGTTGAAATAATACGCCCGATGCTCATTTTACTCAACTACGGTTTGAAGCTCCTCAAGCGTGGGTTGATATACTTATACATTTCATGTTAACCCACTGACGCATGTTGATGCCCTGTTGTCGATAACGTTTTACTCAACTCCTCACTATTTCCTATGTAACGCTTATTGTTATTCACTTTGGGTGAATTAGGTATTTATCAAATTCATTTTACTCGACTAGGATTTAAAACATATTCAAGCGCTTCCCGCAAATTTTGTTTTGTTGGCACAAAAGTTGACATGGTTAGAGAACAAAGAAGGCGTGTTGTTTACACTTCAGCAAAATACCTAATAAAATGTTCGACGTTTGCTTGAGCGAACATGTTTTTTGATCTAATCGTCATGGATGTGACTCTAACAATAATCAGCAAGACTACTGGTTATACTGATCCCAGCTTCGCTAATTTTTAGGAATTTTGATTTTATATAGCCAAATGCGTTTCCGTTTCGAACTATTGCTTTTACGAAGTTTTTAACTATCCCGAGTTTAATATGTAGAGGCGACAGAATAACATTTTTAATGTCTGACAGAGGATCTTCAGCGATGTTTCTTTGCCCTGGTTCAAACGAATCGCGCTCGGACCAAAAATTGACAGTGCAATTTCTGTCCCTAGCACGGCTCTCCCAATAACATAAGAAGTAACATACTTCATTCATCCTGTCTACAGTCTGAAAGTCTGAACAGATTGACCAACAGTGTGCGTGGTAATTTATTTTCAGAAGAAGCATTTTCATAACTTTGTAGCACTCTTAAATGTGAAGCATAGGCAACAGGTATGTATGGAAACTCATTAACATTATGCAGAAGAACTCCTTTCAGACTAGTCTTATTTAAATCGATGAATAAACGCCACATAGCAAACTTGCTATGTGCTCATGTCCGACAGCTTTCATTAATTTATTTAAGTCGTTACAATAAATAAGACCGTCTTCGTCAGGAAAAAATCTGACCAGATGTTTTTCGCGATTGCAGTAGGAAGTTCTCACATTTTCGTTCAATAAATTCATTTTCTTTAATTGATTAAGCTGCTAATTTTGGTTACACCCAAGCTATTCTCAGCTTTAAGCACATGAATAAAAACAGGCTTGGCCATGGACATCAGCATAAACAATCTGTTGCTTATTCTTTGCTTTAAAGAACTTTATGAGTGTGGTATTACAGAAATAGCAATTCAGATCATGATTTTGCGGTTTATTCCAACGCATTGGTATACAAAAATTTAGATTTGGATGGTTTCCTCGATTTGCAGACCTCAGTTCAATCGCACAAGTAGGACAGCAATACTGAGGTTCCCATGTTTAATTGACATTTTTCAAAATTCTACCGAAGGATAATCGATATCCTGTTGTAATCGCATCGGTAAGTGGTTTTCTTTAATTGGTTGGTGTATATAAAGACCACGAACGAAACAGAAAAAATTAGTTTTATTCTTAGACCTACCCGAAGATTTCTCAGCTTATTCCAACTCAAGAAAAAAAATTGAATTCCTAATGTATATGTAAGACCTTCTATCTACTGACCCAAAACGAAAAACACAATATGTTCACCTTATATCTAATGAATTAAATCTAATAACACAAAGAAAGAAATGGTAGAAACCCGACAAGGGAAAGAAAAATAAACGCATTCACTATGATTGATGACAAGTTTCACAGAAGAATGAACAATGTGGTTGATCGTCTTATATTCCACAAATGCATGAATTTCAGAAACGAATGAAGTGTGAATGAACTTCTTATGTTACTTGATTATGAATTTCACACAGTTCTAAAATATAGGACGATCACTTACGTTTCATTCACATCACTCACGATCACATCACATGACGATCTGAATAAAAAACATGTTCGCTCAAGCAAACGTCGAACATTTTAATATGGATGAATGAAGATCTGATGTCCAGTACTGCATTTAGTATAAGTTTTCGGAAATTGAAAAGAAGGGTACGCATTTTCCAGGATATTTCAAAAACGCTTAATCCGAATTTGAATTTTTTCAGATAATTATTCTTCGTGAAAAAAAAATCGATCTATTGTTTATTTAAAAAAAAAGTAAATATGTCCTGAATTACAGAGCACTGAAATTTGAGTACATTTTTAGCACTTTTTACCAGTTTTTTAAGAATTTCTCAAAAACCGTTATAGATATCGCTAAACAACGACGATATTGACAATTATGTTAAAAAACGAATCGAAATGACCTGCGTTGATGGTGGAAAAAAAATTGTTAAACAATTTTTTAAAAGCAATTTAAATTGCAAATATCTATTAAACTGGGCGTGATAGCAACAAACGGAAGCCATATTCGTGTTTAGCGCTGAAAAGTACACCGGTAATGATATGTAGCATTCAGCGAGGACGTAGGGGGCAAAATTCGTCAAGTGTACCCGCCTAAAAGCTTTTTGTCTCTGATTTCCTTGAAAGTTCGCAAAATTATTGTATTGTATTGTAATTATTATAATTTTGTGGACTTTCAAGGAAATCGGAGACAAAAAGTTTTTAGGTGGGTACACTTGACGAATTTTGCCCCATAGGTCATTTTTGTTGATCAGTGTAATTTCTTTTTGTTCGTGGCTTCCTTTCGTTTCTTTTCGTGGTTAGTCCTCCCGAAAATCCATGGGGCCAGCGTTGACCTCCGGAGATTTCACTCTATCGGAGTCAACGGTGAGATCTGTATTCACTTGGAGTACTGCGTTTGCGTCACGATTCTCCATGTTTGGTTTAGTCTCCGGGGTTCTTTCCCTTATTCTGTTTATTCCGCAAGGCATATTTTATTTCCGCCTACCCTCTATATCTAGCGAATGTTCCCCTATCCGCCACCTGGAGACGCACTACGTATAGGTTACAGACGCCCATTGTGGGGCTTTGTTATCTAGATACCCAGCAAGAAACATGGGAAGCGTCGTATTACTATTTGTCTTGACACTGCTGATAATGTGATTACCAAATCTAAGTATCCTGGTGAAATAAAGTTTTCTACAAGTTGCTTTTCTTATGTCGTATAAATACTTATGTTCTCCATGATTCACAATTGAGATTTTAGCTTATTTTATAACAATACAATAATATAACAAAAAATTATTGTTTATCTTATGTTCGCATATTTTCTGTGTGCAAAAATTAACATTGGTGCTCTATATTTGATCCGAATTCCCTTTTCTATTCGTCATTTTCTTATTCGTAACCTGAACTTAAATAACTAAAATAAAATTCTATCACACCCTTGAACTTATAATTTGAAATTCCCTTGATTTTTACGCGGCTCTATCTTTAAAAGGAGTTCAAATTACAAATTTTGGAAAATATTATTCTGACGGAAATCTGTAAAATTCTACATAAAATTTAGTGTTTTAAACTTATGCAGGATGTAACAACAGTTTCTCGAATGCCAATAAATGTGTCACTTGATAATAATTATGATTTAGGAAGTATATTTGAAAGTATTATTGTATTTAGCATGCTGAAAATGAGGGGCCGGGTGCAGTAAGGTCACGTAAAATTTTCTCGTGCAAAAACCAAATTCCTTAAAGGCTTACAAAAAAAATTTTGAATTTATATTTTTGAATGATATATCTTGATGCCACTGAAATATCTTAAGAAATACGCATCGCAAGAAAAAAATGTTCGAAATAAACACTTTTTATATAGTTTATCTATGTCCCTTATTATCTTCTGTACCATTTCTTAAATTTTAAGAACAAAATTTCATCTATTCTGGAGTCCAACATGTAGAAACGTAAAATCAATAAAATTTGCTAATTTATTAAGAATCACATGCCCTTAATATTAATCGGTGACAGCAGAAAATACCGAAGGCTTTGAACAACGATATTAGTACGCAGAAGAATATGTGTAAAATGAAGTAAAAACTTGGGAACAGAAAAATCAGATATACCTGACTTGCTTTTGATCCCTGATTTATATAGTATATTCTGTTGCTAGGAGCTAAAGCATTCGTTCTGGGGTAAGGACCGATGTATTCAGAGCGAGCCATAAGCGAGCGAAAGGAAGTCCATTTGCGACTGGCGTTTTCATATTTTATCTCTTTTCGTTACATTTTTCCAATGTGCGCAGTGTTGTGCAATTACGCGTAACTCGAGCTTTTTTACGTAAAATACACAATTTTTCACACGAAGTAAAATACATATTTTACCCCCCACCATAGAAAAAAATACATTGTGCATAAAATTTTTGTTCATTTCTTTGGCATAGGGTCAGTTTCTTCTTATTTTCTTTGATTAAAATTATTATTAGTTTTAAAAATGCGTAAAAAGAAAGAAAGGCAAACGTTTCGGCCACATATGGGGGCCTTCTTCAGTGCCATAAATTCAAAGATTAATTCAAAATTTCTGTAAAGGATTAGAGTATAGAAGATTATTAAAAAAAGAATTATCATAGAAATTAAAAACTTATCTCATAGCTTGCAATTCAAAATGAAGTAGTCCAGTATGCAGCATCACGAATTGAAAAAATATTTGAAGTTCACTATGAATAAAAAACCGGATAAAATGAAAAAATATAAAAGATTTTGCACACGAACCGACCGGAATTTTTTTTCAAAAAATGTTTATTATTAAAGAAGGATGCCAAATTGGCTCTCAATGGCAAAACGCGAACAAAGACATGTAATCAAACATGTCACTTTGAAATTTTAAAAATGGCACTTTCACTATAAAGCTAGAATATATAACTGTTCTGACCATTTTCAGAACTAGATAAATTTAATAATACTTCAAATGTGATACTTAATATCACGAATATCTAAATTGCATTTGTATTAATTTTTAAAGATAAATTTATTATCATTTTCTCAAAACATCTCAGAATAAATCTGAATGCGAAAATAAACAACTTTCAATTTTTTTTTTTTTTCAATATTGAGTAAAATTACATATATGGATATCATAATATTTTATGTTTATTAAACGACTTGCTTGCAAATTCAGTGTTAAATGGATTGTCCGTAAAGCTTATATGCAAAATCGTTTTCATAAAAAATAAACGCCTTCGTCCACTCGTGAAAATCATCATAAACGTCTCGAATTTCTTAACTAGATACAGGACAATAGTATTCTTCAAGGTGGAAAAGAACCTCTCAGGATTGCTTATAGAAAAAAATTTTCGGTCAGCAAAGCCACATGTCCCGAGTCGGTTTTTTAAACAGTTCAGATCATTCTGTGAGAGACGCCGGTAATAAAGTCTTCACGAGAAGTTTTCATAAATGTAAAACTTGTTCGCGTTTTGCCATTGAGAGCCAATTTGGCATCCTTCTTCAATAATAAACATTTTTTGAAAAAAAATTCCGGTCGGTTCGTGTGCAAAATCTTTTATATTATTTCATTTTATCCGGTTTTTTATTCATAGTGAACTTCAAATATTTTTTCAATTCGTGATGGTGCATACTGGACTACTTCATTTTGAATTGCAAACTATGAGATAAGTTTTTAATTTCTATGATAATTCTTTTTTTAATAATCTTCTATACTCTAATCCTTTACAGAAATTTTGAATTAATCTTTGAATTTATGGCACTGAAGAGGGCCCCCATATGTGGCCGAAACGTTTGCCTTTCTTTCTTTTTACGCATTTTTACATCTAATAGTGACATTTTTAATGAAATAAAATAAGATGAAACTGACCCTATGCCACAGAAATGAACAAAAATTCTATTAATTTGGGTCAATACAATAATAGACATGTAATCAAACTTGTCACTTTGAAATTGTGCATGAAACTAGAGACCTAAAATACCCGGTAAAATACTGTAAAAGCCTAAATTAATTACCTAATGAAAATGACGTACCCATCTCTGAATGTCCATCGCTAGTTCACAACCTATGTGCGACTGAAAAAATTGAGAGGAACATATTTCTGAAGTTCAAGATGTGCCCTTTCAGATGGCAAATACGAAATTGATCTTAAAAATTGTTAATTATAAAAAAATTCAGTTAAAATAAAAAGCACGATTGTTTCGATCTTTTTTTTTTTAAAGCGAATTTTGAAAGGTTTCCCGGTCTGTCAACGACCTGCAACATTTTAACCGGTGGAATAAATGTCTGAACTTTAAGAAGGTGTGGTTCAGAGATAAATTTTTCACTTTAGTCTTTACAAAATGGCGCCCGAATTACAAAATTTTCACGAATACATTCAGGATTTTTTTGTCAGAAAATATAAACAAACCGAGGAAATCACTAAGAATAAGAAGTTTTTATAATCACTCAAAGAATACGTGTGAATTTTTTCAAAACGTTTCGAGCAACTTTTCTATTTTGCAAATATCATAATTTTTGCTAAATCAAAAAATTGCTCAAAACAGCTCGAAAAATTTGTAAGTATTCTTTAACCAATTTTATGAACTTTTTATTCTTGATCATTTTCGCCATAAGTCTATTGCTTTCAAGAAAAAAATTCTCTATATCCTCGAAAGTACCACAGTATATTCGATTGATCGAATTGAGGCGATGTTAAGAAAAATTTGATATCGAGAGGCAACCCCGGGTGGAAATCGTTTACGACTGCAGCAGGCCTGCAGCTCGTTTAGAAACCTGCAACAAGCCTGTAGCAGGCGTGCTTCTGATTACACGCCTGCAAGACATGCAGGCATGCACATGCAGCAGCACATTCAATATGCACACCCGCATATTGAACATTTATATATAAATGTAATACTTTGATTCAATCTGCGGGTGTGCTGCAGGCCTCTTGCAGGCGTGTGATTGAATACATGCCTACTACAGGTCTGTTGCAGGTCTCTAAACGAGCTGCAGGCCTGCTGCAGTCGTAAACGATTTTCTCCTGGGACGCCGGCATGAGAGAAAAGCTTCGCAGAAATGAAGACACTATTAACACTATCGACCTTCAAGATTCTATCCGTCTGTATGTTTATATCTCTGAACCACACCTTCTCAAAGTTCAGACATTTATTCCACCGGTCAAGAATGTTGTAGGTCGTTGACAGACCGGGAAACCTTTCAAAACTCGCTTTAAAAAAAAAAACACGATTTTGTCGATCTTTTAATTTTTGAAAGCGAGTTTTGAAACGTTTCCCGGTCTGTCAACGACCTGCACCATTTTTAACCTGTGGGATTTTTTTATAATTAATAATTTTTTGGATCAATTTCGTATTTACCATCGGAAAGGGCACGTCTTGAACTTCAAAAATATATTCCATTTTTTTCAGGCGCGAATAGCATAAGTTACACGGCCTCAAAGACCGGTGTATCTTTTATGCCATTTTGGCCCTTAAGAGGGTCCACCTGTGTAAAATTTTCGAAAAATCGACTTTTTTTTTTTGACATTTTTTGCATCTTTAAGATATGACTAATGATGTCCTTAAGCAATTTTCATGAATTCAACCTAATTAAAGTGTGACAGGGTGCCAAATGTTACAGGAAACAGATAAGCTTCTGGCGCCTATCGTCTAGGGCCGCGCGGTTAGAAATAATGTCGTGAAAATGAGTGAAAACTAGTTTTTCAACTGGCTTTCAGCTTGTCGATAATTTTTCATGATTGTGTGCACAACGAGAGCTTCTACAGGATCAGGAAGGGGAAGTTTATGGTCCTGGTATTGCAGATTAAATGTGAGTCTACATTACAAAGCTCTGTTGTGTTTCCAAACTTTAAACGCGTTTTTCTAGAAACCATGTTTTTGAAATTTGTGGGCAGGATTGAAAAAAATCTACTTAACAGATTGACTTGAAATTTTAACTGACTCATTTATAGAAATAACTGAAGGTACCCACGTAGCGATTTTTTGAAATCTTTTTTTTTTAATTTTACAGCATATATTATATCGAAAAAAGCATGAAAATGATTAATTTTTATGAAAAGTACTGCCATTTCTTCAATTTTTAAAATTTCGTTAAAATGCTACGTCAGTACATCGACAACATAAACAGAAATAATATTTTTTTTACTTTTTGTGTTTTAGATAACTGGTTCGAGCGGAATCTTGCCCACAATTTCGGTATTCCATTTTGAAGGGGTCACTTTCAATGCCCTTAATGAATACAAGCCTTCGGATTACACTATTGGAAAAATTTACTATTATAATAAAACCACAAACCTTCAAAATAACGTCAAACTTATTCTCATTTTCGAATTAGTTCTCCTAACAATCATTCACGAAAAAGCGTTCGAAATACCGCCCTCACACAGGTGGACCCCCTTAAAAGGTTAATACCGCTCTACAGACACTCGAAACACTTTTTCGGGACATATTAAGGAAAAAATACATTGTTCGCTACGAAGCTCGACCATTTTGGGACTTGGCCTAAATATATCGGTCCTCGTCCGAAAACGCTTGCTTCAGCTCCTAGCAGCATACATAATATACCATTTTTTATTCCTTCGAAATCATTTGAGCACGGAAACTGCTTAGATAAGCAGTTGACACTCTCCTCACTTCCATTTATACGGTTTCATAAATTTTGAACCTATATTTATTGAGGACAAATTTTAACAACATAGTGCTCAATAATTGATGAATGACCTTTAAGGGGAGATAGAGAGCCTTTGGATGCCCGAAAATGTGTCATTTTTTATGAATTGTTTTAAAAGGTGATAAAATAATCGCATCATTTAAAAATTTTAACATCATTTTATTACAGCTTTGAAGTGTAAAAAAACATTTATTTCTTTATAAAACAAAATGGCGGCTCTGTAGGGTATTTCCTCAGACTTCTTTTGCGTAGCATCGGCAAGTGCTGCATTTGTCATGTTTTTTCTATTAATCAGAAACAAAAGAAAGAAAATGTCGATTACTGACGCGATATCTTTAAAACTTCAGGTACATACAGGGTGGGCTATCTAACATATTAAATTTGAATCGGGTATAAAAAAACTTATGGGTATTTTTTTAAAAGTATGGCTTTATTAGGAAAATTGAACCTTTCCATTTAAGAATGAAACACAACATCATTCAATTGACTGCCACGGCAGGCTCCACAGTACCCCATTCGATCAACCCAATTTTTCAGTACATTTTCGATTGTTTGGGCGAAAGGTCAATAAGGAAAACTGTCGCATTTGGGGCTCAAGAAATCCAAACGTCATCACTGAGAAGCCGATGCACGCACAGCGAGTGACTGTTTGGTGCGGATTTTGGTACGGTGGCATCATTGGGCCATTTTCCTTAGAAAATGAGCAAGGAGCCGCCGTTACGGTCAATCGTGAGCGTTACCGTGCCATGCTGAACGAATTTTTGTCTCCAGAAATTGAAGAGGATGACATGGACGACATTTGGCTTTAACAGGACGGGGCCACTTTTCACATCATGGGATTGAAGCCCAAACAATCGAATCTAATAAGCCATACTTTGGAAAAAATATCCATAAGTTTTTTCTTTATACTTGATTAAAATTATAAATGTTAGATGGCCCACCCTGTACTTCCGATAATGTTATACATGCGATATAGATATACAGATTTAGATACAGATACAGATTTGAGAAGAGTGGGAAATTTCACGTCAAAAATGGCCCGTGGAAAAATGGTTATTGTGACCTTGGAAAGGTAACAAATTACGGTCAAATGTCTGAGAAATGACCAGATGCCATTTTTCTGAATTGTCTTAGTCTTTCGGGGTAAACAAACGTTCAAGATGCTTCAGAAGACGATGAAATGTTAAAGTGTACATCATCTTGACCATCATGACCTCCAGGTCAATTTTGCAAGGCGACCTGAAGGTCAAGACGATTTTTCTTAGATTAAACTATGTGCCCGGATAATTTTTTCTTGTAGACTTCAGGCTGTGGATTGTTATCAGACCCCCCCCCCCCCCCCCAACACACCAAGTCAGTAACAATAATTTCGTATAAGATGTAAAGACTGTGACTATGAAGTTCTGTTTTCTTTGGGGTGCTTTCTTGTTGTGAGTTCCCCTTGACTCTCATGTTTTGCTGAGAACTGTGACGGTTTTGAAAGACGTCTGCGTTTGTGTCTTTAAGCCAATGGAGAGCACTTTGAACAGTTACTCCGTCGCTGATTGTAACACTGGTAGAAATGGTGAGAGGCAAGGGGACTCACGTTAATCAACCACCCGAAACGTGAAAGGCAAGGGGAACTCACGACAAGAAAGCACCCCAAAGAAAACAGAACTTACTACGCCCACACTGTTGTTTCTGTGTAACGCTTAAAGTAAGGACCAAGTGTCTTTTTTTGTAACTAGTCACAGAGAAGTGACATTGTCAAGATTATCACTTTTGTAACTTCATAGTCACAGTCTACATCTTATCCGAAATTATTGTTACTGTATTTTAGAAGATATTTGGGATTATAGATTAAAATGGGTCACAGTGTATATAACGCGATCGACCAATATAACGTAAGGGTATTTCCGCTTCAAATATAGTCAATGCTCTGCCAAAACTAATGGAACAAAAAAATTATACAAAAGTATTGTGAAAGAAAAGTTCCTTCACCTCCAACGCTCCGGCTACCTGACTCGCTAGTAGTTTGCGGTATTTGGGCTCTGGCGCTCTCCATTATGTGCGATAACTCCATAAATATTTAATATTTCGATTTTTTCATTTTATAGTATACTCTTATTAATATATTATACTTTCAGAATGAGAAAAAAAATCAATTTCTTGAAAATTGTAAAGCGTTTTTTCCGCTTAATGAGCGTTCAAAGGATTTGAGTTTTTTGAAATTCCATTGCAGCATTTCTGTGTAAGCGTACATATTGTATTGAAGACAGTTATTTTTTGCATATTTATGTTTATTCAGCGAAACTTTGAAAGAGTTCGATACTTAATGTATATTATGCACTGAAAAGATAAGTAGGCGTTTCTAATGAAAAACAGTCTTTATTTCCATAAGTTACAATGATAGAAAGCTATTCATAAGACTCAGAGTTTTGTTTCGACCGTTGGTGGCGCACTAGGTGGAGTGACGTCACTGAGTGTCCACAGTCTGTGGTTTACAAAAATAATATTGTCGCCGCTAAGCTAAGTACATATCAGGTTGTCCGGTGGCGCTGGTGTCTTAATCGAACAAATCGTAAATAAGGATAATTCTAATTACTGAAGCTTCCCCCCGTGAGTCGGTATTATCGAAGAATCTATATCTAATCAGTCTTTCCTGACAATGCGTAGATGGCGCTAATGTCGTGCTGAAATAGATAAAGAACTCAGTCTGTCTTGACCACGGTCGTATAGACAGGTCTGGTATCTCCCGTGGTGGGGGATGTTCCCTTATTGAAGTCAGAATGTTTCATATTTTTGCCACGGATAGCGCTAGTATCGAGTAGTGGCCCGAATGACCGCACCGTAGCATGTATGTATATAGATATACCCAGAACGTAGTCAGCTGTGAAAGCTGTCTGTAAACCACGGGTATTCCTTCAACTACTCGATTGCAGCGCTGCCCAAGCGGTCACTTTCGAAACTACTACTCGTCACGATAAGGGAACATCCCCCACCACGGGAGATGCCAGACCTGTCTATACGACCGTGGTCTTGACGGCTTTCAATGCTTCGTCGCTAACACTACTCTATAATGCTTGAAGTAACGTTTTGGAGTAATATTTATCAATGATGCGTAGATGGCACTACGGTCGCGATAAAATAAATAAAGAACTCAGTCTATCTAGACTGCTTACGATGCTTTGTCGCTAACGCAACTCTATAATATTTAAAGTAACGTTTTAGAATAATATTTATCAAAGATGCGTAGATGGCGCTAAAGTCGCGATAAAATAAATAAAGAACTCAGTCTATCTAGACTGCTTACGATGCTTTGTCGTTGACGCAACTCTATAATATTTAAAGTAACGTTTTAGGCGATATTCTCTAGTATCACATAGGTGGCGCTGATATCGCGGTAAAATAAGTAAAGAACTTAATCAATTTTAACTACTTTCGATACTCTGTCGCTATCACAATTTTATAACAGTTGAAGTAAAATTATTAAACAATTTTTTCTAATATCATGTAGGTGGCGCTGATGTTACGATAAGATGGCTAAAGAATTCGGTTAATTTTAACTGCTTGCGATACTTAGTCGGTAACCTAGCTCAGCAATAATCACACAACATGCTTAAACGATATATCCAATGGGTTGTAGATGGCGCTGATGTTTTGGTAAAGTAAATCAGGAACATAAGCAATCTTGGCTACTTGCGATGCTCTGTCGCTAACACGACGCTATGCCTGATAATTAAAGAGGTATTAACCTACGCTTATAGATGGCACTCCAGTCGCGATGAAAGTGAACTGAAACAAGGATAATTACACACTGGAGCCTGTGGCAGCGTACCCAGTTCTGGATCAGTCTTCTCAGAAGCCTGGTGCAGCGTACCCAGAGAGAGAGAGATCTTGAGAAAACACACACTAGAGCCTGTAGCAGCGTACCTAGTGGCGAAAACCCCCTCTAGAGCATGGCTCAGCCTACCCAGAGAAAGGTTTTTTAAAAGACGAGTTTTTCTGGAGCCTGGTGCAGCGTACCCAGATTAAATTAATTTAAAAAAATTAATGAGTGATTTGGAGCCTGGGGCAGCGTACCCAAATCAACCCGCAAACATATTTACCAATTCTGCAGTCTTTCGTTGACCCTTTGATCTCTGCCGGAAGACCTTTTCACTAAGGGTTTTGAAACCCATTTCGGAGTGCCTTTGGAAGATCTTGTACGCGTGATTATAGACCGACGGTTTCGAGTTTGCTGCGGGCAGGCTCGCGCTGCGAGCCTAGCAGAGACTGTCCGAACCGCTGCCTCAGCGTACCCGCTATGCCGTCTAGTAGGTGTCGTGCCTGTGGTTTTTAGTCGTGGCGTGTGTCAGCTGATGTGACCGTCTCAACTTATTTAATAAAATAATTAAAATATAAATAATTGTTGGAAAGTTGTTTGTGAATTTCGCTTTAGTCAGTAGAAATCACAATGGGAGCAAATAAGTGGATAACAATTTTTTCATACGAACGTTATCACTAATTAACTAGATTCCCTGCTATTGAGGCCATGGATAAACCAGACAATAAGATATCAAGTCAAAAATTTGTGGGATCAAAGAAAAGGCCCTAAGGCAGGTCTGTGAACTCTTTAATTTATATAATGATAAAAACATATATTTAAAAAAAATTGGATGAACGTTTAGACAAAGAAATGGATACACGGAGAAAAATAGTTGAAGTAATTTTACTCAACTCTGTCGATTAAACTTGGGACATAAGGACATTTGAACATCTTTTAATTCCTAGTCGGGTAAAATCAATTTGATATATACCTAATTCACCCAAAGTGAATAACAATAAGCGTTACATAGGGAATAGTAAGGAGTTGAGTAAAACGTTATCGACGACAGGGCACCAACATGCGTCAGTGGATTAACATGAAATGTATAAGTATATCACCGACGCTTGAGGTACATACATAAACAACTTACAAATACATTCACACCATTCAGACGTAGCCAAACACATTTCAAATTACAAATACACTTAAACATATAACCTTACATATATAAACCTAATAACTACACTTATATAGAGTACGATACGCTTTCGTCGAATCATGCACACGCTCGCTTTCAATGCTGAGATATAAAATTTTGAACTTTCTTATATAGTGACTGCCTGAGTTATTCGGAGCTTGTGAGAGTAGGTGCCGTCAATAAAATTTTTTAGCCTTACTCAAGTAAAAATAAATCAACTTTTTTCATAAATGATTAATAAAATATTTTTTTAAATTAATATAATTAATCAATTATTATAGCTATGATTATTGATATATATAATACAATTATTAAATTACATTTAGTATACATTTTTATTATAACGACGTATGAAGTGTAGTGAAACTAAATTTTCAAATGTACATTAAAAAATTGCATTATTATTAAGGAGTATCTTGTATAAAAACATTGAAAAGAAGGTTCTTTTATTCTCTGTGTTTTATATTTTCAAAATATGGATTTTACATTTGCGAATTCCAAATTATTATTCTGCCTGAGTAATTTATGTGATATTTCATATTTTATGTAATACACTCATCGACTTTTTTTTGTTTAAATTTTCATAATATCAATTTAATTTTAAGAATTTAAGTTTTTGAAATTAAAAATTTTTTATGTGTGCCCAAGGCGCAGATTACTTTGATTCGTTCCTGCGTGAATAGATGTAGCTGTTGGAATAAATCTTGCGATTCACGGTTTGCTCAACTCTCGATTGAAGCGTAGAGTAGAATAAACGGAAAGCTCTACTATTTTTGTGATTTAATAGAAGATTGGTTTTTTATAGTTATACTACGAGTAATAATATATATATTTAAAAATTTTTAATGCACGCTTTCATACTTCACACTACGCTTCTGAATTTTACTCAACTTTGATTCATTTTTGAACATTTAATATATCACAAATAAATACAATGATACTAAATAACTTCTAACTTGTCCTTATGTCCCAAATTTGACCGGAAGTTGAGTAAAATTACTTCAACTATTTTTCTCCGTGTATTGTAAAGATTGCAAATATTGTAGACTTTAATGGTATCTCATTCCATGAACACATAGGTCATATTTTGATGGCCAGTGCAATCACTATATCGATCTCATGGTCTGGTTGATCCATGGCCAATGGATGGCCATGGCCACGGCCAACGTCGCCAATTATATACGACCGTTTTATAATTAAAATAATAATTTAAACAAATTTTCTGGAGAAGACAGTAATGCGTAACACTTTTCTGCATTGCTGTCTTCTCCGGAAAGTTTATTCATATTATTATTTTATTAATAAACTGGTCGTATGTAATTAGTGATGTCAGACTCTACCATACGGCCTTAATTGCGATAATTTACTTTTTATATTTTAAGTTAGATGGTAAATTCTCTCCCCAAAGATGGAATTCTGACATGTTTCATATGCCCCACCCAAAAGGTAACGAAAGGTAGAGAAAAAAATTTCACTTGTCGGCCGACATTCAAGACGAGCAACAACTGACCTGAAATTCATTTATTTCAAGATAGACGGTGAATTCTTTCCACAAAGATGAGGTTCTGACATTTTTCACATGACCCACCCGAAAGGTGATACAAGGTACAGAACAAAATTTCACTTGACGGGAGACAGTCAAGACGAGCAAAAACTGAACAGGTTTCATTGATTTTAAGTTAGATGGTAAATTCCCTCCCAAAACGAAGAAATTCTGAAATTTTTCAAATGACTCACCCGAAAGGTGATAACAAAAGCTGCTCAAAACAAATTTCACTTGTCGGTGACCTGTCAAGACTAGCAGAAACTGAAACGAAATTTATTGATTTTAAATTAGATGGTAAATTCTCTCCCAAAACGAAGAAATTTTCACATTTTTCACATGTCCCACCCAAAAGGTGATAAAAGAAGGTACTCAAAAGTTTTTTTTATTTTTATTACCTTCATCGAAGGACAGTCAAAATGATCCAAAACGAAAAAATTCTGACATTCTTCACATGTCCCACTCAAAAGGTGACGAAAGGTAATGAAAAAAATTTAACTGGTCTGAAGAGTGTCAAGACGAGCAGAAACTGAACCAAAATTTATTGATTTTAAGTTAGATGGTAAATTCTCTCCCAAAAGATAAAATTCTGACATTTTTCACATCCGCCACCCAAAAGGTGATGAGAGGTAGAGAAAAAAATTTCACTCGTCGGAAAACAGTCAAGACGAGCAAAAACTGAACCGAAATTTATTGTTTTTAAGTTAGACGGTAAATTCTCTCGCAAAACGAAGAAATTTTCACATTTTTCACATGCTCCACTCAAAAGGTAAGAAGAGATCTCATTCTCGGGGTCAGAACTCTGAAACAAAATTTATATTTCTTGAAAGGGTGGTGGGGCGTGAAATTAGCCCTCCATTTCGAAAAATGGATTTTTGAGGTATGTGAATCCCAGAATTATTTTTAGAAACTATCAGGAACTCTAGAACTATTCGTAAGGAACTCAAAACTCTACAAAATATTGTTTTTTCAAGAGTGCTACAGAGTAGTAGGGGGGGGGGGGGGGGTAGTGGTGTGGAAAATATGAGATCCTTCTACTGTTTCTAAAGCAAGGAAGGGATTACCTCCTTTTCTCGTTATTGCTCGTTACAGTGTTCGCAGAACGTGGACGTAAACGGCCCCCACCACTGACCCGTGTGGATCCTCACACAACCAAACGCGGCGTGTCAGTGTGTCCCCACTTGCAAGCTTCAATTTCATGCTCGTGGCTGATGAGCTAAGATCGAGAATTATATTTCTCTCGACTACGTGTGAAAAAGGCGCAAAGCAGATGACAAATTCAAAATGATAAAATATATAGTTTAAGATATTACCTTTCTTTTTTGGATATTTTGATAAACATTAACCTAAAATGAATATCTAAAAGATTTTTTTGAATTTAAGAATGATTTAAGCACTTGAGAAATAAGTTTTCAGTAAAATTTATGGTTCAATAAGTGTTGAAAGTCTAAAAAAAAATATCGATTTATATATTTTTTAGTCTTGTAAATAAATTATTTGAAAAATTATATGGACGATAATACATATCAAGATAAGATAAATCATGAGATTAAAATTTAAAAAATAAAAGGTTCGAATAAAATACTTTAGAAAGTTTTTTGAACATAAATATGCACTTTTTTTTAATAATATATAGCATCTTTTCACATGACTACTTGAATATACAAGTGTGAAAAAAGAATTCTATTATTAAAATTTATTTAAATTATATCTAATTTTGCACACGAAATTACACATTGAGATTTCTTTCTTATGAAGTAAAATTGACAAATTTTATAATAATAAAGTATTAAAAAAATTTTGTTGAATACTTCACAACTTTCATATGGCAATTTCAATATATAAGCGTGAATAAAAGGTTTCATTTAAAAAAAAATTAATAAATGTATT
The DNA here is from genome assembly GCA_030998225.1 of Diplolepis rosae. NCBI lineage: Eukaryota > Metazoa > Arthropoda > Insecta > Hymenoptera > Diplolepididae > Diplolepis > Diplolepis rosae. The sequence continues at coordinate 565,466 of JAPYXD010000729.1, read as the reverse complement.
TTATTATTATATTTGTCAATTTTGCTTTATACCAAAGAATTCTCAATGTTTAATTTCGTTTGCAAAATAAAATATAATTTATTTCATTTTTAAATAATCAAAAATTTTATTTACATTTATTTGTTGAAATTGTCATGTGAAAGGTGTCAAATATAATAAAAGTTCTTTTTGAGATATTTTATTCCAAAGGAATTTTCATAAATTTTATTTTATACTAGAGGAATTTAAGGTGTAATTTTCAATACTGAAATAAATATTGTTTTTTATTTTTTCAATAATTAAACCTTCTTTTCACAATTATGTATTGAAAAAAAGGCTTTTTAAAAGTTTTACGTATTTTAGAAGTTTTTCTTTTCAAAGTGTACACAATAACATTTCTTTGATAGAAAGCAACATTGAATTAAAATAAAATATTTTCTGAAGTTCTTAAAATACGTAACATTTTTTATCACATGTCATTTTCGAATTACGACTGTGAATAAAAGGTTTAATTGCTTTAAAAGAAATCATGCTTACATTTGCATACAAAAATACACCATGTTTCTCTGCTGTGAAGTAAAGTTGAAAAATATTTCTTTCGAATAAAATGCTTCGAAACAAATTTTCTAATATACGTAACACTTTTACTTAAATGACAATTTCAATATATTAGTATATATGTTTAAATATTTAATTTAAATATTTAATAATTTATTATTATTATTATTATTGATTATATTTAATAATTATTTTAATTTAAATATTTAAGAAATATGTACACTATATCTAAATATACATACGAAACAATAATAAACTTTTTGTGTTATAATGCAAAATTTTTTAAAAAGTTCTTTCAAATAGAATAACATTATGGAGATAAAGTATTTGTCACATTCACTGAGTCCATGAGTTAATATAGTAAAAGCATAACATTTTTGTGAAATTAACATATTTTTTAGTACAATTTAACGCATTTTTAAGCGAACTTAACTTCTTGTGTGTCGAAGTTGTGTCTAAAATTCTTCAAAATAAATGGATGATGGGACTAATCTACAAAAATGTAAATAGACGTCAATCCTGAGAAGAACCTCAAAATCTAAGTAAAAAGGGGTGTAAAAAATTTGAATCAAACTCTTTTCCACACCACCGCGGGGGTAGAGTTGAGGGCGCGTTTTTTTTATGTGGTATACCCTGTAGGCCTAATACACAAAGATGAAAATGAATACCAATCCTCAAAAAGAAAAAATTAATTGAAAAGTTTTTTTACATGCAGCAAAAGCGAAAAAAGAGACCAGGTTTTGAAATTCTACGAGTCAAATCACCTCTAGGTTTGTGAACAAAACTACTCGGGGTGTTTTTGTTAGTGAGTCCCCTTGCCTCTCACAAAAAATAATATTTCTTATAATTTAATAAAATCAACAATATAATTTCATAAACAAAACTACTCGGGGTGCTTTTTGATTGTGAGTCCCCTTGCCTCTCACGAAAAATAATATTTCTTATAATTTAATAAAATCAACAATGGAACTTTGTGAACAAAACTACTCGGGGTGTTTTTGTTAGTGAGTCCCCTTGCCTCTCACGAAAAATAACATTTCTTATAATTTAATAAAATCAACAATATAATTTCATAAACAAAACTACTCGGGGTGCTTTTTGATTGTGAGTCCCCTTGCCTCTCACAAAAAATAGTATTTCTTATAATTTACTAAAGTCAACAATGGAACTTTGTGAAAAAAACTACTCGGGGTGTTTTTGTTAGTGAGTCCCCCTGCTTCTCACGAAGAACAATATTCCTTATACCCATTTCACTGTTCTGCAGAAGCAAAAAGAGTCAAACCCTGACCTTTATACTCAGCTTCTTTATCTGTGTACAAATTTTCAGGATTCATCAACGCGATATGTTCCGCTGAGACCGTCATCGTTCGCGCGGTCTCATCTCTCGCCTTTAGAGCTGCACGAGTGGTCATCTTGGTCTCTAATCGGTTTCGCTTAATTTTTTTAGTATCTGTAAGCATCGAAAAAGCTCGTTCAGCTTCAGCATTAGAATGAGGAAGAGTTCGCGCGCGATTCAACAAGGAAGTCAAATTTGGAAGCATTCTGTTCTGGGCTTCGGTGCAGAAGACGGCAATGAACGACCACATGTCGTCAAAAGACAATTTTGACCATTTTTTCTTTATTTCAGGACTGAGCTCGAGAAGCGACTGCCACTCCTTTGACAATTCAGTTACATCATACGACCCTAAGGTTTCACAAGTTTTTCTCACCCTCGCAAATGTTTCCTTCCTATCAGCATAGAATGCTACTTGGGGTCGGAAAACGGAAATGCGAGACAAAAAGAGGTCGTCACTTCGTACTTCAAGAAGAAAAAGTAAGCGATAGTCAAAGGGTTTTGCATGATATTTAGTAAATCTCTGACCATGAGAAATCGAAGAATATTATCCCAATTATTGAGAATAACAACGATACATTGATGACGAACAAGCCAACGGGTTTCAGCGTAGCTAGGAATTATGCGGAAAACACTTCCCAATTCCTCAACAATATTCCGATAAATAGCATTTCGTTTTGAACTTGCATTGAGGAAACTCGGAATACTTTTAATAATATTCTCTACATCAGGAATTTTGGCACAAGAATATTTAGCTGCAGTTGCCGCTGAATGAGAAACGTAGGGAATGACAACAACATTCGGATTCTTTTCCTTTAACTTTGTTTTAAAAGAAGATTTGTTTCCAATCATTACTTGCGCATGATCGCAAGACATACCGGTGACATTCGAGAGGGGGATTTGTTTTTCACACAAAGCTCCCTCGAATGCTTTGAAGACTTTGTCGGCAGAACAATCCGAAGCATCTAAATTAATTAATTGCAGCAGTTCAATCCTAATTTTAAAACTTGATGGTTCAAAGTATCGAACCATTAAAGATAACCACTTTTCTTGAGTCCTGTCGCTCGTCTCGTCTTCCTAAACTGAAAATTGTTGATCTGATGCAAAATAATCTACATTTGAAACATGGCTAGTTAGATTAGAAGAGTTGCTTTTACACAAAATTCCATAACTAGTTAATTTATCTTAAACTTGCTCTTTCTGTTGATGACCAGAGGTATTTTCATGTCTTAAAATTTGTGCCTTGCCACATTCCATTGTTCTGTCGCAAATTGTATAGTACAATAAAATTTTGTTTCGTCTTCCAATCTAACTACCCAGTCTTTCCACGATGGAAATTCCTCAAACCATGCCTCCCGAAAACATTTTTTTCTAGATATTTTGTTTCGCGGTTCTTCTTGGTTTGAACTCGTCGAAGCAACAAAATTATTTTCACTCATGATGAACAGTGTTCCTTATAATATAATGAAATCAAGAATAGAAATTTATGAATAAAAACTGCTCAGGGTTTTTTTTTGTTGTGAGTCCCCTTGCCTCTCACGAAAAACAATATTCTTATAATTTATAATACCAGGGCTGTTAGTTGAAGTTTGCCAGTTTTTTCAATAAAGAAAACACTTAATTCTCAAGGGAATCTCAAAAATTTTGTATTCAAAGTATTGACCATTGGATTCTACACATTTTGCCCATCTTTCAGGCAAATCATAGATACCATTCCAAAAAAAACTTTTTCTCTTTCAAGGCAAACCATTCGATGAGCCATTTTTCGACTTCTTCAAAATTGGCGAAGCGCTGCTCTGCGAGTGAGTGTCCCATAGATGCGAAAAGCTGATAGTCGGACGGGGCGAGGTCTGGAGAGTACGGCGGGTGCGATAATATTTCCCAATTCAATGCTTTTAATGTGTTCCTCACCACTTTAGCGGTATGAGACGGTGCGTTGTCATGTTGTAGGATAACTTTGCCATGTCGTCGGGCCCATTCCGGCCGTTTTTCGATCAACGCATGATTCAAATTGATAATTTGTTGTTGGTAGCGATCCGTATTCACCGTCTCACCAGGTTTTAATAACTCGAAGTACACCACACCACACTGGTCCCACCAAACACAGAGCATTGTCTTACGGCCAAAGCGATTTGGCGCATTTCACAAATGGTTTTTCGATTTTCCATTTGTCTATCTTTCAGTTGGTGTGGTACCCATTTTCCATACTTTTGGATTTTTCCCATGGCTTTTAAACGCTGGAAAATTGCTCCTCGGGTTACGTTTAGTGTTTATGCCAATTGTTGTTTCGATTGGGTTGGGTCTTCATCCAATAACGCCTGCAATTCCTCGTCTTCGAACTTTTTCGCTGCACCAGGATGGTTATTGTCTGTTAAATCGAAATCTCCACTTTTAAATTGACGAAACCATGTCTCACATGTTCTAATCACTGGAGCATGTTCACCATAAGTTTCTACCAGCAATCGATGAGCTTTAACTGCTTTTTTCTTTTGATGAAATAAGAAAAGCAACGAATGCCGCAAATGCGATTTACTTGGAACGAAACTCGACATATTCACTGAGGTAAACAACTATGATGCTATTATTTTGGCAGAATGTAATTGTGTATGTTTGAAGGTTATTGTCCATAGAAAAATATGACATAGATGACAAATTATAGAAATGTATACATATCTCTAGCGACATCTATGAGTAAAACCGGCAAATTTCAACTAACACCCCTGGTATATACAAAAAATTCTGTCACTTCAACTACTAGGGGTGTTTTTTGATTTTTAGTCCCCTTGCATCTCACGCAAAAACCTGTACAATAACAAATATAAACAAAGACCCAAATCTATGAACAACGTGTACACTTACCGTGTACAGCCCAAGGAATAAACGCGAGTCCAAAATTATAAAAAAATTGGTTTAATACTGTTCAAGTAACAAGCACAAATCAAGTTTAACAATAATATGTTAAAAGGAATCGTCACTGTTGTTATATAGAACGAGAAAAGTCGAAGACAAGTCACATGGCTTTAAAAACAAAATACTCTCTATACTATAGGGTGGGCCATATAAAATTTTAAATTTAAAAAGTCAATAAAAAAAAACGGTTTGATATTTTTCAAAGGTCTAACATTTATTTGAAAGGTTGTTTTATGAAATTTATTTGTGGAAAACAATTTCGGACAAATGACCACCACGGCTGAGTTTACAGTAGCTTATCCGATCCACCCAATTTTGGAGTACTTTCTCGATGGTTTCAGGCCTTATGGCAGCAACAGCAGCTTGAATCTCGTACTTTAGATCTTGAATTGTTTCTGGATGGTTGGCGTAACATTTATCTTTAACAGCTCCCCACAGAAAATAGTCCAACGGAGTTAAATCGCAGCTTCTGGGAGGCCAATTCACATCACCTCTTTTGCTAATTATGCGATTTTCGAAGATAGGGCGTAAAAGATTGAGTGCAGCGTTTTCTGTATGGCACGTAGCGCCGTCCTGCTGGAACCAAATGTTGTCCAAGTCTTCCTCTTCAATTTGCTTGAAGAAAAATTTGGATAACATTGCGCGATAATAATAATAATATAGTACTCCAAAATTGGGTGGATCGGATAAGCTACAGTAAACTCAGCCGTGGTGGTCATTTGTCCAAAATTGTTTTCCACAAATAAATTTCATAAAACAACCTTTCAAATAAATGTTAGACCTTTGAAAAATATCAAGCCGTTTTTTTTTATTGACTTTTTAAATTTAAAATTTTATATGGCCCACCCTATACTATGTGTCGTTGTTTACCATGCCTGCCGGTGCGAGTTGCAAGACCGCAACGCGTAATTATTTTTTAAAACGCAAATTGACTGTGACTTTTTTGAAGAAGTATACCTGAAATTAGACTTTCTGTAAAGAAGCGAAAAATACAAGGAGTATTAATGCATGATATAAGATCTCAAGTCAATTTATTAATAAATTTTTGCTCTACAACTGTTAGTTGTATCTAGTTAAAATTTGAATATATCATTTTTTCATTTTGTTCAACAGTACACTCGAGATTCCCTATAACGAGAAGCTCGAGCATCGGAGACCTGTCTGCAACAAGTGCGAGAGGGATCCCCTCCATATCCTACTTGTTGCTACGCGCTATTATGCGCGCAGTCAGTCTGTCAGTCAGGCTATGTGAATAATTTATTTACATAGTTAAAAGCGTATAAAAAAGATTTCTGTGAGTATTGAACATGGAAATAACTTATTTGACGGTATGTACTCAAAATACTAAAAATATAAAAATAAAAATATCTATGCTTATCAGGTGTATTTTTGAATATTTTCAGAAAAAAAAGTCTTGACAATGAATAAAAAAATGAAAATTTTGACAAATTTGGAAAACGGGATGAAAAATTGGGAAATTTGCCAAAAGTACAACGTTTCAAATTCGAGCGCGCTTCATTCCGTAGTAGTGGGGGAAGAGGGGTCGATCGTCATGTAAAATATTTGATTTTGCACATAAGAATAATCTCTGAATTTTGTTATGGTTTTCACAAGAGGAGTATGTATAATAGGGAACACCTATTCGCATCATATTTTGTGGTCTAAAAGGCCTTAATACAATATGAAAAAAGGTCAACCTTCTTGCCCAGATAAGAAGCGCTTTAGTTTAAAGAATTCCATGCAACTCAAATACCAGTCGAGATAAAGAGGGAATAAGCCAGTTGTGATAGCGCAGTGGTCTAGATGTTTAGCTCAGCCGTATGCATCAGCCCGTATTTCACGATTCCAACTTGACCCCCTTAGTGTCCTAAGTTGAATTCCTAAGTTAGTTTGCCGAATCGTCACACGCGGCGCTAACTATACCATCACTCCCTGAAAATGCACAGTAACATACGATGAATTTAATAACAAAATTTTTAAAATATATTATTCAATGCCATAAACAAATAAAAGAGATCAGACTTTAAATAATAATATTATTTGAATATTTTAAATTAAATTTTCCCCTTTTTATTCATATTTATCTCGTACAAAAACTATTTTGAAACATTCAGCTGATATTAGAATTTAAATATTAATATCTCTTTTATTGCTTTTTGGCATTGAATAATAACTTTTTTAAAATTTTTATATTTAATTGTCTACACATCACTGCATTTATATTATTTTTTTGAGGTAAAATTAAGTTGAAAAATGGAAAAAAAAATGAAAAATTCTGAACAAGGAACGAAGTTGATGAAAGTTGTAATTAGTTGGAAATCATTATGAATAATTAAAGAAAATAGAATATAAAATAAGGTGAATATAATTTTTTTTTTTAAATAGTTAACTAACATGAATCAAAACAGTATAATAAGAACAATTAAATTTCTTTTCCATTTTCAAATCCAAAAGTAGTCTATCTACGTCCGTTTTCATCCTCTCTAATATTCACGAAATTTTGGAAACAACATTTTATGTACTTTAAACACAAACAAGTAGAAACTGGACCAAATTATTCATATAAACTTGCTACTCTTCTCTAGTATCACATTAATTAAAACCATTTTTAATAACACCTAAAGCAATGAACTTTTCAAAATTTTTGTTCATCTATCACAAAGGTAGATTTACGGAAAATATCCTGTATATGAATGAAACTGATGTAATAATTTTTACCTGGTTGCTGTGAAAGTTTAAATTTAGGGAAACAAAGTTGTAAAAGTTCAAATTCGTAAAATCATTCATAAAAAAATTTAAAAATACTTTTAAAGTATTTCTAAGTTACATATTTTCTATTTTGTTTCTAATAATTAATTGTCACAATTAGTAGGATCCGCTTTTTAGGTATGAAAATACTTTGAATGTTTACAACTTTTTGTTTCCCTAAATTTCAACTTTCACATTTCGTGAATGTTAGACACGATGAAAACGGACGTAGATAGACTACTTTTGGATTTGAAAATGAAAAAAAAATTTAATTGTTCTTATTATACTGTAATGTTTCTTTCGTTTATATGTTTATAAAGCCAACTAAAAATATTGGCAGACTGCAGAAAGGCAGAGGGGATAAGCAAAACGATCGAGGCGTTCATGGTGGTGAAAATGCTAAAAGGCGCCCTAGAAGCGTAGCATAGTCTGCATAGTAGACTGTTGTAAACATTGAATATTATTGTTTATTTCTACAATGGTTAGTAGTTGTTGTGTATTTAATTGTAAAAATACACACGAAAATAGTATGTGTGAATTTTACAAATTTCCTAGACATGCTTACAAAAAAAATCAAAAGGAAAAGTGGATTGCTGCTGTACAGCGAGTTCAGTAAGATACCATAACCAAACTTTTAGTCAGCGGCAATGCCGTCAATACAATACTTGTGTATTTACATTTAGACGTTTTTTTCTAGCCCGCATGGATCTAAATTTTGTCGGGTATAAAAAATCAGATTGTTATTTAAGCCCTAGCTACATTCCAACTGTATTCTCTTCTAAAGGTCGAGATGAAGTTAATGAAAAGCGCGTACTTAACAGGTATAAATAGATGATTTGAGTGTATTGCTAATGTAATATATTGTTTATTATAAAAAAATTATTTATTTTCAGACACAAACGATTTTTAAAACGGAAAATGTCAAACCAAATAACGAAAAATTTGAAAAAGGCTTGTGTTGTTTTGGAGCAACATCAAGTTAATTGCAATAAAAATCTGAACCAATGAGAGCAAATTAGTGATGAAAATCATGAATTTGGTGAAAGTGTTTTTGAGCATAAAACTGCAGATCAAGAATGTCAAGTAGAAATGTTTGATTCAAAGAACCTCAAAACTAATTCATTCACTTGTATTAAGTACATTTGCTCTGATAAAACTTATTGTGACGTGGAGATTCAAACAGATTTAACTCATTTAAATACATTTGGAATTAAAAGAAAAAAAGTAAAAAACCAATGTGTAGGTACGCCTTCAAAAAGTTATTCTGACCAAGAAGTTACATGTAATTTAGAACATGAACACTGCAGGAATTGCGATAGAAAATTTTGAATTTTTATTGAAAAGGGCTCGGTCAGCTGCTGTAGAAAACAAGTGCACAGTGTCGTTGAAAAATAGGCTATTTATATTTTTAATTATAATGAAAACTGTGTTTTTTTGTGTAAACGAGACAACAATTTCAAGAATTTTTTTTTCAATGATGCATCATTTATCTTCCACTACAGCAAACTTAGTGTTTTGGCCTGATAAGAAAATGGTGCAAAGTACAATGCCAGAGTGTTTCAAGCCAGAATTTGCAAACACTCGAGTTACAATTGATTGTACATTACAGCAAAATTTCTCATTGGAATATCTCCATCAGGATTCATTAGTTTCAAATCCAAAGTTGCTGGAGGAAGAAAATCAGATTCAAATATGACAATAGAGGCACAGCTTGTAGACTTACTTGAAGATGGAGATGAAGTTTTTGCTGATAAAGGTTTTTCAGAAATCAAAGCGAAGATTGACGAGGCAGGCAAAAAAGTATTACTTGTTATGCCACCATTCTTGGAAAAAAAAGCGAGTTTAGTAAAGGAGAAACAGCTCTTACGTACAGTGTAGCAAAAGTGCGTATTCACGTAGAAAGGATAATGCAACGATTGAGGACATATAAAATTTTGCAATTCATACCAGAACCCTTTTTCTCAAGTATTGACGACGTATTACTCATGGCCTGTGTATTGGTAAATCTGCAGCCCCCAATAATTTTAGGAATCGAAATTAAATAATAAGAACCTTTTGTAGAATAATTCAATAATTTACTTTTTCAATCACTGCATTAATTTTACACAATTGCATGTGTCCATTGGAATATATTGATGCCTGCGCCAACATTTGCGGCACGAGCGAAGCGAGTGCTGCTGGTCGGGGGGGGGGGGGGGCATCAAATACATCTATAAATTAAGGTTTAGACTTCTACTTCCTTGTTTCCATCTTTGGTAATTATCATAGACTAGCATGTATCTGTCAACGGACTTTTTGGGTAAGGTGTCAGTTTCTACTATTAATTGAGCTTCAGTTTCAAAGTTTTTATTAATTTCTTCTCCATCTGTCGATTCATCAGATATGTCATTCATTTTTTTATTTTTGTTACACTTCAGTCACTACTATTACATTCTAAATAATATCCACTCATTGCCACTAATAAACATTAGCAGAGAGCGGACAAATCTTGACGCTTGAGGTTCTTGACGTTTTTACTCCCGCTATTATAGAGGGCGCGCATATAGCTTGACCAATGCATGAAAGTTAGACTTTCTGCCGTGAAATTGGTGCCGAAACCACGTACTTTCGACTAGGGTAGTAAGAAAAACTTATTTTTTTTACATTAAAACGATGTAACACTTTTCTTAACATGATACTTTAGAAATAATAATTAGTTACTTTATACTGTTTAAAACAGAAATGTTGTATTTAACATTAGAAACATTTTCATTAAAGAACTTAAAAAAACAAGCTTATAATTAAAATCAATAATCTTCAAAATAAATTTCAAATTTGATTTGAAATATCCTTTCCTGTGAAATTCGTTTTTTCTTGTACTTGATTTTTGATTAATCTTGATTGTAGTGCAGGTAAATAACGGTTGAAATAAAATTCTTCGCTTTTAACAATGACTTCTTGTAAAAATGCTTCATTTCGTTGAATTTCAACGCAGCAACATCCATTTTTAACTGGTGTGTAAATAAACAGATCACAAGTACATAGGCCACTTACATACATTTGCACTTGACACTGAGTGTAGTATGCAGAACTTTTTTTTAATTCAACTTCTGCTTCACTAAATTGTAAATATTTAACATTGCTAAGTTTATTTTTATAATCTATAATTGCCACCTTTGCACAACTACTTGGACACTTAAACTCAACAATTTTACAGATACAACTATCTTTTACAACGACTCCATCAAGGCTTCCACACAACCATGGTTGCTTTTCGCTGACTAAAACTCCAAGTTTTATAACTTCCACTCCATATAGTTTCTCATACATCTCCTTGGCTTCTTTTTCATTTTTTGTGCTATATAGAGTTGACTTACTCTTAATGTTTTTTGGATTTAGCATATCCATAACTAAGGATTTTACAGTCTTCTTCTTTCTAATTTTAATAGAGTGTACCTTTTGACTAGCACTTATTCTTGATTGTCTAGCTTTAAACCATTTACTACAATTAGATTGTTCTAAGGTTTCGCAACATAAATTTATTATATTTTCTCTGTCCATCACAACATTATTGAAATAAAACTGTTTATCATTTTCGCTAATTTTACAATTACTTCTATAAATAGGATGATCATTAAAAATATAAATATTTCATTTACACATGCTTGACAATTTTCTGCACTTAATTCGATTTCAACTTTATCTAGAAGATTATTAACACAATTCTTGATTTCAAAATTAATTGCACTTTGTTGAGCTGCCATTAACATTAATATTAATGATGAATTTCCCTTTAACTCTGATATTTCTACTTTCACTGGTTCAACATGCACATTTTTTGTGGGTGGATACATTTCATAAAAGTACTTTCCTTTAGAATAAACCTTTTAAGCAAATTTTTTAGCAGATACGTGCCCCCAAAGTTGCTGTTGATCAGTTTTAGTTAAGCTTTCGACATGATTAATATAATAGATCAAGGCAGCAATGTGCTTGCACTTCCCACTTTTATTGTATACACATGTGCAAGACACACTCGTTACTTCTCTTTTTAAATTGATCTGTAATAGTACCAATATGCTCTTAATTTAAGGGCATGTAATACTTAGGAAATGAGCGAATTTGATTGATTTTAGCTTTTTATATGTTTATGGCTAAAGTACATAAAATTTTCTTTTTAAAATTTGGAAAATAGTAGAGCACATAAAAACGTACGTAGATAGGCTACTTTTGGTATCAAAATTTAAAAAAAGTTAAATTTTATTAAAATATATCGGAGATTTTTTTTCAATTTTCAAAATAAAAAGTAGTCTATCTACGTCCGTTTTTATCTTCTCTACCATTACTCAAATTTTAAAAACAAAAGTTTATATATTTTGGACAGAAACATGGAAAAACTCGACCAAATTGTTCACATGAACTTAATACTTTCCTTAAGTATCACTTGCTCTTGATTATACAATTTCAAGAAGAATAAATAATTGAACATTTTAAAACTTTTACTCACAATTAACTTCTTAGAGTATTGTGTCGAAGATACTGATGCTTGTCTAATTATATTAGCAGAGATTGTATAATAATTTACATCAATTTTATGCTCTTCTTGCACAAATCGAGCATGTCCAGCTTCTACTAGAGCTTTACCTTTCGACATTGTTCCAGGTTGAAACTGAATTTTTTGAGATATTTTTTGAAACCCAGTTTTAATTATAACATTCATAATTCATCTAAAAGAGAAAAGGTTTCATTCATATTACATTTTTTCAAATCAAGTTTTCATATGAAATGACAAATTGAGAATTATAAAACTATGAAATTTTTGTTTCTCAATGTGTAGTAATGCCAGCTTCCGATGAAGCCACAACTCCGGTATGTAGAATTCAGCAACTAATACTCACATTGAATTATACTTTATGCAGGAATTTTGTGCTAATTAAGTACTCTCGATTCGCTCTATGTTATGTCAATAATAGTCTCCATGCCTGAATTCAGTTCAATACTAATAATGACTTGAGTTTTTTCATAAAAAAGCATGTACATTTGATATAACATCCTTTTAATAGCCCGAAACAGCTTGTGATTTTTTACAGAGATTTTTAATTAAGAGAATAAACATTAATAATACTTAACTGAATGGTTTGGTTTGAAAAAGCCTTCGATGTCTATAAAAAGAACAAGTTACTTTTTGAAAGTAAATAAAATAAATGAACTTCAAGTCAGCAGCGCCACCTTCGATAAACGGTCAACGAATTTCAGAATCATTTAGGGCTGACCTTTATTCCTTTAAAACATAAAAGGGCTTAAAAGATTACAGCACTCAGACATCTATTTACGTCATATTCTATGCTCATATAATTTAGGAATTGTTGAATTCTCGCTGCCCAAGATATTTAATTAATTTATAACTTTGATGGCGCACTGAATGTTATCATACAGATATCTTTTTTTTCGATGCTCCATTCAGATTTGTTTTATCGAGCGTTTGTTGGCTCAACAAACTTGTATGATCGCGCATCAATCTCGTGTTTATCATGCATGCTTTTTTAACCCATTTACCAGTTTTTTATATGTTGGGCGTCCAGAGCGTGGTGCGGAAAAAAGCGAAATGACTATTGCCAACCCAATATATATGATCCTCCGATAATGACGGCAGTAGCAAAAATTTCAAACTCAACCACCTAACTTGAAATTTTTTAGATACTTTGAAATTCAAGGGATTTATCGGCATGCTTAGTGTTGCGTATGACCCAACAAAAATTATTAAAAACGAAATTAATTATTTTTTGATTTGCATACGTGGAGGCTACACAAACCGTAAGACACGAATGTGTCTTTTTTTATTTATTTTGTGGTTTCGTGGTCTTTCTACCCTCGGCTGAGTGTGCCCTATCTACGACAAGTTTTCTGAATGCTATTGTGATAGGATGAAAAATGAGTTTATAATAGAAGGTTGGTTAAAAAGATTCCCAATTGTGTAACAGTTTTATTAAATTTGAAAATAATTATTACAACATTAAGAACGATACGGACTCACCCTTATTTAATACTTAATCCTACCAGTTGAGAAGAATGACGACTGGGCCTTGGATTTCTTCGATGATCGTGACTTTAAGAAGAGTCACTCAAGTCTTTCTTCCCCGCACACACATGCACGTTAATCCTATCACTAACTCAACTAACCGACCACCGGCGTGCCCTAATGCTAGAGCGCGAATCGTAGTGGTGAGAAAAAAATATTTTTTTCCTGCGTGACAACCCCGCGAAAGGCTTCTGGCGGAGAGAAGATTGAATAATATTTTCGTCCGCCCACTGTGTACTTGCGAGACTTCGTTTGATTTGTTGACACCCGTTCCGAACCGCGGACGGGCAAAAGCAAATACAGGGCTTTGCTCCTCTAAACTTCTTGATCGAGTCAAGAAGCTTGCAAGACTGATTTTTTTTATTTGAAATTGATTTATTATTATACACTTGTATCGATGTCACTTGGAGAAGGGAATTGTAATGTTTCAGAATTTTATGTGGAGCGTGCTGACTAGGAATTTGGAAGTAATGGATGTCCAAATACTTCGTAGGCCTAATTTTTTTTTTTTTTTTTTTTTTTTTTTTGTGAGGAGGAAAAAACCTCGGGTGCAGGCCTCGATGCGATTTCTGCTGGCTCCCGTTGCTGCTGCGCTCTGCACGCCCATCGAGCTATAATGGATGTCCAAATACTTGGTAGCCCTAATTACTTTCGTATCTATTGCCCAACTGAGAATTTTTTCCTCTTTCTGCTACGTAATCGTCTTTTTTCGATTCGTAGAATTACTAAGTAGGAGGTTAATGTTAGCTTGACATGTTAGGTTTGTTAGTTTTTGATTCTGAATCCTCCTTTTTCTCAAATTGAGAAGATGCTGATTCAGATTTTCTAACAACATTTTTTTACTCATTGGCTTTGACAAATCATGGCTATCCAAGTTTCAAATAATCCATTTCCATTATCTACGTATTGTACTTGTTCTCAATTGTCCTAATTGAGAAAGAATTTATTTTATTTTATTTTTATTAATTTTTAGCCGCTCGTAACTATCCACACTGGAATATTACGCTTTTGTCCCCGAAAGCAGGGGTGGTTCCAAAATCGAAGAAGAATAGAGTATTCAAAATTTATAAATTTTATGTTCTCTTCTAACATTTACTTAATATAAGTCCCTACTAGGTAGAATTCTACAAGCTTGCTCACATAAGTTTATTCCCGACAATTGATCACGAGACGATTTCTAAGATCTTCATCTTACATGGGTTATAAATTCTGTGGTGGTAGTTGAACTGCTGCACTCAAAGTAGGTCTGGCTGCTTTGGTTTTTGGAGCGGGCATATTTGCTTCGCTGGTTGCGACACTGGTACGTGGTGTCTCTTTGTCTTGTTGCTCTTTCCTGGCGTCATTCTGGTTAATACTTATTTCGAGACTTATCCCTTGTTTTCCTTGGTGTTCCCTGATCTCCAGAGTTCGCTTTTTGCTTTTTCGTTGTAAGCAATGCAAAAAGATTGTTGCGCCTGCCAGTATTTTAGCACGACCGGCGAAGTCCAGCAACCCCATGGAAAGGAACCCGATACCGAGGTACGAGCCGTGGGTCAAAATCATCTGCTTTCTCCTGGTTCGTTTCTGGAAACTGATCTCGTTTAGTTGATTCTCTAGTTGAGCTAGGGATTCATCAGTTTCTCTGTAGTCATCTTCCTTGGCTGCAACATCCGTGGCTACTTGTCCCGTAGTTTTTGGCATGCCCATAAGTTGCTGGTTTTGCAGTAAGGCTGGTGACAACTCAGATAAGTTCAGGTGGAGTCGGGGTTCATAAATGACGTTACCCCGCTAGTCTTCAGGCGGCATCCAGGCGCAATTTGCAGTATGCCAATCCCGTATAGTTGCACTTTGATTGTTTGCTTGGAGAGGCACACTATGTTGGCTGAGACTTCATCCAAGAAAAAGTATACCCAGCCCCCTACTGATCCTATAGATTTGAAATAAGGGTGTTTCTTATAAGATACTTGGACCTCACACGTCCGTAATGATTCGGCAGTGGGATCGTTTAATAGCACGCTTTCACAGGTCTTAAAGGTTGATACTTCATATACTGGCAAGTTTCCTGGACAGAAGTACGAGTTTCATACGACTCTTCCATGGCCAGGTGAGAGAATATAGGTTGAATGTATGCTCTTCCAGAGCCATTCTTTAGGATCGACTGGGTTACTGGGACCGGGTGGAGTTAGTACAGAGTGTAATCTGCCTTATCCAGCAGGGGAATGTCGAACCATACCCTAAGTTTATTTTTTGCCCGCAAATGTTCATCAAGTCCTGCTTCCAGAGCGTGTAACATACTCGTGAGCACCTGAATATAATTTAATCTGTAGAGAGAGAAGGATACTTGATATACGCCCCTTTGAATTTTGGCAAGTTGAAATTTTAATTGCTTTTGGCGTTCTTCGTAGGCGCCAAGTTTTTCATGGATCTCCTCGAATTGTGCTCTAACGACATGGGTTTGCTTCCCCACCAGGTGAGATAGATTGGCTGATACTTGGTTGAGTTTGCGTCCGGACCGACCGAGGGTCCTGGTGTGGTTGATAATGATCTCCTTGGAGGCTGTCTTCCAATGATTGGAGATCCACTCTCTTCCGGGACATCCCTAAATCCGACAGTACTCTTCCGTGCTATTTTGGAATATCCTGGCTGAATATCAGGGAGCTGGAAGTCCGGGTTGCAAGCATTGGTCACCATTTCTTGATTTTCAGGAAGCTCAATGTTTTCTTCTGTCGTATCTGTTTCGGCTACCGCTTCGGATACCTTCTCTTCGTATTGTCTCAAAAAGTTTTGAACTCTCTGTGGGAATGCATCGTCATCAAATTCCCCACAGGGGTCAAGAGCCTCCAGGTTTTTCAATAGTTCCTCGTCCTCTTCGCCCTCTGAGACATGTGTGCATGCAGGATAAGTTTCTACATTCATACCTTCATGATCCCAATAGAGCGATTGTGGATTAAGTTAGGATAAGTCCAGCCTTTTCTTTTCTATGGATTTTTCAAACTGGGTGAATGAATTTTGAAGATCCTTTTTGAGAGTTGCCATGTCGACATTGCCGTTATCATCGTTGTCGTCGTTACTTTCTTCGCAACTAGTATATAAGGGAGGTACGTCAACAAGTACTTGAGTTGAGCCAGAGGGTTCGTTGATGCTATTCCAGCGCTCCCTAGTTGCCGCAGATTTCTCTTCTATACTATTGTGTGCCAATTGGTCGGCTGCTTCATTTCTTTCTATACCACTGTGAGCTGGGACGTGGTTCCAAATTACCTCTATCGGCTCAAGAGCCTTCTTTAGCTTTTCAAATTCGGCCCAATTTTTGACCGGCTTGTTTTCGGCTGTTTTCCAGTCATTCTTTTCCCATGCAGGTATCCACTCAGTCGCGCTGCTAACTAAATACTTTGAATCGGTATTAATTCTTAGTCTTTTTATTCCAGCGCCCTGTGCCCTTATGGCGGCTTCTACTGCAGCTTCTATTTCTGCGGCATTATTGGTCTGTCGACCTTGAGCGGGCCGAGACACATTTAACGGGTCGTCTGGGCCGAACCAAATACCGATTCCAGCCATGGGCTCGCTACGTCCGTTGTAGCTACTAGCGCCATCGACGAAGACGTCAACGTAGGGTTCTTGTAACGGTTCGGAGGTCGGAGGTCGGACACAAGGAGGTGCACTCTTCGGAGGAGAATCACCCCTTCTACCGACCTTAATCAGTTCTAGATTTGGAAGGACGCTGCGTGATTTCCTATATACGGGACTTCTGAAAAGTTGAAAGTCTCAGTTAAGCGGCACGATTTCTAGCCTGAAAAACTGGAAACTTATAAACTGATCCCGTTAGCATAATTTATAGCTTGCGTGGATTCAATTTTAACAACTTTTCTGGAGTAGTATAAGTAAATAAAATTAAGTAGATCAATTACCATTAAATCACGAGACTCAACAAAAATATTTAAAGAAGATCCGAATAAAGCACAATTATTCTTTTGTTTTTTTTTGTTTTTCGTATTAACCAAGCTTGAGGATATATTAAAGCTGAAAAAGGAAATTTTGGAAATAGTAAAATGTTCGCTAGTAACAGAAGGTTACTAGTAAACGTAGGCGGTGGAGAATAGCGCGAAAGACCGATATCCCACCGCTGCGACCAACAGTTTGTTACGTACGACCCAACAAAAATGATTAAAAATGAAATTAATTATTTTTGATTTGTATACGTGGAGGCTACACAAACCGTAAGACACGAATGTGTCTTTTTTTATTTATTTTGTGGTTTCGTGGTCTTTCTACCCTTGACTGAGGGTGCCTTATCTCCGCCAAGTTTTTTTAATGCTATTGTGATAGGATGAAAAATGAGTTTATAAACGAAAGTTAGTTAAAAAGATTCCCAATGGTTTAACAGTTTTATTGAATTTGAAAATAATTATTACAAAATTAAAAACGATACGGACTCACCCTTATTTAATACTTAATCCTACCAGTTGAGAAGGATGATGACTGTGCCTTGGATTTCTTCGATGATCGTGACCTTAAGAAGAGTCACTCATGCACGTTAATCCTATCACTTTTTACACGCTAGTTTTGGGAAAAGAATAAGGTGGATGGTTTTCAACCAGAGAACAAACAGTACGGTTAAATTATTTTGTTCTCTCCACTCTTGTTTTTTTCGCAACTCTAGTGCTGGTTTCTCGAAAAGGAAAATCTCCCCGTCGTTTTTAGATTCGACGGAATGAAGTTCTCTTTTTTTTTGTGTTCGACCCCAAGCTGTCAACGCACTATTAGTATACTCAACTAACCGACCACCGGCGTGCCCTAATGCTAGAGCGCGAATCGTAGTGGTGAGAAAAAAATATTTTTTTCCTGCGTGACAACCCCGCGAAAGGCTTCTGGCGGAGAGAAGATTGAATAATATTTTCGTCCGCCCACTGTGTACTTGCGAGACTTCGTTTGATTTGTTGACACCCGTTCCGAACCGCGGACGGGCAAAAGCAAATACAGGGCTTTGCTCCTCTAAACTTCTTGATCGAGTCAAGAAGCTTGCAAGACTGATTTTTTTTATTTGAAATTGATTTATTATTATACACTTGTATCGATGTCACTTGGAGAAGGGAATTGTGATGATTCAGGATTTTTATTTTATTTTTATGAATGTTTAGCCGCTCGTAACACTTAGAAGACTAGGGTCTGGTTTCACTATATACGGTTAATTACTAATCGATGTTTAAACCATTGGATAAACCAATCAGAATTTAAAATGACGGATTAAACCGCCGATTAAAATTACATTAACGTTGGTGGAATCTGCCCTAGATCTGTATAAACAAACAAATATAAGGTTCTTTAATTCGTAGAAACGTAATGAAATACCCTTGAGAGTGGTTACCCCTTATAAAGTAATTTCTCGGTAAAATGCAAAAACACGTAATCATTATTTTGTTATCGTGTGTATAATGTATTTTCTTCAGATTTTTCAGCTTCAATTTATAGCTATTTGGTTATCTTCTCATATAATTGTAACTTCTTCTGGGGTAGGTTACCGTCATTAAGATGTTTCTCTCAATTAAGAACTTTACATTTTTCTACCCTCTTTCCCAATACATTTTGCTGCTTGGTTTTGTACGCGAAACTTACTTTATTTTTCGAAAATACAAGGTGCGTTCCAAAATAAACGAGACTGAGCTAAAATAGAAACGAAAGGAGCTTTGTTCTAATAAATTCGAGTTTATAAAATGTGATTTTTGGTCAAAAAATCAGTGATAAGCGTTGAACGATGGGCCGGCGCATTATCGTGCAAAAGGCGCCAACTGACATTTTCACGGTATTGCGGCCTCACACGGCGAATTCTCGGTCAAAACGCGATGAACTGAATCTTTTGACATGTTTAATTCCATTGCCATGTGTCGCAAAGAAGATTTTGGATCATTTTTTATAAATTCACGCACAATTTCAATATTACTTGGTGTAATCACGAAACTTTCCTGACCGGGATGTTCGTCGTCCTTGATGTCTTCACGACCTTCTTTGGATCGTTTAAACCACTCATGGACTCTGGCACGGAATAAACAATTGTCACCATACACTTGTTTCATTAATTCAAACCTTTTAGTAAAAGTTTTACCAAGTTTCAAACAAAACTTAATATTCGCTCTTTGTCCGAAGTTCAGTTTTCGACCGATGGTATAAACACACTATCCCTTATAAAGCAATAACTCGGCTTCTAATTGTCCGTTGGTCATGAAATTTTGACAGAACGTCAGTGAAGGATGTACCTTTCCAACTCCTACTCCGATCAGAAGATAGCGCCACTATATTTTGTTTTATTTGTTTTATTGCGAAAGATTCTGTTACTATATGTGGAACAATTAAATGGGCATTTGATACCACACTTTATGGGGGTGATTTTTACCCCCTAAGAACCATTTTGGGCATGTAAGAAAAAATACGTGTCGCTTAGTTTTTCGAGTACTACAACATATGTGAGAACGAAGAAAATTTGAAGGGGACACCTACCTAATGTTCCTTGTTAGTCCAGATTGTCATATTGTAGCGTCATATTGTACTGAATGGTCAAAATAATTAAGTTTGTTAACCTTTCAATAACGAAACAGAAGTAAAAGCTCATCTCAATAAGATCTTACGGCAAAGAGTAGCGCAGATCACTTTACACCCTCAACTGGCGGTTGAAAAAGTAATTATTTCAAAATGCATAGTGAAGTACGTTTTCTAATCATCCCGATCGATTCCTGTTACAGATCCGATCGTCTGCATGAGAAAGGAGTGGCGAATGTCTTAAGTGCAATGTTTAGAGTGCTTTTTTGAGTGCAGTTCTGTGAGTGCTGTCGACGTATTGCAACTCTTCAGATAATATGCACGAATGACCTGGTGATTCATCGAGATGAAGCCAAGACCGTGCGTTCTGTTCTTCTTGTTGTGTTTGCTCCTAACCAGTGCTGTTCAGTCATTCACCTCTAAAGAAGGTGAGTTTGTCTTACAGACTACAATTAAATAAAAATAATATTATGCTAGGATAGTAAATCATAGTCCAGTGAATTGGGCGAGAATGATCAGGTAACCGAAGTTTAACACTTCTTATTAAAGAAACATAATAGGATGAGATCTTAGTTACGAGGGCAGGTCAATTCGTTCTTACAAAATGTACCACGTGGCGCCCAAAATATTGAAACAAGTATATTTCTTAAGAACACAATTTCTCAATAGACTACTGTCAAATTTTTAGCCAAATCCGTCGCGTAGTTAAATTTTTACACTCGATCAAAGCAAAAAAGTCTTGTGAATCCAATAAACTGGAGAAAAACGAATTCAGTACAGTAATTAAACAATTCTATGTAAAAGGCAATACATAAAAAAAATTAAGGTCGAGTTAAATGAAGTTCATGGCACATTTGCACCATCGTTTAAAACTGTACACAATTGGGCAAATGAGTTTAAACGTGGTCGTACATCCGCTCGTGATGAACCCCGTTCGGGACGTCTAGTATAGGCGGCGACGCACAGTGGTCGAAAATTCGGAAAACGTGGCCAAAATTAAAAAAAATTTCTTCACTTTTGTTATTTAAAATGTAGCAGTCGATAGAGTAGGATCCTTTGCGTATGCTCTGGAGGCCAGAGGGAACTCAGAACTCAATATTAACATTAGGTTCCAGTGCTAAGTTCGCTTATTCTCGCGCTGCATCATAAAGCTCAAGCAATAAATAAAGTGCGTCTCAGTGAATACGTGAAGAAAATAACTTCGATTGGTCTGTTCGCAATGCAACCAAATGGATTCTACCAGTCAAGGTATATATAATTTAATTCTGCAACTCGTGACATTTTATCTCATTGACACATTTTTTATAAAAATACAATCATTTTGTGGAAAATTATTAAAACAAAATTTACCAAATCGGTTTAACATATGACAAAAGTTAATTATTCTGTAGTATTCTGCGCAATAAAAACCTGCATAGTATTCGACATACGTTTTTCCACAAATCTGTAAAGAATCAGCTGCGGATAGTTGTGGCTGAATACGTTAATAGAATTTTTGTATAGGACGGCATGCTGTAGTGTACTCTAGGCATCGTGACGCGAAGGAGCGGCTGCAGAGGGCGTGGCGACGCACCACGCACTATGCAGAGCTGGTTTACGATATTTCATATTTGGATATTTTTCTACGTAATCAAACGTTTCGGCTTAGATCGGAGCCTTCATTAGCGATTTATTTTGGATCTAAAAAATATATGAAATAATTTCGCTAACTTAGGGCAACAACTTGCAACATTTAACTTAATTTTTCCAAAATTTACAATTTGTACAATTTTTAGAATAATGCTACATAAGTTTTTCAGGTTTTTCAACTCAGGTTGTTTGCAAAAATTACTGTATACAGTAACACAAAGTTTTAAAATAATTTTTTCAATTGCCTGCGATCTGGCGATCCTGGAAGAAAGGAATGTAATTTAGAAATTTGTTCATAAAAAAATTAATAATGAAAGTACGCAATGATAATGGTACTGTTTCAATGACTTATGTTAGGTATGTTGTTTGCGAGCGTATCACTTTATTTCGTCGCAATAACACTTTTTACTAAGATTCACCTAGAAGTCACGGTAAAAAATGATTAAGAAATTTTGCTATGGAAAATACTGAAAACTAAATGGTGAAGAAAAGAATTGTATAACTTTTATCCGCTGTTGCGGGGCCAGAGTAATAGTGCGTGCAACATGCACATTGACCATTCAGTGTAAAGAAAGTTACTAGGACCTCAATGATGACATAAGATCTTAGAGTTATAAAGTTGAATAAATATATTCATGGAATTATAAATAATTTGCCCGTAAACCATGTTAAAGAAATAAGTAAATTACGAAATATGAAAAAAATTCATTATTCGAAATATTTTTAAAAATTTTTTGAAAAAACTAGCGTACGAAAAAATCCGAAAAATATATATCATAAAACTAAATGTGTAGAATACGTCAAAAAATCAGCAGAAGCTCACCTTTGCAGGTTACGGAAAAACCGATTTTTTTCTGAAAAAAACGTGTTTTTTCGTGTTACTTTTTTATAACAAACAAATATATAAATAAAATAATGCAATTTTTCACTAGATTATAATAACTCAGACTACTAAGAGCCTAATAAGTATATATTTGCATAGATAAAGTGCCAAAATCTATCGAAAATATAAAAAAAACTAAGACAAAAAAGGTGGTAAAATGATCAGAAATCGACGAATTACTTGCAAAATCTTCCTTCTCACGGCTTCCAGGTTCCTTCCGATTCCAAGAGTCCTTGCGATTTCTCACATTTTCATTAACGTACAATTCAAAAAATCACTATCCATACTTTCTTACGTAAAAAATTTGTTCGTGGATCTTTTGCGAACAAATTTATTTTTATGATAATAAAAAAAATTATTTTTTTAATAATTTATATATAGTATTCATGTGTTATTCATATTTATATATTCATATTATATATTCATATGAATTAGTGAAAGTTGCGCTCGATGCCGTCGATCGGAGATCGTGATTCCACGCGCATCACATTACAAAAAAAATTCATATTAATTATATACTTGAAATTTGCGCAATACTTGGGGCTATCACTATGAATTTTTTTAGATTTTTCAAAAATGGCATGTTTTAAAAAAATCAATTTGTTTGAAAAAAAATTTTTTTTTGTTATTGAATTTGGAGCAAAAATTAGTCCGAAAAATGCTACTACATCGGCCATCTAATGATACGTTTGCGTAATTTTTTCAGAATTTTTCCTAGTTTCCGTTTTTGAATAATTGAAAAAGAAAAAAAACATTTTTTTTCGATGACTTTTTAAATAATGCACGAAAAAATCTAAAATTTTCGGTTTCTTCATTATTTATGTTAGTCTATCAATCCTTAAAATTTCAAGTAAATCAGAAATAAATAAAATGCGCATAAATATAGAAAATATAACGTATATTTTTTCGTAATAATAAAGAGTAGAATATAAAAATACCTTTACAGGCCTCGCACTCCCCTACTATTTGCTACTATTTGCTACTTTTTTGGCATGAGGCTACTATTCGGCTACTTTTTTTGGTCCAGTACTACTATAAGCTACTTCTACAGGAAAATGGAATAAAAAATACTTCTCCTAACAAGATTTTTTTCTCTTTTAATTAAATAATAATAGTATATTATGTGCCTAGGCGCATAATTAGGGTTATTACGCACAGAGCGACAATGCTCGCAGGAGATCGAAGCCAAGGCGTAGTCGAGACGTAGCTGAGGCAAAGCCGAGACAAAGCCGAGGAAAGGCCGAGACGAATCCGAGGCGCGATCAGTCCTGCGAGCTTTGTCGCGAGTCTCGCAATGTCCCGAATTGTGTGAATTGGCGCATATTCTATTTTATGTGACTTCGGCGCATTTACGAGTTTTTATGCGTACATTGGAATCTAATTTAGTATTCATCATGATTCTCGTCCATTGCACTTGATATTTCGCGACTAGTTCCGGCCATTTTGATTTGATCGATCTTGTGTAGTAGTAGCGGATTTGAATAGACTCATGCGCAGTTCAAATGTACAAGGCTTTGTCAGTACGGTGCCAACGCTGTACGAAGAAAAATAAGAAGAAGATTATGCACCGCTGTATCGTAATAGACGCTTGCGCAGTTCACTTCTTATACAAAAAAAGTAACACAAATGTAAAAATCGATTTTTTTATAAACCTAACAATCGATGAAGTAAAATTGATTAAATGCGAATATATTTCTCATACCACCAAGCGTCTCGTTAAGAAACAAATTAGGATGGAAGAACTTTTGTAATCGCTCTTTTTTGCGCATTTCTACATATGTTTAATACAAACACGTTTTTTAAATTAAATATGTGTAATGGAAACTAGCAAATTACTTTCCTGTTGTTTTTATTTAAAAATTAGCCTCATTTTTTATATTCAAAAATAACTAAATAAACATTTCACTGTTTTTCTCTATCTAAAAGCCTGGGCTACTTTTTCCTACTTTTTTTAGACACTGAGGCTAATTTTTGCTACTATTTTAAAAGTCACAAAGCAGTGCGAGGCCTGCCTTTAGGATAATATTAATAACATTCTTTTGAATACAATTCAGCATTAGTTGGACCAAATTTGATCTGATTTGAACAGATAGTAATCTTTTGATATAAAATCACTAGTTTTAAGGTCTTCATAAAAAATTCATCATTAGGTGGACCAAACTCGATCTGATTTGAACAGATGGTAATCTTTTTAAAAGAATCCCTACTTTTCAATTTAATATTGTGGATAAATTAGTGGCCTTTCAGGTATTGTGATGATGTAATAAGTTATTTTCTTTCCGACGTTTCGACCGAGTATTTCCCTAGCGAACTCGCTTGAGAGAACGGTCAGAGAATACTCTGACCGTTCTCTGACTCTTCTCTGATCATTCTGTGACCTCGCATTATTATGGCTAAGAATGGTAAATAACATTTAAAGCATTGCAATTATGATTCTGCGATCAAATTTGAATTAGTATATGTAGGAATAAATACAATAATTTTATTTTTCAGTGATAAAAACTATAAAAACATCGTATACCTGTAATTGAAGGCAGTGCAGTGGTTCACTGTTTGCGGGACGTCTCCGCCGCCAGGATTGGCCATTGGTAGAAGTAAAATAAAAGTAGTTGTGTCCACCTAGTCGAATCGTCCACCTTGACGATGGAGACGTTCCGCCAATTGTGAACCACTACACTGCTTTCAATGACAGGTATACGATGCTTTAAATGTTTTTTACCGTTCTTAGCCTTAATAATGGGAGGTCAGAAAATGGTCAGAGAATTGCCTGGGAACGGTCAGAGTATTCTCTGACCGTACTCTCAACTAATATATTTACAACATATGATATTTACAAATAAGTTTGAAATATTAATAAGATGGATGCGTTGAGATTTTAAAATGTGGTAAGAAACGGGATGAAGAATTAAATGGATGCATTCCAACGATTCAATGACCATCTTGTTATTGGTGACCCCATTAGAACTTTCTAGGCTGGACTCCAATTAGGGAGATTAATAGAATATTGGAATTGTCATTGACCAATTGTCTGATTGCTTTTGAGCTTGAGCTCATTTCTGGCTCAATGGCTTGGTTAATAAGCAAAATATGCGTTATTGGTCAGCAACAAACCCAAATGTGCTTCTTGAGACACCGGTGCATCCGCAAAAAGTGACTTGTTGGTGCGGTTTTCATGCCGGGGGTGTGATTGGGCCGTATTTTTTCGTGGAATGAAAAGGACCGTCATGTTACCGTCAATGGAGAGCGCTATCGTGCTATGTTGGAAGATTATTGGTGGCCAGAATTGAGTGAACTTGACATCTACGATATATGGTTTCAACAAGACGGTGCCACTAGCCACACAGCACGCGTCAAAATCGATTTATTAAAAGGAAAATTCGGTGAAAGTGTTATCTCGAGAAAACGTCCGGTCGAATGGCCGCCTCGTTCATGCGATCTAACGCCATTGGATTTCCTTTCATGGGGCCATATCAAGTCACTGGTCCATGCCAACAAGCCAGCAACTTTAGACGACCTCAAAAACAATATCCAACGCAAAATTCCCAACGTTCCGGTCGAAATTTGTGCCAGAGTGGTGGAAAATTGGGTCCAAAGAATCGACCACTGTGGTGGTCATATGACTGATATCGAATTTATTTCATAAAATGTAATGCTTGCACTACACCCACAATAAATTTGAACTCAATATCTCAAATATTTCTGTGTTTTATTCATAGATAAAATTGTTACGTCCCTATTGGAGAACCCTTTATATATATTTATATCTATTTTCATATGGTTTATTTCGATTTTGAAAATGTCCTGAGTTGAAGTTTTTATACTGCCCTGGATTCTATTGCCTATTATTATTATTAACATTGTTATTATTACTGTGCAAATTTCTGGCAAAATTATTGTTGTTGTTGTATCTATGTTGTAAACAATTATTATTGTTATTTATATTTTGCAGAAAATGATTTTTGTTATTATTAAAGTTATAATTTTTATTTTTTTAGATTGTTATTCGGAAAGTTTCTTGCAAAATTATTATTACTATTTCTTTGACCATTGAAATTAGTATAACTTTGTTGGTTAGGATACCAAAAATTTTGTTGTGTATTATTAAGAACTGCATCTTGAGCTTTACTTAAATGAAAACATTTTTCAGTTGTGTGACCTGGTTTTTTACAAATTAAACAAATATTTTTTATAGCGCCTCCTTTGGAAATCCGATTTTCGGTACCTGTAGAGCGAGTTGAAACTACGATTTTCAACCCTAGGGTTGAAAGTCGCTGTTTCAACCCACTCCACAGTTACAGCCAATCAGATTCTCAAAAGAGTTGCTAGGAAATAGTATATTATGTGCCTAGGCACAGAATGAGGGTGATTGCGTGACGAGCCACAATGCTCGCAGGAGATCGAAGCCAAGGCGTAGTCGAGACAAAGCCGAGACGAATCCGAGGCGCGATCAGTCCTGCGAGCTTTGTCGCGAGTCTCGCAATGTCCCGAATTGTGTGAATTGGCGCATATTCTATTTTATGTGACTTCGGCGCATTTACGAGTTTTTATGCGTACATTGGAATCTAATTTAGTATTTATTGTAGTTGTTTGCTGCGCTAGTTGTACGAAGCGGGTGCAGTATGATAAGGGGAACCGGCTTCTTGTGAGTTCCGCCATTGTTGTTTTGAAGTATTAATAGTCAGGATTTTTGGTGCGTGGAAAAACTAATTTTATTTATTTGGCAAGGCTATTCAAATGATTTTGTTTCTAGTAGTATGTTTATTTTTAAAAAGCGTGCCTGAAATGAGGCAGCGAAAATATTCAAGTCTATGTGAGAGTTTTCAGATGTTTTACAAGTTAAATTATGGTTTATGCAATTTCTTTAAAATCCGGTACTTTAAGTGATGTGGTAATATATGTATTTCAGGTAAGTTTTTTTCTTTCATTTTTTTTGGGAATACAAATTTATTTCATCCCAATTTGGGAAAGATTTTCTTCAAATTTTTAGTTTCTACCAAAAGATAGAAGAACCTAACCTATTCACTTATTGATATATCTTTGACAAAATACTGTTTTTGAAAAGATTTTCGGGAAGAGTAAATTATAAGGCAATTAAACCATAAACTTTGCCTTATTTTACAGGTCCTACGTAATTATGAGTCAACATCGCAACTACACGAAGCTGCTTCTGAATGTATTTGAGTGACATTGCTAGGATTAGAAGGAAATATTATCTTTAGTCGAAATCAGAATAATTGCGAAACAAGTTATCAATAATTGCAGGAGTTGCAACTGTGTTCTCTTACAAATGTTATGGGTTTAGAGCAGCTTTATTACTTATCAGTAGCTGATAAGGAGATTGAAAAGTTTATGAACTACTGTTGCATTTTTACGAAGCTAGCTGAAACATTCATAGAAAGAATGGTTCCCGGTTGCCTTGGGAGAAAACAACATTATGCTATTAAAATTTTATATTTTGTACTTATCTGTGTTGATCATCACGATTATGAGGTAAAAACTATTAATTGAACAAAACAATAATATTAAATAATTACCAATCCATGAATTTGAGTTTTTATTTTTTTTTTAAATACATGTAATGTATTTTTTCAGGTTGCATAAATAACATGTACATGAGGATTAATTTAAAGGTAAAGTTCACACTTTAGGAAAAGGAACGATGTAATTGTGGAAGCTATTTTAAAGTTCCAGAAAATAGGCATATCACATTAGGACATACAGCATTATTTTGCTTGGAGAACTTTGTGAGTGGATTGAGAGTCATCTTCAGTCTTCAGGTAAGAATCGAGTTTGAATGTTATTAGCAAAACTTGCTGAATGATTGAAGTTTTTAAAGTATTTGTTTGCAATTGGCAATGATGCCTGTATAGAACTTTTAAAAGGTGCGTTATTATCCATATTATTTTACCAAATTAACTTAACTGTTTTTCTTAAAAAATTCTAATTGTTTTATTTGTGTTTTTTAGGAGTTGAAAAGATATTTTAAAAGTTACCTTGAGAAAAAATGGATATTAAATACAGTAATTGTATATGTATCTTCTAAAAATAAAAATTACATATTTTTTTAATTTACGAGAAAATCAAGATTCAATGCAAAACTGTGAAAATGTAATTCAAGAGTGAGTTGATATTAATTTTTCACTTTAGAATTATATTTTCACAATTTTGCATTGAATCTTCAATTTCATAAATATTAGTGAAAATGAAAAGTACAATTTTGGAAGACGGCTCCTTTTTCTATCAAAGCCGACAATTTCTTTTCCACAAGGTCAGGAACTTGCTGATCGGGTTTGTTGACCTCATTGTCTTCGTCGTTTTTGTTTAATTTTTGTTTTTTTATTTCGGAGTGTTGATCCTCACGCATACTTGTCCCCGCAGATGATAATTTGTCATGGAAGTTTCTTTTCTTTATCTTGGTTGAGTCATCCATGGGGAGTTCTTTTGTCATAAATGAATTAATTATGTTAGCAGTTGCCGTCTTTTTTTCAACAGATTCTTCGATGTAACCCTGCACAACAGCATCGCTTTTCCAGCCTCCATGACGTCTCAAGGCTAAATTATCAGCGCCAGCATCAGCGAGGACAGTTGCGGAAGTGCGACGAAAAGCATGACTCGTGTACTCTTCAACTGTTTCTAGGTTTAAATATGAAGCTATTTCTCTAGGAATCGATTCGATTTTGTGAATTCCAATGACTTGGCAAGTGCACTTTCCCATTTTATACCTCAAGAAAAAGTGATCAGACTTCGCATTGTTGGGACGAAGACTTATATATTTATTGACGATGGAGACATCTTTTTCAGGTATGATGAAAGCACGAGGTTTGTCGGTTTTGGTTTCAGCAATTTTGATTAAGAGCAAATTTCCTTGCTTTGAAACGTCTGTGACTTTCACATTGAGGAACTCACATTTTCTAAGTGCGCCGTAGAGTCCAAAAATTAGGATTACCTTAAAAAAATACATATATTCTGTAAATACTTGTACTTGTGAGTTGTTTGTACATACACTACTGGTGAAAATTATTTGTTCACTTGCTGTTTTAGCTATTCTTAAAGAGTCTTAATTTTTATAATAATAATTTGAAGTTTTTTTCCTATGATAGTGTGGAATTGAATAAAATGTTGCATCTAATGAGTCCAAGTTGAAGGCAAAATGATAATTTTATATGAATATATTGCAAAAAACGTTAAATTTTTTTTTTTTTTAAATATTAATGAGACTGAAATTAATTAAGATTTTTAAACGTTTTTGGTCTCATTTTTAAGCTTACTCTTCATAGTATTTTGTTAACTTATCAAGATATTTTTAAAATTTTTCTTTTGGATTCTAGCCTGGGGTCAAACATGGTACAAAGTCGAAAATTTTAAAATAAAGACAGTAATCTATAAATCAATTTAAAAAATCGAAAATATTACCATTTTCATAAATATTGTTAAATTTTATTAAAATATCATAGACATTGGTTTTTAAAAATTTCTTGTAAGTAGTTACACATTTTTTAAATTTTACGACCTTTTTGCATCATTTTTGACGCTGGATAGAATCCAGGAAAAAAATCTGAAAATATGTTAATTAGTTAGCAAAATACTATAAAAACCTATCATTTAAATGAGACCAAAAACTTTTAAAAGCGTTAATTAATTTTAGAGTTGTTAATATTTTTCAGAATGATTGAAATTTCACGTTTTTTGAAATATTTTTTTATAAAATTAACATTTTGTCTCTAATTTATGCTCATTAGATGCGAAATTTTATTAAATTTTATTTTATGATAAGGAAACAAATTTCAACTTGTTATTATCAAAATTAGGACAGTTTATGAATAGTTGAAAAGACAGGTAAACAAATAATTTCGACCGGCAATGTATTTGTTATGAAATTTGTATGAAAAATTGAAAACACATATTTGAACTGAAAATATTTTTATTGTTATTCATACCTTGTGTGCGAGATATTGTATATCTGGAGCTTCTTGCAAAAACGTGTTCATTTCCGCGACAGTGAAGACTTTCGCTTTTTTACTTTGGAAACCTTTTGCTTCATTCTTTAACAATGAGGTTAAAGCACAGTATTGGGCAATATTGATTTTTTCCTTTACGTTCAACGTTTTCTTTAGCATTGAATGGAATGGAAAGATGGCTTGTATTTCTTCTTCAATTCAGTGAAATACGCCATTAAAACATTTTCAGATGACGATGTCGTGCGAATTTGCCTTTTGTAGGATTTAAAGTTTTCATATGCAATTTCATATTTTTCCTTGGATTTGTCTGGAAGTAAATTGCTCGTAGCGTTTTTAGCAATTTCTGCAATTTCAGGAGGGTTGTTTGAAACAGTTCTTCGTCTATTAATTGAAAACTTTCATTTTCATGTACTACACTTGATAATTGGCGACTAGTCCCGGCCATTTTGATTTTATCGGTCTTGTGTAGGAGTCAGTGCTAACGCTGTACGAAGAAGAAGTGAGAAGAAGAAGAATAAGAAATAGATTCCGTTCCGCTGTGAGGCTATAATGCACATGCGCAGTTCAATTTCTACATTGTATTCCTCTGTAACGGAATATACAACATTGCTTTACTCTCAGCTGTAACGGAAAAACGAGTTTCCGCGGCTGAGGCACATAAAATAGTATGCATTACTCGAAACGTAACACAATCGCTCTGTTTCGCCCCTTGTAATGTAATATACTATTGTCTTCAAGCGCTACGTTGAATCGGGTGGTTTTATTATTTTTATTATTAGTTGATTCTTCAGTTTTTAAATAATCCGTGTTTCTATTTCTTCGGAGTGCAGAATTTGCAGCCAATCTTCGTTCAGTATCTATTGTATCATTAATTACTTCTTTGAATGTGTCCTTTTCTACTATGCGAACTTCTAGTTCAGGACGCAAACCATATATAAAACATTGAATCACGTTTCTTTCAAGGTTTTGTCTAAAATTATTATCTACCTGACCATCATTATTGAGCCTGTGAGCATCTTCGATTGAAAACATCAAACAATTTACCTCTCAACAGACGTGCAAGGTTTTCTTGGGCAGCAGGTGCCGGCAGCATTGCCTTTGCTTCCATGCAACCCTCAATAAAGTGTGACAATGGGAGGTTACTTCCGTTGAACAATGGGACCACCTCTAGCGCGTCGCGTAACGATACCTGCTGGCTGTTGGGTATGACAAAGGCCATTTCTTCGTTATTTACTATTATGGGATTATTTTGATTTACGAATTCTGTGTCGCTTTTGTCGTCGTCGCTGCCGTTGTTACTAATTATAAAGTCGCGTGTCATTGAGGTTTTTAATTTTTCTTCCAAAGTTCTATTGTCTATTGTTATTACTGTTGGGCTTAGCAAATCATATTCGTCAAAATAAGAAAATTCGTTCGTTAGAGTTTGATTTTTATTACTAGATCCTGCTACAATGCTTAAATCTGGACAGATACTTGAATGAAACCCGCTAGTCTTTTCTGAATTTTCACTTAATATACTTTGATTATTAATCAGTCTTGTCTTAACTTTAATAATCTAACTTAAGAGTGTTATCTAATTCTTCTTTATGACAATAAAAAAACTATAAATAAAATATTCATCATACAAGGTGTGTTCCAAAATAAACGAGACTGAGCTAAAATAGAAACGACAGGAGCTTTGTTCTGATAAATTCGAGTTTATTTATTCAAAATAGTCCCCTCCGGCCTCGATGCACTTTTTTGCGCGATCCAAAAGCTTTTCGAAAGAGTGTTTCAGGTCATTAACCGGAATGTCCTTCAGGATGTCGGTACAAGCCTTTTGGATGGCCTCTACGGACGCAAAACGTTTTCCTTTCATGGACAAATGCAATTTTCCGAATAGGTAGAAGTCACAGGGAGCCATATCAGGCGAATACGGTGAGTGGTTGATGGATAAAATGTGATTTTTGGTTAAAAAATCAGTGATAAGCGTTGAACGATGAGGCGGGGCATTATCGTGCAAAAGGCGCCAACTGCCATTTTCACGGTCTTGCGGCCTCACACGGCGAATTTTCGGTCAAAATGAGATAAATTAAATCTTTTGACGTATTTAATTCCATTGCCATGTGTCGCAAAGAAGATTTTGGCTCATTTTTTATAAATTCGCGCACAATTTCAATATTACTTGCTGTAATCACGAAACTTCCCTGACCGGGATGTTCGTCGTCACTATAAATAGCTATTTTGGAAAAGTCTCGTTTATTTTGGAACGCACCTTGTAGTTGTTTACCTCAGTGAAAATGTCGAGTTTCATTCCAAGTAAATCGCATTTGCGGCATTCGTTGCTTTTTTTATTTCATCAAAAGAAAAAAGCAGTTGAAGCTCAACGATTGCTGGTAGAAACTTATGGTGAACATGCTCCAGTGATTAGAAGATGTGAGACATGGTTTCGTCCATTTAAAAGTTGAGATTTCGATTTAACAGACAATGAACATCCTGGTGCAGCGAAAAAGTTTGAAGACGAGGAATTGCAGACGTTATTGGATGAAGACCCAACCCAATCGCAACAACAATTGTCACAAACACTAAATGTGCCCCAAGGAGCAATTTTCCAACGTTTAAAAGCCATGGGAAAAATCCAAAAGTATGGAAAATGGGTACCACACCAACTGAACGATAGACAAATGGAAAATCGAAAAACCATTTGTGAAATGCTGCTTCAACGGTTCGAAAGGAAATCCTTTCTGCATCGAATTGACACGGGGGACGAAAAATAGATTTATTTCGAGAACCCGAAGCGGAAAAAATCATGGCTTTCACCTGGTGAGGTCGGCCCATCGACACCAAGGCCAAATCGCTTTGGCCGTAAGACAATGCTCTGTGCTTGGTGGGCCCAGTGTGGTGTGGTGTACTTGGAGTTATTAAAACCTGGTGAGACGGTGAATACGGATCGCTACCGACAAAAAATTATCAATTTGAATCATGCGTTGATCGAAAAACGGCCGGAATGGGCCCGAAGACATGGCAAAGTTATCCTACAACATGACAACGCACCGTCTCATACCGCTAAAGTGGTACAGAACACATTAAAAGCATTGAATTGGGAAATATTATCGCACCCGCCGTACTTTCCAGACCTCGCCCCGTCCGACTATCACCTTTTCGCATCGATGGGACACTCACTCGCAGAGCAGCGCTTCGCCAATTTTGAAGAAGTCAAAAAATAGCTCGTCGAATGGTTTTCCTTGAAAGAGAAAAAGTTTTTTTGGAATGGTATCCATGATTTGCCTGAAAGATGGGCAATATGTGTAGAATCCAATGTTCAATACTTTGAATAAAGAATTTTTGAGATTCCCTTGAGAATTAAGTGTTTTCTTTATTGAAAAAACCGGCAAAGTTCAACTAACACCCCTGGTACTTACATTGATCAAAAGTTCCTCGTTTTAAGTTAGGATCGAATGATTCTCGCTCAGGGGTGAGGATAAGTCAATGAAAGACACAAAGATTATCAAAATAATACAAATTGAATTTATTAAAATGATTAATCGATTATAAAATCCGTTAATACAATTATTATACGAATGTAGGCACGGGCTGGTTGGTATAATAAGTTGAAAGGTGACTGAAAATTAAAGGGAGAGAAAAAAGTTCGGTATCTTTATTAATTGTTAGGTTAAGTTGAGGGTTAATCCACACGGCGGTGAGTACGTAGTATGCAAGATCCGCACGGGTGTATACAAGGTTCGCACAGGTATATTCCGTAAACGCGGTGATCCTTATTTATGACTGCTCGCTCTTGTTGTGGGCCTCTTTTATATTTTTCCATACAAATTTAGGGTCAGCGTAAATCGTGGTGTAGTCATATTTTCTTAGAAGAGAAGGGCCCCTATACTTCTCCCTACTGTCCTTACTCCTCATTCCCCTTCATCGATTTTCTCATAGATTTCTACTCAATCAAGCCTGTGTGTATTAAATACATTCAAATACGTCGCGGGACGTGACACCTCCCCCCTCAGTTCGAGCGCAGTGTCAAGGCTTCTGCGATCGAATCTTCGTAAGAAGAATACATTAGTTCATGTTTTGAAGAAATACATCCAAATTCTTTTTTTTATATATAATAACAATATCCCTTCCCCTGAGCATCTTTGATGTCTCCACCCTCTAGATTTAACCAATCGTGTCACGCGTCGTTTCCCACTAAGTTTTCCAAATATTTCCTCGGGTAATTAATTCTATACTTTGACGAAGAAACGAATCCAGTATCTGTGTATATAAAATAAATAAACAGTCCTTTAAGAATTCAAACACCAAATTGTCAAGTATTTTCAAAAAAATAACAAACATAGTCCTTCGAGCCGGATTCATTTTGCGCCGGTTTCACTTTTTCACTTACAGTGATTTTCAGTAATTCAAAACGTTTAATTTCAACCTAGTAATTTCAAGGCTAGGAACTGAACAGCCAAGTGACTCAGTGACTTTTAAAACTGTGAAATTCAACCTAGTAATTTCGAGACTAGGAACTAAACAACCAAGTGACTTTAAACAATAATGTAAGTGAGAAGTGATCAAAAGCAAACCAGTACCAGGTCAGAGGAATCTACACACTGCGCGTTCGGAGATACAAATTTGATTCATTTCCACTACGATCAAAGACAAGTCAAATGTGCAAGGATTTTATATTCCTTCTCTATTCAACGGATCAATTTCGAGAGGACTACAGAGACTTGGGAGGAAGACCAGCTGGGAAAAGCAATGCCACCACCAACCCAGCCGGTCATATCAACATTTAGAGAGTCGTACCTGCAGCAACAATCATCTTGAAGTCAAGTAAGTCAAAACAACGACTAATCTCTATCATTTTACTCCACTCCTTTCTTGTTTTGATCTCACGCGATAAATACATAACTTATTAAACGCCAATTAACTGCTTCTGAAAAGTTGATGTCTTCCATCAATATAAATACCGACTTCGGAGCAATTAACTTATAATATCGGCTAGACATACACACTAAACTGTGCGATAAATTTGACAAAATTCAAAGCACGTTAGATTCTAATATCGAAGATGAAGCAGGCGCAAAAGCAGAGTCTAAAAGGACTGACTTCGAAAACCGATACTACACTATATGCGGTATCTTCAGAAAATACATAAAAAATGCGTATTTTATTTCAAGGCAACCAGCATCTTCGGAAGCAAGTTCCCAAGGGCCTTGCGTGTCGTCGGAAGGTCTAATTTTAAATCGGGATTCAATTTTACACGCTAATTTACCTCCTCCTACCATTAGAGAGGCAGGCGTTGAAAGGAGTTCCCAAATCAATCACGAAAGTCAAGGTACTACACGTTCAAACAAAACTCGAGATCACCGGGGATTTCCCTCAAGTTTCGAGCTTCCAAAGCTCAAAACGCCTACCTTTCATGGCAGTTTTGACACATGGTTAACTTTTTACGATTCCTTTAAATCCATGTGTCATGACAATCCTAATATCCCTGACATTCAAAAGTTTCATTATCTACAAGCATGTGTCAGGGATGAAGCTGCCGAAGTCATAGCTTCACTTGAGACCACCGGCACCAACTATCAAGTCGCGTGGGATCTTTTAAGAGCGCGATTTGACAATAGAAAGTATATTGTCGAAAGTCACGTTAAGGCTCTATTTGAAATTCCGAATCTGTCCAAAGAGTTCACGATTCGGGCTTCATTAGATAGTTTTCAAAAACGTATTCGGGCACTCAAGGCTCTCAATCAACCCGTCGATCAGTGGGACACGTTATTGATTTTTATCATCAAAGAGAAACTAAATAATTATACCGTGGGAAGCACGAAACTCCCTACCCTCCCTGATATGATTTCATTTCTTGAGCGCCGCTCTCTGATCGAATCTACACAAGTAGCTAATAAAAACAATTCCTCAGCTTCAAACAAAAATCAAACTACGAGAAGAAATTTACATTCGCGTTTTCAGCCGCGATCGTCTCAAGCCTGCATGTCGACTACTGTAAATTCGAAGACAGAAAAACATATTCTCTCATGTCGTCTATGCTCGGGGCAACATTCACTCTATTTATGTGAGCAATTTCACAACATGTCTCCTCAAGAACGTTATGAGGTCGTAAAAAAGACATCGTTGTGTCACAACTGCTTACTAGGTAACTGCAAAACCATCGACTGTCGACGTACTTCATGTCGCAAATATCATAAAAGACACAATACCCTACTGCATTTTCCTCACGAGAAGGCCGATTATCATGACCGCCTTGATCAGTTATCAAGGTCAAATTCAGTCACAAGTAGTTCTCGGGATAGCGGTAATTGACATCTTAGATAACCACGGGAATTACCGCCAGTGTTTAAAAATCTATTAACTAACTAATAATTTTTTATAACTTCTCGTTTATTGAAGTGTTTACCCCATCTTCTTGTGTTGGAAATCATAAAGATATTACTATCAATCCGTTTTGTTTACCTTTTTTCTTCTACACGCCGTGGCCACATGTTAACAGTAAACAGTGATGGTCTCAGGGAAAACCCCATCTCAGGCTAGAAACAAGGAGTTCTAACATCTCCTTTCTTAAAACTTTAAACCAGCTCAGTTCTCATTGGGATTTCAATGGGTCAAGTTCGGCGCTTGTGCTATTACTTCTACCACTGTTTCTGATACTACTATTATTACTTCTACTACTATTATTACTACTACTTCTACTACTATTTCTACTACTACTATTATTACTACTACTACTTCTATTACTACTTCTACACTACATTCATTACTCATAAGACTTTAAAGATATTCAAAATCTTCAAGAAAAATAAAGAAAACGAATTTGGGTAAGTTAAAGGCCGAATTCATTTATTAAGTTCCTTCACCTCTTTACAACGCATTTAACATTTTGGTTCTTCGAGCCGGATCTCATGGACAACTGAGTTTTGAATTTTTTTACTGTTCGAAACAATAATTAAAATGAGAGTTGAACATATTGAATTCCGGCTTGATCAACAGCAGGCACACATAGAATTCATAAAGCGGGCATACGACAACGTCCTCAATGCAGGGCGGGAAAAAATTTCCCTGTCTCGAATAGAAACTAGACTTCTAGCTCTCAAAGAAGAATGGGAGAAGTTCACGGTTGGCAATGATGCTATCAACTTGGCCTTGAGCAAGATCGACATCACTAATCAGCAAAGATTGAAACAACAGTCTTATTTCAAGGATGAACTTTATATAAAAACTTACGAATACTATTTGGACACGGTGGAGAAGATTATATCATTAAGGGATAACCATTTAGACACGTCAAGTAATTCACTAAGACCGTCGACGTCCTTACTTTCATCAACTCCCGGTCCATCTCATCGGAATCCAAGGTTACCACTTATCGACTTACCAAAATTCAATGGAAATCTGGCTGACTGGCTGCCATTTTGAGACCTGTTTTCTTCTCTAGTTCTTTATAACCCCCAAGTATTTCGGCAGTTGAAAAGCTGCAATATTTGAAAACGAGTCTTGATGGGTCTGCTGCTCGTCTGTTGAACAATACGGCACTCACTGCTGCAAATTTCGAGAAATCATGGGACGCCCTCATCTCCTTTTACGAAAATCGTCGTTTATTGGTCAATTCAGCATTACATTCTCTTTTTGCCATCAAAAGAATGACGAAGGAATCAGCTACTGAAATGGAACAGTTGTACACCTCTGTAATGCAAATTTATCGAACCTTGGAAGCTTTACATCGACCAGTTGACTCCTGGGATCACGTTTTAGTTTTCATGATTGTTCAACGACTAGATTCAGAATCTGTTAAAGCTTGGGAGCACCACTTAGGCTCGTCAAAAGAGCCTCCGTCCTGGAAGCAGATTCAAGAGTTTCTCATGACTCGCATGTTATCTCTTCAAGCATTTGAGAAGTCTCAAAACTATAAGCCGTCCTCGCATTCACAGCAGCGACCTTTCCGATCTCACTTATCTAGTCAACTTGCAGAAAATGTAATCAATTCAGACTTAAAAAACTCTTGTCCGTTGTGTTCAGCTAAACACTACCTTGCTCAGTGTTCCCAATATCAACAGAAAACGACTCAGCAGCGGATTGACTATGTTAATTCACAAAAGATCTGCTATAATTGTCTTGGATTTCATCATTCATCGTCATGTCGCTCCACTAGACGGTGCATTAAATGCGGACGTAAGCACCACACTACTCTTCATAGACCTAAAACCACTAATCTTCCAACCCCTCAATCAAACTTCAAGAATATCTCACTGAACAATCAAAGCGAAGGGACGAAACAAGTTAACCATGCTCAAACAAAGCCAGTGGGTCGATCAGTTGTATTACTAGCCACGGCTCAAGTCAAAGTTATAAACTCTAGAGGAGAAACTATTCAAGCACGAGCTCTCCTTGATCAAGGTTCCGAAATATCCTTAATTTCAGAAAAACTGGTTCAACGTCGTGGTATTCGTCGGCAATCATGCTCAGTTCCTCTACTTGGAATTGGAGCGCAAAAAACTGGCAGACATGTATGGACAACTTTTGGAAGGACCTATTATGAAAGGTCCATTAAACTCTCCGGTGGGGCAACTTACTAAATTGGGATGGATTGTCTCTGGGCCATCCAGCACTACAACAACTAATCCAGAGTTTTCATCAAATCACTGTACTCTAGATCACGATCTACACTCTCTTTTAGAGAGTTTCTGGAAGCAAGAAGAAATTCTGGCCCCTAATGTTACACCTCTACCAGTGGAGGACCAAGAATGTGAGAATCATTTTGTCGAAACCCATTCTCGAGATGACTCAGGACGATACATTGTTCGCTTACCCTTCAAGCGCTCGCCTGATCAGCTAGGAGACTCTGAAATTTCCTCTCTTCGAATGTTAAATAATCTTCAAAAAAAATTTGAATCTGATCCAACCTATTTTAACGCCTACTCGTCGTTTCTCCAAGAATATGAATTCTTAGGTCACATGACTCTTGTTCCTGAACATGAACTTGAACCAGAACCACTTTTTTATCTTCCACACCATGGCGTCATGAAGAAAGACAGTCTGACAACGAAATTAAGAGTTGTCTTCAATGGTTCTTGTCGCGTGAAAGGAGGAGTGTCATTAAATGAAGCATTACATTCAGGACCAAAGCTTCAAAATGATTTATTTGATATTCTCCTTTGGATGAGACAATTCAGATACATCTTCTCTTCTGACATGGAGAAAATGTATCGACAAATTCAGATCCATTCTAGTGATTGGAAATTTCAGCGTATTTTTTGGAAGAAGGCTGATAGTGTTATTAAGTACCAGTTAACCACTGTTACCTACGGTCTCACATGTGCTCCATTTCTGGCCTTGCGATCTATGATTCAGCTAGTGAAGGATGATGGCTCTAAATATCCTTTGGCAGTTGATGTCTTATTAAAAGGTCGATATGTGGATGATGTTTTTGGAGGTGCTGATTCAATAAAAGACGCACAAGAACAAGCTCACCAAGTTAAGGAGCTGTGTCTAGCGGGCGGCTTTTCACTAAGAAAATGGGTTAGTAATCACCCGGATGTCATCAAACTTATTCCAACAGAGCATAAAATCAACACCAACGACGTTCCAATAAAAGATTCCCTTATCCATGCACTTGGATTATCTTGGAATCCATCACTGGATGTCTTTTAGTTTAATCTAAACACTTCATCACTTACATCTGTTGCAAAACGTGCCGTCTTATTACGGATAGCCCAATTCTTTGATCCAATGGGGCTATTATCGTCACTTTTTATCAGAGCAAAAATTTTTATGCAAGAGTTCTGGGCTATTAAGCTACGTTGGGATGATCAGCAAAATCATCCCCAACTTCAAACTTGGCCATTATTTCTTCAATCATTGGATGGATTGAAGAATGTTCAAATACCTCGCTGGACTGGAACCATGTCCACTTCAGATACTGAAATCCACGGATTTTGCGATTCTTCTCAATTGGCAATGGCAGCTGTGATTTATCTTAAAACAAAACATCAAAATCAAACGGTCACTATCACGATACTTTGTTCTAAAACAAAGGTGGCTCCACAAAGGTGGTTCTACTAACCAAGCTGGTTGTGAAATGCGTCAAAATTCTTAATCTTCGAAATGTCCCTTGCATTCTATGGATAGACGCTTCCATTGTCCACACGTGGCTAAATAATCACCCTTCTAGATGGAAGGAATTCGTCCATAACAGAGTTTGCTTCATTCAAGAAAATCTCCCAAACGCTCAATGGAAACACGTTTCAGGACACTCAAACCCAGCGGATTGTGCCACTCGGGGATTGTCGGC
The DNA here is from genome assembly GCA_030998225.1 of Diplolepis rosae. Taxonomy (NCBI): domain Eukaryota; kingdom Metazoa; phylum Arthropoda; class Insecta; order Hymenoptera; family Diplolepididae; genus Diplolepis; species Diplolepis rosae. The sequence continues at coordinate 524,630 of JAPYXD010000729.1, read as the reverse complement.
AAAAGAATTACAAAATCATACTCTTTGGTGGAATGGACCATCTTGGCTTTCTGAGGATTCTTCAGCTTGGCCTAACCCTTCCCTACCACTAGCTCAGAATTCCTCACAAGATCTTGAAGAACGATCGAATCCTCAGCCTACAATCCTTCATGCAGTAATTCAACCAGTCAGTTGGGATCTGCTGTATAGATATTCATCATTGACTCGCCTTTACCGTATCACTGCCTTATGTAAACGAATTATTCTACGATTCAAAAAGGAAGAAACTAATAAAGTGAATACTCCGCTAACTCCTGAGGAATTGGAAGCAGCAAAAATCTATTGGATTAAAACAGTGCAACAGGACAATTTCATTAACGAATTCAAACTTCTCAATGAAAAAAAAACGCTACCTAAATCAAGTTTTTTGATTCGCCTCCTCCCATTTATCGACACTCAGGGTTTGCTTCGTCTTGGTGGTCGTTTAAAGAATGCGCTGATCCCAACTTAAGTCAAGCATCCATACATCATTCCGAAAAACTACCCTCTCTCAAACTTAATTATTCGAGAGGCTCATCAGCAAACTTATCATGGATCCACGCAAGACACTCTCTCTTATATTCGTCAAACTTATTGGATTCTCGGGGGACGAACTCCAATTCGCTCTTTTATTCTCAAATGCGTTAAATACATGAGATATCGACGCACTCATTCTCAGCATATTATGGGTCAACTCCCTGCTAGTAGAGTGAATCCTTCTCGAGCATTTCTCCACACAGGAGTTGATTATGCCGGCCCTTATGTTCTAAAAACTTGGAAAGGCAGAAACACCCGCACCTACAAGGCATGGATAGCTGTCTTTGTTTGTTTTTCTACATCAGCTATTCATTTGGAAATTGTCACGGACTATACCACTGACGCTTTCCTCGCGGCCTATAAAAGATTCACCTCGAGAAGAGGAATATAGTCGCATGCAGCTTGATTACTTTCAGCGAGTTGCCCATTTTATGGGAATGAAGAGAGGAAGGCTCTGCAAAACTACGTTCCGCAGAAGAACAAGCAGCGGAATCTCATTTTGTTGAAACGATAACACGATCAAATTCCGGTCGATATGTAGTTCAACTGCCATTCAATGACAATGTAAATTCACTCGGAGATTCATGGAACACCGCGTTCAGCGCTTTTACGCACTAGAAAAAATATTTAAGAAGAACTCTGATCTTCAAGCACAGTATGTCAAGTGTGTTCAAGGTTACTTGGATGGGGGACACATGTCTCTTCTCAATAACCAAGACGCCTGTCAGCCTGACTATTTTCATCCGCATCATGCGGTAATCAAGATCGGTCCCACTATTCAAGACGATCTATTTTTGATTGTCACGCGTTTTCGGTCCCATCCCATTGTTCTCACAGCTGACATTTAGCAAATGTATCGACAAATTCGCGTCTCTAACAATGATAAGTTGTATCAAACAATATTGTGACGTAAGCATCAGGATGAACCAATTAAAGTTTATTCCGTAAATACCGTCACATTCGGCACAGCTTGTACACCTTTCTTAGCCGTCCGTACCCTGCATAAATTAGCAGACGATGACAGGGATTTCTTTCCTGAGGCAGCAAAAATTATCAAACGCAATTTTTATGTTGACGATCTTCAAACAGGCGCAAAAACAATCGAAGAAGCTCGTCAACTTCGAGATAATTTGATTCAACTCTTGCAAAGAGGGAGATTTAATCTACGCAAATGGGCATATAATAAGCCAGACTTAGTTAAATATTTTAAATCAGAGAGTTCAAGCGAGTTCATGTCCCTTGATCCAACAGAGTCAATCAAGGCATTAGGAATTCATTGGGATCCAAAGGGCGATACTTCATTTTACGCCGTAAATTTATCAGACCCAAGCAATAGCGTTACGAAGCGATCAATTCTACCTCAATGCGCAAAACTCTTTGATCCACTCGGCCTGTTAGGCCCAGTCATCGTGGTGGGCAAAATTTTAATCCAACAATTATGGAAACACCAATTAGGGTTGGACGATCAAGTTCCACCTGATAATCATGACATGTGGTTAGAATATAAAAGACAATTAACTTTACTTAAGGACGTCAGGTAAAGGGCGATGCATAGCTCTTGAGTCTTCAACCGAAACTCAATTGCACGGTTTTTGTGACTGGAGCGAAAGGGGATATGGTGCTTGTCTCTACTTTCGTACAACAGATGATCAAGGCAATCGCCATTGCGAGCTCATATGCTGTGAGTCGCGTGTTGCCCTTCTCAAGGTCACAACCCTTCCAAGGCTAGAGTTGTCTGCAGCTCTGTTTCTCGTACAATTATACAAGGCCACAGTTCAATCACTCCAGATGGAGTTTTCAAGGACGTTTTTTGGTTCGATTCAACAATTACGTTGAATTGGATAAATATTCCATCGCATACCCTGTTAACTTTCGTAGCTAATCGAGTGTCTGAAATTCAGGCAACCACTCAGCTCACAGACTGGCGACACGTTCCAACGCAGGACAATCTCACGACTTCATTTCTCGCGGTCAATGTCCACGTGACTTTTTAAACAATGATCTTTGGGCACATGGTTCATAATGGCTGAATTGTCACGAGGACAATTGGTCCCAATTTGATTATACGCTTTCAGAAATTCCCGAAAAACGTTCGACAAGACAATAGAAATTTTTACAATCACTCAAGCAGGGACTAACATTCTTACGAAATACAGTAAATTTTCAAAATTACAACGAGTTTTCGCATATTGCTTGAGATTTGTCAATAACGTAAAAACTCGAGATGCAAATTCCAGACACAGAGGGTCACTTTTACCTAACGAGATTAAGTCAGCCTCGCACATAATTTTAAAACTGACGCAATCCGAAGCCTTTTCTGCTGAGATCAGTGCCTTGTCGAAGGGTCGAAATGTAGATAAAAAAATCAGTCTATTCCGGTTGAACCCGTTCTTAGATAAGGGTTTAATAAAGGTCGGGGGAAGATTAACGCGCGCTGCGATTCCTGAATCTCAGAAGCATCCGATCATTCTTCCTAAAGAGCATCATATTACAAAATTAATAATTCGGAGTGAACACTTCAGATAACTGCATGCCGGCATAAATGCTACGTTATACGGATTTCGCGAGACATATTGGCCTATCGATGGACGAAACGTCACGAAAAACGTTATTCGAAAATGCGTGACCTGTTTTCGAGTGAAGCCCCGCGAAATAAATTATTTAATGGGAAATTTACCAGAAACTCGACTTTCGTTTGTACGACCGTTTCTAAAGGAGGGCGTTGACTTTTGTGGTCCCTTTTTTACAAAGGAACATCGACATCGCAATCGCACAAAAATAAAAACGTATGTCTCGGTTTTCGTTTGTTTTTCTACCAAAGCAGTTCATTTGGAACTTGCAAATGATTTGACCACAGATGCCTTCCTGGCCGGCCTAAAACGCTTTGTTGTTCGTCGCGAAGTTTCTCAAACAATTAACTCCGATAACGCCACTAATTTCATTGGAATGAACAACGAATCAAAGAAAATAGCAACTCATATAACTGGAATGATAGAAGGTGGTACTGTTCAACAATTTTTAATAGCAAAGCAGGTTACTTGGCGTTTCATACCGCCTCGAGCTCCCCACTTTGGGGGCCTTTAGGACGCGGCAGTGAAATCGTTTAAAAATCATTTTGTCAGAATAGCAGGAAATACTCGGCTCACATATGAACAACTACATACATATGTCGTTGAGATCGAGGCAATCCTCAATTCGCGTCCACTCACTCCTTTATCCTCCGATCCCAACAATATTCTTCCATTAACTCCTGCTCATTTCTTAATGGGAAGTTCTTTGACTGGCTTAACGTAAGAAAATTTGCGTCTTGTTCCAGAAAACCACCTACGCTGTTGGGAATTGGCTAAGAAAAAAGGCAGAACTTCTGGGAGCGATGGCATAAGGAATATTTGAATAAAATGATCGCTCGCAGCAAATGGCAATCGTCCACGCACCAGGACAACATTAATGTCGGGACTCTAGTGGTTGTTAAGGAGGACAACCTACCTCCAATGAAGTGGAGTCTCGCTCGTATCATCGAGACTCACTCTGGACGAGATGGAATCATCCGGGAGGTAACGCTTAAAGGCACAGCCGGTACCTCTAGACGTGCGTCAAAAACATTGTATCCACTACCTATCGACTAAATGTAAATGACACGCAATTTTTTAAATTAAGTATAAGGCCTTAATTAACTCTAATTTCAATCAATGAATTGTACAAGGTTATTTTGAACGTCAGACGTTCAAGTGGGCCGCCATGTTGCGTCGTATCAATTTTAATACTTATTTGTGAATTATATCTCGGAAAACAAAAAAGAAACTAATGTTAAGGGATTTCCTATCCCAAGCGTTTTCTTGAACTTACCTGTGAAGCAAATATCTTTATAAACATCAATTCTCTTTCATGTCTACCTTTTTTTTGCCTTAAACCGTTTGGTGCCGTCTTTTCGGATTCTATATTTATAAACCGATTTTCTTTGACTTGGAATTTATGATAGAACAATATTTTTAGATAGTCTTTTTATGTTAGATTTCTGGAAGTTCGTCTATTTTGTTAATCCTCTTCCTTCGGGGACAATCTGTTACGAACCAACTGAAAATAAAGGAAGTTTACCTAAGATTATAAAATACATAAAGATTTAGTAGTCCATTTAAAACATTTCGTACAAAGGCGGAAATATGTACGAGAAGTTATTTTTAGCTGTCGCAACCTGAGCATTTTGCGGGCTCAGCAGTTGCATGTTTGAGAGGTCGGTTCAGGGATCTAGAAAAAGTACAATGATAATTTCGAATGTGGAGCAGTGACTCAACTCTTCAAGTAAACATAAACGTTAGGGTATCCGAGTAAATATTACCAGAAATTCCAAAAATTGTCCCAGAAGAAGGGACAGCTCATTTATTCAATCCTTGAAAGGTTGATAGTTCACAATAATTTTAGTAATTATGTATATATATGTGTATATTGTTATGCATATTATTATATATTTTTATATGTCATAGTATTATATATATATTAGTTAATTAAAAAGTGTATATATATATATTATGTATTTTGTTATATACTTGTATGTTTATGGTACTATATATATTTGACTTAATTAACAGGTATGATTGTCTAAATGAATGAGGCCATCTTCTCGCCAAATGTAAAATTTCATTGTCATCAACTTGTAAATATCTTTATTTCTCTTTGTTATTATCAATAGGGTTTCTTGAGAGTGCGTCTGCATTTACATTCATTTTTCCTGCTTTGTAAATTACATCAAAATCATATTCTGCGAGTTTCAATCTCCAACATGAAACTCGTGAACTAGGGTCTTTAGAATTTTAAACCAAACTAGAGATTTGTGATCAGTCACTAAAATAAATTTTCTTCCATACAATTAAGGAAGAAAATGAGTTACACAAAATATTATAGCAAGAGCTCCTTTCTCATATGTATCATATTTTTCTCAGTATCACTTAGATTTGCACATTCTGAGGCATGTGTTGTGAGTATAAAAGGTTGAGGAAAATTAGGTCGTTGTAAAAGTGGTTCTTCACATAATTTTGCTTTTGAAATATCGAAAGGTGCTTGTTGTTTTTCTATCCAATTAAAAGGCATATCTTTTTTTAGAAGTTGATTTAAAGGACTTGCAATTTTTGAAAATCCATCAATAAATCTTCTATAATATCCTGCTAAGCCTAAAAATTGTTTAATATTTTTCTGTGTTTTTGGGATTGGGAAGTTTTTTACAGCTATTATCTTTTTTGGATCCGGACGTACTCTATTTTTATCAATTATATTTTTCTGGTTGTAAGTAAAGATTTGCTTTTTTAAGTCTTTCTGCTAAATTGTTAAATTTAATTTCGTGCTCTTCTAGGGTATTGGTATACAGGGTGTCTAAAAAGTCCTGGGACGGTTGGATATTTCCTCAGGTAAAATATTTTTCAAAAAAGTGAAGGGCATTCCTGAAGTAAATTTCAACGAGGAATTCAATGGTGACCTTCATTTTGACCTTGAAGTTGACCTTCATGGCTTTTTGAAGGTCAACTTTGTTTTTTTGAATGGAAACCCCCTTTTTTTACATCTGCAATCGATAGAGTGGAAAATTCTACGTTCAAGTCAGTATCCAAGTAATTGGTCAATTGTAACGTTCCAGGTCAGTTAAAGGTTATTTGAAATAAACAAAGCTTTTCAAGAGGTCAGTGCAATTCCTAAAGTATTTTTCAACGGGGAATTCAATGGTGACCTTCATTTTGACCTTGAAGTTGACCTTCATGGCTTTTTGAAGGTCAAATTCGTTTTTTAAAATGCAAACCTCCTTTTTTTACATCTGCAATCGATAGAGTGAAAAATACTACGTTCAAGTCCGTACCCAAGTCATAGGTCAATTGTAACGTTCCGGGTCAGTTAAAGGTTATTTGAAATAAACAAAGCTTTTCAAGAGGTCAGTGCAATTCCTGAAGTATTTTTCAACGGGGAATTCAATGGTGACCTTCATTTTGACCTTAAAGTTGACCTTCATGACTTTTTGAAGGTCAAATTCGTTTTAATAAAAATGGAAACCCCCTTTTTTCACATCTGCAATCGATAGAGCGAAAAATATTACGTTCAAGTACGTACCCTAGTAATGGAAAAGGGTTAAATCCTATCTGAAAATCAACAATTGAAAGAACTGTAAGGCGCTTTATGAATCATGGATCCATCAAGGACCTTCAGAGAACTGGTCGGCCAAAATCTTCAGGATCTGAGGAGATGCAGATGGACATAGCTTTTGGAAACGCTCACCAGAGGCTGAAAATGAACGTTTATCCATGTGAACCTCTGAGAGCAGGGGTGAAGCTCAAGGTTTTCAGTTGGAACATCTTCACTGAAGCGTGAGAGGCAAGGGGACTCACGCTAATCAAGTATTTCGAAACGTGAGATGCAAGGGGACTCACCCTAATCAAGCACACCGAAACGTGAGAGTCAAGGGGACTCACGCTAATCAAGCACCCCAAAGGGAACAGAATTTACTACATCCACGTCGTTGTTCCTGGGTAATGCTAAACGTAAATGTAAACTGTTTGGAAAAAACCTTGAATTACACTGACCTTCGGAAAACTTTGTTAATTTCAATCAACCTTTAAATGACCTCGAACGGTACAATTGTGGGTATGTACTTGAACGTAGAATTTTTCGCTCTATCGATTGCAGATGTGAAAAAAGGGGGTTTCTATTTTTAAAAAAACAAATTTATATCATATATAAATATATTATTATGGTGAGAACCTGTAACTAAATCAAACACTGAAAAATATTTTGCTTATCCTAGAGAATCAATTATGTCGTTTATATTAGGTAGAGGATACGAATCGCCGATTGTTTTTTCATTTAATTTACGAAAATCAAGAACCATTCTCCATTTCATTTTCCTTTGAGAATCAGGTTTTCTAGGAACTATCCATACTAGAGTGTTGTAGGGTGATTGTGAGGGTTTAATTATTTTATTTTTTAATAATTCATCGACTTGTCTTGTAATTTCATCTTTGTGAATCTATATTGTCTTGAAAAATTTGGAGCGTCATCTACAGTAGGAATTGAATGTTGTAATACATTAGTAGCTTCAAGTGGTTCTCCTGAGATTTTAAATTATTATTATTATATTATATTTTTAATTAATATTTAATTTTAATATTTAATATTTAATATTTAATTATTTTTAATTAATATTTATAGATGTTCATATTCATCTTGATTTAAATGGTCTAATCGAAGAAGTTTTTTAATACATTCTACTCTGTCTTCGTCTGTTACATTATAAATCAGTGAACAAGATTTGCAAATTTGTCAACTCGATCATTCATCATGACTGTCGCCACTTATCAGCATCTGGTTGGAGCTGTTCGTAGAAAGATCTGTATTGTGGATCTATGAACTCCATGAACTCCATCAGATCATTGAATTTTGCAGCAGTGAGTTAAGACTCCTGCAGAGTTAAGAAATGAAATTATAGCTTATTCTAGCCTGTCTTCTGAAGTCTTTTTTTTTCTTCATCTTTACGTTGCTGTGTATATTAGTTGTCGGGAGCAAAGATGAATGTTGGCTGCTTGCGATGATACGTAACTTTCCGCATCTTCAGCCAATTCATTTTCACCGTGTCAACATCAATTTCCCTGTTGGTTTAATTCTAACACCGAAATGAAATCTTCCATTTCCTTTTTCTTACAATGAGTGGTATTGGTTTCTGTTTGGCATTCTTTATTATATCAATCCATCTATCTGGCGTTTCAATGTTTTTGTATAGTTCTGTTGCCTGTTCTATGGTCCCGAATTAACTCTCCATTGACGGTAACATGATGGTCGTTTTCATCCACGAAAAAATACGGCCCAATGACACCTCCAGAATAAAAACCGCACCAAGCAGTCACATTTTGCGGATGCAATGGTGTCTCGAGAAGCACATTTGGGTTTGTTGCTGACCAATAACGCATGTTTTGCTTATTAACAAAGCCATTGAGCCAGAAATGAGCTTCATCGCTGAAGATGATTTTTCGATGAAATTCTTCATTTTCTTCAAGCTTTGCCAGAGCCCAATTGGAGAAGTTTCAGCGTTTCCAATGATCAAGTGGCTTTAGTTCTTAAGTAAATTTAATCTTGAAAGTATGTAGGCCAAGATCTTTTCGCATAATACGCCACAGTGTCGTTTGAACGATGCCAAATTCTAGAGAACGACGTGGAATCGACTGATTTGGGTAATTTTGAATCGATGCACTTACGGCTGCGATTGTTTCTTCGCTTCGAGCAATACGACGTTTTTTTGGCACCGGAACGTCCAATAGTGTAAATTTGGTCTCGAATTTATTTACTATAGCACACACAGCCTGTCGGGTAGGACGATTATTACGGCCGAAAATTGGATTAAGCGCTCTTAAAGTTGCGACCACCGACTCAGAATTTCGGTAGTAATTTTTAATAATTTCCGAACGTTGCTGGTTCGTGAACTTTACCATAATGAAAATGTTGACTTTAACTAAAGTTTTGACATTGACAGTTCATTAAAAAAGTTTAAGAGTGCGTTCATATAAAGATACGAAATTGTTATGTCCCTATTGGAAAACCCTTTATAATGCAGTACACTTTAGTTCATGTTGTCCATATTGAAACGTAAACTTTCAGACATGTTTACTCGGGATGAGTAATTTCGACTTATCGGAAAGGTTTTTTTGAATAATTTCAATGATTGTTCAGTACTGTCGGTATTGCTCAATGCTGTCGTATGATTTTTATAATTTTCCGAATTTAATGCTTCAAATTATAAGGAACTCGCAAGTTTTGTCCCCCAGCGTGCTTGACGCCGCAACCTGTTTTAAGGTTGTGTATCGTTTATTTCTTAGAATCCAGATATCTGTCTATATAATAAAAAGAACTTTACTCCTTCGCCACACCAAATACTATCTACTTTCGATTAGTGTCCTTTAAATATTGTACATTACCGATGGAAATCTCTGGAATGCAGTTGACTGGAAATATAACTGCACCAAATACATTGAACTCTCGATTAGTATTTTTGGAATACAGTAATCTGTCTCTATACGTCCGTAAAATATGTTGAACTATCGATGTGAGTCCTTTGAATACAGTTGACTCTCGATAAATGTCCTTCAAATACAGTGAATGCGCGCTATTTGTTGTTAACATGTTAACAAACCGCGTTATCAATCATCTTGATACCGCAAATCTAGATATGGGCCCTTAAAATACAGCGGACTCTAGGTAAGTGTGCTTTGAATATAGTAAAATTTCGATATACGTCTATGTCTCCTGAATATTATCAAATCTCGATATAAGTCCGTGGAATATGTAGAAAAATTTTAATGGATAAATTACTTCCATCGTTGACTTCGTCAACGATGCACAAATTGTAAGTCCAGAACTGTTGATTATAGAACGCTACGTTTGTTGACATTTTTGGTGTTTCTAAGGCCTTCTGCAAATAAAGCGTGAGAACGATAGTATCATTGGTTGTTTTTACATTTTTTTCATCTTGGAATGTTTCTAAAATTTTTTCAGCAAGTACGTGATGTTCCCCCTGTTCTTGTTGGAGATTTTGTCTTTATTCCTTGGTCAATTGCGGAATCTGCAGTGAAGCATTTAAAGCGTCGCAAGTTTTGCAACCATCCGTGTAGCGTATTTTGAAAGTCAAATTGAATTCTGTGTTGAATATTTCACTTCAAATCTATTTTTCTTGAATTCGTTTGGTTCGGATTTGTTATTTTTCATTTGTCCCGATATAATTGTTCTAAAATGCATCGTAAAATATATAAGTTTTCATGATTCTTGGAAAATTGCAGGATTTTCATATGATAATTGTTAAAAAGGGTCTCCGTTACATTCAATGCCTCTCCTAGTTCTCTTTCGGTATTCGCTATCATAGCAATATCAGCCACAAAAAGTAACATTTTGATTGTTTCCCCCTTGAATTTGACGCCTTTATTCTTAGTTTCATTTTTGGTTTCATTAATTGCTTCCTCTTAGTAAAAATTAAAGAGAGGTGGAGATAATGAGCAGCCTTGTTCCACTCCTTTCTTGATACTCGCTTCTCCACGCTCTCACTGCATTTTTACCACTGCCTTTTGGTTTCGGTATAGAAAGCTAATAATTCATCTGTCCATGTAACATACTTTATTCGTATGTTCTTTCATATTTTAAAAAGTTTAAGCCAGCTGACCTTGACAAATGCTTCTCTTTAATACCCACGCGGGAAATGCGAGTTATGGGCCCCGGCGCGAAATAGCAAAAATGATGAGTCCGTGTAATAGAACTTACTTTTTCACACTAGTGACGAGAAAATGTAGAAATATTTGAATTTTGACCTCATTGTTTGTTTACCATGCTGTGTGCAAGAGAAATTCCACAAACTTGTTCATGTTGTGATTGCTTCAATCGATCGTAGAACCGATTATTCGTACTGTTTCGCGTCAAGCCCTGAAATCGCATTCCCCTTTGCGGTATCTAAAGAAAATAGTATGTTAACTTCAGGCTCGCTGAGAATATCCTAGATCCCACACTCAGTTAACAATGTACTATGTCTAAGTCGACATGAGCAATAAAAGTTAGTTTCGCTACTCGTTGTCTACTGTTTGGAATTAATGGTAATGCGAGTAATGTTTCTCTAGTTCCCCTCTTATTTCTTAAACCGGACTGATCTTCGTGGAGTGAGCTTTCTTTTGTCTGTTTTATTCTTCTCTTAATTATTGTATTCAAAATGTTAGACGCATGTGTCGTTAGGCTAATAGTACGGTAGTTCTTGCCTTTATCGGACCCTACTATTTTCGATATGGTTACATTTTTTATCACCTTGTTGTCGTTTGGTATTTCACCCGTTTCGTACACACCGCGAATTAATTTAAATAACATTTCAATAACATGTATGAGCTCTGCCACTATTAGATCTAATTCTTGAGCTTTATTTGTTTCTAGGTCCCTGAATGCTTCCTGGAATTCCCTCTTCAAAATTGAACACCCCCTATCATAGTTTTACGCCTTACTTTTGTTTTCTATAAGGTCGGCTACAACGTTATCCTTGTATAGGCTCTTTATGTATTCTACGTACCTATTAACTTCATTTTTTGCTTTTTGTTAACGATTTTCGTTTTTATCTCTGACTTAATTCGTCTTTTCCTAAAATTTTCTGTGGTTTTTCTATGAGGTTCCTCATTTCTTGGCCTAATACCTATTCTGCAGCTTTTAATATACTGTCAAACATGCAGCTCTTTTAACCCCATTTGGTAAATAAGCTTGGACTCAGAATCGATAAATGCAGATTTTTCAAAACACGAATTCAGTATCTATGGTACCATATTTCTGAAGAAGGTGTAGCACCTACAAAAGAAGGTGTAAATGCAGCCGCTAACTTCCCGGTGACGCTTAATAGTCATGACGTCCAAAAATCCTTAGGTCTTTGCTCTTATTGCCACAAGTTCATCGAATCATTTTCAATCCTCGTGAAACCATTTTATTATTGGTGTATGATTCCATTCAAATTCACGGAAATGGAAGTCGACACGTTTAGCACTCTTAAAGAAAAATTAATAACGGCTCCAGTTTCAAGCATCTACAACCCTAATGATGAATCCGAACTCCACTGTGACGCCAGCAAATTAAGTTTCGGGTAGTACTGCTTCAACGTAAAAATGATAGAGAATTACATCCGGTCTTCTATTTCTCTAAAAGAACTTCTGCCGTAGAAAACAAGTATCACAGCTTCTAGTTAGAAACCTTTGCAATAATCTACGCTCTTAGGCGCTTCAGAATCTATTTACAAGGTATTCAATTTAGGATTTCAACTGACTGTAATTTTTTAAAGCTAGCCTTAGATAAAAAAGAGATGAACCCCAGAATTGAAAGATGTTTTTCAGAATTGGAATCTTATGATAAAATCGTAGAATACAGGCCGCGTAAAAATATGTCACACGTCGACGCGCTTAGTATAATGGTCATAGAAGAAAATTCTTAAGTCGAATATAAGCCAAAGGCGCGACTTCAAAATCTGCAAATTGCGCAAAAGATTAGAGAATACTCGAGATATATTTTATGAGATGAGGACAGGTATACTGTATCGCAAGCGACAAGACTACCTCTTTTTTTATGTCCTGGTGGAGATGGAGGATCACGTCATCCGCAAGAATCATGACGAATGAAAGCACGTAGCTACTGAAAAAACGACTAGCACGATATTGCAAAATTAATGGTTCCCAGACCTATCAAAAAGATTAGGCGCCACATTTCTAACCGTCATAAATGTATTGTGTACTCCCTGACAACCGGGAGAAAAGAGGGTTTTTCTAACCCTATTTCCAAAGGAAATGTTCCATTCTCTACGTACCATATTGACCATTATGAACCGGTCGACAAAAGATTATCTACGAAACAACACTAACTTCTTGTAATCGACAGTTTTACTAAGTTCGTCAAACTATACCCTGTAAAAACAATTGACACTAAAGAGGCGATAAGCGCATTAGAAGACTATTTCCAAAACTACAGTAGGCCTAAAACTATTGTATCCGATCGTAGATCGTGTTTCACGACCGAGGAATTTAAATCATTTATGTCTGAGAATAATATCGAACACGCACCAATCGCCACTGCGTCTTTTAAAGTGAACGGTCAGGTTGAGAGAGTGAATCGTACTTTGGGCCCAATGTAAGCCAAACTATCAGATCCGACTAGTAATAGGTACTGGTATAAAGTGTCGCCAGAAGTTGAGTTTGCCCTAAATAATACAGTCCATAAATCAACGGGAGAAACCCGAAGCAAGCTTCTGTTTGGTATGAATCAGCACTTCAAGGTCATTGATGCTCAACTAAATAATGAGACCTGCGATCTCAAGCACCTCTGTACAAATTCTAATGTCAAGATTGTAAAAGCTAAGCAAAATAATAAAAATTACTTTGATCGTAAACGCAAAACACCTCGCAAATATCAAAATGGAGACTATGTAATGATTTTAAATGTAGCCAGTACGCCCGGACCTCCGAAAAAGCTACTTCGAGTGTCCAAGAATCCTTATCAAATCATTAAAGTAAACACTAAGAAATGACCAATATGTCATTCAAGATATAAAAAACTTTCAAGTAACACAAAAACCTTATATCGGAACTTGGGAGGCTTGTAATATCAGGCCTTGACGTACTGATGAACATAATTCTAATGAGAGGTCCAATCTTGAATGTTTCAGCGATTTTATCAGAATTAAACTTAACTGCAGCGTACATTATTTTCGATTCCAACTTTTATCAGGACGACCGAATTGTGAGATAATTCAAATTATATCTTTAAGTTTCCATCATTTGATGGCTCGACGATCATGAAGAGCATTCCGCCTCTGACCAGCACAATGTACACAAACCGAACTCTTAATTAATCCTTCTATTTTAACTTCCTAATAAATGAAACAGAACACTTTCCAAATTTTTTAAATTAGCACGAGAAGTTGGTTCCACTCCTAAACTTTGATCGGTTGTAGTCTCCTTTTTTTAGCACATATCGTTTTAATAATTCTGAATATTAAACAAGAACATATTACAATAACATACAGAAATTTACATTAGGATCTCAGCCGATATACCTTTATTTCAATGAGATTGTTTAACTTAATTTTAATACGTGAATAAAAAGACTTATTGAATCAAACAACTAACCCGAAATTGAATTTTTATTATAGAAAACGACGATGAAGATTCGTATTTACTGGAAGAAGATGACATGCCTTCTGCTACGATAGTAAGTGACACTGAGCTCATTTCTGAAGGTGGTGCATATCTGCCGGTTTTTCTTACGGAACCTCTGAATGCCTTTGTTGTTAAAAACAAACCAGCCAGACTTCACTGCAAGGCAGCTCATGCTTTGCTGGTTTATTATCGGTGCAATGGCTTAAGGGCAGCTGATTCATTGCAAACAGAATTCGTCGATCCTCACTCTGGAACAAGAATTGTTGAGTGCGAGTTAAATGTCACCAGGGATCAAATTGAAGAATACTTTGGCAAGGACAAGTTTAAATGTGAATGTATTGCTTGGTCGGGCTCCGGACAAATCAAGAGCCAACCAGCAAGTATAGACGTTGCTTGTAAGTAGGAAATTTATTTTATGAACAGTTTTATTATACATTTATTTTTGAAAATTCTGCTAGAAGTCAATACAGCATTAAATTCTTAATTAGAAAAATTTCAATTGATACTTTAACATTTATTAATTAAATGTCAATGATCTAATTACTACTTCTGCAACCCTGTGTCCAAGTATTACGCGTATCTAGAATTTGTTATTGGAACACACATTCTGTTAAGAAAGTACCGTGAATTGATCATTCAAAAAGCCCACTTAAGTTAGTACTGTCGTGAATGAAAGAACCGTTCAGATATTGATAAAATCGAAATCACTGGTGAACATTAAGCCAGAAATGACTCAGTTAAATTTTTGAGGACCTAGGGTACACTGCAGGGGAGTAATTAGTAATTGCATTTTGAGACAATTAACACCTAACCTTATGGGAAAACGAGTTCATTTACAAATCCTGCCATAACTACTGTTCAGATTTCAATAAAAATGACTGGTGCATTGATTGATAATATTAGCACCATTTTGCAAGTTAAAACATCTCAATTGGATACGTGTAAGAGTAGAAAAATCCAATTAAGTAAGCAAAAATATTATTTTTCACCAGTAACCGACGGCGATTAAATAGATGTGGCAACGTCGCAGAGTAAGTGAAAGCGCGCGCCATTCACGTATCGTAAGAAGTCATCTGCTATACATATATATATAGTCGTTTTCTTATGCGAAGTTGACAAATTTAGATACTACGTGAAGAAAATGAAAAAAAGTACTCATTTGATTAGCGACGTACCGACAGAGAGAAAGAGATTATAAAAAACCTTTTTGACGCTAAATTGGTATCACTGCCCTCTATACTGACGTGGAGTTCGAGCGCGATCTGTCATTTAGTTTGTTCATAGTGCTCGATGTTGTCAGTTTATCTCAAGTGTGTTTAGCGATTTTTCCGATGGATAAGAATATCGAACTGAGAATTTGTCTTAAATTTTGCATTGCAAAGGGAATTTCGTGTGTGGAATCGCTGAAAATGTTACAGAAAGATTACGGTGAATCTACTTTATCAAAAACAGGTGCATATAAGTGGTAGAGTGCATTCAAAAGAGGTCATGACAGTGCTCCCAGGTCGTGGATGAAATTAACCCCCTCCATACCTACCAGTTTGGAGCCGCAAAACGAGAATTCAATGATTACCACTGTCTGTGACGTCACTGCTTCGAGTAAAGCCAAAAATGTACGAAGACGAACGATTCGAACTTGTAATTTCTCTTCGTCCTCGCCTCGCTTGGCTATTTGAAGGTTTGAGACGATTTCTGTCAATTTCTGCTTACAAAATTTGACAAGTTGACAGAAATTCTGAAATATTTAATGTTTATGATTTTCAGGAATTATTATAAATGGTTTGTGAGTGTGCGATCTGCGAGAAATATATTATAAGGGACTAGAGGTTTAAAAAGTTGTAATATATTGAATGTAGTATGTAAGAGAATTTGGGGTTAGGTGACTAATGTGACATTCTCAAGTGATTTTATTTTACATTGTTTATGTTATATTTTTCAATTAATTTTGAATATTGTTAATTTAGAGCAATACTAATTGATATGGATTTTTAATTTATTAAAATTTTAAATAATGTCACTGTATACTGACCTTTGATACTAACCTTTCATCTAATGCTATTTTCTTGAAGCTGCATACAGACTTAAAGTTATTTATTTAAATAATAAATTGAAATTAAATAAAAACAAGTTATTTCTTCGTATATATACTTTCTTGAATTTTGATTTGTATATTAATTGACAATATTTTGAAAAGATAAATGAAAAGTAGCTAAAAATATATGACCTCAATTTTGAGAAGAAAAGTTATTAACTTAATATGCTTTCTCACAAAAACTTTACAAACCCTTTAACGACTTGAAATATTTATTTCCTTAGACTTCACTTACAATTCATCATATAAATAAATATATTTAAAATTTAATAAATAAATAAATATATATAAAATTATAAATTTTATTATATAAAATTTTACTACTTGTAAAACTACTGTATTACTGTACTATTATGTTCTTTTGTACTACTGTAAAACTTGTAAAGTTTTTGTGAGAAAGCATATTAAGTTAATAACTTTTTTTCTCAAAATTGAGGTCATATATTTTCAGCTACCTTTCATTTACCTTTCCGAAATATTGTCAATTAATATACAAATCCAAATAGAAGAAAGTATGTATACGGAGAAATAACTTAAGTTTTTATTTAACTTCAATTTATTATTTAATAAATAACATCTAGTCTGTATGCAGCTTCAAGAAAATAGCATTAGATGAAAGGTTAGTATCAAAGGTCAGTATACAGTGACATTATTTAAAATTTTAATAAATTAAAAATTCATATCAATTAGTATTGCTCTAAATTAACAATATTCAAAATTAATTGGAAAATACAACATAAACAATTTAAACTAAAATCACCTGAGAATGACACATTAGTAAGCTAACCTCAAATTCCCTTACATACTACATTCAATATATTACAACTTTTGAAACCTCTAGTGCCTTATAATATATTTCTCGTAGGTCGCACACTCACAAACCATTTATAATAATTCCTGAAAATCATAAACATTAAATATTTCAAGATTTCAAAATTTCTGTCAACTTGTAAAATTTTGTAAGCAGAGATTGACAGAAATCGTCTCAAACCTTCAAATAGCCAAGCGATGCGAGGACGACGAGAAATTACAAATTTGAATCGTTCGTCTTCGTACATTTTTGGCTTTACTCGAAGCAGTGACGTCACAGACAGTGGTCATCATTGAATTCTCGTTTTGCGGCTCTAAACTGGTAGGTATGGAGGGGGTAAATTTCATCCACGATCTGGGAGCACTGGGTCGAGATTGGTGGAAGATTTTCCTCGCTCTGGTCGGCCATCAACGTCTTGAACTGACGTTAACATCGCTGAAGTGAAAGAAATGGTAACAGAAAATCGTCATTTAAATTTAAGAGAGATAGCCGCCGAACTTTTGTTTCTCACGAATCAATTCTCACCATTTAAAAGGATTGTTTGGGTATGAAACGCGTTGCTACTGGACTACTTCCGAAAGTCCTGAATTTTCTTCAAAAACTCAATCGCGTAAAGGTCGCTGAAGACATGCCAGAACGAGTCAATTCCAACCCCACATTCATAAAACGCACTGTAACTGGTGACGAGACATGAGTTTGCGAATTTGACATGCAAGCCAGTCAACAAGCCTCGGAATCAATCAATACAACTGAGCCTAAACCGAAAAAACGACGTCAAAGTCGATCAAAAATCAAGATAATTGTTTTCTTCGATTATCGCGGTGTTGTGCACTCGGAAGGTCGACGGTAAATAAATAATATTATTTGAGCGTTATGAAGCGTTTGAGAGAGCAATTAGTAGAAATAGGGCAGATTTGTAGGAAGAAAATTTATGGATTTTGAACTATTGTGACGTCGTAGAATTTCTACGACTCACAACGCCACCTGCGCGGCCAGGCTTATTATAATTTTATATTATTTAATTTATATTTTATTTATTGATAGCTTTAAGTCGACTTTAACCTGACGCTCCACCGCCGGGAAATTTACTTAACGTTAATAAAAACAAAATGTAGATATTGTTTTATCTCTTTTTTTTATTGCATTGTCGGAGAGTCAACAACGGAGACTAACCAGCAAAACGTCGTATTCAACGCAACCGAAGAATTCAAAATTGAACCTATCGCCGCGTTGCGTACAGATACAGCACTATCTACCTTGTTACCGAGAGCCGCGCACGCCCTGAAGGATGCCACTAAGCAAGGAGCCCGAATTGGAACCAGCCCCGCTACTTCCGCATTACTGTGGGTAAGCTGTGGGTCGATCGCCATCGTTCGTACCTCAGTAGCTGGGACCCATTCCCATTGGTCGGAAGTATAAATGACACTGTTTCGAGGTAGCATGGAGTAAGTCACCCAAATTTACGAAGATTTCGTGTCTGTCTCGAGTTAGAAAGAGACAGACGAACATATAAAGAAAAGATAGGCACTCGCGTCTTAAGGGGGTGTTCTCATGGATTGGCCGTATTTCGTAGCGTTTTTCGGAATTTTACTGTGAGAAAACTATAATTGATTTCTTAATGCGGTTTCTTTGTTTTCATAACAATTTTCAAAATGGCGGGCTATAGAAAAAATAATCGTTTTTTTTTCACCTTTTTTTCATCTTTCAAAATTCATTAAACATTTGTTATAAACAATAGCCCGTCAGACGATAGCACATCACATTTAAAAAAAAAGTTTATCAAAATCCTTCTACTAGTTTCTTAGAAATCGTGGGAACCAGTTTGGAAAAAGTAGTTTTGAGAAAAACGGGTTTAAAGTTTTCAATGAAAAAAAGCGACAAATTGAGTTTAACTTTCTTGACGTAATTGCCATAGTAAAACAAATCCTTTTGGTTTGATAAGAACACCCTCTTAATGGAGAGTGACTACCCAACACCCTGACGATGGTGTCATCATACATTTGAGGAAATATAAATACATCGAGTTTTAGTTACCAGCGGGGATGTTGGTACAGCAACCAATCACCAAGTCCGAGATCTTAGGCGTGTTCCGGTTGACGACGGCGGAGTGCTTCTTAACCCTGACCAAGAACCTTGGCAAGTTCCGGGTGGAGCCAGGACCGAATACCCAACCCTGGGAGAATAGTGGTTTTAGTTCATCGCTTCAATAATAGAAGTTATCGTATTTAAAATAGAGAATTACACCGGTAATCGAAAGGTCGTGGGCTTGATACCCAGAGGAGTGGAAGCGTTCCCTTTTTCACAGAAGAAAAAAAAAAATTTCAAATATATATTGAAAGTTCCACCTGGTCTTAAATGACGTTAATTCTAAACCACAGGTTGATAAGGTCGATATGGTAGAGTTCGGTTATCATGGTGAGTGATACACTCTTCTAATTATCGACATAATCGATTGAAATGATTTGGAAAAATTTTTGTATAGTTCATGATATATCCGTGGCCAAATTAGCGTAAATAGATTCTGTGCGAAAATTTTTGTGGAACCTCCGTAGCTCAGATGATAGAGCATTCGACCGGCAATAGAAAGGTCCTGGGCTCGATACCCAGCGGAGTATAACACTCTACCTTAATTTTTTGGATTCAGTTAAATTCTCTTTTGTTTGGATGGTCCAGGAAAGGTCTGGCGCCTACGGTAAGAATATTTGTTTTATAAAGTTTATAAGTAGGAAAAACCCTGCTCCATCTGTCGCTAACCAATCGAACCCGGGTCACAACACCGAAATGTGAGTTGCTTTTGAAGTTAGGAAAATTGCAACGTCACACTATGATAACGAACCATCTCCCAAGGCTATCATTGTGAAATAATTTCTGGCCAAAAACTCAACAACTATTTACTTGATATGGCTCCAGTCGACTTTTTCCTCTTTCCAAAACTCAAATTACCACTTTGAGGCACCCGTTTACAGTCGATAGAAGACATGAAAGAGAATTCGCGGCAAAGACTGAGGTCGATTCCGGAAAATGCGTTTAAAAAACGTTTTGATGCTTGAATTATTCGTTGTCATAAGTTTATTATTTCCGTAGGGGCCTACTTTGAAGGCGATAAAATAAATTTGGATCAATAATAAATACCGGGAATTGGTTAATAATACATAAACGTGTTTTATTGACCATTCGCGGTACTTTTTTGATAGAATGTAATTAACTAGTTGATTAAGGTTAGTTTAGCCTTGGTGGTGGTGATTAGTTGTTGAATCACTATTCTGGCATTACAATAATATTTAAAGATTTTGGCATACTAATGTCCATACGAAATTTCTTTACATTTGTGCAACGAAAATAAAACGAATTTGTTGCGATTTTCTTAATTTCAGATTTGTGCGAAATTCAGAAAAGATTTGTCTCGGTGTAGACCCGCTAAAAACGTAAACATTCAGATATATAGTCGGGAGGGGCTCCCTACCAATCGAGGTGTTGCGCCGTGCTGTACGTGTGACGAAATACGTATGTACACATATGTACACATAAATATGAAATTTTCGAAACTGTTGACGTTGCCATGGTTGGTTTGTCAGTAATATTTTGCTCCATAAAATAAGTTTCACCGTCTGAAGTATTCAAATTTCTGAGAAATATTTAATATGTATAGATTCGCGCAAATTAATTAATGGTGGGGGGTGTAGGGAACCCTTTCACTCCGGATAACAAGAAGAAGTTAGCCGCTAGGCATTACTTCAAGGTGGGACCATATTGAGGCACCACCTGCCTCTCCTCTTTGCTTCTCTTGCTTTTTCTGTCCTGCCTCGCCCGGCTTGGCTCTTGACCGTGGGCGGACGTGGTGGCGGACGAATCCGGAATCTCAAATTACGTCGCAGAAGGCAAAGACCAACCTCCCTCTATCTTTCGCCGCACTGTTCATTTCGACCAGGAGATCTTTCGTCCTGGTCTTGCGAATCCCTTCTATCTTGACCTCTGAATCCTCAGGGCTTACGCGGCTCTTAGGGTTTTTCAGGAACGCCACGTATCTGACCCCCTCCGAAGGCTTTATCAGTACCGCCTCGGATCGACAAATTTTGGCCGCTCTGGATCTCTGCGGAGGTCCTTCTTAACGGGGACCTCTACCCATTCCTCGGACTGTTTTGAGGCTTTCGGCCTCTCTTTCTCCTGTTTCCTGGTTGCTGACTCCCGAGGCCTACCAGCCTCTTCGCACTCCTAGCTTCCTCCTCTGTCCCTTTGTCCTTGGCAACCTGCAGACCAAGGAAAATCTCCATCGATAAAAGTAAGCTTTCATGGCTGGCATTAGAGCGGTGCAGCATATTATTCTCCACCTTCGCTTTGGATATGCTTTTGCTTATAGGGAGAAACATGTTCTTCTTCGAGCGGTAAAAATCTTCCATCTCTTCCAGGATCTGTGCGATCCTCAGGATCTTGCCTCAGACTTCCTACCCTCGGGCTTCTCCAAGACATCTACTTCTCGGACAAACTTTCTTTTAACTTATTATACTCCATTTTTGTTCCCACGATTAGCTAGGAAGTATTCGGTCCGACCCTACAGAGACCCGCAGTCAGGGGTAAGGTCTCAATACTATAAGAGGTGACCTGGTTTCCTAGAGAGAGACCGTGAAAGACACCACTCCCTGGTGCCACGCAGCCCTCGGCACGCTACTTAACACCTTGGCTTGGGAGTTATTCCTTCAGGACTATCCCTCGAACATTTTCCGCGTCTAACTATCTAGTTTTGTATCCAGGGATGGTCCCCAAGGAATAACACCCAAGCCAAGAAGTCAACTACCGTGCCCAGGGCTGCATGGCACCAGGGAGTAGTGTTACACGGTGTCTCTAGAAAAACAGGTCACCTCCTCGAGTATTGAGACCTTACCCCTGCATGCGGAGCTCTGCAGGGGCGGACAGAATACTTCCCTGGCTAATCGTTGGTACAAAAATGATGCATAATGAATTAAAATTAAAATAAAAATTAAATTTGTGCGAAGAGATGTTGGGAGGGGAACTAGATGTCACTAGAGTCTCTCCAACAAAGAGTTCATACAGAGGGAACAAAACGGCGTATGTGCTACTGGAGAAGGCGAGGGCCTTGAAGTTACTCAACGCGACCCGCATCAAGATCGGGTGGGTCTTCTGCTGAGTCCGTCGCAAGATTTATATACTCCAAAATGTTTGAGAAATGATATGTGCCAAACGTAAATCGGTGAATATTGCTATAAACTGAAAAATCCTTTCCTATTTTTCATGTCGGTAGCGTAAACGCAAAATCATATAGTTTGCATTCGTACTTGGTACATATTTAACATCGTATGTAATCGAAAGAGTGAATGATAGTGGCTTTTACGCTATTTTACTCTACCTGCAGGAGTAAATTTCTGTAAATTTGAAAATAAATGTCATGTTGCTTCACTTAATGTTGAAAGATTTACATACTCGAAAGTGTTTGGGAAATGTTGTTTCAAACTTATACCGGTGTGTTTTGATATAAACTGAATAATCGTATTTTTCATGTTGGCTGCTTAAACGCAAATTCGCATTCATACTTGTTACATAATTATCAATTTTTGTCATCGAAAGAGTGAATGGTCGTGGCTGCCACGATATTTTACTCTACCTGCAGGAGTAAATTTCTGTAAATTTGGAAATAAAAGTGATGTTGCTTCACTTAATGTTGAAATATTTATATACTCCAAATTGTTAGGGAAGTGATATATGCCAAACCTCATTCGGTGAATATTGCTATAAACTGGAAAATCGTTTTTTTCATGTTGGTAGCGTAAACGCAAAATCATATAGTTTGCACTCGTACTTAGTACATATTTAACATTTTGTGTTTTGGAAAGAGTGAATTATCGTGTCTGTCACGCTATTTTCCTCTACATGAACGAGGAAATTTCTGTAAATCTGAAAATTAATGCCATGTTGCTTCACTAAATGTTGAAAGATTTACATACTCCAAAATATTTGGGAAATTATATGTGTCAAACCTAAACCGGTGAATATTGGTATAAACGGAATAATCGCATTTTTCATGTTGGTTGCTTAAACGAAAAATCGTATAGTTTGCAGTCGTACTTGGTACATATTTAACAACTTTTGTCTTCAGAAGAGTGAATGATCTTGGCTGTTACGCTATTTTACTCTACCTGAAAAAGTAAATTTCTGTAAATTTGGAAACAAAAGTGATGTTGTTTCACTTGATATTGAAAGATTTACATACTCCAAATTATTAGGGAAGTGATATGTGTCAAACCTATACCGATGTACTTTGATATAAACTGATAAATCGTATTTTTCATGTTGGTACACTGAGAAAAAATCCTGGGCATAGTGATGTGATATATGTAGTTGAAAATGTCCTTAACTTCTTTTTGTGGTTGTATTTAAGCAATGGTTGACCCATCAATGTAGGTACTAAAAATGGTTGCCTCGACTAAGTAATGTAGTTACAGCGACTATGTAATTTTGTCACAGTCATTATATGTAACTGTCAACTATCGGATCTATAACTTAATTCGTGCGGTTTGCCAAGAGATGGCGTAACTTGATTATTATTCCATCGTTCAAATATTCCGAACATGCGTTGGAAAGCTACTGTCATTGTGCGTCTTTTTCAGTATATGTCATTCATTCGAAGCGTAAACAACAATAATTTTTGTTCAGTCAAATATGTCGAACTTAGTGCCTGTAAAATTGTTTTTGTGGGGAGTCCGAAAGTCATCGTATTTTGGTGGAAGATTAAGGTGAATATGCTCTAGCTGAGCGAACGTGCCAATAGTACATTACGCGGAGAGGCGAAAGAGAGCGAATGCAGACGAACGTGAAGTTGGCCGCACGAGGCCGAATTGATCGCGATTGAGCGTTATCGAACGCGAGAATGACCGCCTGAGGCCGATGGCCGAGGGCTGTTAGCGCGTGAGATAACACGAAGTCGCGATCAATTCGACCGAGTACCACGAACTTCACGCGAGTTTACATGAGCACTTTCGCCTCGTGGTGCGTATATTATTTTTCTTGATGAGAATATGAAATTTTGCGGCTTGAGTGAGTTCATGGAGTAAATGCGAAATTTCCCGGGGGGGGGGGGTCCAGGGTGCAGCCCCGGTGGGGGCGTAGGGGGAAAAGCCCCCGCCGGGGGGTTTGGGGACGGAGCCCCCCTACTCAAAAAGAAAACTCTTAAAATAATAAACATTATTTTCCATCAATAAACAATAAAAACTTCAGAGCAAACATTTTTTATCAAATTTATTTAAAAGCATAATGTAATGAAAGTTATTATGATGCCCGCCTCTGCGTTTAATTTGAGTATGATCGAATCGTTAATATTTTCTTCCTCTATGACGATCGATAAATTCAACTGATTTTTAATCTGCTTTATAAGCTGTCAAAGCCTTGAACGTTGTGAAGTTGTATTCTATACGCTTTTCTTTCCATTTTATTTTTTTTTTATTTTGCGAGGTCTCGAGGTCTTTGATCTATAAACCAATCACAGGCGCGTAAGTTACTTTGCCCAAATGTTTTTTTAGTTTCGCAATATTACAGCACAGTTTGCTGCATAATACCATTTTTTCAATGCCCAACAGGCCACGAAAGCCGTCATTTTCCATGTTAGTGTCGAGAAAAAGTGGTTTGAACGATTTAAAAGTGATGATTTTGGCTTGAAAGACGAAGAACGTCCTGGGCAGCCAAAAAAGTTTGAAGATGAAAAACTGGAAACACTACTCGATGAAGATTGTTGCCAAACACAAGAAGAGCTTGCAGAATTTTGGAAGACACTCAGGCAGCCATTTCAAAACTTTTAAAAGCAGATGGATACATTCAAAAGCAAGGAAATTGGGTTCCACATGAACTCAAGCCGAGAGACGTTAAAAGGCGGTTTTGCATGTCCGAAATGCTGCTGGAACGCCACAAAAAGAGGTCATTTTTGCATCGGATTGTTTCTGGTGATGAAAATTCGATCCATTACAACCCCAAGCCCAAAAAACCATATGTGAAACCCGGCCAACCAGCCAAATCAACGGCAAAGCCGAATATCCATGGAGCGAAGGTAATGCTCTGTATTTGGCGGGGTCAGAAGGGTGTGCTGTATTATGAGCTGCTAAAACTGGGTGAAACCATCAATGGAGAACACTACCGAACACAATTAATCCGTTTGAAGAGAGCAATGGCCGAAAAACGCCCAGAATATGCGACAAGACACGAGGCAATAATTTTCCATCATGACAACGCTCGGCGCCATGTTGCCATTCCAGTTAAGAACTATTTGGAAAACAGTGGATGGGAAGTTTTACCCCACCCGCCTTATAGCCCAGACCTTGCCCCTTCTGACTAACATTTCTTCCGGTCGATGCAGAACGCCCTCACTGGAATACGGTTCACATCAGAACAGAGTATCGAAAATTGGATTGATTCATTCTTGGCCGCCAAGCTGGCGCAGTTCTTTTGGGATGGAATCTTCAAATTGCCAGAAAGCCTGCTTCAGATGGGCAATACTTTGAATAATACTATTTTACATGTTTTACATAAATAAACGTTCAAATTTTGAACAAAAACCGCACGAATTAACTTATAGATCCAATATAAAGTTATGTATGATCACATTCCTAAAATCAAATGCATAAAATCACTACGTGGAACATTGTATTTTTCATAGCACCCCTTTTGAAAATCTGTTTGTCGGCATCTGTAGAGCGGATTGAAACTTTAAAAGTTATACACAGCGGATTCAAGAAGTGTGAAGTTTGCTGCACTGGTTATAGCGACTACGTTATTTTAGCCATGACAACTAAATGTTTCAAGTTCTCATAGCTAAGTTTAAGAGTTAAGGACGATTTCAACGATGTTAACTAGTCGCCACGACCAGGTATTGAAAATATGGCTACCATGGCTACAAATTATGTTACTGTGGCCATGGGTCAAGTAGCGACAACAAGTCTTCCTCGTTACAGTCACTTTTTTATTTCCAACTACATTATTCCTAGTCACTATGACCAGATGCTATTTTTCTCTGTCTAGTGTAAACGCAAAATCATATAGTTTACACTCGTACTTGTTACATATTTAACCTCTCGTGTTATCGAAAGAGAGAATGATCGTGTCTGTCACACTATTTTACTCTAACTGAAGGAGAGAATTTCTGTAAATTTGAAAATAAATTTCATGTTGATTCACTAAATGTTGGAAGATTTATATACTACAAGATGTTTTTTAAAATGTTCGAGAGTTATCGGGGATAGTCGAAACCAGAAGTTTAGTACTGAAAGTCTAACGATTCCTTTCAGGTCTCGGAAAGTAATTCAACCATTGTACATCTAACACATTTGCAATTAGATGAAGGTTTATTAATTTAAGATACGTTTTAATTTAGCCAAGTCACACAAGCCCTAAAAAAATTAAAGTGGTTGAATGAGGTCAGTTGAATTTTATGGGGATTGTAATTATTATCTTAATCACATTAAAGAATCCTGATAACTTTAAAAAATAAATTGGTTTTTCTTCCAGATCTTAAAAAGCAGTTTGAATCACCGCCGTATTCTCAATCTGTCGAAGCAGGTCAAGGAGCTGAGCTCCGTTGTTTGCCTCCAATCGGCGTCCCGTCACCTCGGGTATACTGGTTGAGGAATGGTGTGAGCCTCGAAGCAGCATCAGACACTCTTTTAGTGTCAAGTGAAGGCCATCTATTAGTTGGACAAGCAAAACTAAGTCATCAAGCGAATTATACCTGCGTGGCTGAAAATATTGTAGCAAAGAGGCTGAGCGATCCTGCGAGCCTCACAGTCTATGGTGTGTGAACTTTGGAAATTTAATGAGAATCATTCTAAGATAATATATCGTGAGAGTATGTTTAACATGTTTCAGTAAATGGTGGATGGTCGTCGTGGTCAGCCTGGACTGAATGTCATTCCCGTTGCCAGAAGGGTGGCCAAAAAAGAACAAGAACCTGTACCAATCCAGCTCCCATGAATGGTGGTCAACCTTGTTTAGGACCTGCGCAGCAAAGAAACGACTGCAATACCAATTGTCCTGGTAAGTTGGAGAAATTAAGACTCATTCATATTTTTAAATTATTCTGTCGTTTTTTATAATTTGCACAAGAAATTGAACATTAACGATCAGATTTTTACAAGAAACAATATTAATATTCCAGTTTAAACCAAAGTACCTGAATACTCTTTCTACTCTTGCTTAGACCAGGAATGTAGGTTGTAAGATGTTTTCTCAAAATAGGTAATTCAATTTCGTGAGCATCAAATATTTAAGATAACGTCACTTTAGTCTTTTTGTACTTCTCTGACAAACAATGCGCTTTTTTGTTTTTCGGTTCGTTAGGTGCGAACTTCTACTAACTGCTATGCAACATTGGTAACAATTTAGCCTTTTCCTTTTTGTCCTTTGAACTTGCATCGCCTCCGAAGATAGAAACTATTTATTGTATCCAAACTTTCTGTTCGATAATTTCGTTTTTAATTCGCATTCATTATTAATGAATGTGCAACATTCTTAGTCTACTTTTCATTTACTTCTAATAAGCAGGCAGTAGTCATTACAAATGATTTCAGATGTTTATGCATATAGGAAGGTTTTCATCGATTATTTCGTACAGACCGTTGGCATTGCTCTTCAAAAGGTTATTGCTCCTATCAAGAGACATGCTGCTCCTCGACTTTTCATGGGAGATAATGTATCTCGACTTCTCTGTGAAGTTTAACGCACTGTTACTTATAGAGATTTTTTTCTATTCCTCTCACCTTAACGAATGAGAATCGTGTAGATCACAGAATATCTGTCAGAATGCCGTTCTAGAAATATTCTTTGCTAGTGTAAAAATAAGAACAGAAATACAGTCAAAATGTAGAAGATATGAAAAATATATTCAGTCGGTGCCAATATACCGAGGAAAATCTTTTTCCAATTTTTTACACAATCTGAATTTACTGAAAACGCAATACGTTCGTGTTAATTTTCTTGCTCAAATTCAAGCGAATTCCGTATTTATATTCCGTAATTATATTCTGCAATTTTATGACAGAATAGCAAGTTCATTCCAGAGTCATACTGAGAAATCAACTTCGAATGGATTTCTTTTACACATTTACTATTTTGGCATTCAACACTGTCATACCGTAAATATCTGATTTTATCCAAGAATGCATCGTCTTTTATGCCAATATCACATCAAGAAGTCGCTAACGAAGATTCTAGGGGCATCTTGTACAAAATTCGAAAGAAGTTTTTTTTAGTGTAACGATTTTTCAAAGTATTTAAGTCCAAATTCAATCGTATTATAGCAGAATGCCGATACAGATTGAAATAATCTACTTTTAGAATTAATATTTTAATATTTGAAAATTAATATATACGGAAATGTCTGCATATATATTTTTCATCCGCAAATGCTGATTAATCGAAACAATTCTCACCAAATATCCGGGGCCTCAGGTGATCCTTGGATCACCTATATATGCCCGCATTTCTGCCCCATGCAACAAAATGCGAAAATATACTCTTGCATATTTTTTTTGTGCACAAGTCTGACGCTGGAGAAACATACCTAACAATTACGAGGAATTCTAAAATTCCTAACCTTATAATGGCGAAACTCCAGGGATTTAGATCCGGAAGGATGCAATCGAGTAATTTATTTGCACGATGGTGGCATAGAAGTTTATTTTATTCTATATACGGGTGACTCGTCTCGTTAGGAGCATGGCACTAGGTAACCAATAAGCTGAAGAGTCAAGGGATAAACCTGCCTTATTGCCTTGAAACGTCAAAGGGGTGATTTTGAATTGCGATAACTGTACAGCGATATTCAGGCTTGATAAATGAAAAAAAAATGGTTCTAATTAAAGCATGCTGAATTCGTCTATCGAAATGACTCTTTAATGCTATAAAAACTTACGATCCCGCTAGGAGATTTATCTTTTCGTGATGACCGAAGCTTCAAGCCTGATACCAGCTCCGCCTAATCCGCAGACTGCAGTACGTGGCAGATCTATTATCAGGCCTGCAGATTCGCCGGTCTGGGGTGCCTCGCCCATCAGGAGAAGGTCAATAGCTCACTCATAAACCCTTTTAACGTGCGATGTTAACATAACAATCCTCCTTGGCGGCGCCTTTCAAGTTAACTGAATAAAGTAGAGAAAAGAATAAATCGGTCAGACGAGGAAATAAAATAAAGAAAAGTTTTTGAAGCAGCTTTCAGACTTCATTTTACAATTCCAAATATCTGCTAGATATGTGTGGTTTAGGCCCAATACTGTCGTTTTCGGTCGAGATATAACACAACTTTCTTTTCCACGTTACAACTGGCTGTCGACATACGGGGGCTCTAATTTTCGACGTTTTAATACGCTCGCCGTTATTCAATTAATCTCAACTTCTGCTAAAGTTGATTAATTTCATTTTTATAGAAATGTTTTTTATGAGCCTCCGATAAAAATAATGATTTTGTATTTAAAGAATTTGAAAATATTTCTGTGGAAAAAATGACGCTTTCGACTGCGCTTCAGTCGACCGGCAATCGAAAGACCTGGGCTCGAATCCCAGCGCAGTCGAAAGCGTCATTTTTTCCACAGAAAGATTTTCAAATTCTTTAAATATTGAATTTATTTGCATTACTTGCGATATAAGAGTTTGAAATTGTCTACAAGGACACCTGCCGACAACGTGTTCTATCTGATACGCGACTAGTGATCCTCCGATAATGTAGGCAGTGACAAAAATTTCAAACTCAACTAATTAATTTGATAATGATTTTGTAGTGAAAAAAATATTTCATGCTCATTTTCCCATTTTAAACATATTTTTGAGTTTTTTTTTTCAAAATGCCACGCCTTTAATTTTTTTCGAAATTTTTCAAATAAGAAGCTGCACTTTTTCCCTTTAAAATCATCCAAGGTGGAAAGTGTGACGAAAATTGCTATTAGACTTATAAGAGGATTCTTGCGATATTGTGTCCATTTATATTATTATAATATAGTTATTGTACATTTCTAAACATGTTTTTTAATTTTTGCATATATTTTTAAAAAATTTTGATGTTTAAAATTGTTTTTCATTTCTTTATTTAAAAATTATTTAAAGCTGAATATGAGTTTCAAATTCAATTCAAAACAAATAAAGAACACGTGACTCCGGAACTGAAAACTTTTAAAGCTTATTATATTATAATATTTTAATAATATTAATGAACACAATGCACAATAAGACAATAAGTGGATATGAATTTTATCTGATATAAACATGCTTTAGAATACTCGTTACTTACCGAAATGTGTTTTCATCGTCATCATTGTCATCATTAATGACTGGGTTTTCTTCTTCGTATTGGAAAAGAGTACTTAAAATTTCTTGCTAAATATCTTGCGTGTGACATATAATATATGACTGCTGCAACATGAGAGCAGCAGCCAATGGTACGTCTTCCATTCGCACAATCACAGCAATAACGTAAAATTCCAGTGTATCCCACTGCAAACGTTTCGGCCACATATTGGGGCCCTCTTCAGTGCCATAAATTAAAAGATTAATTCAAAATTTTCGTAAAAGATAAAGATGTAGAAGATAGTTAAAATAAGGATAATCATGAAACTCAAAAACTTATCTCATCGCTTGCAATTCAAAATGACGATGAATATTAAAACGATATACGAACTGTATTTAAATTTACACACAAAATTACACAATAAGATTTCTTTGATAAAAAGTAACTTTGAAAAACATTGAATTCGAATAAAATATTTTTAAGCCTATAAAATACTTAACTTATTTTATTACATGACAATTTCAAGAAATTAGTGTACATGAAGAGTTTAAATATTTAATAAATATATACACTATATCTAAATATGCATATGAAACAATACTAAATTTTTGTGTTATAAAGCAAAACTTTTTTAAAAGTTCTTTCAAATAGAATACATTACAGAGATAAAGTATTTGTCGCATTCACTGAGTCCATGAGTTAATGTATTGATAGCATAACATTTTTGTATAATTAACAGATATTTGAGTACAATTTGACGCATTATTTTTAAATAACAGTTTTATCGATAAATATTACGGAAATGCCTGTTAAAATTTAAATTTTGAAGAAAATTTTTTGTTTTATTAATTTAAAAGGCAGGGTTTGACTCTTTTTGCTTCTGAAGAATATGAAAATCGTTATAAGAAATACTGTATTTCGTCAGAAGCAAAAAAGCACCACAAGTAGTTTTATTCATAAAATTTTTTTGTATTTTATATTAAATCATACCAGCATATGCCACAGTAATATAATATTAATTGTAAACTTAAACCTCATATTTATTATAAAAAACAATTTTGTGCCTAATTTTTTAATTGAAATAAAAGATTCACAAAGGTACATAAAATTCAAATCAATATATATATATATATTTTAATTATAAATATTTTTTGACTCAAAAATTACTGAAAAATTATATTTTAAGTGTTTAACCCTTTAACGCCCAGATGTGCAGAATTTTCACGTTGACTACAATGTCGTACCATTTATAGAAAAAATATGAAAATGGATCGGAAACTCCATATCCTACCGTTTTTGGGGTCGCTCTTTCGAATGGCACAGTCAGAATTCTCAAAAAATTACGCTAAACCCTTTATTTTCCCAAAAATACCCAAAAAAACGCTATTTTTGGGGTACGATTTTTTTTTTAATTTAAATTTTCACTATGTTCCCGACACTTAGGCAGCTTCTAACTTATCAGAAACGTGTTCTCGAGACTTGTACTTTTAAAATATGCATAGAAATATTTTGTTTTTCTTTGTTCTCTAATTCAAAATGGCGTCTGGACGTTTGGAACTTTTTAAAATTGAGAATATTGATCCTATTTCGGATTTTCCAGATTACTTTGTAGTGTGATCATACAAATAAGTTATTACGAGTTTTTTTTCTCCGATTGTGATTGGCGGAAGCAATATTAGCCCATAAAATTAAAATTCAAGATTTCGGCTGCCATGAAGCTAGTAGAAATACGTATATTTCGAGTTTTATTACAAACCAGGAAACTTCTTCAAAGTACTCAGACATTTTTCTTATTTTACGACATTTTTGCACCATGTTTGACCTTTGGGTAGGACTTAAGAAAACAATTGTAGACATACTTTCATTACTTAGTAAAATACTATGAAGACTTGCTTTTTAAATTAAAGCGAAAACTTTTAAAACCTTTAACAATCGGTTGCATAGATTCGGCTCTAATCTTGGACGCAATTAGAGAAATAGGTTTTTTTGCTTTTTTTAGACCTAGTTTTTGCCTTAAACATAAAAGAAAGAAAACAAATTTGAAATATTAAAATAAAAAAGCTGGTTCATTCTTAGAGAATCCCAAATATTCTGAAATAAAACTCCTTTCCACACCACCACGGAGGTAGAGTTTACTAGTAATAGTTCAATAAATTTTATGTACATTTTCAAGGCACATCGTTTTTCCTTTTGCAAAAATTTTTAAAACTTCTAATTTTTCAAGTAATTGGGAGAAGTACATTTAAAAAAAAAACTGTTTTCTCTACTTCCACTCGCGCTAGCTTAACAAATTTTCAGAATTTTACGATTTTATTAATATTGTATTAAGTGTCTACATTTTCTGAAACTATCTACAGGAGAAAAATTTTAATACTTTAGTAAAGAAAGTTTTCTGAAAAGTTGCAGCTCAATCAGATTAATAGCCAAAAAGTTACCGATGTTTTAAATCGCAAACGAACGGTATAGAGGTCAAATTGGAGACGAAAACAAATAATAATAGCAACCTTTTTTTGTTTTCTTCTAAGATATACTTGATTCTCGCTTTATGCGTTATTTGAGAAGGCAAGAGTGTGGATTCTTCATATTTTTATCGTAATTCCTTATTGAAAACGGCAAAAGTAAGAATATTATATTATTATTTGGTGATAAGTGAGTGCTCTTACGTACGTTATTGTTTGATGCTTGTGGGTAAGTTTATTTTCTAAAACTTAATTTGTGTGCAGATTACAAATTATTCACATTCGTTCAATTTTATCGACTTTTCATCTTATTAATTCTTTTCCAATAATTCTGTTTTCCTTCGTCGTATAATTTATTGTTCACAATGAGTAATCCGGTTGACCCAAATTCGAGTGTTTTGAAGGACAGCCAGGTTCAAACGAAGGTTGACCACCGTTTGAACTCTGGTTCAAACGAATGTCAACCCGCTGGAAAAGTCATGAAAAATGCAAAAAACTTTCAGTTGGGATGGTTTGAGGAATTTCCGTCGTGAAGAGAGTGGGTGGTTACATTAGCAGATGAAACAAGATTTCATTGAAAAATTTGCAATAAAACGTTGCTATGTGGCAAATCGGAAATTGAAAAGCATGAAGCATCTTTATCACACAGAAAGAAGCAAGAGTTTTCAAATAAATTAGAATGTTATGGAGTAGTAAGTGAAAATTCTTCTAATGTAACTGCCAATTCTTACAGTGTTGAACCTTGTGTAGCAAGTTCTTCTGCTTCAGAATTCACAAATTCCACGATTTCGGAAAGTGTTACTTTCAAACAGAAAGTACAAGAAGCAGAGATTAGGATTAGTACATTTTTCGTAGAGCATAATTTACCATTCACGATTTCATCAGAATTGATAGGACTTTTCCAAGATATGGAATCTTCGGTTTTAAAATACGTTAGATTGAGCCACACTAAAATGGTCCTAGTTGCAAATAACGTCGCATGTGCTGCTGAAACTGATCGCATGGCAAATATTTTGCGTAAGCAATCATTTTCAGTGTACGAAGACGAAACGACTGACAGGACTCTAGAAAAGTGGCTGTCATTAATGGTTCGATATGTGGAGCCAACGACATTTTCTGTCAGGGTGGAATTGCTCCAGCTTATTAATGTAAATGCTTCGGATTGTTCTGCCTCTAAAATTTTTGATGCGTTCGAAAAAGCATTGTCCGGGCAGAAAATCCCTTTATCTAATATCTGTGCTTTAGCTTGTGATAATGCACAGGTGATGGTCGGCAATAGGTCCTCATTTAAAACAAAATTAAAGGAAAAAAGTCCCCGTTTAATTGTTTTTCCGTGTGTCTCGCATTCGACAGCAATTGTAGCAAAATATGCTTGTGCCACAATCCCAGATGTAGAGGATTTAATCAAAGATTTGCCAGCTTTTCTTAATGCTAGCTCCAAGTGAACGGCTATTTTTCGATCGATTGTTTTGGAATTAGGAAATGACTATCAAAAAAATTCCTAGTCATTCTAAAACTCGCTGGCTTGTCCGCTATCGATGCATAGATATTATAATAAAGAATTGGGAAGTTATTCTTCAGTATCTTATGGTCCTCGTATCTGAGAAGGTAGAGAAGGCCAAAGACTTGTTAGGAAAAATGCAGAATCCTTGGACACTCGCATATTTCCTATTCTTGAAATTTACTTTGAATAGGTTCAACGTATACAATGCGAAATTTCAAAGTCGCGAAACAATGGTTCAGGAACTCCAGCCAAACTCGGCTAAATTCTTCGTATGGATTCTTAGCAGTTATTTGAAAGAGGGTCTTCTTCAACCGAATTTATTCTTTCAAATCATTAGAAATGTTAACTTTGCAGATCCTAGTAATCAAAAGCCGCTTCAAGACATTGACGTTGGTAAGGAAACGCGAGAATATTTCCAGCAGCAACTTACAAACAAGAAGTTGCAAATAGTAGAAGTTGATCTATTTCTTCGTAATTGCTTGAAATTTTATGTCACAGCAAGCGAAGAAATTCGCAATCGACTTCCTTTTGATGACATCTTTTTGTCTTGCGTTGCTGTTTTCCGGCCTCAAGTAGACGAAATGTGGTCTAGTATCGGTGTATCTTCGACGAGTACAGGAGAAAAACTTTTTCCAAATTTGACCTCAGTATTGAATCATGTTCGGAGTCTTCCTCATTCAAATGCTGAGGCGGAGCGAGGTTTCTCCATGCTCACGGACGCGAAAACTCCCAAAAGAAATCGCTTAGGAAACAGGACGGTCAACTCAAATTGTGTTACTCAATCAGCCCTAAAGGCGAGAGCTGAAACAGCCAGAACAACGAGCATCACTTCGAAGCATTTGCAATTAATGACCGAAAATCTATATGAGATGGCAGAAAGTGATAGGGAAAGTGGTTTGTCGCTCTTCGCTCACGAAGGAGAGGATTAATTCTAATGGCCAAGGCATGGCGTTAATCAATTTCAAACCCCTTTCTTACTCACAAAATAATGACATTTTATTTCTTATATCAGAGATACGTTCTTTATTCCTTTCTTCGCGTGCCTCGGGTATGGAAATTGTTTAGTTTTAATTATTATTTTATGAGTAAGAAAACATACTGAAATTGAGTAATATCACGCTTTGGGCATAAGTGAGAGGCAAGGGGACTCACAATCATCAAGCACCCTAAATCATCCCGAATTAATCAAACTTCTTCATTATTTGATTTAAAACAAAACACTTTTGTTCGACGTATACTGGCATTTGATAGAGGCAAGCCTGAAGTACGGGCTACATTTGTAGCGTTTTTTACCACTTTGCTTCATTTTTTTCCTTTTTTCTTTTTGCTTGAAAGCAAAAACCCTTTTCGTTTCGTAGGACGTGGACTAGGCCTACAGGGGATACCACGTAAAAAAAACGAGCCTTAAACTCTACCTCCGTGGTGGTGTGGAAAGGAGTTTTATTTCAGAATATTTGGGATTCTCTAAGAATGAACCAGCTTTTTTATTTTAATATTTCAAATGTGTTTTCTTTCTTTTATGTTTAAGGCAAAAACTAGGTCTAAAAAAAGCAAAAAAACCTATTTCTCTAATTGCGTCCAAGATTAGAGCCGAATCTATGCAACCGATTGTTAAAGGTTTTAAAAGTATTCGCTTTAATTTAAAAAGCAAGTCTTCATAGTATTTTACTAAGTAATGAAAGTATGTCTACAATTGTTTTCTTGAGTCCTACCCAAAGGTCAAACATGGTGCAAAAATGTCGTAAAATAAGAAAAATGTCTGAGTACTTTGAAGAAGTTTTTCTAAATCGATATGTATCATATTCCAATAATATTTAGGAATATTTATTAAAATATTCATCTTCTAAATTTGTTTGATTAATGTACAGAGTACACTTTATATTTGAAATTTGTATACACTCTAAATCTGAATCAGGCAAATTTTCACTGATTGAATCAGTGATTTGCCTTTTCACTGAATCATCAGTGGAAACAATATTTTTCACTGTTAAATCAGTTACTTTTCACTGAAGTAATCAGTGAAATTTGACTGATTCACAGTAACCTGTTTTTAGTTATTTAAATCAGTCAAATTTCACTGATAATCAGTAGATTTTGATTGATTCATATTTGAAATTTGTGCAGTTTTTAAAAAAATCCGAAACTTTTTGAATTTAGTAGTTTATTTATAAAATTTGAGAATGTTGTAGTTGATATTTCTATATAGAACTTTAAGCATTTATGGATATAAAATTTCATTTAAAGTTTCTTCTATCGGTATTCAAAACTTTCAACAATTTTGCAAGATCAGTCAAATGCAAAATTTGACAGAGTATTTAATCAAAATATTTACATTTATTTTTTAAATATTTTGAAAATAATTCGACTAAAATAATGATTAATAAGATTTTGTAACATTGTGGGAGTATTGGAACGCTGCAAGATTAAATTTTGAGTACAATTTTCAATTAATGAATGTTTAAAGAATTGAGTGAAAGCATCAATTAAAAAATATTTTTACTTTATAAATTTGATTAAGTGCAGTAATAAGAAAATTTTGACTTTCTATAAAGCATTTCATTTATCTGATTAAAAGTCTGTGCATACGTCACTAAAACGTAAGATTAAAAAACTTTAAACTGCTTTTACCATCAATCTATGAATGTGGATTTTAAACCGTAATTTAATGTGTCTTATTTTTTTTTGATAAAATATTTTTAACATAATTTTTTGCTTAAAGTAGCCGATTTACTCGATTAAAAATTGGTAAACTTGTATATTTCAAAATTCTGTAATAAAAGTATTTTCATATTATGTTTTTGTATCCTATGCGTAGAA
Organism: Diplolepis rosae; assembly: GCA_030998225.1. Taxonomy (NCBI): domain Eukaryota; kingdom Metazoa; phylum Arthropoda; class Insecta; order Hymenoptera; family Diplolepididae; genus Diplolepis; species Diplolepis rosae. The sequence goes on along the minus strand of JAPYXD010000729.1, from coordinate 487,443 downwards.
TTTTAATTTTAAAATTGAGATTTCTCACAAAGAAGAAAGATTGTCTTCTTAAAGAATTATCAAGATTGAAGAGATGTTAAAATATTCGAAAAATAATGCAATTGTAAAATTGCAATTTATATCAATTTTTGACAAATTTTTAGCTTTCTCAATCAAAACATTATCCGGAAATTTTTAGTTCCTATAAAAAGATGGAATATTTATCGATTTCTTGAATGTTCATACATTAAAAAAATATCGAATTAGAGATTTATATGCAAAGTATTTTCCATTAAGAAGACATAAACATGACATAATTAGTTTTATATCTACATTTTCAGCTTACTTTTTTGTGGCTTAAGCACACATTTTGAATTCGAAATACAAAAATGCTCTACAGAGTTGAAGTATTTCCTGAATCAATTATTATTGATCCTGAATTCTATTGGAAAATTTGTTGTTTACTGTTCAAATCTTACTACGATTTCAGACGGACAGACAAATTAAGAACTACAAAATATTTCATCCAAAAGATTGCACTCCTCCATAAAATCTTGTCAAATTGTAACAAGATTTGAACACTTCGAACGAACATTTTTATGTAAAATTTAAAGTTGATTGATATTTATATGTTAATATGGAAATACCAATAAACACATATTTTAGCTTTTTAATTTATCTACTGCTATTAGACAATTTTCCATTTCCGTAGAGATTTTAAGTTTTGGAATGAAAAGTTTGTGCTTAGGCTACAAAAATGTGAGATGAAAATATTTCTAACATATAACTGAAAATATAAATTATGAACTTGAATTTTATGTTCATTTTATCTTGATAGAAAATATTGTTCTAATTGAAAAATTGTTAAATGTACAAAATTAGTAAGAAGTATATAAATTTGAATGGAAAATTATATATTGATTCAAATTTTATACATTTATTGTCACTAAATTTCACTGAAAGTTTATTTTTGAAGTGTTGAAATCCTCATGAAATTTTCCAAGATCATACTGATGTTTATTTCATGCAGACTTTCTTCAATAAATTGAAGAAAAGTGTTATTTCTTGAACTATATACTTCGTAAATTCAAATTCGTCGTCTGCTTCGCGCCTCTTTTGCACGTACTCAAGAAAAATACAATTCTTAATTTCGACTCGATAAACGAAAGCGTGAAATCTAAAAATAACTTGAAAACTCAAGCATTGTAACGAAGTCCGTCTTCGTGCACCTTCGGCTTTACACGAAGCTGGTGACCGCAGCGTGTAGCAGAGCCGACACACTGACACGCCACGTTTGCATGTTCACGTTCTGGAGACACTGGCACCCAGCGTCAGGTTCCCCTGACTGGGTGCTACTCAGACTGCATTAGGGCAAGCCAGGGCAGGTCGACCTCTAATGTATTGGGTGTCCCCGTAGGATAGTTCATGTGCGGTGGTGTACGCGGCGCTAGTTGTTGGAAGCGGGCGGAGTGCGGCAAAGGGAACGGCTTCGTATGAGTTCCGCCATTGTTGTATACATGTATCAACAATTCGTACGCGATCGCGCTTTATAATCATTTAAAATGAATTCGAAGTACGAAATTCAGTGTGCTGTGAGTGGGTGTACCTCCAAAAGGGGTCGGAAGAACAATGTGTCAATTCATCGGTTTCCGAAGAAAGAAAATGCCGGACAACGATGGATAGAAGCATGCTCAAATCCCTACTTGTCGAGGTTAGGATACCTCGAAGTACTAGAAAAACAATTTTTTATTTGTCATCGACATTTTTCCGTCGTTAAATTTACCGTCGTGTAGTGATGTGTCGAGTGGAAGTGATGTGAACATTAAACCGGCGAGTGTTTCTTCCACATCAGACTTCGAAATTTTTATTCCCGAAGTAGAAAAACCTGCAGAAGGCACACGAGACTTTGAAGAAAGTAGCGTGCAGTTTGCACACGTAAGTAACAATATTTTTAATTTCATACGATATTGTATATAATTTCAAACTTTTCGACTCTGATCAGAGTCCTCATTAGTGATCTTTATTTCTAAAATTTTAAGTGCAATAAATAAAATATTACATATATGAAGCCTATTTCGAAGTAAACTTCGAAAATGTGAAAAAATGTTAAAATCGTAAGAAAATTTACATAAAATAGTACAAGAAACTTCGATGAAGTATGTAAAACTTTCTTAGGAATGACAATAAAATTCTAGCACGTAATTTTGAGATACCAAACTAAAAAAGTAGTATATACACTACCGGTCAAAATTATTTATTCACCTGCTGTGTTAGCTATTCTTAAAGTGTCTTAATTTTTATAATTATTTCAATTTTGCATCTAGTGAGCCCAAGTTGAAGGCAAAATGATAATTTTATAAGAATATATTGCAAAAAACGTCAAATTTCGATCTTTTTGAATAAATATTAATAACACTGAAATTAATTAAGACCTTTAAACGTTTCTGGTCTCATTTTGAAGGTTACTCTTCATAGTATTTTGTTAACTTATCAAGATATTTTTAGAATTTTTCTTTTGGATTCTACCCTGGGGTCAAACATGGTACAAACATGTCGAAAATTTTCAAATGAAGACAGTAATCTATAAATTTTATTAAAATATGATACACATTGGTTTTTAAAAATTTCTTGTAAGTAGCTACACATTTTTAAAAGTTTATGACCTTCTTGTATCATTTTTGACGCCGGGTAGAATCCAGGAAAAAAAATCTGAAAATATCTTGATTAGTTAGCAAAATACTATGATAACCTACTATTTAAATGAGACAAAAAACTTTTAAAAATCTTAATTAATTTCAGAGTTGTTAATATTTTCCAGAATGATTGAAATTTCAAGTTTTCTGAAATATTTTTTTATAAAATTAACATTTTGTTATTTTTTCTGATTTTTATAAATCATTTCAGTAGATTATTTAGATCATTAGAAAAGTGTATCACTGTACGTGACAACGGAACTCTACTATATCGACCTTATCAACCTCTGATTTAGAATTAATCCAACGTTATTTAAAACTAGATGGTATTTTCCAATATAAATTGAAGAAATTTTTCTGTGAAAAAAAAAATTTCTTCAATTTTGTTATTTAGTTTATTTGATTATTTTTTATTTTGTTTTATTTGTTATTTGCAAAATTTTATTGACTTTTATTTTATGATAGGGAAAAAAATTTCAACTTGTTATTATAAAAATTAAGACACTTTAAGAATAGCTGAAACAACACGTGAACAAATAATTTCGACCGGCAGTGTACTTCTGTCTAAATGTTACTGAAGATATAGATGCAAGTACATATATAGTATAAAATTACAAAGGATTATTTATGAAAAAATAGCTGAGAATTGCCAATACAAATTCCACAATGTTAGAAATTCCCACCACAATTTCGCGAAACATATGACTGGAGTTTTATTTTATAAAATACCTACGAAATAAATTTCAAATATTCATATAAATTAAATGCTTTTAATCTATATTCCAGAAAAAAGAATCAGAAGATATCCCAGAAGCAAGAAGCAGGAAGCAGCAAGGATGTATTTGGAGAAGACTTTCACACAACACCGAAGAGAGCTATCTCGACCCCACAAAGTGTTCGATTATCTTGTAGTACAACAAAAATCAACGCAAAATGTGCTAAGCAACTATATTTTCTGAAAATAAAAATACAAATTACAGATATTTTTGATTTTTATTTATGACGAGAAAACCATGATTTAAGGCAAAATTGTGTAAATGTAATTAAAGAGTGAGTTGATATCGACATAACTTCTCAATCTTGAATTAAATTTTCACAATTTTGCGCTAAATCTTCAATTTCCTTTTAATTTTATTTGAATATATTCTTTGTAACACATTTAAAGAACCTACGTATGCATGTATATGCACTAACACGTGCACACATTATGGTAGTTCATGCGCAGTGCTGTACGCGGCGCTAGTTGCTAACGGTCCACCACCTTTCCATTAGGTTTGCACGGCCTGGGGCAAGCACAGACGAACACTGCCATCATACTCAGACGACGCTACCACCGTATCCCACCGTACCAATCCGTTCCTAATCGCTTTCAATTCTACCAGCCCGCATGTACAAAACTGGCGAGCCAACTGGTCGCCTGACCAATAGCTGAAGTAATTGACCATCGAGCGAGGGGGTGGTGCGTGAAGTCAGGCACGCCTTATTCACGCCTCACCCGGTTCTCACCGGGGCAACGTAAACCTAACCTTCTCACCGGACGAATATACCGACCGACCGACACACCAGTACCCTCGGCTCTCTGGATCCTGCCATGGCCGAGGCCCCGCCCAGGACTGGGTCCCGTCAAATACCGGTGACCGGGGCCGACCTGGGGAATTACCGACCGACCGACCAACATCTCAGAAAAAATTCGTGATAATATCATAAAAGTTAATAAAATTCTGCATCTAATGAGATCAAATTAAAAGCAAAATGTTAATTTTGCAGAAAATTTTACTATAAAAATTGTCAAATTTTGATCTCTATGAAGAATGTTAATAACCCCGTAAAAAATTAACAATTTTAAAAGTTTTTGTTCTTACTTCAAAAATATGTCATCCTAGTATTTTGTTACCTAATCAAAATATTCTTAGATTTTTTTGCGTATTCTATCTTAGGGTATCTTTTTATGGAATTAACGTTTTGCTTCCAACTTGAGCTCATCAGATGCAGAATTTTATTAACTTTCGTGATATTATCAGGAATTTTTTTTGAGTTTTTATTATCAAAATCAAATTACTTTCAATATAGATGAAACAACAGATGAGGAAAAAAATGTAATTTGTTTTTATAAAAATTGAATCACTTAAGAAAAAGCTGAAACAACAGATGGCGAACATTTAATCACCGATGTTTAATTGTATAATAAATTCCATGCCTGTGCAAATGAAGGGTTTAAATATAAAATAAAATAAATTGTATCTAAATTTGGATAAAAAATTACACCATGAAATTACCCTGACATGAAGAAAAATATTTCATTGGAATTTAATACTTTGGAAGAGCATTTAGAATACTTAAAATCCTTCACATGACAATTTCAATATACAAGTATACATAAGAGGTTTGATTATTTTAAAATATATATTATATATATAAATATATATATATATATATAAATATATATATTAAATATGAAATTACACTTTGAAAAAAAAATTCTAAAATACCTAACACTTTTTAAAAACTTTTTTTCAATACATAATTGTGATAAGGTTTGATTATTGAAAAAATAAAAAACTATATTTAATTTTGTATTGAAAATTACACCTTTAATTTCTCTGGTATAAAATAAAATTTATGAAAAATTCCTTTGGAATAAAATACCTCTAAAAAGAACTTTTATTATACTTGACATCTTTTACATGAAAATTTCAACAAATAAATGTAAATAAAATGGTTGATTATTTGAAAATGAAATAAATTATATCTTATTTTACAAACAAATTTACAAATTGAGGAATCTTTGGTATGAAGTAAAATTGACAAATATAATAATAAAATACATGTTTTCATTTTTTTAAATCAAACCTTTAATTCACGCTTATATAATGAAATCGTCATATAAAAGTTCGTAAGTATTCAAAAAAGATTTTTGTTAGTATTTTATTATTACAATAATCGTCAATTTTACTTTATAACAAAGAAATCTCAATGTGTAATTTTGTGTATTAAAAAAAGAATTTCCAAAGTATTTCATTCAAACTGTTTCTAAAAAAATTGAATTCCATGATTCATTTTATCTTAATATGAAATATTCTCCACGTAATTTTTTAATTTCAAATAATTTATTTCCAATATGTTTTGTTTTGAGACTTTAAACACTTATTAAATCATAAATTTTACTAAAAAATTATTTTTCAAGTGTCTAGATCATCCTAAAATTCAAAAAAATCTTTCCGATATTCACTTTATGTAAATGTATATCAAAATATCTCAAAAATAAAGCTAATATCTTTAACTATTTATTTTGTCATTTTAAATTTGGCCTCTGCTTCGTGCCTCTTTTACACGAAGTCGAGAGAAACATAATTCTCGATCTTGGCTTAACAGCCGACAGCAGTGTTCGCAGAACGTGGACGTAAACAGTCCCCACCATGTACCCTACCAGCTCATGGCTTCTTCTTCGCTTCACTGCCATAGGTTGGTTGAATAAGGAAGACACAATGAGCTCGAAGCATCTATGGTGGGGGCCGTTTACGACCACGTTCTGCGAACACTGGCCGACAGCGTGAAATCGAAGCGAGAAAGTGGGGACACCGACACGCTGCGTTTGGTTGTGTGAGGATCCACACGGTTCTGTGGTGGGGGCCGTTTACGCCCACGTTCTTTGAACACTGAATGGAACAAAAACGAATGTTCGAACACAGACAACAGTATTTTTATGTGGAAATCGTTCTGCAGAAAGGCATTTTCAATCAACGAATGTGAATATTTTTTGTGTGTAGTTCCTTATATACTTGCATCAAACGTTGGATCCATTTATATATCATCAATTAATGACTTATTGTCAGAGGAACTCGAAGACGCCCTCTCCGAAATAGTGTTCTCGCGATACATGCTTCTTCTTTAATTTGACTCAACTTCATCGATACTTGTTTTTTCCTTAGTGAAGCCTGAATACGCCTTTTAGATTTCATGTACAATTTATCGCTAATTGTCACAGTTTTATTTAGAATGCTTGTCAATATTTTTACCTCAGCATCAGTTTTAATCACTGTTTTAGTTCCCGCAGTTTTTCGGAGAAAACAATTGCATCTAATGCACCTTGAATTGGCCAAAAATTTTACTTTAGCAGACATTGCAATTAGTTTGTATTAAACTTTAAAATACAAGGGGAAACACAAATTAAATACAATAATAAGAAGGCAGGAAGTATAAAATACAAAGGGAATAAAAGCACATAACACTTTCAACTACATAAAGATCAGCAGACTAACAACTTCTTGGGGAAAAAATGCGGTTGATTTACGTGAATTGAAATAGTGACCTCTAACGACCTTCAAGACAACGGCTTGAACACATGTACTGAGATGTGCCGTAATATTTGCCTTATTAGGAAAGTTAAGAATTCCTCTACACATGTTAGTCGCAAAATATTTAGCGAAAATCATCAGACCTACTAAAGTACTTCTTTTCCAATACGATGAAGTAAATCCAGTCATTAATGATGACAATGATGACAACCAGTTGTACTAGAGCTGTCTCCTTTGGGAGATTAAATAAGGTTGACTAAAACTACAGTTCAGTAGAGTTTCAAAAAGACTGAAGACAACAAATTTTAGGTTGATGCACTTCGCAAATTTTACCTCATACATAGTTTGAAGTCTGTATGACAGATTTAAATTTCGCGTATCATTAAAAAGTAATTATTTTAATTTCAGGTATTTGACCAAAGCAACGACGATCTTTTCCAAACTTTGTCTCCGTTTTCATAATAGAATTATTATCTCAATTCTAAATAACCCATTTATAATTTTCACATTCTCATCATATATGAGAAGGTATTATGTTTCTTTACTTAAAGTTCATCCTTCTGCAATTTATTTCATATAACATTCACTATTAAATCACTATTATTCCGAACTCAACTTGAGATTCATTCGAATTTTCGTAGACCGATTCTAATTTAGATTGAAGCAATCATTAGGTTTAGGTTTAGTTTAGATTGAAACAACCATTAGAATCGTGCACTAAAAATTTTTGTTTGGACAGAAAAAGAATTTGTAGGTTGTATATCAACAATCTGTTTGCTAATACAGCAAATTTTTGTTCTCCGTGAAATAATATCGTAACTAAGAAAGGCAGGTTGCTTTACCATACTAATTTTTTTTTCCTCAGTGGCTTCTCTTTAGAAACTGATGTCCTGTACCGAGTAGACATTTTAAACCGCTTGAGAAATGCTGATTTTTACGAGCGGAGGAAAAAGTTTATTTTAAAATATAAAAATATCAATCTTCGGTAAGTTCATTTGTTGTTCTTCTTCAGTGGTCTTCTTCACTGGTCAATAATAATTAATATTAGAAAAATTTTATTTCATTGTAGCATGGGGTCAAATTATATTATTGAGAATAATTATTCAATATAATCACTTCTTGAAAATTACAAATTGGATGATATTTTATGAAAACGTGTTAAAATTTTATGTGGGGCCGTATATGGGCGTTCTAAAGCTTTCTTGGCGTGATCGCAAAGAAAGACCTTGTAGAATTATGTAAGACGAAAATTACGGGTTGACCCGTAGTCTCAGCTATTGTTAAATTGACTCAATTTTTATAATAATAAGTTAAAAGTTTTCCGCGATAATAGTATGAAAGTTCATAAAATGTTGTGATTAGTTGACAAAATACTGTACAGAGAAACTTTTAAAAATAAGACCAACAACTTTCAGAAATTTTAATTATTTTCAGAATTGTTAAAATTTTCCAAAAAGATTAAAGTTTGAGATTTTTACAAATATCTTCTTACAAAATTAATATATTGAATATATTTAAATATCTTTCAAATTTTCCTGACACAGCTGATATTGGATGCCAGTCGAAAATTGCAAAATAAATGCAATGGCCTTGCTGTATGTAAAATTCTTTCAATTCGTTGTGAAAACATGTATATTAGCGTTTTATGGTCGGCAATAATCGTAACAGCTTTCCCCTCGAGGAAGTAGCGAAAATGGCGAACAGCCTCGTAAATGGCGGTAAGCTCGCGATCATAAGCGGTATAGTTACGGTGCGCAAGTAAAAATTTGCGTGAAAAAAATTCTAAAGGCTTCCTAGAGTCGTGTAACCACTTCTTAAGCGATGCACCCATGCTGCAGTTAGAGGAATCTGTAACTAGACGAGTTTTAGCATCGTGAACTGAATGTGACAACAGAGTCACGTTAGCTAAGTTCTGCTTGACGTGTTCCGACGCGGAGTCTGATTTAAGGGGGTTGTCTACTTTTTAGGCCTCATTTTTACCCTTACTTTTACCAATGGATTAAAAGAAAACTACTCAAGATTTTTCAATGCAGTTTTTTTCCAGTGGTAGGTTTATTCTTCAACATTTTACATTGTTTTTCATAATGCATTATGTCCATCCCCGTAGCTAAAACACGCGGTTGCCCGGGCTTCCATCGAAAGTGTATAGAAAATGAAAAGTGAGCAACCAAACAAATTTTTATTTGTTATTACTTCTATCAAAAGTTGACACGAACGTTAGGAATTTTTTTTTTCAAAATGGCGGACCTACAAAGTAAAGGTGACATTTTTTTCATGGATTTAGATTCACAATTATTTATTTAAATACTTAACTAAATAAAATTTTGCAAAAAGCTCGTGTCAACTTTCTCGGTGAAAAAAAGAGATAGGGCATTTTTTTAAAAATGGTTGGAAAGCTTATGTAATTCCATGTCTAGAGATGCTCAAGAAATATTTTTTTGACCTTCTGAAAATAATACAGCACGTGAGGAGCTAAATAAAAAAATTCAAGATTTTCTCAAATTCTCTACCTCAACTTCAACTTTTTGCATGGCCTAGGGAAAATTTTTCCAAAATCTGAAAATTATACGACATAGATTCTAAAATCTTATCTTTAATTTAAGCCAAGAAAACTTCAAAAATATTCATGAGTACCCGAGATAGGATTAAAAATGTTCAATCGTATCTGAGTTGAATTTTAATCGACGACCACGGTTCTCGGCCGGTTTGTTGCTCGCCTCCTTCGTTGAGGCAGGACCGAATAGGCCACGCACAAAGGTGGCGCTTAAGTGGAGCTGCCTTATATGTTCTATGATCCAAAAAGGTGTTTCCTTTATTTCCTTTCCTTTCATTCTTAGTTGATATTTACAATGACTATTAAAATTTTTATTGATTTTCTAGTTTATAAGAATTTTAAGAAATAAAAAATATTTACATATCATTGTTCTATTCGTTAATATGGGGATAATATTGGATTTGAATAATTTTTAATAATCACAAATAACAATAAATATTTTTTCAAATTTAGAATAATTAGAAATGAAAATTACTGATGAACAGAATCCAAAATACATATAAGAGGGCTCCACTTAAGCGCCACCTTTGTGCATGGCCATTTCGGTCCTGCCTCAACGAAGGAGGCGAGCAACAAACCGGCCCAGAACCGTGATCGTCGATTACAATTTAACTCAGATACGATTGAACATTTTTAATCGTATCTCGGGTACCCATAAATATTTTTGAAGTTTTCTTAGCTTAAATTAAAGATAAGATTTTAGACGCTATGTCGTATAATTTTCAGATTTTGGAAAATTTTTTCCTAGGTCATGCAAAAAGTTGAAGTTGAGGTAGAGAATTTCGGAAAATCTTGAATTTTTTTTTTAACTCCCCACGTGCTGTATTATTTTCAGAAGGTCCTACTTTACAACTAAGCTTTCCAACTGTTTTTTTTAAAATTCCCTATCTCTTTTTTTCACCGAGATATCGTGATTCAAAGTCAGCAGTGATTTTTAATAGCGCTCACAAGCACCGTGCGCACAATTTCCGACGGTAGTGTATATATTATAATATATATATATATATTCTCTTCAAGAGTATAATTATTATGTTTGTTTCGGGTCTGGAAAATTAATTCCAATAACCCGGGAAATCTGTTCTTGAAGTATTCTCAAGCAAAATAGAAAATAAAAACATCATACGAAATATAAAAATGGGAAAGAACAAGGCAAATTTCGGACAAAGTCGTACTGTTCCCATAATAGGGAGCACGCCACTTTTTCCATGATTCTAAGGATCTGGATTGGAAGGTAACGAAATGTACAAATGCTAGTCCAGCACTCAAACATTTGTAATAGAGTAAATATTTTTAAATATATAGAGAGATAGAGGAGAAAGGTTTAGAGAAGTACACAGCCATTAATAATATTTTTTGTTGTTAAAATTCCGTGAATAGAAATCCTGGAAAATCGAATTATCCTGTTGAACTTCGTATAAAAAATCCGTTAAAACTCCGTTTCAAATCCGTTGAAAATCCGTTGAAAACTCCGTAAAAATGGTTAAAACTTGTATAATTTTGTAATTTTTTAGATTTAAAATTTGTAGCCGATTTTTTTAGAAAAATTTTTTAAGGCAAGAACCGATTTGCAAGGGAAGAGAGAACTCGTCGAAAATTTTTGTGTAAGAAAAGAACTCGAAAAAATTCGATATAAGAAAGAACTGCCTTAAAAATGAAAATACATAGCTTCCATGTATTTTCCTCTTTTCTCTTTCTACTTGAAAATCTTTTAGGGGAGTTGAGGGTACTAGTTTTTGTTTCATGATTGGTTAAATAGCTATAGTGACTAGCTACGCCCCCGGAATAGTAGGAGAAAATTTTGAGGGCTAACCCATTGGGTTGGGCCTTGTAGGAGTTGCCAAAGTTTTCCAAGTTCATGGATTTCCCAAGAGATGGCGCTACATGTATATTCGTAAATAAAATGTGTTAAAAATTGATTCTTTAAATAATTATGTTTACAGATTTTGTTAAATTTAAATAATGGAAAAGTTAAACTACAATATAATTCATTTATATCCAAATTTAACTTACAAACTCGTTAATTTACATTGAACTTAATATTCTTCCTTTCAAAATTCAAGAGAATCATTATTACATAAGGTTGATTTTTATTCTGTAATTGGTTTTTTGAATAAACATCAACATCATGACATTCAAACTAAACATCGAATATGTTGTTTAAATATACAAAATTATAAATTTAAACGGGTAAATTTGATATAAGTTTTCTGTTTTGAATTTATTTCATAAAATATAAAAAGTAGTTCTGAAATTTTGTGATTTTTCATTTTGATATAAACTTCCTATTTATAAAAATAAGTGTAAAGATTTACATATTCGAAGCTGAGTTTGTTCATTTGGAAAATATACGTAACGTTATTTATAAAATACATATCCGAATATGAAATATTGTCGGTAAAACAGAACATTTCTATTATTTCAAATCCTGAATAACATTGGTTTAATTGAATTATTAATTTTCTAATACAATTATATTTCTGAAAATTAATTACAAGTTAGTTTAGAGTTTTTGTGGCTCAGATTGATTTAAAGTTTTACGAAGTTGAAATATGTTTATTAAGAATAATTGCATATTTTTGTGAAGGTAAAATAGTTAGGTTTGTTGAATTACAATTGAAAATAAATATGAAATATATTCAATTATCAAATAAATTGATGTTTGAATTTCTTAGAATTAATTCCAAATACAATGAAAAATGTATGAATAATTTTTAGTAATTTATAAACTGGTATTTTACCTTCGTAAATAACTTCTCGTAAATTATTACATTGGTAATGTAGATTCCTAATTATTAAAATCTTCTAAATAAATTGCTATTGGTATTTTAGTTTCATTCAAAAAGGTTCGAAATATTAATTCACCTAAAAATAAGATTCAAATTACTATTCCTTTATTAGCTAATATAATAGTCTATTTTTATTTTTTATTCATAGCATACTGAATAATATAAAAATAAACAATATTAATTTAAAAATAGATTCTTAATATTTTAACATTCTTATTAATTAAGAATCTTTATTATCTATTGTATATAGCCTATTCTATTTTCTAAGCGGAGTAAATACAATATACTTTGTTTGTATTTACTTGAGCGTGGTACAAGCGCGGGCCCTTTTGACCATTAGCCTAAGCTATTTCGATATTTCCGGAAATGGCTAATCGCTAAGCTATATACTGCTGTAGCTCTATGCAGTTTTATGTATTTATTTACACGAGGATAGTAGATAAAAATATCTAAAAAGGAATACGATTGTGGTCTGTATATTTTGGTCAAAGTTTCAAAGTGCAAGTTTATTACTTTTACCGATTGACGCAGCTGCACATTTTCTTAAAAGGTTTTTGAATCTATATTGCATTCGAAAAAGATATTTAGCTTAAAATATTTACATCTTTAAGATTAAAATTTCGAAGAAAATATGAAATAAAATATTGCCAAGTTATGGCTTACAGAAAATAATAAAATAATAAAAAGTATTAGACGGACCCAGGACGTTACAGTAGTGCAAAATCCACGAGTTGTTTGCCCACAAATCCGGTTTTTTTTGGCGAATTACTTCACTCAAACCGCTCATAACGCCCAAATAATACTCCTCGTTGATGGTCTAGCCTTCTGTAAGGAATTCATGATACACAACAGCTCTGTAATCCATGAAAACCGCAAGCATCACCCTCTTTTTCGACTGAAAACGACGTGGTTTTTTCGGTCGCGGTTCATTGGGTGAACGCCATTCACTCGCTTGATGTCTGGAGTGCGTGTCATACTCATAAATCTACGTCTCGTCACCAGTAATTATCCGTTTCATGAATGATGGGTTGGAGTCGACCTTGGAAAGCATGTCTTTTGCGACATCAACGCGATCCCTTTTTTGTATGAAATTCAGGTCTTTCGGCACCAGCTTTGCAGCGACACGTCTGAAGCCCAAATCATTAACCAAAATGTCTTGAGCGGATCCGTAAGCAATGTTCATCTCCTCTGCAATCTCTCTAATGTTCAATTTGCGGCTTACGGTCATCCATTCTTCGATTTTGTTGATGTTTTCATCAGTTTTCGCCGTCGACGGCCTGCCAATGCATTCATCATCCTCGAACGACTCACAACCACTTCTGAAGCGTTCGTGCTAGCGGAAAACGTTCGATCTCGTTAAAGTATCGTTGCCGTAACACTTCTCCAACATTTCCAGTCTGCGCACCGTTAAATCAATTTTTAACACAAAATTTAATGCAAACTCGTTGCTGCAAAGTCGATGACATTTTTTTTTGTGAAAAATCGAAACCACACACAAAGATAGATGTACACAATACAGCGTCACTTCAACAAATGTCAAGCTATCAGGCTGAAAATCTGACAGAACGTCAATGACACTTCTACCAACACAACAAAAAAGAAGAATTCAAATCGGCCGAACGAGAGCGCCACACGGTGACGAGTCCTAAAACTTTTTGATCAAGGTGGTATGTGAAAAAAAAACGATTTTTTGAAAGGAAAAAAGTAGACAACCCCCTTAACACATCACGCAATAAGTTTCAGGCCTGAAATATAGATGGCACCACTGTTGTGAAATCCATATGATTTCTGGATAGTACCAACCTTTAAATGTTGAGTGGCAAAATTTCATGACAATCTGACGTTTAGTTCAGAAGTTACAGAGGTTTTGGTGTAGCAACTTTTGTCATTTTTAAAATAATGGATAAAAAAGAGTTTCGAGTGGCTTGATAAGCGTTATGGGGACTCCACAAAATAGTTTTGGGCGATCGTAAATTAAAGTTGCGTGAGATAGCTGACACCCTAAAGATATCAGAAGATAGTGTATTTACAATTCTGCACGAATCCTTGGGGATGCGTAAGTTGTTTTCGAAGTGAGTGCCGCGTTTGCTCACACCCAACCAAAAACAACAACGCGTCGAGGTTTCAGAGCGCTGTTTGTAGCTGTTCAAGCGATGTAAAAAGAATTTTCTTCGTCGGTATGTGACAATGGATGAAACATGAATCCACCACTTCACACCTTAAACTAAAAGATCGTAAGCTTAGTGGACAGCAGCTGGTGAAAGTCGTCCAAAGCGACCGAAAACTCAACAGTGGGCTGGCAAGGTTATGGCATCCGTATTTTTGGACGCGCATGGGATTTTGTTTATCGACTATCTTACCTGGCATTACTGAATCCATTGAGCGCAGAAATCAAGAAAAAACGGCCTCATATTCAGAAGAAAAAAGTGCTGTTCCACCAAAATAATGCACCGTGCAACAAGTCCATGAACAAGATGGTCAAATTGAATGAATTAAGCTTTGAATTTCTTCGTCACCTACCATATTCTCCATATCTGGCCCTCAGCAACTACTGACTCTGCTGACCTGAAAAAAATGCTTCAGAGAAAGAGATTTGGCTCCAATGAAGAAGTGATTGCCGAAAATAAGGCCTATTTTGAGAGCAAAGACGAACCCTTCTAGAAAAAAGGCATAGGAAAGTTAGAGAAGCGTTAGAATGAATGTATTACGCTTTAAGAAAACTATGTTGATGAATAAAGTCGAATTTCTTAAAAAACTATGTTTTTCTTACTTAGACCGGAAACTCATTGAGTGATGTGTTAGCATCCTAAGGAATCAACCAATCGTTTTCTATTCTAACGAGACACAGCTCTGTGAAGTTGACACCCATGTATTTGAATAGAGCATTCTTATCAATGGTATACGTTTGTCCAAGGTAGGCCCACATTTGTCCAGCCATCAGTTTTTTTCCTAAATTGCGCGAATTTAATAGGGCATTTGTTCAAAAACTACACTCCTTATTACCTCGTCGGTACAATTGCCATAATTAAGCGCGCGAAGTCTAGTTAAGAGAAGAAAGGGGTTTCCTTCCGATGTAACTTCTCTCTGAGAAATTTTCGTAAACAAGTTTCAGGGGAAACAGGAATACTTTTTATAATTTGCCACTAAGTACTCAGCTTTAGTTGATTCTAGGTTAATTCGTAAAAAAAATAAGGTCTAGACGGCCGAATAAAGTATCATTGCCCACGGAAAAGACATCTACTACTAATATTGTAACAATATATATTCTATTAGAATGGCCTCAACACTTTAGAAAAATGATCATTAAAATGATGACTGATTATTGAACGAAAAAAAAAAATGCTTTACAATTAAAATTTAAAGAATTTGAAACCTTCCTAAGATGGAGCTATGCAGGCGTCCGATATCTCCTTCTCTACAGGAAGACCTGTTTATATAGCCACTATACTCAATCACCTAATTTGAAATTCTTCACAATATTATCATTAAACATATCATGTATTTCTAAGTATACACTAACTCATTATTGCACACACTTACTACACATATAATTATTTCTTGAACCAAATTTTTCTTTTTTGCGAAGAGAAACCAGTTCCTACGATCACATGCCCATTAGGGAAACCGACCAGCCGCGCCAGCTAGGGCAGGAAAAGGATCCCTCCCCCCACTGACGCGACTGCCTAGTTCGACCGTGGCGCTCAACCGCAGGTACAAGCCTTAATGCAATTTTCACTGGCGCCATAGGTACGCGTTGAAACAGCAATGGCCTGAGAGCGCTTGCACCGAATAAAAGCCGACTTCTCCGTGCTTCCTGTTTAGCGAGGTGGCAAGCTCCGGGATAAGGCGGTAAGTTCATCTTCCGGCTTACTAACCATGCCATCTCGTCTGCTATCTCTTGACGACACAGTTTTGTATACTTAGATTATACTCGTTCCAGCAAATAGGTCCGAACGCAAGAAATCGACATACATAACATTCCAAACTAGTGGCCCTACCCGCGACCCCTGAGGTGCACCACGTGTAATATTTTCTTTGAGAGACCATTTGCTCTTGGAGTCTGTCCCTTCTAAGTCATCTTGTGTTCGAGGAAGGGCTACTTCCTTTACCGCCCCTACCTTTATCCACTGGCTGGTTCCTTTCCGGTATGCTGAATGCGATGTACTGGTGGACACTCAAGATTTGTTTTCACGAGAACAGACTAGTCGCCTATCCTTGAAGCAAGACAGGGCACGACAATCGTGCGATTAAAATTGACGCCGCCGCCCCTCGTCTGAATGTGAAATCTTTGACCTGATTCAATACCTTGTGCCTTTTCGCAGGTTTTTTCGCCCTCCTCTCTGCTTTTATGTTTTCTTTTTTTTTCCCTGGAAATTCCATTCACAAGTTACTCTTACCTCCATCCAGAAGATAGCCCGTTTATAGGGTCTTCGCTAGCGTTCAAAGGATATTTATTACAGTCATGCGGCGTTGTTATTCATCCGTCTACATTCAATTAATTTACTCCTCTTAGACACTCGCAGACTCATCCCCAGCGTCGCTGCCTGGGACATACAACCTTCTCCATTCATGGGGATAAACGCGTCTATAGCATACCCCTCTTTCAGCTTGGGATAAACTCGTTTATAGGGACTCGGAAGATGCCCGTTTATAGAGCTTCCCGCATTTTTCACCGTTTCATCGAGACACTACAACCTCCATGGCCCGAAGGCCGTCCACTAAGCTTTCCCAGCCATCCTTTTTTGGCATAGCCCAGAGAAGGACTTCGTCAAGGTGTCAGTCCAAGGGGAGAGTTTGAATGATATTAATGGATATTAAAATCATTTCTTATTGCTGCGGGTCAGAATTTTCTATACTTGTAACTAACGCAACAATTACTGAACTACAGATTAAGCCTATTGTTCGCACGCGCTTGGAGCAACTATGTATCGTCTTCTGGCAGTATAGCACTGGCTACATAATGCTTTGAAGTATGCACAAAATGACATTTACAAACTCTACAGTGCGTTCCACAACTCATACTGTGACGGATTTTTTTACCAGTTCCATTACATCTACACATGGTAATAAGCTCTCATCTTATAATTCCAGTTGCAGTGATTAATCCTCAGAAAATATTGTTACCTTTAAAGCTATTTTGAAAATAATTAAGTTAACTTCCATTTGAAGAACCGATATACACGGTGAGGCACATAAAGTGTTACAGAGCGATAGCACTCAAACTATTGATCATATCAAAAAGGTTTCAGACAAAATTTCCAGTGTTCTAGAAGGTCGTCATACTCGACCACCCTATTTTTTATCGGTGGAGGCGCTGAAGCTACGTCAAGGTCAACTCCAGTTTTTTAAATAGAGCCATGTATTTTGTTTTTAATGACATTATTAGCGATTTTAAGACAAATTCAACGACCTACAGAACAAGGTTATTCTAGTCGTGCAAAATATGTAAATAGTCGAAATATCATCCTCATTTCATACGATACCAATGATAATACACATCGATTGGTTATTGTTGACATCGGCAGAAAATGAGCATTTTCTGTTGAGATATCAGTTAGTCACGCATTACCTTCTAATGTAAGTACATCGGAACGCGGAAATGAACGATTTTAAAGAATATTTTGATATTTTGATGGTGCTGGGGGAATGCCGTAAACATTACAGAAACGCGCAAGATTTGTATGCGGCTCGCTATCTAGATAGGCAATAAAAATCGCACATGACTTTTAAGCGATTAGCTGACCGTTTCTGTCGCTTCGGTACAGTGAAACAAACACGAGTTAAACGTCGACCATTTGTTAATTAAAATAATGCGGCTGCTATATTAGCTTTTACTGCACTAAATCCACATGCGAATAGCAGGCAAATGGAAAAAAAGAGTGGAATTAGTTGGCGATCTGTATTAAGAATCTTACATCAATACAAGTTCCATCCGTATAAAAAAGTCATTCAAATGACTGCCACGGGTGGCCTTACAATACTCCATTCGATCAACCCAATTTTTCAGTACATTTCCGATTGTTTGAGTAAATCCAAACGTTATCATTCAGAAGCCGATGCACCCACAACGAGTGTCTTTTTGGTGCGGATTTTGGTATCATTGGGCCATTTTTCTTTGAAAATGAGCAAGGAACCGCCTTTACAGACAATGACGAGCGTTACCGTACCACGCTTAACGAATTTTTGTTTCGAAAAATTGAAGAAGATGACATGGACGACATTTGGTTTCATCAGGATGGGGCCACTTGCCACACAGCCAACATAACAATCGATATCTTGCGCACCGTTTTCTGATGTCAATTGGCCGCCTCGGAATCCGCTGGACTATTTTTTATGGGGTGCCGTCAAGGATAAGTGTTACGTCAACCATCCAGAGACGATTAAGGCCTTGAAACACGAAATCGAAGTTGCCATTCACGGGAAAGAAGCCCAAACAATCGAAAATGTACTTAAAAATTGGGTTGATCGAGTGGGATACTGTAATGACACCCGCGTCAGTCATTTGAATGATGTTGAGTTTCATTCACTAATGGAAAGGTTCAATCTTTCTAATAAAACCATACTTTTGAAAAAATATCAATAAGTTTTTTTGATAGCCAATTCAAATTCCAGATGTTAGTAGGCCCACCCTGTATTTTGTTATGTCTAACGCTAGTTGATGTTCATATTCATGTATTTATTTCCAACCTTGTTCTTTGCTCTTTCTGATCGAAAGTATTTGTCTGCTGGATAAAATATTACTGAGGATTAGGCTTACTGGGTAAATATTTTTCGATCTTTCTGAATTGTCCATTGTTGTCATAACGTGTTGTTTATGGTACATATGTCTGGGATTGGCTATTCCAACACGGTGAAAGGGCTCATCACTCATCGATCGAAAACATGGTGGCTAACCACGTGAGAAGTGTTTTAGACTGATCACATGGTAATGAAGTTACATGGATACAAGGGAATAAAATGACTTTTCGGTCTTTATGAAGGCCAAAGTTGATCGGTAGCATGAGGCACTGTTACAGTCGAGATTCGATTAGAAAAGTAAATAAAGATACGTAAGTAGTTATACAGTTTGTAGGCCTTCAAGGAAGCTACAGAGCAGATACTTTGATTGTCATCAGTTGTCGCAAAGCGAATATGAGGCTCACGTTAATTAGAAACTTGATTGAACTTAAAGAATGAGGTGAATTTTTTTTCATCTTAAATCACTTTCTTTTAACGTTATTCATTTTGAGAAGTGACATAAGGAATTTAAAGATGTTTCAGTGAAAGCTATTGGTTTTTTTAGAATTGTACAATGCGTGGAAAGTGCATGAAGTAGGTGATTCTAGATGAGTGTGAAGTTTGACGCCCAAATCCGATGCACAAGGTGCATCGGAAAGATGTTTTACAATGAAAAGACGCATGAGTGATGATTTAAGTGCGTTTAAACACAAGTACATTACACATAAGACCAGTCGAAAAAATTGATAGAATTTATATTTTAGAATAATGAAAGTAGTTTACAATCAGTTTGATTGTGTAATCTTTTTCGAATAAAATATAAAAGCTGCTACATATACCAAAAATAGCCGTGTTTTTTCTCATACGTGTAGTAAACTCTCAAATGTCAGAATCAGTCATCGGAATACGTTTGAGATTGGCTAACTTATTTTTTGTGTTATTATATGCTCACATTGGAACAGCGGGGGCTTCAGAAGAATTTACTAATACTGTTGGTAAGTATTCTTGTTTTTTTCAGCTGCCTTCAGCAGAATAGAATAAGGGAACATGAAATTTTTTAGTTTAAACGCAAATAAACTGTCAATTTAGGAGAAAGGACGTTTTGGATATTTCTTGATGTGATTAAAGCAAATTAATTGTATTAGCTGAGTTTCTAAAAATTAAGAAATGAAAAATTTTGAACATATATGACCTGTTACAAGGAATGGGACCTAAGGCTACAAAACAAGATTCTATGGGGCAGGCGTTTGTAAGAGAAACTAAGAACGACGCATCGGAGCGTGAAAAGTAGGCCCCAAGAATCTGCCCCTCTACTTATCACTACAATCAATTTGTACAACCACAAAAGACGCACGAACGCGAATAAGGCCGCTGCCTCAATTGTAGTTGTAAGTGGAGGGACTGGATTTATAGGGCTACCTATATGAGAAATGCGCTATTACCAGGATACATTGCAGCTTGATTACGGACAAAGTAAATTAGTTAGGATTTTTCGTATTTGTCCATTGGAAAGAACGACTCAGAAACTACTTATCAATGCAAAAACCCGAAAATCAATTTTTGCTGTTAATGAACATTTTTAGAAGTACATCAAAAGCCTTGAATATAATACTAAAATTTTTACTGAAGATGTTGAATTAGACAGAGACAGAGACAGATAGACAGATAGATAGGCTGCTTTGTATTTGTCATTTACGATTTTCATTGAAATTTACACTCACGCTTGGATTGAACATACACGGTGACCCATTTTAATCTATAATCCCAAATATCTTCTCAAATACGTTTGACCATGAGGGCAATTTTCAAGGTCAAATGGAGGCAAGACCCTTTTCATAAATCTGGTCAGCAGGGGGGCCATTCGAATGGAACTCCTCGTCCAATCCATCTTCCATTGAATTTTAAGTTCAAAAACTCACGTACAATGAGTGCAAACTGTGACATGGGTCACCCTGTATGTAACATGTGTTTTTATTATTTGTTATTTATGAATTAAGCAATGAAAAAGAATAAATTATTCATGTATGTATTTTCTACTAATGTAATAAAAGCATATAAAATCAATTTCAGAGTACTATAAAGTGCAAAAAGTGAGGAATAATTTAAAAACATGAAATACATTTTAATTTAATTTCCTATTCATTTAATCTATTCAACTAAAAATAAAAAGATCAAATTCAAAAAACGAACTTCTTATACCTATGATGGAGATTGCTTAGTGAAAAGAAAACATCATTAAGGCTACGAATCAATCAATACAGCCGACTTAATCAGTAAAATGAGTTAACACTTACAAGGAACCCTAGGTAGGTGTCCCCCTCCGATTTTGTTCGTTCGCACATATGTTGTAGTACTCGAAAAACCAAGAGACACGTATTTTTTTTACGCGCCCAAAATGGTTTTTAGGGGGTAAAAATCACCCCTGACAAGTGCGGTACCAAATACCCATTTAATTGTTTCACATATAATAACAGAATCTTTCACAATCAAACCAACTCGAAAAATATCCTCACTATGAGAGATGAAATATATGATTTTGTCAACTTGATCAAAAAGATTTTTGGGGGGGTAAACTACCCCACAATAAGTTTTAATTATACAAAAAATTTCCAAACAGACATCATTTCAACCCGAAAAATCTGGAAAAAATATATGTTGCACGCGATAATAAAATAAAGTTTACGTATATTTGCATTTTCATGAGAAATGAATTTATAAGGGGTAACCACCCTTAAGTGCATGTTATTATATTTCTACAAAATAAAGTAAATTTCGCGTACAAAACCGAGCAGAAAATATTCTTTCACACAGAGGGTTGCTTCATTTAGTCTATTTCTTTGTTTCTGCAGTGAAACATATCGGTGAACAGTTTATCAAGTCTTGTAAGCATGCCTATAAATCCCTTAAATGTAATACAACTTTTGTTAGTTGCATTCCAAACCATGAACATGCCTGACAGTGATCTTAATGATGCAGAACGGCAACTGGCAGATCATTTCAATGAAACACCAATTCAGTCTATGAATGAGTTCAATGGCGTTGAGTTTGTTGAAGAAAATACGTAAGACTTTCAGAACCATATAAAGACTGGGAGCCTTCCGCTGTGGAAGACACCTATGCAGAGTGGACTCCTAAACTTGATTCTAAATCAGATGACGCTATTTGTATGAGAGATGATGAAAATGTTGACTCCGATTATAAACAAGGAGCAGTGGATTTTTGGAGAAGCGGAGTGAAAAAAAGCAATCGTGAGTTAAGTTCTGTTCAACATCGGTTCAGAAAAGTAACATCAGTACGTCAATTGAGGCAATGGGCAGGACAAGTAAATAAAGGCGGTATATACATGGAATAGTTGCATCGTATTGAACAATTTTAAAAGTTCAATTGATGCTGGTATGATAATTCACGATGTAGAGTGACAGAAATGGGGTCTATATGCTAAAAATATCCTTGGTTTTGAAGACACACGATTTAAAACATCTGACTGGTGGGTGTGCAAGTTTAAATGAACTCACCGAATAACATCCAGAAAACTCAATAAATTCATCACTAGAAAAACATTAGAAGAAAAAGAAAAGTTAAAAGTGAATGCGGAGAATTTTGTGAATGAAGCGAGGCCGTACATCACTCAATATGGGAGAGAGAATGTTTATAACTCCGATCAAAGTTGATTCCAGTTAGAAATGCATTCTGGGAGAACATTGGCAATTGAAGGTACACGGCAAGTCGAATGTGTCGTCCAATCTATTTCTTTTACAACTCTCAGCAACACTATCCATCCCACGATTTCTGCGGATGGAAAGCTTCTATCTCCACTTTATCTTGTGTTAAAAGAGCCAAGTGGAAAATTTGGACCCATTGTACAAGAAACCATTTTTCAGCCTATAAACGTCTTTGTTGCTGCATTCAAATCTGGAAAACTTACTTCTGGTAAATTTTTTTTTTTTTTAGTAATTTTTGGTTATAAAATAAATTCATTAGTCTTTAAATTTTTTAAATTATTTTATCTGCAGAACATTTTCAGAGCTGGTTGGAAAATGCTTTTTTCCCGAAGTTAGGGCCGACAAGCGTGTTGCTCATAGATTCTTGGACTGGACACTGCCCAGAAGTTGTACGGCAAGCAACGCCTGCGGGAAAGAATGTTATTCCTATGATTATACCTGAAGGCACTACTGGAAAAGTTCAGTCCCTTGACGTCTACGGATTTCGCATATGGAAGAATTATGTGCGACATTTTTTAGATTCAGTTATACTGTTAGACTATGATTTAAATCTGCACATACGATATATTATTATAAAGTTACAGTCTTTAGTACATAATCAATTATCTTCACCAAGGTATCACAGTCTTTTCAAATACTCCTGGTTTAAAAGTGGTTACGTTGCAGAAAACCCAGGAGAATTTGAGAATCCAGTGGACTTTTCCTTTAAAACATTTTCTAACACGTTATGTGAAATTTCAGGATGTCAAAATGTAGCTGCAATTAGATGTTCGTAGTGCAAAAAATCTTTGTGTTTTAAACATTTTTTTGAAGAGCATCACTACTGTACCACGTACAATGAATAAACAAGTCTAATGATGATTGTTGGTCTGATAAATTTTATTTTATTATTTCCTTCAACGTACACTTTTTTCAGATTTTTACAACATGAATTAGCACTCATTTGGTAATATTCTTGTGTGAGCGTAACTTTTTTTGGGGTAGTTTACCCCCATAAAATTTTTCGACTAAATTAAGCAATTTATATTTTTCACCCCTCTGTGTGAAAGAATTTTTTCTGCTTGGTTTTGTACGCGAAATTTACTTTATTTTGTAGAAATATAATAACATGCACTTAAGGGTGGTTACCCCTTATAAATTAATTTCTCATGAAAATGCAAATATATGTAAACTTTATTTTATTATCGCGTGCAACATATATTTTTTCCAGATTTTCGGGTTGAAATAATGTTTTTTTGAAAAATTTTTTTATTATTAAAACTTATTGTGGGGTAGTTTACCCCCCAAAAATCTTTTTTATCAATTTGAAAAAATCACATATTTCATCTCTCATAGTGAGGATATTTTTTGGATTTTTTTGGTCACCTGCTGAATAAATATAATTGAACCTGAAATTAAAACTTTTATAAATCTCACTCAATTTTTTGACAAAGTAAATTACAATTTATAGTTAAAAATATTTCAAGGTATGCAACACAAGTAATTAGCATCCCCAAATGAAAACCTGTGGCGATAATTATTTCAAAACATAAGTGCTGTTATAAGAGGCAAGTGAAGCACTGTAAAAGTAATTACATGAAAATCTAATGAACTGCGAAGATTAACAAATAATAAGTATATTTTTCTGAAACCACAGTAAAAAGTATTTTGCATGAAGTGGACTGTTTACCAAATCTCTCGGTACAGTGCAAGAAGATTTACGATCAAGGACTTGGTAATTTATTAAACCGTGCGGTAAAGAGTATATATAAGTTATAAAAATACTTCAAAGGCATCAACTAATATGCTTCATTCACATACAATTTCAATGGTAGTAACTTACAAAGCTAAACTATAGTACGCATACATATACCAGGTCTAGAAGTATGAAACCGGAATTCCCCTATTGATGGTGCTTGCCATCAGTTTAGGGACCGTACAACTGCTTCTGCACCGCCATCTTCTCCCTCTAGCAGCTGAAAAATATTTTCAGAAGACAATAACCCAAGTTCGATATACCAGTGTATTTACTACAAGCATCAACACGTCGAGTTTTGTGCCTACGAACTACGAATCGCTACCAACAGCAAATTATCGATTTAAATCGAGCATTACAAGAAAAACGACCGGATTATCAAAGAAGGCAACACAAAGTCTTTACGATATTGCCCCATCACACACAGCGAAACGGATCAAGGAAACGATCGAGATGTTCAGTTGGGAAATACTGACGCATGCCACTTATTCTCCAGACTTGGCTCCGTCGGATTACCATCTGTTCGCATCACTGGGCCACGCTCTCGCTGAACAACGCTTCACTTCGTACGAAAATGTACGAGAATGGCTGGATAACTGGTTTGATTTAAAAGACTAACAGTTTTATTGGCCTGGCAATCATCACCTTCCGGAGAGGTGGGAAAAATGTGTAAATAGCAATAGAGATTACTTTGAATAAAATATTCTTGATCATTTTCATGCAACAGACGTGTAACTTTTGCAAAAAAATTCCGGTTTCATACTTCTAGACCTGGTACAAACCTATTACTATGAATAATACACATGTAAAACTATATCGCTATAACCGACGAATTGCACGCACAACGCTGGGAGTATAAATTTGAATCGCCCTTATATACTAACCAGTACAATGTATCATTACGTGTTAGAAATAAATAACAGGGGACATAAAAATATCTTCGCGCATGGGACTCGAGCAATTTTTTTTACTGAACATTTTTTATGGTTTGAAAAATTAATCACTAAAAATAGAATAGAAAAATAAATGATCATAGTTTATTATTGAATTACAATTATAGAAAAATGTTTAAAGTATTAAGAGCATTTCTGGAAGATAAGAAAAATGTAATTAAAATGTTTACCGATTCATAAAAATTGAATAAACGAATCTGAACGTTTCTTAATATGAAGGCCGGTATGCATGAACCGGGCGAGCGCTCGAAACGCGTAAAAGTATTGTCCAAGTCGGGAGAGTGCGTATAAGAAATTCTTTTTTCGAAAACCTTACTTATAAAAATATGAAAATGTAGAGAATTAAAAACTACATCAATTATCTCAATAGAGGCTTTTTGTTTCATCGCTCGTTTCGATGTAAAAAAAAGAAACACACCGTGTGTCCCAAAAATAACCGAACTTTATACTTAAATCATGAAACATGCAGTGCCATCTATTGAAAATTTGCAGCATTAAAAAGATACATTCATCCTCTTTCAAACGCACCTAAATTCATGTAAATCGGATGACATATGTGAGTTACAGGAATTTCAATAAAAGAAAAAGTGTGCTATACAAAACAAAAATGGAACAAAGAGCAAATATAAAATTTTGTCTTAAAATTGAAAAAAAATTGCTGAGACATACGAATTGATGAAAAAAGTTTATAGTGGTGATAGTGTGAGTAGTACTGAAGTTTATGCGTGGTTTACACGATTTAAAAATGGTCGTGAGGATTTAAATGACGACCTAAGGCCAGGTCGTCCAGAAGTTAGTAATCGTGCCGATTGATGGAAAAAGTCCACGAAATCATTGGTATCGATGCAAATTTTACTACGAGAATATTGGCTGAGGAATTAAATACGAGTAACAATACTATTTCGAGAATTTTAACTGAAGATTTGGGTAAAAGAAAAGTCTGTGCGCGTTTTATTTCACATCAGTTAAATGCACCACCTCACAAGACCAAAAAAGTAAACGAATTTCTGATGAAAAAACGGATTTCTCTCATCAACCACCCTCCGTATTCGCCTGATCTATCATCATGTGACTATTTTCTATTTCCAAAACTGAAAACCAAGATGAAAGGAGCATTTTTGAGTCTAGCTTTCGCTCTATTAACTCGGGTCAAGTATAACAACAGTTCATGTATCAAGAATTTCTTGCTTATCCTAGGGTAATTTTTCTAGATATTGGAAGAATTTCTATATATTCCTTGGTCATCCCTGAGAAATCTATTCGTCGTGGAAAAGCTTTGAGTAATCCATGGCAAATGATTTCTGAGCAGCCGCTTCAAGAAATGTAAACTTGTAAAACTTTGTGATTAACTATAGACAATAACTGAACAAAAATGACTATTCATGGGGTTTTATGTGTTTTCCTTTTTCCCTTTCTACTTGAATATCGGACCAGGAGGAGTTAGGGTTTCTATTTCTGTTTCCTGATTAGTCGAATATTTAAGATGAGTTGTTTCGCCCCCGCAATAGTAGTAGGAAATTTTAGGGGCTGACCCATTGGTTTGGGCTTTGCAGGAGTTGCCAAACTTTTCCAGGTTCATCGATTTCCCAAGAGATGGACCAACATGTACATTCTTAATAGTATATTATGTGCCCAGGCGCATAATGAGGGTTATTATGCGACGAGCAGGCCGTGCAAACCTAATTGAGATAACCAAGTTGACGTCACAGGCCATGTGGTAGGGATAGACTGTAGGTAAGGTTGATCTTGGACGAAAGAAATATATGGGAATCGTTGGGAAACTGATGAAACAAAATTTTCCAGCGTAAAAGTAAGTCATGAATTTATTAATAATTATATTTTTAAAGTGAAAAATTCATTTCCGCCTATTTCGAGTACCTACTTGTCGCTTGTCATTCTTTTAATTTTTTAATATAAAATAAAATGTCATAAATTTGTAGGTTATGATGACCGTTTGTTTCGAAGGATTTGAAGAATGTATTGAAAATGAGAACATGCTTATCGATACATTCTTCAAATCTTTCAAAACAAACGAGAAGTTTTGTCGGTGTTCAAAGAGCATATCGTGCAAAATATGGTCGTCATTCTGCTCCATCCGCGCTCTCAATTCGTCGAATAATCGATAAGTTGGAGAGTGAATTTACTCTATTGGATACTAAGCCTAAAAATCGTATGCGTACCGCACGTTCTACACAGAATATAGCCGCCGTACAGGCCAGTATCGAGGAAAACCGTGAATTGTCCGTGCCACGCCGATCTCAGGAATTGGGCCTGTCCAAGATGACTACCTGGCGTATTTTGCGATTGGATCTTGGCCTGCATCCCTATAAGATGATTCTGGCGCAAGAACTGAAGCCTAATGACCATCGTTTGCGTCGGGAGTTCGCGGATTGGGCTCTGGAATCAATTGAAAATGATCCCAATTTTCATCAAAAAATCATCTTTTCTGATGAGGCGCATTTTTGGCTCAAGTCTCGGGGGACATTTGGCCGATATATTGTTTAAATCATAAATGGCATAGAATATCCAATATAATAAAAAAGATTTCGATCAATTCCGAATGAATATTCAGTGTTTTTTTTTCAATTTCAAAACATATCACCCTTATTGGGAAACCCTTTATTCAAATATAATTAAAAGGAAATTGAAGATTTAACGCAAAATTGTGAAATGTAATTCAAGAGTGAGAAGTTAATAACAACTCACTCTTGAATTACATTTTCACAATTTTGCCTTAAATCTTGGTTTTGTCGTAGAAGTAAAAATCAAAAATATCTGTAATTTGTATTTTTATTGATTTTCATTTCCAGAAAATATACAGAAAATATACGAAATATACTAATAATAATAAATGTTATGAAAAATGATAATACTGCTGACTTCAACGGAAATCCGCGACAAAAAATCTGCCCGCTTCGCGGGCACATTTTCATTGCGCGCTTCGCACGCAGCTCGCTTCGCTCGCAAGTTTGAGAGCGCCTAGGGCACGCGATTTGATCGTCACCCTTCGCGCTCCGTTCCTTCTGGACCCCGCGTTTCGCGCTCAGTCTTGTGCTTTTCGCATAAATTTAAGTTTATTTCTTATAATTTAATACTGAAACTCAAACCAATTTTATAATATTAAAGATGATATAAATTACTCATTTTCTCAAATTCACTAAATTTCTTTTTCAGTTTAAGTGAAACAGGAAATTCAATTTACTTAAGGCTCTATCGGCCTTAAAGTACACATTCTCATCATGACACTCGCGCTTCGCGCTCGATTTTCTGTATACATTTCAGTAACTTTTTAATAAATTACATGATTAAAATAATTTATTTTCTTCCAAATCTCTCAAAAAAAAAAAACAATCGTAGACTTTATTTAAGGAAACGTTTTTGCAGAACAACGCTTATTTCGTATCTCACATATTTTGATGAAAAAAAATCGAATTTTTTTAATATTAAAAATCAAAACATAAAATATGCATCCAATCCCGAAATGTCTTAATTAGAATTTGTAGACCTGATTTAGGCAAATAATTTTCCATCTAAACGTTTTTTTTGTATCTCACATAGTTTGTCTAAAAAATGGAATTTTTTCATTTTAATCGTATTTTTGGAATTGAAACGAAAAATATATGTTTTATCAGAAACTGCGTGGAACAAAATTTGTAGATCTTTTTGAAATGAACAACTTTGTATTCTTACGTTTTTTTTGTATTTCGAATATTATTGTTAAAAAATTGAATTTTGGATTTTCAATAGATTTTTTTTTAATTAAAAAGAAAAATATGCATCTTATGAAAAAATGTTACAATTCAAATTTGTAGGATTTTATGTAGAAAATAATATTGTATCATAACGTTTTTTCGTATCTCGTATAATTTAACTGGAAAATGGAATTTTGATATTGACTTTTTTCGAATTTGAATATGCTGTAACATTTCTAATTTTGATTTAATCAAAAAATGATATTAGGATAATTTGTAGAGATTTATGAGCACTATCAAAAACCAGTATTGGAATTTTTGATTTTTTCAAAAAGTTATTTTCAAAAACACAAGTAGTGCTCAATCCCTCAATTTTGATTGGATGTGGCTGGTTAACGAACTTGTCCTTACTTTTTCGGCTCGGATAAAGTGTGCCAAAGCTCAATTCAATATGATAATTCTATCGAGAGTTATGCCGCACACGACCTACTACAGACAGACAGACAGACACTTTCGTAAAAACCCTTTTTTCGGACTCAGGGGGTCTCAAAACGTAAAGATATGATGAAATTTTCGAATGTCATTTTCCACATAAAACCAATACCTTCTCATCCATGATGCTCGCAAGTTTGAGCGCGCCTAGGGCGCGCGATTCGATCGTCGCGCTTCGCGCTCCGTTCTTTCTGGACCTCGTGCTTCGCGCTCGGTCTTGTGCTCTTCGCATACGTTTAAGTTTATTTCTTATAACTTAATACTGAAACTCAAACGAACTTAATGATATTAAAGATGATGTAAATTAGTCATTTTCTCAAATTCACTAAGTTTCTTTTTCGACTCCGATAAAGTGTACCAAAGCTCAATTCAATATGATAATTCTATCGAGAGTTATGCCGCACACGACCTACTACAGACAGACAGACAGACACTTTCGTAAAAACCCTTTTTTCGGACTCAGGGGGTCTCAAAACGTAAAGATATGATGAAATTTTCGAATGTCATTTTTCTCATAAAACCAATACCTTCTCATCCATGATGCTCGCAAGTTAATTTAATTTAACGATTTCGTAACCTAATTTAATATATAAGGGGCAAAATTCGTCAAGTGTACCCGCCTGAAAACTTTTTGTCTCCGATTTCCTTGAAAGTCCGCGAAATTATTGTCCTAGTGAACCTCTTTTAATTTCCCTAAGAGAGCGTCTCTAGTACGACGGGTTGTCAGTATACAGGGGCTCGAATTTTCAAACTTTTACCGCGCACGCTGATACTCAATTAACCATAACTTCTACAAAAATTATCCAAATTAATTTTTTTATCGAGGTCTTGGAAACGTTTTACCATCAGCTTCACGCGGAAAGCAATGTTTTTGAATAAATTAATTATTTGAACTTCACTTTTTAATCTTAAACATATTTTTGAGTTTTTCTCCAAGTGCGGCCGCTATTTTTTTTCTCCAAAATTATGTTTAAAAAAATCTTGACTTTTTCCCTTTAAATTGAGCCAAGGTCGAAAGTGGGGCGAAAGAAATTATATATATATATTGTAACCGTACACACCTCGCCCCTGCAGAACGGCTACCGGCAACACCGCCGGGTCGGCCGACAAGTGGTGTGGCCAGCATCTCGGCGCGGCCATCAAGCGCAGACACAGCATTTCCCACCCGCGACCGAAAAACCGCGGCGGGAGAATAGAACCGCGGTGGGGGAGTGGAACCGCGATGGGAGAATGGACCCGCGAATATAAAAGCGGGATGCTGCGCCGAGAAAGGACATTCCGGCAGCTCTTGATCGAGCCGCAAGCAGCCTGAGAATACTCTCGGGTCAGTCTAAAGGTTTTCTGCCTTTAGGTGAGTCCTGATTTATTGTCTGAGACGTTCTCGGGGCAGGCTAAGGGTTTTCTGCCCTTAGCTGAGTTCTGATTCGACTCATGGTTGAGGCGCAGTGGGCAGGATAAGGATTTTTTGCCCTTATCTGAATCTGGTGCTCTCATCCACCTAGGGGGGTCTTTAAGCGCCTTCACTCGCAAATAGTACTCGCGAGTAAAGAGCTTAGAACTCCTGTCCGCTTGTGGCAAAGGATCGGCTAAAGGAAATTAGGGAGATAAGAATATATCGAGCCAAAGAGTAAAACATAAACATTGGATTATATCGAGCCACAATACTAATATTTCGGGATTAGAAATAGAAGCATATTTTAGATATTTATTTTGGATCTCGCGATTAAGATTATACAGGGTGTCTAAAAAGTCCCGGGACGGTTGGATATTTCCTCAGGTAAAATATTTTTCAAAAAAGTGAAGGAGTAAATTCCTGGAGTAAATTTAAACGAGGAATTCAATGGTGACCTTCATTTTGACCTTGAAGTTGACCTTCACGGCTTTTTGAAGGTCAACTTTGTTTTTTTAAATGGAAACCCCCTTTCTTACATCTGCAATCGACAGAGTGTAAAATTCTACGTTTAGATACGCACCCAAGTCAATTGTAACATTCAAGGTCAATCGGGGCTTATTTGAAATAAAAAAAGTTTTCCAAGAAGTCAGTGCAATTCCTGAAGTATTTTTCAACGGGGAATTCAATGGTGACGTTCATTTTGACTTTGAATTTGACCTTCATGGCTTTTTGAAGGTCAAATTTGTTTTATCTTTTCCAAAATGGCGTAAAACTATGGAAATTTGGAAAAATACGCGTTTTCATGCCATTTCTAAGATAATTCGATAATACACGGAATTTTATTGATCAAACTGTCAAATTTTGATTGATAAATTATGTACAAACCTCTTCTAGTATATGTAATGACCCGATTAATGGCGAATTCAATATGGCGCTTGGACAACTTGGGAAATACCGAGGATTTTTAAGATTATCTTTATATTATCTTTATATATATTTATCTTTATCTTAACCTTTATTAAATTCAATTTTCCTATGTTTTTTGGCATATTATATAAAAATCCGGTGACAGTGTTAGAAAATTCAATATGGCGGATCCAATATGGCGGTCCGAATATTGAAGATTAAATAATATGCTAATGAAAAAAATATTTTCGTATTTTATATAAAATTTGTAATCAAAGATGTATCTAGTCATTTTTTGATTTTGAGCGCTGATTCAGCGGAAAAAATTCGTAAAGTTCTGAATTTATATTTCACGATCTGCTGTTTGCTTTAGCTTTCTTACTATAAACGATAATTTGCAATGAAAAACATACAAAAAAAATTATTATGCAGAATTATATCACCCGTTCGCCGTTTCTTATAAACGTTTCCTAACTCTTACCACGTGAAGGTGGGCGGTCAAGAGTCTATTTTTTAGCTTTTTTCTTAATTTTTTGGATTTTATAACTTTTTTGTAATTTTCAAAATTTTATGTTTTTTTTTTTGTATATTTTTGTCTATTTTTCAATAAGTTTTCAAATTGTACGCACTTTTATATTTCCTTTAACTTTGCTACTCTGAAACTCAAGTATTGGAGAATGTGTATCAAAGACAATCTTGAAAAAAATTTGGCATTTCCCAAGATGTCCAAGCGCCATATTGAATTCGCCATTAGTCAGGTCATTACATATACTAGAAGAGGTCTGAACATAATTTATAAATCAATATTTGACAGTTTGATCAATAAAATTGTGTGTATTATCCAATTATCTTCGAAATGTCATAAAAAAACGCGTATTTTTCCAAATTTCCATAGTTTTACGCCATTTTGGAAAAGATAAAACATAAGGAGCTGGACCAAAGATGTTTTTTCATAAACTAAAACTATTTTGTCCACCTTTGTCCATAGTTTGAAATAGATCAATATGCTTTATCCATATAAAAAAAAAATTTCAAATTTTAGGTACTTTTTTGAAAAAAATTCGCCATATTGGTTTTCCAGTGCACGGTAATGTAATTTTGACTTCATAAATCGAAAGAGGAGACCCAAAAATATTAAGTATACAAGGTTTGGTCATGATATATTCTCTTTTTCGATTTTTCAATAAGGGCCAAAAAGGAGTTTAAAAGTCTGTGATTTTGGGCGTTAATGGGTTAAAGAGAAATTATAATTCCAATTTTGTGAAGAGAAATCGCATATTTTTAGGTTAGATTAAATTGAATTGTGTGGCATTTAAATAAAGAGATTAGTTCTTATTTCTTCTCCCGTGTCCCTGAATCGACCACAACAGTTAAATTGAGTCCTCGAATCAATCCGAGATTAAAGAAAATTTAATAAAGTAAAAAAATATAACGTTACAATATATATCTTTTTTTTTAACATAATTTTGGGAAAAAAATAGCGGCCGCACTTGGAGAAAAACTCAAAAATATGTTTAAAATTAAAAAGTGAAGTTCAAATAATTTGTTTTATCCAAAACCATTACTTTCCACGTAAAGCTGATAAAAAACGTTTCCAAGACCTCCATAAAAAAATTAATTTGGATAACTTTTGTAGAAGTTATGGTTAATTGAGTATCAGCGGCGCGGTAAAAGTTTGAAAATTCGAGCCCCTGTATACTGACAACCCGTCGTACTAGAGATGTCCTCTTAGGGGCATGAAAAGAGGTTCACTAGAACAATAATTTGGCGGACTTTCAAGGAAATCGGAGACAAAAACTTTTTAGGCGGGTACACGTAACGAATTTTGCCCCATAAATGAACCATAGTACACTATGCACGGAAAAAATTTGTCGCTTAAAGAGTCATCGACTTTGTGTAATACTCGTGGATAGGTTAGAAAGTCGACTAAATATTATGAACCTCCTTATTGAAGAATATGATAGATAATCGCTGAAAATGTAAAATGTAATTTCGAAAATTTAAGTGACAGTCGCGGAAAATTTAAAACACCGTGGGTTGGGTTCCATTTTCTCTAAACCAGGCATCGAAAGTCTAAGTGACAGTCAAAGAAAATGTTGAACAGTGTAAAAAGGACAATATTATTTTCTGTGATATGATCCTGCACTTGTATAGTTAATTATTGTTCACTTTTACATTACCTACATAATCCTAACATGAACTTACTATTACATTTAACACTGTACATTACAGAAACGCAATTTTTTATAAACACTTCGCAGCACCGAGAATCTAACGCCCGCACGCACGCACGCATCCTAACCTAATTCTAATCGCACGCCTTAACCCGCATAGCCGATACATGTCGTGGAGACTTGTGTCAAATATTTGGATCACATTCAGAGTTTGAAGGCAAAACTAAAATAATAGATAAATTTCAAATTTGACGTAATTCACTTTATCAAGGTAAACATATACTTACTCGGAACTAATTCTTCAATGCACACTTCAATCCAGAGTCAAACGAAACCAAACGACACGTAATCTCAAAATCTAACCAAAATTATTACAAAAACATAAAGCCGAGCTGCAATGTCTGCTGTGCGATGCTACGAATTACGTTTCTGCGCATCGCTTTTTGCGACTGTCGAGAAAATTTTAGAAGACGGCATATAAAATCTGATGGAATTTAGAATACAATTTACAAAACTATTTGTATGAATTACTTTCATTTTAAATTATTCGATAGTCTTTTAAAATCTATGACAAATGAATCCAAAGATTATGAAACTTTTCATTACTTCTTAGAAAAGATCAGTTAGTGTTTAAAATACTTTTATAATAGTAAATACCCGACTTTTTTTCTTCGACCTGGTTTTCTAAAAGTTATTCGACTTTTTTCTACTATTTCCTGAAAGTCATTGAAACCTTACAAGACTTTCTCCGATTTTACTTTCTGTCCACCACTCTTCGAATACACTGCAAAAAGAAGTGTCTTACCTGGTATCTTACTGTAAGATATGAGATGGGAATTTGCTATCTTCTGTCTTAAAATAAGATGTCTCACGAAGTGTCTTATTCAAAATTAAGACGACTTACGTTTCTTGGTACGAATAAAGATGTAATTTCCGTCTTACAAAATAAGATACTTGATTGAGTTAGATAATGTATCTTAGTTTAAGATGTTTAGGGTGTCATAAGATGGTTCTGGCATAAGATGTTTCTGAATTGTAAGATATAGCAGGTCAATAAGTTAGCAAAAACTAAGACGCGTAAAGTGTCAAAGAAGTAGTGGTCGAAAGATAGAATCTCTCAAAGGGTTATAGTTACAGTTCATAACCTCAAAAAATGGAGCGTTTTGAGTGTTGCATGTTTTTCTTCTGTGGTGTAATATCAACATATTTAGAGGAATATATTGTTCATTTTCATCGACACGATCCTTTATTTAAACTTTAGATATGACGGATGTGGAGCTACATATAAAAATTGGGAATCGTATCAGCAACACGTAACTCGATATCAGGTATACCTTCTGTTTTAACGTAGTGGATACGTTTGCTAAGTCGCTTATCTCCTTTCCCAATAGAGCATTTTCTTGAATTAATTTTTTTAAGAAGTACATACAGCCATGTAAACCACCACATTTGTAACAGATACCGGTGTGCCGTAAGCTTTTTCTCACAGTGTAGAGGTTATAAGGAACATGAACTGTCGGTAACTTAAGTAACCTGTGTTACCGATGGTTCAACTCAAGATATTTTACGTGTCTCCAATTAATATGCTTTAGGCAACTTGAATGTGACTACCGAAATATCTTAGAAATAACTACACAAGTATCTTATATTAAGACACTTCTTTTTGCAGTGTAGTCTGTTAAATTTTAAGCGACAAATTTTTTCCGTGTGGCTCATTTAGTTAGTTTAGAAAGTAGAAAGTAGAATGGAAAAAGGGGAAAACACATAAAAGCCCATGTATATTCATTTTTCGAGAGTTAATTTTGTATCGACGGTTTCGTGTTACACTAAATAGCAAGCGGCTAACCATTATTTTCTCAAATCTGCGCTCCGGTAACACTTCAACAAAGTTTTCAAATAATTCTACAAACTTTCAAGTTTGTTAAAAATAAAGGGTTACGGAGTTTTCACGAAGTTTTCTCGAAGTTTTTGTAAAGTCCCTACAAAGTTACTACGAAGATCTACAACGTTTTCACTGGGTCCTCACGAAGTTCTTCAAGTATTTCCGAAATCATCCAATTTCGCAGGATTTGGCCAAGCAATTTTTAAACAAATTTTCAAACAAGAATAAAAGTAAGTGTACTTAATTTTATAGATTATACGAAAAAGTTAAAAATGGAGTGTTAAAATGTTCGTGATATTAAAATATGAACGATATTTAATGCAATTTACCTATGACCAATTCTCATTTATATCCTATTTCTTTAACATCTTTTTACATTTTGTTTGCAAAGAAACAAAGTAAAATTATTTATTCTGTTTTATAATAATTACTACGAATTTTTCGCACATAAAATTAAAATTAAATGTGATTTAAGTGAAGCATAATAACAAACAAATGTTTTCAAAGAATGTTCTCATATTTTCGCGATAAATTTTCGCGCTAACGGTAATGTACCGTACTTTTCATTGTTACCTATTCCAATTTTATTTTACCGAGAATTTTCGATGTCCAATGGAGAGACACACAGTGGCACAAACTAAATTTCAATAGAATATTTAAATATTGTGTTGCTCAATGGGTAACTAGAGTTCGAAATTTCTCTGACATTTAAAATCCGGTCACGTTCTCGTGACTGTGACCGTCATTTTAAGACAACTTAAGAATTTACAGAGAATTTAAAGGAATTTTACCATGCCTTCACCAATATTTTCTTTGTCATTAAACCTTTTAATATTGTAAATTTATTTCCAAACACTAGGAATTACAATAGTGAAGGTTTCATAAAAATAAACTTCGAAAAATGTCATTTTATCGGAATTCAATATCAAAAAAAATTTTTTTGTAGCCATTATATTAAATTCAAACATAAAGAACAAGTAATTCAAGTTTTCTTCGCACAAATTACGCTTTGATTTCAATAATTGTTTGACAGTTTCGGGACAGTTTATGCACTTTTTTATCTGATCACAGTATTTGCACTTGAAAGAAGCTTTATTTTGTTTATCAATAATTTAAAAAAAAAATTCCAAACTATGTTCTTTTTTTTCCATTTTTATTGCGCACGTTACACGAACTTCCAGAACAAAGCATTTATCAAAAACAATTGAAAGCTTAAACCGTTACGGAATAGTACATTTAATTCTATTTTATGTGACTTCGGTGCGTATACGAGTTTTTATGCGTACACTGGAATCTAAACTAGTATTGTAGTTGTTTGCGGCGCTAGTCATTACACTTAATATGTCACGACTAGTCCCGGCCATTTTGATTTTATCGATCTTGTGTAGTAGTAATGGATTTTAGTAGACGCATGCGCAGTTCAAATGTACAAGACTTTGCCAGTAAGATGCTAACGCTGTACGAAGAAGAAGAAGAATAAGAAGAATTGAGCTTCGTTTCATGGCTATGGGCGCATGCGCAGTTCAATTTTTACATTTCATTCCTTTCTGGCGAAATGTACTACATTGCGCTACTGTTAACTGTAGCGAAAAAACGAGTTTGCGCGTCGATGGCACATAAAAATATTTTTAAATTCTCATAAATTCTCGAAGAGCACATTCATCAGAGAAATTCTCAGTCATATTCCCGTGCTCCCAGACATATTCTCGGTCACATAAACTCTTTAGAACTCTATGGGTAACACGACGCTAAAATACATAGAGAAATCTCGAAATAACTGTATATTACAAAGTATAGTTAGCGCTGCTATCGCGAAAGGTAACCTTAATTTAAATGAAATATTTAAATAGGGTTTTGCTCAGTGGCTAATACGACGCTAAGATAAATAGCGAAACCTCGAAATAATTATATCTTATAAAGCATAGATGGCGCTGCTATCGTGAAAAGATAAATTCAATTTAATGAAATATTTTAATATTGTATTGCTCAGTGGCTAACACGACGCTGAGATAAATATAGAAATCTGGAAGTAATTATATTTTACAAAATGGAGATGGCGCTGATATCGCTAAAAGATAAATCAAGAGAATCAATGACGATGCACTTGGTTAAAAGAGAGAACTTCTCGTACTGGAGCCTGGTGCAGCGTACCCAGAATCACTTAGCAAAAATATTCACCACTTTTTGTTCTCCTTCCTAGATGGCAAATAAAATATCCAATTTCCTATATATATAGATAAATGTGTTAAATGATATATCAGAATATCAAAATTTGCATTTATCAAATTTAGCATGAATAAGAATTTTCCAGAAAATCCTTGAAATTTAACACTGATATTGACCAAATGACGACTTTCTGACGTCATAAACTTCGAGAACCTTCCATAAACCTCACAATTTAGCATAAAAAGAGGCTCTATGATCTCATAAACTTCCACAAACTTCCAAAATACCTCGCCATTTCACTTAAAAAGAGGCTGTATGACGTCATAATCTTCCACAACCTTCAAAAAATCAAGGCTTCGGGAATAGTCTCGAGTTTCGGTAAATGTTTCTCTGACCGTATTTGTATTTCTATTAAAAATTTGTTATTTAATTACAATAATTACTTAATTATAATCATAATTATATTAGTTTCTATATAACTAATTAATTAGTAAATTATTATCAGTAATAATTTGTAATAGATTATTTTTGTTATTATTCAAAGTAAATAAGAAAATCAGGAAAATGAATATGAAAATATGTGTACATGAAGAGTACTTACACAACACTTACTGTTGCATTTTTTCACATTATCAAGGAAGTTCATAGAACTTTTTCACTTCTTGCCACACGAAATTTCTACAATACACAATTTCTATACAACTTTGAATGTGAACTGGTGTACAGTGAGATGGAATTGTGAAAAGCTAGCCAAACGTCCAAAAATCAATTTTCGATTCTTGACATTTCAAGTAGTGGGTCTCTTAGACAAATGTCCCGAAGTTTCAATTTTGCCTTTTAGAGTTTCCCAAAAATAGCCTCCGTGCGAGCGAGTTCTGTTGGTTATGGACTAGAAAAGTGAGCGTCGTGTTCATCTTCTTCTTCTTCTTGGCTGTGGCAGCTTGCAATTCTGAAAATAGCCATATCAAAATATAATAATATATCCTTCAAAACCCCAGTCTGCCCTCTGACAATAAGGGGCAGTTTAAGAAAAGATGGTCCAAGCTCCTCAGCTCTGCACCACAGCCAGTCTCCAAGTCCCAACCCATGCGCGCAAAGTGTTCCCCAGTGCAAACATGTCCCGTTCTGAGGCGAGTAACCAAATTAATGTATCCCCTGGGCGCCCTATAGCCTCGGAACCAAGGACGAGGGTTCTTGTAATCCAGCCCGGCAAAGTCTGCAGAGCCGGTCGGGCCAGAACCGTAGTAGGGCCTGCGAAGACGGCAATATGCCAGGAAGTCACGCCGCATATCCACCAGCAGGTCACCAATTGTGAGCGCAGTGCGAACGGTGAAAAGGAGACGAGCAGTAGACTTGGCGATATAGTCAACCGTCTCATTGCCCAAAATGCCCGAATGAGCAGGGACCCAGGAGAGACGCACCCCCAGGCCACGAGGAGAAGCAAGCAACAAAAGTCGAGCAATAGAATGGACAATGTAGGGAACACTGGGGTCAGTGAAGCGGTCCCTAATGCATACAAGAGCCGCTCAAGAGTCAAAAAGAATAAGATCGCGCGTAAAGCTGGACAAAGAGGACAGAAGAAGCGTCAGGAAGATAAACGCCAAATTGGTAGTTGGCAATAGGAACATAGAAGCCGCAACCCGCCCTCCTCTCAACTGGATTCAACTCCTGTCCCTCCAAGGGACATCAAAAAACGAAGCCCGGCGAGATCGGTGGCGGCCCTCGACCAAGCCCAAAACACTCAGGTATGAAGTGAGCAGGCCGCACCTATACGGGAGAAGGCGCAGCCTCCCGGCGGCAACCCTCTCGCGCAGTAGCTGGAGTCTGGGAATAAGCGGGCTCCCCCCCCCCCCAGGCGAAGTTCCTCAGAATGAATCGACCAGAGAGAAGAGATCTACTCAAAGACAGTGGCGGCTCTCCTGCTTGAGAGAGGAGCACAGAAGTCGGAGTGGTTCGCATACAGCCCTGAGCCACCCTCAGCGCACCAAACTGCGCAAGATCAAGAATACCGAGAGCCGACCCGCCAGCACAACGGAACAAAGGCGCGCCCCACTCCAAGTAAGACCTAACGAGGTTCCTATAGACAGTCAGGAGCAGCGCTGGATTGGCCCCCCAAGAGATCCTGGAAATGACTCTCAAGATATTAGTAGCACGGATCGCCTTATCTGCAATGTACTTAATGTGGGGAACCCAGGTGAGCCGGGTGTCACGAATCACGCCCAGATATTTAAGAGTGGGCTGGCGAGCCCATGTAAAGACACACAGTTGGCACTTAGGGATCGATATAGAGAGAGCCAAGTTATCAAGACAAGGGGTGAGAGAATCCATAGCCGACTCCAATAGGCAGACATGGACCTAACCGGCCGCTATGAGTATTGAAGTTGTAAACTAATGATTGTTCAGAACAATTTATTATGATGAGTGATAGAGTACGAGAATTAAGACTTCTAAGACACTTTACAGAATTTTGAAGCCTTTATTCTAGTCCCGGGAACAATGTTTACAATAATACACAAAATATTACCTAAATCTTTGACTGTAACCAAAATAATGTCCATAAATTCTTCCAATTCAGTTCATAAGTAGCTATCACTGTCTCTCATCAGTCCCTACAGCTAAACTTTATAATTTGTCATTTAAAAAAATTATGACAATGCCTACCTAGGATTTGATTAACAAAACATCAGTGAGGGCAACAAATTTTTTTTAAAATTAAATTAAATTAAATTAAATTAAAATAAATTAAATTTTAGTTACAGTCAAGGATTTATGTGATATTTTGTGTTTATTTGGAACTTGGCCACTATAGACCGGCCGCTATAAGTATTAAAGATTTTTAAAAATAATTTTTTACAACTTTTTGGTATGAGAACTAACAGAATACATGAACGTAGACTCCTGAGCCAGTTATCAGAATTTTAAAACCTTTATTCTAGTCTCGGGAACAATTTTTACAATAATCAATGGCTATCGAGGATTTGACTCCATAAACATCACTTAGTGTTTTGATATTTTTCATAGCGCCTCTTTTGAAAATCCGATTTTCGGTACCTGTGAAGCGGGACGAAAGTGCGATTTGCAACCCTACCATTAAAGTTTCGTCCCGCTTAACAGGTAGCGAAAATCGGATTTTCAAAAGAGGTGCTATGAAAAATAGTATACATTTCTCGAAACAAAACACAGCGAATGCAACTCGTGTGGCTGCAGCCCTCGCTTTGCTCGGGCAGCAAACTTCACACTCGTTTGCAATCGCTGTGTTTCGTCCCTTGTAATATTATACACTATTTATCAGAATGATAAATTATAAAGTTTAGCTTTAAGATATTTTAAACGATTTTTACATCATTATGTATGTACTTTTGCTACTGAAACTTATAACAAACATAAATACCTACACAATGTTAGTTCTTAAATCCTTTATTTTCTCCTCCTGCTTCATGTTTTACTCTTTCTAAAAAAGAAAAAAAAACATTTCACAAAGTAAACGTCTCTTTTCAAGAATATCATTGAATGTGAAATAAAAAATACTTATCTAAATTTTTCATTGAATTAAAATTTTTTTTTTTTAACTTCATTCGAAGTGGGTAGATATTTTTCTGGAAATTTAAAACATATTATTGTAATTCAAATTTTACATTAAATTAATGTTCAATATTTTTCATCATAGAGATTAAAAATCTTACCATTCTCCATGCCATAAATTATTTCTGTTCATTTATCAATCTTTTAGAGCAACAAAGCTCTTTATTTGTTTAAAATTTATATTTTTTATCACACACTACAAAGGTGAGCTTCTTTCTGTCGCAGTTGATTCCAATTTGCAAATATTTACACTCGTGTATCTGAATAATAAATTCACTCATTGTTGTTTAAAATTCTGCCACGCTTTCAACAATATTTCTACAACATGACACTTTTAATTTCAATATTTTTACTATTTTTTCAAAAATTACATTTGGAAACCATATTTAAAATTAAATATGGACAGGTTTCACTATTACCGACCTAGAAAAAAGCGAACAGACATGCGTAAGACATGCACGACCTTTTTCGAGCTGGCGTGAAATTCAAAAAAACATCTGAAAAAGATCTTTTCGAATAACGAAAGTGCATGTTGGGCGGTATTTCGTATGCTAAACTACTCCCAATTATATTCCCTATTCTGCAACCCGCTAGTACCCACTCTGTATATATTACGTTTACACGACCTGGCTTTTAGGTATGTGTTTCGTAGTGTTTACCGAACAGACGGTCATTTTTCTACTCCAGCTCTGAAAAGATTAAGAAAATTTAATTTTGTTAGTATTTTCTGTGGAATACAATCCTTAATTATCACAGTGCTATTGTGAAATAAAATTTTTTAAATAAACAATTACAGTGCTACTTTGTATTTTTCGATGTACATTACATAATACACTCTTCAAAAAATATTAAATAGTAGTAATTTTAAACGAAATTATACCGAAACGCCACTAAATCCAAATTTTATCACAACTTTCGGTAACGATTACCGATCAAATTTTCTACGTTTATCTTTACATTATTGTTTATCTGTTGATGGTTCTCTCACAGCTTTGTATTCTACTAGTGGATTATTCATATTCTTGTACTGATGTCTTTAAGGCAAAGGTCTTTAAATGTTTCGGAGAGTT
The DNA here is from genome assembly GCA_030998225.1 of Diplolepis rosae. Classification (NCBI taxonomy): domain Eukaryota; kingdom Metazoa; phylum Arthropoda; class Insecta; order Hymenoptera; family Diplolepididae; genus Diplolepis; species Diplolepis rosae. The sequence goes on along the minus strand of JAPYXD010000729.1, from coordinate 444,652 downwards.
TATTCATGAGTGTGCTTTACGAGCCTTTGCTTTTTGTACACAGCGGTGGATGGAAGCTGGTCCAGATGGTCAGCATGGTCGATTTGTGGAAGTGATTGTACTCATTCAAGAATACGTTCCTGCGGAGAACCCTCTCAAAGTTATGGTGGTCGTTCTTGTTACGGGAAAGATGTCATCGTAGGAAATTGCACAGGTGGCATGTGCAATGGTGGGTCCAAATTATGTTTTAATTTGAATCTTTTATGTTTGTATGCAAAAATGTATTAAAATTTTGATCTTCAACAGTTCCTTTTGCTTTCTACTCATTGTATTTCGTTATTGATAAGAAATTTTTGAATCATTTATTTCTTAAGGCCATGAATCAACCACGCCATATAATCGATATGGTAATTTTATGCCTGATGAAATTTTGTCATTTTCATGCCCCTAAATCTTGGAGTCTACTACACCTATTAACTTGATTTTTTTTTTATTTTGTCAAGAATTGAGTGATAAACAACTTTGACTATGGACATTTTTTTATACAACCTTAGGGGAAATACAGACGATCTGGAAAATTGTTGAAGAATGCTATTTTTGAACACTGGGAAGAATTCTGTCTCCTTGCCGCTGTAATTGAAAAAGCACAAAACCCATGGTCAAAGTTGTTCATCACTCAATTCTTCAAAAAATCAACAAAAAAAAAATCAAGTTAATAGGTGTAGTAGACTCCATGATTTAGGGACATGAAAATGACCAAATTTCATCAGGCACGGGAAATTGCAAACTACTGTTAATGCTTCTCCTTAAATCTCACACATTTTTGACTTGATATCTTAATTTTCAGGGACAAGTTTACAGACATAAAATTACCGTATTGATTATATGGTCTAGTTAATCCATGGCCTTAATGTATATATTATCAACTACAATGTTTACATTTCAGTTGGAACTGCTAAGATGGGAGGAGCCCAGTTGACTGAGAAAGGTAAGCGAATGTTTTCTAAATTTAAATTCTTTCTTGAAATGCATGCAGTCACTCTCATAACTTAACCTTGTTGAAATTATCATCAATAGATATTTTAGGTCTTCTTTCTCCACGCTAAAAGAACATAAGTTCATCTCTGCTTTCTTCAAAGAATCGTTTGGTCGTTAAAAATGGAGTCTCCGTCGACGATAAGATAATGTTTTTCAGTATACTTAGTGCCTGATTTAAATGTTTAATCCAGATTACTGTCATAGCCGTGGAAGCTCACCTTTTCCCACGCAAAATCTATCCAACATTCATATAATCTTCGAGATGAATAATCTCATATATGAAATTAATACTTCTTAATAAATAATCCCTTTTTAACATTTTAATCATTCCTTACGAAATTATTTTCAGAATCATATTTCAAAGATTCTTTCTGAAATATTTCAGCTTCATCATCGAAGCTATTGTAATTAAAAGCCACAGAGTGAAATACAAGGCTCTAACGGGATCAAAAAATTGAAGTTCAGTTCTACAAGCGTAGTATATTTACTTTTAATTACATGGCTAGTTAATTATTGACACGTTGATTGTGGAACTGACAGGTTTCCACTTCAGTGAATGCCTGATCCTTCATGTACGTGATATAAACAATTGAAACAATGCTGTATCCCCCAATGACGGTCGATTAACGATGGCACCCTTTAGATGCTCTGTAACTGTTTTCCTTCTCTTCTCACCCTACCACTCACTCTTCAGAGATGACGTTTATACAGAACGCATAAAACTTGCACGCAAATACCCTGCAGGTACAGTTTTAATATAAAGGGGAATTACGTAATCGGTAGCCGCTATGGGCTTGTAAGAGCAGGAATTGATCGTGCATGCAAATAGACTACCATTATCCTGCGAACCCTGTATATAAACTCGAGTTAGGCAGGTAGTCTCACTCCCGTTTCTGCGAAGCGCTTGGACGAACGCCACCGTTGTCTGAATACTAAATCAGTATTCGATTTTACTAGAGGGTCGATTAAGTGTAAAGAAATAACTTTCAACCCTTCCAGAATTCACGTAGGTTCGCCTATGTATAGCTGACATTATCCATTCCTTTTATTTCTAGACATAATGCATGTCAGAGAAGATATCAAAATTGTAGGAAATTTGGTTAGAAATCTACATATTTTTTTAGGGAACTAAAAATAACTCATTTTTAAGTTTTAAATATAAATAATGCACCTAATGCAAAATTAAAATGAATTTTCAACTCAATCCGAGAGGACTAAATTGAGGGTAAAAATGGATCTAAAGGCCTTTTTAATCTCAGTTGTCTTCCACATTGTTAGTTTGCATATTTAACCCTTTGCACTCAAAATATTTGTGGTGCATATTATAAACATTATGTTTGTATAAATAATTATTAAAAAAATGACATCAAATGAACTAAATTAAACATTTTTCGTACTATACGGAGACAATTTTAACTAGGGGACCGAGCAAAACAAGAATTTATTAAACTTAAAAAATCTATAAAACTAGATTATGTGATACTTTTAGTTAGATTATATAAGCTATTAGACTAAAAAAGGATTTTTTACGAAATTGCTAAATAAGAAAAATTACCTTTTTTAACTAAATTGGGTATAGTTTTTAGACCTTAAAATTATTGAAAGATTTTGATGGCATTGGAATGAAAATTCTTATTGTAGTCACTTGTTCGTCTGATTTCATGAAAATATATATCGCTGCTCATTTTAAACTTGAAGAAGCCAGGTTTGTTGTTTTTCTATTATTTATCTATGAACTAAGATATATTTTTGAACTATTTCCAATTCATTTATGGATAAATAAAGTTTTATATTGATTGGTTTATTATAATTATACTACGTGTAATAATATATCTTATACTTTCATACTTCACTCTACATTTCTGAATTTTACGGAACTGTCATTCATTCTGGAAGACTTGATACGTTAAAAGTAATTACAATAATTAGTTGAGTTTGAAATTTTTGTGACTGCCTACAATAATTCTTGGATTGGACACCGACTGACTTAACAGTCACCTATTCTATTTGCCACACAAGATTTCTGACGATAGCTTGTAACTCTTAAACTTTTCTTAAACCACTTTCAAGATTTGTCAAGTCATTCATGTATGTGATTATCTTGACGCATTCGGTTTTTCGTATGCATATCACGGTACCATCAGTGTTGGAAAGTGATGCGTCATTTTAGGGTTTTCAGTGGAATTCACATCTTACAAAATTTTTGGTCGCTATATTCGATCTACAATTTTGAATTTTGTAATTTCGATCCCATATTTATATTCAGCAATCTAAACACCCTCTAATACAAAGTTTTAAAGAAATCTGTCAAGTTTTTGAATTTTTAAGAAATTTAGTTTGACAGCTTAGATCCGCCGTTTTGTATTTTGTAAATTCAACCTCAAGTTTATATTTAGCAACACAAAAACCTTTTAATACGAAGTTTTAAGAGAATCTGTTAAATATCTAATTTTGATTCGCCGCATTGGATTTGCCATTAAGCCCGAATTTCTATTCAGCGAACAAAAAAACCCACGTGTTTCGAGTTGTAGAAGAATGTAAGAAAACAAATAAATTTTTGGGAAAGACATTACAAAATTTGAATATATTTAATTAAATTCACATCATTAGAGTATCGAGAAAAAAAGTCGTCAGTCACTGAACCACACTGGACACAATTGTCAAACATAACCAAAGATACCAACGTTTATTCTCCGCATAATCTAATTGATAAATCGAAAGAATAACGCGCGTGCGCGTTAAGGAAACCTGCTGTAAATATAGAATATACTTATATTATTTTTAATATAAAAAATATAGAATTCATATACGTAATGAAATTGTGGCATACGCATAATAAATTTAGTATACCTTTTTAAAGTTAAGTAAAGTAAAATTAATTAAAGTAAAGGAATCTGACAATTTTCTAAATTTTTCAAAACTAAGTGGTTTTATTGAATCCACTAATTTACATTTTGCTATTTTGACACCAAATTCGAATTTAGAAACCCAAAAAATCCCTAGTACCACTCGTATTACAAATTTTACGATTCGCATTGCATGCTCTACTATTGGGTTGGCAACGAAGTCATTTCGCTTTTTTCCGCTAGATGACTTTAGTCGTTCGAAGTCGTTCTTCTCCATTGCAAACTTCAGACCGTATATGGTATATGACATATGACGTTTCATAAATTATTCAGTAAAAAAGAAGTTTCAAGTTCTATTGTTTATTTATTGTTTTGCATTGATTTGAAATAGAGATTCCAGGCGCCATTTTCGGCACATTTTACTTTATTACTTCCGAAAAGGTGAAGACGCAGTGCAATCTCAGAAAAAGTTGTATGATGCTTATAGTGAAAAATCATCAACAGAACACCAGTGCCAGAATTGGTTTGCTCGTTTTCGTTCCAGAGATTTTGACCGCAAAAATGCACCACGCTGTGGACGCACAACTGAAGATGACGACGACAAGATACGAGTAATGATAGAAAATAACCGGCGTAGTACGACACGAGAGATCGCAGAGAAGCTTAACATATCACATGCATGCGTTTAAAGCGAATCTTAACGAGCGATGAAAAATGGGTTGTTACGATACTTTGTGCGAAAAAGATCATGGAGTAAGCGAGATGAGCCTGTACAATCGACATTATAAACCGATATTTATTAAAAGAAGATTATGCTGAGTGCTTGATGGGATTTCAAAGGTATTGTTTATTTTGAGCTGCTCCCAAGGAACCAATAACTATCAATTAGAATGTCTACTGTCACCAAATAATGAAATTGGACAATGAAATCAAGGAATAACGCCAGACCACATATATCTTTGGTTACTCGCAAAAAATTATTGGAGTTAGGCTGGGAAATGATTCCTCATTCACCGTATAGTCCTGACCTTGCACCATACAATTATCATTAATTCCGTTCACTTCAAAATCATTTGAATGGAAAAACATTCGATTCAAATGAGGCCGTCAAAAATGAGTTGATTTAGTTTTTTGCCTCTAAGAACCAAACTTTTTACGAAAGCGGATTTATGAAGGTGACTGAAAGATGGCAAAAGGTCATCGAACAAAATGGTCAATACATAATTTATTAATGTTTGTTATTTGTATTAAGAAGCTTACTTTGAAAATCACGAAGAAAAACCAAATGACTTTTTTGCCAACACAATATGTATTTGCATCACATTATTTATCATTTGATTTTACTTCTTGGCGGGTAAATAATTAAATTCATAATGTAAATGTCAAACGTTGCAATGCAAATTCTGTCTGCTGTGCAAATCTTCTTTTTTTCGTGTGAAGCATGAGATGTAAATACGCATTATTTACGCTTCGTATGAATGATGTTTATTGGAGGTTCTTTATAGGTGCACGCGGACATCTTATTAGTTTCTTCTGAACCGAAATCTAATTTATTTGAAAATTAAAATCGAATTCCTGTTAATGCAATTTTCGGATCAGGTTCCTTTTTACCAGCAGGGATTCGGTCTTGTTGTATCTTGATGCCGGAAACGGGTTCAAAATCATACCTCAAGTCTGTTCAGTGAACCTTTAAGATTCCATTTCTTTCATTATCATTGTTTAATATTATTAAGTACCTTTAAGGCCATGGATCAACCTGCTCACGTTGGACGATATATATTTTACCGACATTTTAGTTTGTGTAACCCTATTTGTATAAACAAAAATGATAGATAACTGATAATCTATAGAATTAAATAAAATACGCTAACATAGGTCTGTTTAGTCATACGTTTTTATAATTATAAATAATGTTTTCCCTGGAAACAACTTATTTTATAATCATAAACATTTGTGACCAGACTGACCTGCCTTATTGCATTTCATATACTCACACAAATTTTCAACTTGTCATCTCATTTTTTACAGAAATCGGGCTACACAAATTTTAGTGATCTGGTTGGCCCATGGCCTTGACGTCTGGTATTTCCAATAAATTTAGTATTGAGGCAGAATTTCTTTCTTTCTTCAAGTATTATTGGGTTGTCCCAGAAGTATAATTGCCGATATCACATATAGATGTCTTTGACCATCATTTTAAATGGCTTCTTTCAATGTCATGTTTTTTTCTTTCTGGCATTCTTTAGCTGTCACTCTTAGCTTGATTTACTAACAAATTGCGCATAATTTCGTTCAAGTTGTTAGTTTGGCATCAACTTTAAGATGGAGAGTAGAAACAGGCATTTTCATCATATTTTTCTGTTTTATTTCCGAAAAGGAAAGAACGCAGCACAGGCTGCTAAAAAGTTACGTGATGTGTATGGTGAGAAAGCCTTAAAAGACAGACAGTGTCGAAATTCGTTTGATAAATTCCGTTCTGGGGATTTTTCACTCAAAGATGAGCAACGTTCAGGCCGGCCAAATGAAATTGATGATAACCAAATCAAAACCATAATCAAATCGGATCGTCATGTATCTGTGCGAGACATTAAAAAAATGTTAAAAATACAAAAATCAACAATCGACCGTCATATACAACGTCTTGGACTCGTTGACAAACTTGATATTTAGATTCCACATGAATTGAAAGATAATTTTGTTAACAAAACGTATCAACGCTTGTGATTTTCACCTTAAACACAATATTTGATCCCTTTTTGAAACGAATTATCACTGGCGATAAAAAATGGATTGTTTACAATAACATCGTTATTCGCCACAAATAACATCGAACGCGGAATTGCATCGAAAAAAGATTATGCTGTCTGTTTGGTGGGATTGTAAAGGTGTAATTTTTCACCATGACAACGCTACACCACACACATCTTTAGTCGCTCACCAAAAATTGTTGAGGCTTGGTTGTTACATCCACCATATTGCCCTGACCTTGCAACATCCGAATATTATTTATTTCGATCTTTGCAGAACTTCTTGAATGGTAAAACTTTCAATGATAATGAAGCTGTGAAATCGCACTTGGTTCAGTTTTTTGTCGATAAGGTCAGAAATTCTATGAGCGTGGAATCATGAAGTTACCAGAAAGATGGAAAAAGGTCATTGTACAAAATGAAAAATATATCATTGGTTGAACTTTAGTTCATTCCTTTTACTTAAAATAATGTGTTTAATTATTATGAAAAAATCGGCAGTTACTTGAGTGAATGTAAAGAACGATGAAGGATTTACTGAGGCTTCGGTGGCGTAAACGGTTAGCGTACCACTCTTGTAAAGTGGAGACCCCGATTCGAATGTGAGTCGAGGCAGACTCTAGAAGAACTAATTTGTCTAGAAGAACCGCTTATTTCAATACTTAACACTAGAAAGACGGGAGCTTAGTATATATAAAATGACTGCTTTTCGGCAATATTTTTTCAATTGAAATTCAAAAGCAGTCAAAATGACTTGCTTAGGCAATCTAGTGTTAAATAACCACAATGATAAAAACAGTTCGGAAGTTTTAGCCATTCGGTTGTAGGTTGAGAATTTATGATTGCATTTATAATATAATATGTCTCTGAACAATACAGCATGTTGAACACAGCAATCGAAATATTGTAAGTGAAACTGGTGGCATCAGAAATATAATATGGGAAGGCGAACAATAAATACTGGTATAGCAACCAATAAAATAAGTGAATATTTCATATTTATTCAGTTATAATCGGGTGGTCAAAATAAACATCCTATATTGCTGTATCTATGCTAGCAATAAAGTAAGGTTAATTTAATCATAAATATGGTTGTAACGGCCATTTCTTTCTATCAGTGCAATCCTTCCAAAATTTAATTAAATTCGCAGATATTTTTTTTCTCTAAAAATAAAGTTTAAGGTTATAGAAAATTAATACGAACTAACATTTCCTCCTATATAGGACCACATAATAGTATATTACGTGCCTAGGCGCACAATGAGGGTTATTGCGTGACGAGCGACAATGCTCGCAGGAGATCGAAGCCAAGGCGTAGTCGAGACGTAGCTGAGGCATAGCCCAGACGAAGCCGTGGCGCGATCAGTCCTGCGAGCATTGTCGCGAGTCTCGCAATTTCCCGAATTGTGTGCATTGGCAAGTATTCTATTTTATGTGACTTTGGTGCGGATACGAGTTTTTATGCGTACACTGGAATCTAATCTAGTATTGTAGTTGTTTGCGGTGCTAGTCATTACACTCGATATGTCACGACTAGTCCCGGACATTTTGATTTTATCGATCTTGTGTAGTAGTAATGGATTTCAATAGACGCATGCGCAGTTTAAATGTAAAAGGCTTTGCCAGTAAGGTGCTAAGAAGAAGAATAAGAAAAAGATTGTGTTTCGCTGTAAGACTATAAGCGCATGCGCAGTTCAATTTTTACATTGTATTCCTCTGAAACGGAATACACAACATTCCGTTACTCTCAGCTGTAACGGAAAAAAAATCGTGATACTTAATATCCCATGTCGATTGTAGAACGTTGCACGAAACGAAAGAGAATCCATTTACTTGGTAATAAGAGATAAGATGACAACACTAATCTTCACAGTATTATAAATTGGTTGTATTACGATAAACTGTTAATTTTTGAGAAACTAATGGACGAAAGAAGTGCACTCTATTGCGCTTAATTGAAAATAAGTCCTCTGAGTTCATAGACCATAAAATTTAACTTCATTCTGTTACAGTAAAATCACGTTGAATTTTATCTATGAAACCGTAAAGGGATGCAAGGTTTTTTTAATTTCAATTTTATAGGTAAATTTAAAGAATTTAATTAAATCCTCAAAAAAAGATTTTTCGCAGTTATTAGTTTTCAGTCTGCGTTTTACAATTGCGAAACTGAAATCTCGAATTTATTTATTTAAGACCTGATGTTTCATTTTATAGAATCTAATATACACTCTTCATTTGTTTTCCAGGAATTTCACTGAATAAACATAAAATGTTATACTTTCGACATTACTCATGATGAGTTAACTTTTTTTTATAAATGTAAAATTTAATATTTTTGTGCGTGTTTTAATATTAAGTTATTTTTTTTTATTTTTTTAGTGTGTGACAATTTTACTATTTGGTGTTTTTTAATTCAATAAAGCCTGATAAGGTTGGCAAACCTATAGCCAACGAATCTTCGCTACAATTTTGACAAAATGAAGAGTTTTCTTCATATTTTACCCTCATCAATCGCAAACCAACATGTTTTATATTATTAATATGGAAGGTGACACTACAATTTCTTCACTTCACTGAATTCTGTTTGAAAATCAATAAATTTATTTTAAGTATAAAAGATTCTTCGTTTCCAATAAAATATAAATAAGTCGGAGCAGTAGCATTCAAACGTCAATTTAAAGAGAAGACAAATATTTTGTTCTAGCGAATCGTCAAATGGATGTGGCGCTTTATGTTGGATTAACCGTTGCATGTTTTGTAATTGGTGGCCTGGTGTACTTTCTTACTAAATTGCTAAGACGTAAAGGACGAGACCATTCTCTCTACACCATGACTCGAAACGGTAAGTGCTTTCGCGGAATGCAATTGCAACATTGAGAATTAGCACTCGAGCTGCTGAGGTGACAAATGTTGAAACCCTTGAACTTGCTTACAGAATTTCACCCAGAGTTCTTTCCGAAACAAGACAAGAAAGTAAATCTGCAACCGGATGTTACAGCAACGACAGTTCCCGCCTGCTACGAATACCCCTTCGATCCTAAACTCTCCATGTCTCGTTCTGTTTCCGAACACCATTACGACGTTCCACACTTGTCTTTAGCACTTCAACATTCCCCCATACCTCCAACGCCCAGTACTTCTACTCAAGAATCCTACGGTGATAAACAAGTACACTCCGATAGTGAAAACAGTGTTACCAGTTCCTATCCTTCATCAGATTCTAGTTCTAACGTTGCATCCGAGAGTATGAGGCTGACAAAGCTACAGACTGGAAATGTGGCGCGAGCTGTTGTTAATACAAGGGGTGCTCTGCTGGTGTTGCCGGATTCCGGAATTTCCATGTCTGTTCCCGAGGGTACTGTACCGAAAGCAACAAGGGAGGAGCTTTATCTGGCGGTACTGAATGAGGACCGATTTAGGCCACGACTACCAGGTTAGTGAAAATTTATTTTTCAGTGGATCTTTTGCGGTAGCGATGTAACGAAGTAGTAAGTAGAATGGACCTCTCTTTGAGGTCGATGAGTATTCGATATTATTTGTACTAAAATATTACTCAAATTGATTTAGGCAAGTGTCGGGTACATTCTCTTTCAAAAAAGTCTAAAACTTTTAAAATTGTCTACCAACTTGAAAAAATCGTAAATTCAAATTTAAAATATAAATTTGATACCTTTTTTTGGCCCTTAATAAAATTGCGTATAACTTGAATATAAATTATCCGATATAGATCGGATATAAATCGGATTTAGATATTATAATGAAAAAATTATTGTGATTTCTTGAAATATGTATTATTTTATTGAAAAGACATTAGTCGAAAAATAAATGAACTAGTCTTTAAAAAAAAATTCAGTAAAAAAAGACTTTTTTGGCCTTCTAATTGACCCTTACCCCTGAAAAGGAAAACGGTTCAGCCCTTTATTGCAAATATATGAGAAAATAATGAGGGGTAAACCTCTCTAAAATCATGATTTTTTTAAATTGAAAATGTGTAGATGGTGTTTAAATAAGCGTAGCAATATTCTTCTTAGTGCAAATGTAGCTATACACAACATGCCGCGATCGAATATGAAACAGTAGCATTTGATCGCTTACTACAGCATGTGGATTTTTCCGGATCATACTCTTCGTGACGAGCCGGCTAAACTCAGAACACGTCGGGCCAGTGTGTTCTTGCTTAAAAACGAGATCATTCTTATTTTCCCGATCCAACAGAAAGACTCGATTAGCGTAAAAATCGCGGTATCAGCGAAACTGTGAAGGACGGCTCTTAGCTGGTAAGGAAAAAATCATCCGAGAAGCTACCGGACTACGCCCTTCTAGCGCCGCTAGCGACGACAAACTTATCGCTAGCTTATAAAACGAAGAGAGTAACTCCGGCGTTACGAATAACGACCGCCTATTGTGTTAGTGCTACTCTAACAGGCTCGTAAGACAGATTCCTAATTTTAATTACATTAGGATTACCGATATTGGAAAATCAGAGTACAACGTCCATTTAATTGTCTGCATTAACAGAGGATCACTAGTCACGTATCCGATAGGATACATTCCCAGCACGTTTCCGCGTGGACAATTTTATCGCAATAATGCAAATAAATTCAAATTTAAAGAATTTGAAATCTTTCTGTGAAAAAAAGACGCTTTTATCTGATACGCGACTAGTGATCCTCTGATAATATAGGCAGTGGCAAAAATTTCGAACTCAACTAATTTGAAATCATTACAGCCATAAGGCAGTGTCACTAGACGATATAAAGAGGTCTTCCTGTGGTGAATGAGATGTCGGGTGCTTGTGCAGCTCAGATGGTTAGAGCAATCGACTGTCAATCGAGAGATCCGGGCTCGAATCTCGGCGCAGTCGAAAGCGTCCTTTCCCCACAGATAGATTTCAAATACTATATTATTCCTAATTTTTTCAATTTCCTATATTTACGAAAAATTTTATATGTAAATAATGGTGGTAAAACGTTGATCACGAATACAACATTCCAAATTTATTGCAAAATTAAAAGAAAATTTAGCCTATAAAATTCAATTCTAATGTTTCAGGCTAAATTTTATGAAAGAACATCTGACTGTTTTCAGCGAAGCCTACAAAACCTATAATAATAAAATATCTATTATTTTGAAAATTTAGACTGGACATTTTGATTAAAATGGAAATTAAATTAATTTATTTAATTTGAAAAGTTTTCAATTCTCTATCCTCATTTTCTACTTTATACATGTGTGAAGTCTGAAGTCACACTGGTTGAAAATTTTAATTTTGTATTTCTATAATTATATTCTGGTATATTGTGTGTGTTTGCTCCTTTATCAACGAGTATTGTTGCGGAGATACGGCGGAAGCTATGGCCCGTGTACGTCGTAGCGTCAGGCATACCGAGGAATTCGGCGATTTGTTTTGGTGTGCTGTAAAATTTATTTGTCCCAGTCACATGCGTAGTACACTTTCCGTTTTGGTAGTTTACACAATAGCGATCGGTGTATGTTTTTTCGGGGCGAATCTTTCACGTATTTGACACACTCTTCAGAAATTACGAAGGATCGGGGTTGCATGGATTTAGTTTTAAGAACCAGGACATAAAGCAGATTTCCTTGTTGCTTGATGTGTTGCACTTGAATGTTTGTTAATTCGTCAGTCCTCAATGCATCGAAAACTACGAAAATTAAAATGACCTGTAAATAATGTCAGAAAATTTAGTTTATCCATAACTTATTTGATGTGTGAAATTGTTAAAAATTATTTTAAAGTATTGTTTTTATGAATATTCAATTTATATTCCCGTGCAGAAATTTTGGTGGGGCGCCGATCGGGCCCCGATCAGGAAAAAAGTAGTCCTGATAGGGTAATCTGTCTAGCGCCAGGCCAGTAATAGAGCGTTTTACCCGATCGGGCCCAGATCTGGGCCTGTGAAATAGGGTCCCGATCTGGCCCTTTCTTATTTTGTATTTCTACAAATAATAAAATTTTAAAAGTTTTCCTTCAATAACAATAAATATTTAGTTCACAAAAATTTATTTCATAAATTCAGTTTAGTGATGCAACAGTATAATCAAGAGTATACAAACAATAGAATCTTCAAACCCATCTTCATAGTCTGTAGAACTATTCGATTGTTCTGAATCTAAAAATAAATCACATTATTAATAATTATCTTTCTAAAAATTTCACTTAGGAAAATTGAATATACGATATAAAAAATAATGAAACAGAATAGCGTTCTACACTTAAAATTATAATTTTCTTTTCTTTTTAAATTACCGTTAATAATAAAATATCAAGTAATAATTTAGTTCATTACCCAAATCTGCGTTGCTTGGAGTTTCGTCAAAAGTAATAGGATTTTCATTTTCCTCCAAAACTTTTTGGTTTTCCCCGGGTTCCATTTCTACTGGAATTTCCCCTTTATTAGCGGCTTGCAAGAGAGAAAATTTTCTTCCTTTATCTTCGTCTTCAGCATCTACAACTATTTGCGGTATTATTATCAGTACAATTATCAATTCATGCTACTTCATGTTTTCATTTACGTCTTAGAACAAAATGGAAACATTTTTGATAAATTACGTACATTAAAAATAAAATACACCGCCCAGAAAAGATAACTTACAATGTTAGGATTTATGTAATGAATCTAGTGAATTAACTTACCTTGATCTATAATGCGGATATAAGAAATCTCGCCAACGATTCTGTGCTTCCGAATTCACCATGTACTTTTTGCTTTTGGAATTTTAATTTCAATGTAGTCACTACAATATCACGACCACAACACCAAATTTGAAAATAATCTTGTATATCATAATCCGATGTGGTTCTGACCCGGGCCACACCATGTGCCCTTCTGCGGCCACATGAGGAAAATCCGATCGGGCCCAAATCGGAATTTGGAAACAAGTTGGGCTATTTCTGCACGGGTTACTAAGATCATGTGATACTTTAACATAAGAGCAATTTAGTTTAAGCAGGTTTTTATTCACAATTTTTAATTTTATTCAAAAAAAGAATAGTGCCCTTGATATGAAGGAAATTTTTTTTAAACATTGTAAATAGTATATAAAGGTAAATAGTTGAATTTGAAATTTCTGCCACTGCCTACATTATCGGAGAATCACTAGTCGCGTATCAGATAGGATACGTTATCGACAGGTGTCCTCGTAGACAATTTCAGACTCTTATATCGCAAATAAATGCAAATTAAATTCAAATTTTTTAAATAGTATATATATATTGTAAACCTTACCTTGGTCGCGAGATATTTGTCATTTGGAGCATTTGTCAAAAACAATTTCACATCCTCGGGTGCAAATATATTGGATTTTTTGCTTCGAAATCCACGAGACTGCTTCTTCATAAACACAGACAGTGTAATATACTGAGTTGGCAAAAAATTCATTTCATTTTTTTTAGTGATTTTCAAAGCAAGCTTATTAATACAAATAACAAACATTAATTAATTATGTATTGACCATTTTGTTCGATGACCTTTTGCCATCTTTCAGTCAGCTTCATAATTCCGCTTTCGTAGAAAGTTTAGTTCATAGAGGCAAAAAACTAAATCAACTCATTTTTGACAGCCTCATTTGAATCGAATGTTTTTCTATTCAAATGGTTTTGAAGTGAATGGAATAAACGATAATCGGATGGTGCAAGGTCAGGACTATACGGTAAATGAGGCATCACTCCCCAGCTTAACTCCAATATTTTTTTGCGAGTGACCAAAGATGTATGTGGTCTGGCGTTATCTTGATGGCTTTTTACGCCTTTGTTCTAGCCGCTTTTCTTTGATTTCTTTGCTCAATTTCATTAGCTTGCGGCAGTAGACATTCGAATTAATTGTTTGGTTCCTTGGGAGCAGCTCAAAATAAATAGTCCGAAATCCCATTTCAAAGTACCTTCAGCGAAATGTTAAAAGAAAAGAACGCGTCGAAACGTGCATTATGTACGTCCTAGCATGAAACGGCTTGGTTGTCTAAGCTAGCCGTGGTATTTATTGAAAATCCTAATTATGGGAGTTAACTACAAAGAAGATTAATAAAATAAATATATTAACAATTGAAAGTTGACGACTAGACAAGTGAAAAATTGTAGGGTTGTCAACCTCCTGGTTGGTCTAAATATGGGTTGTTTAAACATTTTTACAGATTCATAAAATGAATTTAAAGTTTGTGAAACTTGTAATATTTTAATATATTTTCCTATAAATTATTAACCCGCATTTCTCTTCCATACATAAATTTTTGTAACATTACACATAATTTAGTTGTATTTCGGTCTGTAAAATAAACATTTTTCAGTCTAAAATCAGTATTTGATTACTTAAGTAATTTTCAGCATTATTTTTATTACAAGTAGGCTTAGAATAACATTTTCCTTATTAATAAAACATATGCATACATTTTCTCTATCAAACAATGTTAAAAGTAATGTTAATTTCACTAAATTTTTAACATTTTTACATTCTTATGATACAGATGTTTATTATCTATGATATACTATAACTTATGCTATTTTATAAAGAGAGAATGCACTTTAGATTATTCGTGTTTGCATGGGCTTAATACCAACGCAGCCCCTTTTGACCGATAGCCTTAGCTGTTTATGGTTTTTCGAAAGTGGCTAATCGCTAAGCTTTATACTGCTTGTAATTCTATGCAGTTTTCTGTTTTTATCTACAAGAGAATAGTAAATAGAAATATTTGAAAAGGAATACGATTGTGGGCGATGTATTTTAGTTGAAATTTCAAAGTACAAAGTTTATTATATTCACTGATTTCTAAGCAAAATTTAGATATTTATATTGATGCACATGTGAATTTATCTAAAAAGTATTTCGAACCAAAAATCGAATCATGATGTCTCTTATATCATAATTAAGGGCTCATTTAGGGCTAATTTAATGCCCCACTGCCGAATTTTCGGCTCTTCATTTTTTTAAAAATATGCATGGTTCTGCCAGCTTTACTTCAAGCCAGCAGCACCACTCCAGAAATAAGTTTAAAAATGTATATATCAAATTCCCCCTGTCGCAGGAATTTTCGGCTCATTTCCGGCTCCAGGTATCCCATTGAACCATTGTCCTACCTTCATAAATAAAAAAGGGCCACAAAGGGCGAAGGGACAAAATATTAAATTTTGCTTTTTCATCATGAAATCAATACAGGCCAATTTAGGGCTCAATTCCTATCCAACTATAAATTTTAGTACTTTGCCCTTTTTATAAAATATGCAGAGGTGCTACCAACTTTACATCAAGTTGGCAGCGCCACCCACGTACACACCGAAAAATTACTTTTTCCAAAATCTACTCCTGCAGGAATTTTCTGCTCATTTTCGGCTCAAGATAACCCTTTGAACCATTGTCCTACCTTCAAAATTAAAAAAGGGCAGCTAAGGGCAGAGGGCCATAACATTAATTTTTTATTATTCTTCTTCATATCAATTTAAGTAGTTGCATTTCTTGTTCATATTCTGGCTAAATATAAATTTTTACCAGAGCCCTTTTTAAAAAACACGCAGGAGGTTGTCTAACTCTGAATAATATCAGCAGGACCATCCAGAAACATTTCTCGAAAATTGCTTTTTCCAAAATCTACTCCTGCAGGAATTTTCGGCTCATTTTCGGTTCAAGATAACCCTTTGAACCATTGTCCTACCTTCAAAATTAAAAAAGGGCAGCTAAGGGCAGAGGGCCATAACATTAATTTTTTATTTTTCTTCTTCGCATCAATCTAAGTAGTTGCATTTCTTGTTCATATTCTGGCTAAATATAAATTTCTACCAGAGCCCTTTTTAAAAAACACGCAGGAGGTTGTCTAACTCTAAATATAATATAATATAAATAATTATATATATATATATATATATATATATATATATAAATATATAACTCTAACATATGTATAGAAAGATTTCCATAAGGTTGCAATTCGAGATATTTCATTCAGTGCTATTTCATGGATATAAATCAATACAATTTTTATATCACCAAATTTTTTAAAAATACACAGGAGAGGGCCTGTTATTACTGACAAAACTGAAAGAAATTATTGAATATTTTCTTTTACTATTCAACCAAAAGCTGTCTTATAGTGTATTTTAAATTATTTTCTTCAATTTTTATGAATATATCAAACTAAATTTTATTTTATACTGCTATCTCATACTGGTTCTTGACTTTCTTTCTTATCATAAATTGAATTATGTTTAATATATGTGAAAAATGAATATTGAAATATTAAGTCTTGAATAGGCGATGTTTTTGCATGCGAAGTCTTTTTCGTGATATTGTTATATCCATGGAACGATGAGGATGTAAAGTATTTGTTTCTGGTCTTCTGTAAGTACAATTTTCTTTGCGAAAGAGGATTGTTTAAACAAAACCTCAGTAAAAGAATTAGTTATTTTTCCTATGTACATTTTAAACTTACAATGAGTTGCAGGTGTAATATACATAATTCATTATTTCTTTACGACTAAAATCACCCACACAACGAAAAAGAACATATGCTTAGAAAACTGAATTTGTTGAAATTGAGTTTAAACCAAGAAGAAATTCGAGCTTCTAATGTATCTATCTTCCAATATATGAATTCTGGGAACCGACATAATTCAGTTGGTTTTAAAATTGTATCTAACTGAAATAATAATTGAATTACCAACATTCGATTCAATAGAAAATTTGAGAATTATTTCAATTGGATATAATTACAAAACCAACTGAATTATTTGAGTTTCGAGAAATTCTAAATTCGATGAGAGGTTAGAAGCTGTAATTTCTTCTTGATTTAAACTCAATTCAACAAAGTCAATGTTCTAAGCGTGGCCAAGAAAGTACCAATTGAAAATTTAATCTGACAAACTGCACAACTCTAATGTACACCAAATATTGTTAGATTTTTGTTTTTTATAAATTTGGAGAAAATAATGTTTTGGTCCCAACCGTTGAAAATAATATGGTTTTTTCAACTATCTGATTTTCTTATTTAAAACACAACTATATTCATAAATAAAATACAGAGACGAATAATTTCGTATTTGTGATTTCAAATAATTTCTATAATTCTTCAATAAATTATATAGTTACAGAAATTTACACTACCGGTCAAAATTGTGGGACCACCTACAAAAATTGTATTAAAAACATGCTCATCTTTGAAAGCAGCTATCTCCGTGAAAAATCAAGTTAGAAATATTTTCAAAAATGCGTTTGAAAGATTATAAAATTTTGCCTCGAATAAGCTCTATTTGAAGTATTTTCACTGAATAGAAGCCGAGATAGCGTGTGAGAAAGGCCGACGTAATTTCCGATTTTGACAAATTTTCACTTTTAAACTTCAGCTGTCTGCATACTTAAGGGAAGTGAAAGGAAAAATTTGAAACTTTGCTAAAATAACGCCTAAAGCCTGAGCTATAAATTGAGCCCAAAAACATTTGAAAAATTTCATTAGTTTCGGAGATATGACTTTATTTGTTGAGCGATGCTCGAAAGATTTTTGAAGCAGCGTTTCAGCCGGTTTTTGAGAATATTTCTAACTTGATTTTTCACAGGTCCGTTAAGGTGGCACCTCCACATCGGAAATTCACTGTCTATTATGGCTTAGAATTTTGGGCTTTTTTTGGACAGCAATAAAAATTTTTTGGCTCCTTTATTTTTTACAGAAAATCAAATTTCCTGTGGAGGTGCTAGCTTACATAAAGCTAGCACCACCACTATACAAAAATTTGAATAAATTAAAAATAAACTGCACCAGAATTTTGGGCTTTTTTTGGGCTCTTCGAAAATACCCATATCGATTTTTGGCCTCCAACCCTTAACACCGAAATGCACCCCTACATGGCCATGTAGAAACGACTTTGACTAAAATTCATCTTTTTGCAAATTTTATGGTCTACGGAGACTCTATGATTTTTGGGCTCTTCAAATATGTCCATATCGATTTTTGGGCTCCAACATGTAGGGGTGCATTTCGGTGTTAAGGGTTGGAGCCCAAAAATCGATATGGGTATTTTCGAAGAGTCCAAAAATCATAGAATTTCCGATGTGGAGGTGCCACCTTAACGGATCTATTTTTCACGGAGATAGTCGCTTTCAAAGACGAGCATGTTTTTAATACAATGTTTGTAGGTGGTCCCACAATTTTGACCGGTAGTGTATCTTTTTTCAATTACCTCAAAAAGGGAAAAAATTCGTAGACTTTATTTAAGCAAACGATTTTGCATTTTAACGCTTTTTCTGTATCTCACATATTTTGAATTGATCACATTGATTTTGATTTGATTTTTTTTTTTTTTTGGTAAACAATTTTTAATCATAACTTTTTTTTCGAATCTCGTATACACTGAGAAAACTGGAGTGTCAACCTAAACATTTGGAGGGTGAAGCAGACTATATTTGAGGTTAAACTATAGGACAGCCTTCTAGATAGTGTAACTTATTACCTGTGAATTGTGAAAATAAGATGGTCAACTTGAATACTTTAGAGGGAAAAGTTGATCATCGCAGAGAGAAAAATAAATTATCGAAGAGTGAAAAATATACTATAATCTACCTCTATGGCTAACCTCAAAACTATTACATTTAAGCTTTCACAATTATTATGTTATTATAACAAGTGAAATAGGTACTCGCCAATTAGTTGTCAAAAATAACCCTCGTGACACTTTAACATGTAAAGGACGCGAAACCGGCAATGAGATTAGAGTCCACGCTGGTGATATTGGAGGAAAAATAGGCGAACCCACGTGACTTTACAATTTTGGCGCGTATTTCGCCAATCGACACTCTTTATAGTGATTCTGACACTCTGGTAACAGTTAAGCAGAATATCAAATGAGTGTCTCCCTGACCAAAAAGAAAAAATTTCGGAAAGAGTGTTGTACTATCTAGAAGTTCAGACTGACTATCTACATTTTGACACTCAAAGTTTGACTCTCCAGTTTTCTCAGTGTAATTTAGCTGGGAAATGAAATTTTAATAGTGATTTTTTTCAAGTTTTTACACACCGTAACTTTTCTAATTTTTTTTAATCCAAAAATGTTATTAGTATAATTAGTAAAGATTTATGAGCACTATCAAAAACCATTATTTGAATTTGAGATTGTTTCGAAAAGTTTCAATCGAAAACAAAAAATCCTCTTATTTTCATAATTTTGGTCGGATGTGGCTGATTAACGAACTTTTCCTTATTTTTTTGGCTCTGATAGAGTATAAACAAAGCGCAATTCAATCTAATAATTCTATCGAGTGTTATGCCGAACACGATATATACTTACAGTTCTGAACGTTCGTTGGACGATGACAACAAATTTTTTTTCAATACAAAATTAAATATTACACGGAGAAAAATGGATGTTCAACTATGGGATAGACATCTAATATGTTTAATTGTATTATCTAGATGTTTAACTGTAATATCCAAGATATTAATCTCTGCATATTTTAACATCTTAGATATTACTCCTGAATATCTAGATATTACAACAAAACTGTATAATAGTTAAACATCTAGATGTTAATTCTAAACATCCATTTTTCTCTGTGTATGTTTATATTTGGGACCCTTTAAATATACAATCGCTCATAAACAAACCACTATTTTTTAATTTTCTTGGGCAAAAACAAATTATTCAGTTTTCAAAGAAAATATTTTCCATCGTTCAATGAACGTTCAGAACTATAAGTACATGAACACGATCTACTACTAAAGAGACAGATAGACAGCTTTTTTAAATTTTGAAGGTAGGACAATGGTTTAAAGGGTTATCTTGAGCCGAAAATGAGCCGAAAATTCCTGCAGGAGTAGATTTTGGAAAAAGCAATTTTCGAGAAATGTTTCTGGATGGTCCTGCTGATATTATTCAGAGTTAGACAACCTCCTGCGTGTTTTTTAAAAAGGGCTCTAGTAGAAATTTATATTTAGCCAGAATATGAACAAGAAATGCAACTACTTAGATTGATATGAAGAAGAATAATAAAAAATTAATGTTATGGCCCTCTGCCCTTAGCTGCCCTTTTTTAATTTTGAAGGTAGGACAATGGTTCAAAAAGGTTATCTTGAGCCGAAAATTCCTGCAGGAGTAGATTTTGGAAAAAGCAATTTTCGAGAAATGTTTCTGGATGGTCCTGCTGATATTATTCAGAGTTAGACAACCTCCTGCGTGTTTTTTAAAAAGGGCTCTGGTAGAAATTTATATTTAGCCAGAATATGAACAAGAAATGCAACTACTTAGATTGATGTGAAGAAGAAAAATAAAAAATTAATGTTATGGCCCTCTGCCCTTAGCTGCCCTTTTTTAATTTTGAAGGTAGGACAATGGTTCAAAGGGTTATCTTGAGCCGAAAATGAGCCGAAAATTCCTGCAGGAGTAGATTTTGGAAAAAGCAATTTTTCGGTGTGTACGTGGGTGGCGCTGCCAACTTGATGTAAAGTTGGCAGCACCTCTGCATATTTTATAAAAAGGGCAAAGTACTAAAATTTATAGTTGGATAGGAAGTGAGCCCTAAATTGGCCTGTATTGATTTAATGATGAAAAAGCAAAATTTAATATTTTGTCCCTTCGCCCTTTGTGGCCCTTTTTAATTTATGAAGGTAGGACAATTGTTCAATGGGATACCTGGAGCCGGAAATGAGCCGAAAATTCCTGCGACAGGGAGAATTTGATATAAACATTTTTAAACTGATTTCTGGAGTGGTGCTGCTAGCTTGAAGTAAAGCTGGCAGAACCATGCATATTTTTAAAAAAATGAAAAGCCGAAAATTCGGCAATGGGGCATTAAATTAGCCCTAAATGAGCCCTTAATAATGAAATAAGAGACATCATGATTCGATGTTTTGGTTCTGTCAACTTTACGTAGCTTAGTTTGGATGATTCTAGGAAAGCATAAAATAATATATTATAGAATTACAGAATTGAAATATAATATATAATATATGGAATAGGCGCAGGACGTTACACATGAAGACTTTTCATAGCAAAATATAATTTATTTTGTAAGAGGCAGGGCATTTTTAAAAATACAGTTGGAAAGCTAATGAAATTCCACGTCTAGTGATGCTCAATAAATATTTTTTTCACTTTTTGAAAATAATACAGCCCGTGAGGAATTAAAAAAAAATTCAAGATTTTTTCAAATTCTCTACCTCAACTTCAACTTTTTGCATGACCTAGGAAAATTTGTTTCAAAACCTGAAAATTATACGATGTAAAGTCCAAAATCTTATCTTCAATTTAAGCCAAGAAAACTTGAAAAATATTCATGGGTACCCGACATACGATTAAAAATGTTCAATCTTATCTGAGTTGAATTTTAATCGACGATCACGGTTCTCGGCCGGTTTGTTGCTCGCCTCCTTCGTTGAGGCAGGACCGAATAGTCCACGCACAAAGGTGGCTCTATTATATGTTCTTTGATCCAAGAACGTGTTTCCTTTATTTCCTTTCTTTTCATTCTTAGTTGATATTTACAATGACTATTAAAAATTTTTTTAATTTTCTAGTTTATAAGAATTTTAAGAAATAAAAAATGTTTACATATCATTGTTCTATTCGTTAATATGGGGACAATGTTGGATTTAAATAATTTTTAACAATCACAAATTACAATAAATATTTAAGACATATAAGAGGGCTCCACTTAAGCGCCACCTTTTGCGTGGCCTATTCAGTCCTGCCTCAACGAAGGAGGCGAGCAACAAACTGGCCGAGAACCGTGATCGTCGATTGAAATTCAACTCAGATACGATTGAACATTTTTATTCGTATCTCGGGTACCCATGAATATTTTTCAAGTTTTCTTGGCTTAAATTGAAGATAAGATTTTCGACTTTACGTCGTATAATTTTCAGGTTTTGAAACAAATTTTCCTAGGTCATGCAAAAAGTTGAAGTTGAGGTAGAGAATTTGAAAAAATCTTGAATTTATTTTTAACTCCTTACGGGCTGTATTATTTTCAAAAAGTGAAAAAAATATTTATTGAGCATCAGTAGACGTGGAATTTCATAAGCTTTCCAACTGTATTTAAAAAAATGCCCTATCTCTCTTTTTCACCGAGATATCGTGGTTCAAAGTCAGCAGTGATTTTTAATAACGATGACAAGCACCGTGCACACAATTTCCGAAGATAGTGTATATAGTTATAGTAAAGTTTGATACAATCTATAGTAAATTATCATATAGATCACCTAAAGTTCAGTATTTTGATGCGAAAAATTCTCACTACTACACGTTCTCCCCTAAATTGAAACGTAGTTTAGCAAAATTTGTAAACTTTGGTTTTTTCGTGTAGTTGAAAAACTTTTATTCTTCGACATAAAGATTAATTATTAGAAAAAATGAAAATTTTGTCAAGAAAAGGCTAAGCAATTTAAAAAATAGTATTTTTTATTGCCCCAAAAATTTAATAAAATTTTGCGTTTCAAATAGTATCTAAAGTCACGTTCTGCTTTTCATTTTGTCCTTAGATGGAATAACTCAGCTGTCAGCAGTGATGACTTGCGGTCCGCCATCAGCATCTTTCAATAAGCCAGTGATTCTGCAATTCGAGCATTGCGCGGTGTTGCATCCCGCTACTTGGGAATTGAGCATATGGGCTTCGAACAACGTAGAGCTTGAGAATGCTTCCTCGACCTTGTCTATAACGAAGGATAAGCCGATTACATGGTCGAGGGTGCTGACTTTGGGGCATGAAACGATCAACACGCCTCTCTTCACTCAACTCGATCACTCGGAGGCGTTCATCGTAACGGAGCAACTCAGGGGTTACGTTTTAGCTGGTCAGAGTTGTGAGAATTCCATAGCTACAAAGAAATTAAGACTGCTCCTTTTCGCAAGCCAAACAGGTCAGAGTAGCGTTCGAGTTTATGCAATAGAAGACACTCAAGCTGCTATGAAGTCAGTTATTGATAAGGAGTCTCAAATTAGGGGATTCCTTCTGGACAAACCTAGGACAATGTTCTTCGAAGATAGTAGAGAACCACTTCACATTAGTTTGGAAGAAGTCGGAAATGAATGGCAAAGCAACTCCCCTATCGAGAGACAGGAAGTATCGCTTTGGGACGTCTGGAATAGTCCTGAAAACACGAGGCACGTGACTTTCACTTTGGATACGACTTTCGAAGTTCTGTCCACAAGAAGTTACAAACTTCAAGTTTTTCAAGACAGTTTGGATAGTAGACAAGTGTTTATGATCGTCTATGATGGAGCGAAGCAATTTATTTGTTCCGGGAGCGTCACCCGACCACTTAGGGAAGTGACTGTTGTGAGCAGTGGGCATGCAAATAATTCCATGACTGATTCGAAGACCCTGCGTCCGTTCCGCTTCACCAGTTCACTCAGAAAGCAGCTTTGTCAATGTCTTGATCCACCAAATGCTCTTGGAAACGACTGGAGGATGCTAGCACAGATGCTTCAAGTTGATAGGCGAGTTCTATCGTTTTTCATTTTCATTTAACAATTTGTAGAATAATGTTTTGAGTGCGAGTATGATGGCAATGTGCCATTACGCAAGCTTCTTTTTGCACTGATAGACTATTCTGCAATTCATTTGTAAACACCCTGCACATATATAATGTTAAATTGGTATTTGTTATGCAAATATTTCTCACATGGTCAATCAATAATTTTAAAGTACATCAAAGTATAAGTAGTCCAAATTGAAGATTATATTTTTATAAAAAGAAGACTAAATGTACTACAAAATTGTCATTCAACTTTTTGTCCCATCTTGAATAGTTTAGCTTAAAAATTCAAAATGTTTAGAAATTAAAATTTTGAGGCTCTGTAGAAAATGTCATATTGATGATAGGAATTTGACTCAACAGAATTATTTATAGAGAATTTAATTCTGAATAAGGTTTATTCATTTATTGGATGAAAAAACAATTTTATCATAGCTTTCGGAAGGAAATAATATAGAAAATACCTATAATCTACGTTAATTAAATGGAAAAACTTTAGGTACGATAAGAAACCTCTTAAAATTAAACTTACGAGCTGTGCTTTGGACAGAATTTTTGTTTAGACATGGTCTACGATATTTTCAAGTTTTTTTAAAAGAGAAAAAATATCGCGTTTTTTTGACACACCATAATATACAGGGTGACCCATTTTAATCTATAATCCCAAGTATCTTCTAAAATACTTTATCTACGAAAAAATGGTTGGAACAAAGGTTGACCAGGACCGAGGGGGACATTTGACTGCACCATAAATTTTGACCTTGAGGTCAATTTTCAAGGTCAAATGGAGGTAAGACCCGTTTCTTAAATGAGAACCCCTATCTTTACAGCGGATTTGGAAAGAGCGGAAAATTTCACGTCAAAAATGACCCGTGGAAAAATGGTAAAAATTAATTAGAAACGACCAGATGACCTTTTTCTGAATTTTCTTGGTTTTTCGAGGTAAACAAACGTTCAAGATGCTTCACAAAAGTCGATGAAATGTTAAGGTGTACATCACCTTGACGATCATGACAGTAACGTAATACAGATTACCCGTGATAAACTATTTCCCTTCGATATATGGGGTTATAGAGTTATTGGGTTATGGAGTAATAAAGATTATGGTGTGAGAGGTTATGACTTTACGGTCTTATTGGTTATGGGGTTTTAGTAATAAGGGGCTACGAGGTTTAATAAAATGGGTTTATCGTTACGGGCTTATATAGCCTAGATGATGGGGTTTTCGGGGGTTATGGTGAAACGCTGACTCAATAGGGTTTATCTGACTTCGGATTCAGATTTAGCGACCCCAAAAACATACAGCATACATGGTCTGACCCCAGAACTCAAAACTTTTTTTTTGTGTGACTGTTCTATTAATGAGTCGAAAACTACTACTTATTAGTATCAATGCTCGATGAAGTAAGGAGTAAACGATATCGCACGATTTTAATTCGTAGTTTTCTACTTATTTAAATTCAGAAAGCAGTAAAATAACGCAGGCTCACAAGAAAAAAAAATCTGCCGGAAGAACTATAGGCCGATATGCTCAAAAACTACAAGCGACAAGCTACACATCAGGCATAAAGAGTATATTATAATTACATAGTGTGCAAGGTTAAGGTTGGTTTGAAGTAAGTTTTCCCGAGTGTAATATACTAATAATAGTTTTTCAGAAATTCAGAAATAGCCAGCGCACTGATTATTTACATCCAGAAAAGTAATATTTATTTGAGAGGAATAGTTACCTTTAATAATGAACAGAAGAAAGTGTATAAGTGACTAAATGTGTATTTGAAATGTTTTAACCACATTCAATAGCTTATGGCGGAGATGCATAGAGCCTCTTACTAGTAGAACAGATTTTCACTTCGATTTCCGTATGATGTAAATATAGTAACAAATATAAGAAAATAATTGTTATTATTTTAATTTAAAATTTAGTCAATGGTGTTAATAATTGAATTGAATAATAATTGTGGACCTTCGAAATTAGTTATCAAGTGTGGTTCTGAAAATTATCAATGCGCGGCATGACTTTCTAACATACACTACAAAATGTTCCACTTCAATAGTAGAGATATTAAATTCTGTTATACTTTTACGGAATTTTTCCGACACTTTTTCTTTCCGTGTATAATCTGATTAGCTTCTAACATAAGCGCACGTAGAACATAAGTGACGATTTCTAAACTGATGTGCAAAAAAAATTGAATGAATTATGTTTAGCAAAATGAAAAGGTACATTTGTCTTTTTTATCTGATTTTTATGAAATTTCTTGATTTTATTTTAATTGATGTAAGTTAAATCAACTTTTAATTGAGATGCAGATCCAGGGCGATGTTGATTGACTTCAATTGGCTTTAATTGGACTTAATGAATGTAATATGAGTTTAAACTGAAATCATTTAACTATGAAATAGATGAATGTAGTACGGAACATATTATAATATGTAACTTTTTAACATGTAAAATCTTAATAGATGATAAATAAAGGTAGACAAAAGTTTTATTAATTTACTTTCATCAAATGAACCCGTATTTATTGAGTTTCATCTGAAGTCGCAATGTGATGATTATGGCGACATGAGTTACCTAACAACAGGCAGCTATAATTCAGTTTGGGTTCTCTGTTCCAGATACATCAATTACTTTGCTACGAAGGCGAGTCCCACAGAGCACATTTTAGACTTGTGGGAAGCAAGGCACCGGGAGCCGACCGCTGTCACTAACTTACTTAATCACCTTAGGATCATGGGCAGAACTGATGCTGCTACTATTCTCGAGGCTCAGCTTGGACCATGGCTATGAAATTCTTCATTCCAATCTCCATTCTAGTAAAGTGATTTCTATTTCAAATGAGTAAACTTGTCGCTAAGCAAGACTTTCGACGTTTAGTGATTTAAACCAGTGATATTGAATAAAAGTTTATCTTCCGGTATTCTGTATGAAAACGAATCCCGAGGAAACACTGCCTTGAATTTCGCATTAACTGTGCGAGATTTACTTGTAAATAAAGACTGCTAATATGGTTGGGCCATTGAAAGCTGGAAGTAATGGGCGGTTCTGAGTGCAGTAAACCGTGATAGACAGCTGGAAAGGGTAAGAGCTGGATGCCTTGCGTTTTACAAAAGTCCAAGTGCTCGTTTATTTTCAGTGACGTGATTAGATTAGTTTACATAGATTAAATTTTCATAATAAATTTTGTACAAGTTACTTAAGGGGTTAATCGCAGTCGAAATTTTCAAAACATCGACTTTTGGGTTTTTGCTTATTCTTATAGTGTAACATCTTGGAAATATGCTCTCTAAATTTGATGTCGATCCAAGCAAAATTGACTGAGCTATGTTAGTAGACAAACAAAAATTGTATTCACATGTAAGCTATACGAGAGGCACTATTTATATTTTGAGCCTTGGCAACACTAAGTAAATTATCAAGACAAGAATGCTTAACTCAACTTATTTCCACTTTTGGCGATGAAGCCCCATCCTATGCCACCGTGAAACGCTGGTATAACGAGTTCAACCGTGGCCGCCATTCGCTCACCGACGAATTTCGTAAAGTTCGTCCAGAATCAGTTGTTGGGCCAAAAAGCATTAATGCTGTGCAAAAACTGATAATGCAAGTTCGTCATGTGACATACTATGAGATTAAGGAAACCTTAGGCATTAGTTCCACCAGCATATATAAAATATTGCATGATCATTTAGCCGTGAAAAGGATTTGTTTTCGTTAAATCCTACATAATGTGACAAAAGCTCAAAAAGGTGCAATAGTCGATTGGTACAAACAAATGCTCAAGAAATGTTTGAACGCTTGCAAAAGTGTATAAATCATAAAGGAGAATACTTTGAAAAACAATAAAGTCATTTTTGATGACAGATTACTATTTTTCATTATTATGCTCAAAATATAAACCTAGTGTCTCTTGTAGTTCAAATTTTAAATGCATTGTTCTCGAAACTATTTAATTTTGTTATCCATTCAAAACTTTTTCTTTATTTAAGAAAAAACAGACGTCTGATTTTTGCCAAAAAAACCACCTAAGTTGGATTGGTCAGCATTTTGTCAATAGATTTTTTTTTCGACGAGCTACGATCAAGTACCGAAGAAACTAATAAATTGAAGAAATAACCTGGTATTTTCAATTTCGAATAACCCATTGAGGAACTGGTATTGTCGTCGCAAAACATTCTCCAGCAAACTACGTGTTTTTCTTACATTTTAAATTATTCTTTGAAGAAATTTTGACGAAGCATCAATAAAATTATATACGTTCGGATGTTAAAATGATTGAAAAAATGTATACATATAGCAAAGAGAGGAAAATTCTCAAAAAATACGCTTTCCTTCCTTCTCTGACTGCGACTAACCTCTTGAACTCAATGTGGGTATAGTATAATAATAGTAAAAGTCTTGAACTTTTTCAGACTATTTTTTAAGTTTTCGAATCATGATTGAAGGGATTTTTGGTCTTTAACTCATGAAGAGGAACTTCATTTTCCATGCTTTACATCTCGAAACTTTATATTTGCGTGATCATAAGACGACTGGCTTTAATCTTACGTGAATGGTAAAAATAAGACTAATCACGTCACTGAGGTTGTTTCTGTTGAAGTATTACCTCAACAATTTTATACTCCTTTTTTCTTTCGAAAAAACTAAACGACTTTTTACTATTATATATATATTTGTAGTATAAGAGAGAGAGAGAGTACAGAATTTTTCGAGATACGACGAAGATTCATAAGCCATAACCGTTATTACCTATAAATATGAAGGAGAAACACTTATGCATTTAGATGGAATATATGTACATATAATTATATACGAATACAGTTACAAGACAAATATGACCATTTAGATTGATATTACGTAATCCTAATTTTGCGTGTTGAACCAGAAAGGGATTATGCATCAGTATGCAAAAGTTACTACCGTGATGTTATGGAAAACGATAACTCAATTAATTTTTTGAGAATAGTGCCAAAATTTTATCTCGTTTTTATCAGATTCCTATCTGAAAGAGCTTCGTTTTTTATAATGCGACTGTTCGAACTCAATTTTCTATAATCTTCAAACTTTACATTGATTTTAGATGATGACAATATACTACTGTTCTTTGATGGGAGCAGTCGATGTTTTTTACAAGTAAAGAATCTAAGTCTATTGTATACGTACTGACATTAATTTACATGCAATTGATTTGAGAAAGTTGTATATTTGTTAATTTCGATGAATAAAATATTCTTGTATAACTGATATACTAGTTTTTTCAATTTATTCTCTCCCATTCCTTTTTCTTTTTTTAATTAATCTGATTTCTTTTATCTTCTTTTACAGGATCATTATTCCTAATTTTTTCTTACGTGAAAGATCTAAACCAAAATTAATTTCAGAAAGTATTTTTAGTTGGAAAAAAAGTGTTTTATACTTTTTATAAACTTACATGATTCTTCTTTTCCTCTTACTTTACGCTTTCCATTTGTAAAAAACAGCGTCTCTAACTTATGGGTGCAACATGTGTTCCCCTAGTTTATAATTAGCCGTTAATTATGAATTTGGAGAAGTTTGGCACAGGTGCAGATGAATATTAAATGTAGAAAGACATTAAGAAACATAACATATAGACTAAATTTATATCCTAAATCATCCACAAGAAAGTATACAAACTTCGTGTTTCTCATTTGACAAGTCAGCTTAAGCAGGTTAAATAGTGCTTTGACGTTGATGAGTTCTCTTAAAATTCTGCTTTCCATCAGCAGCAGGAAAAGGCGTTGCTAAACAGGGAAACTATTCTACTTAATTAGTAACTCTGTTAACATATTCAGCGTTCTCAATGTTGTAATAAACACTTCTACGAATGCGATTTAGCACAAATTTCGTAGTGTCATAATGTAAGCGAATTTTATGTAATAAGTAAATCAATCTTGGTTACTAAATTAATAAATAATAAACAATAAATGAATAAACAAGGCTTCTGAGATCTGACTTATTCATAAAGTATCCCATGCAGATTCTAGGGGCACAAAAATTCTGTAAGCATAAAAACCTTTAAACCCTCAAGGAAAAAAATAGTTTGAGTAATATTACTTAACTTCCAATCAAAGTTGGGATATATGGACAAGTTAAAAATTATTTAGTATTATTGCAATTATTTGTGACGTACCAAGTTTTCAAGAATGAATCACAATCAAAGAAAGTTTTGACAACAAATTTTTTCCGTGTCTCACAAGCCAATATTACTATGTTAGTGGTCTTTTCCTCGTTAGTGGTTTTCTGATTCAATATAGTACGATAAAAAAATTATTTTTAGTTAGTTTTCACACCTGAAAAAGGTGTGGAGGGCGTCGTCTTTGGGGTCCCAGCAGTATGAGTACTGCGGGTCCCTCACCTTCCCCATTTTATGGTACCAATGTTGGCCATCACCATGCTGAGAGACGCCTTCACCTCAGCCGCCTTGTCCGTCTCTTTTTGTCTTTGTTCCCAGAAGGTGAGCCTCGTATCTAGCATCACCCCCAGGTATTTTACGGCCGCCTTCGCATGGGCCGTGACATTGCCCACCTGTACAGAGAATAAGCGGGGAATCCACTTCTTCGTGAGGAGCAAGATCTCAGTCTTTGCTATCGCTAATTCCAACCCGTGGTCCTGCATTCAGCTGCGAACACGGCACATTACCTGACCGAGACGCAGTTGGACAGCCTCTACATTCCTTGCAGTAATGAGAGCCGCTACGTCGTCCGCGTACGCGGTCAGGAAGCAGCCATCAGGCATTTCCATGATCAGGTTCCCGTCATAGGAGGCATTCCATATGTCAGGTCCCCTTTCATGTCTCTGGCTGCGTCTTCCAGGCAATCTAGTTTTGCCTGGAAGTCACCCATGCTCTCATTTGGGGTGAGGTAGCAGCTGATAATAATTATCTGACTGCACCTTACCCAGATGACTGCGCCACCGAGGATGTCGCGATACCAGCCTGCTTCAGCGCTGTCCCGATACTGTTCGCTAACGATCACCACGTCAGCGTTCTTCTCGAGACAGATCTGAGCAAGCTAGGGCTTTTCGAAAAACCCTGCAACTGCCCGACCCTGCCACGTGCCCCAATGCATCACCTGTGCGCAGGAATCACTTGGGGCTGGCCTTGCAATCAGCCACCTTGTGCTCGCCGCTGCCACACCTGTATATCGGGATTTTCGAAAAAAAATTTTTTTTGAGAGATATATTAATTCAAACTTTTGATAAAATTGGATAAAATGCTAAATTCGCTTGTACTTAAAATTCATTATCTCCAGTTGAAATAATCAAATCGATTTCGGGTTTATTTCATTTTCTAGATTATTACGTCAGGTTTTCGGATAAATATTTTTATAATATTTATTTTGTTAATTAACTACAGATATAAGCAATTTAATTGTTTAAACAATTTTTGCATGTAAAAGTGGAGACTCAATTAGATCGGAACTCTAAAGGACTCTCAAAAGCTCCAATTTTATATGATTTGAGCTATGGTAAATTAATATAAATTCCAACTGAAGCACGGTATATCTTTGTTTCCAAAAACGCCGACAGGAGTACCTCTAGAGACCGTAGCTACCTCAAAAATTTCAATATCAGTGAAAACAACGTACGACGTATTCTTACCTGAATTTGAAACTTCGAAACTGACGTTCGGCTATTAGTGGTTTATTGTATAGCATGTATTTGAGGATGTTGTCTCGTATTTAGGCCCGTTTCTGAAGCTTATTTCAGGGATTTTTTTCATAACAAAATAAAATACAATCATTTCAATTTATCACGTGTTTTTATTGACATCGTAAACTATAAAAAAAAATGTATTTGCTTAATTTTACACAATTTTGTAATTGTTTTTTTAAGCTGAAGTAGACACCTAAAAAAGAAGTTAGATAGATCGAGTGGAAACCTTCCGGTTTCCTCTATAGGGTTTCTTACTTAAAGACACCCTTAGCTCCAGCTCTGGTCCTCGACGTCTTCCGCTCCAATGGTTGGTTCCAGGTCGGCGATCTCAACCTCGATCCTGGGGATGAGATGGCGGACCGTCCCCCTGGTTCCAACTGCCTCTTTAAAGGCAGTGTCCAGCCTCCCTCTGCTTTTTGTGGAACATTTCAGTTCCACCAGCAAGTCCTTGGAGCGTGTCTCCCTGATTCCTTGGACTGTGATGCCCAGTTCGTCAGAGTTGACGCGCTTCGTGAGCTCGCGCAGGATTGAGGCGGATTGAGGCATCCCCTCCGCGGGTTTGATCCGGTTTATTTATTATCCGGTTTCTTATTCTTAGTGAACTCTAAATATTTTGTCAATTCATGATTCGGCATACTGGACTACTTCATTTTGAATTGCAAGCAATGAGATAAGTTTTTCAATTCTATGATAATCCTTATTTTAATTATCTCCGTTTTACAGAAATTTTGAATTAATCTATGAATTTATGGCACTGAAGAGGGCCCCCATATTTGGCCGAAACGTTTGCCTTGCTTTTTTTTTGAGTATTTTTATATCTCATAGTGATAATTTTAATCGAAGAAAATAAAAAGAATCTGACCCTATGCCAAAATAACGAGAAATAAAAAAAAATTCTATGAATTTTGGGTCAATATAATAGCAGACATGTTATCAAACATGTCACTTTAAAATTGTTTATTAAACTTAAAATAAATGCTCTAAACATTATTGTCAAAATTAATAACAATTTTCTATCTCAATTTGGTAGAGTTTAACAATTTCCTTATTGAAATTTTTTGAATAATGTTGTTTTGCAACTGATGTTTTCGAGCTAAAGGATTGGAGAAAAAATGTCTTATCTTCCTTGTTCAATGGTTACACTAATTTTTTGCGGGATTTTCCGACAACCGTAGGTACGGAAAACATTATTGTTCGCAACAAATTGTTATTGAAGTATTTTTTAAATTTCGAAACTTAATTTAATTGTGTTTTAAATACAATATGTTCAAATTATTTTTAAGACGGTAATGTTAGTCTTAAAAATGAGATAAGTCGTAAGTCAAGACGGCCTAAGCTTGTCTGGAGACAAGAAGGGTAGTTTTATGTCTTCGCTGGATTACTGTATTTTTAATGAAGAAAAATGCCATTGACTGCTGATTTGTGTACGCCAAATACTTGCACTTATACATAGGTTCCACAAAAATCAATATAGTATAAATCCATACAAATAAGTTTGTAAATGACATGGAAGCTTTACATAAAAATCACTATGTTAAAATAAAGTTTTGCTTTTATACATTAAAAAGATATAATAAAAATTAACCGATAAATAATTTAAAAAAATATAAATTCGAAGAATTATGCAATAAAAATTTATTAGTAACATGTATTCCACTTCAATTATTTTATTTCAATTACTTATATTGTATGGTTTTCATATTTTATATAATTTTATATGATATAGAAGTTTGAGACGTCTCAATCCCAAACTTGTGACGAATATTCAGACATAATATTAGGAATTCTTATACGAGACGGAAATTTATCCCTAGATCCCTATAAGACAATAGAAGCAATAAACAATACCTCTATAAACCGGAGGACTTTTATGACTCAGTTCGGGATCAAATTTAAGTGCATAGAATCCTTGGGACAGACGAGAATTTTATGACTTCCAGGTTAACAAAAAATTTTCGTAAAAAACTCTTCACATATTATAACCCTACATGTGCGAAGTCCACAAAGATTGCATATACAGGTGTATATTTTTAAAAACATGCGTTCCTTGCATGCAGAAAGTATAATTTTACATCACACTTCATGCATATACATTTCTGGGCGGGTTACGTTATTTTCGTAGGATAAACTTCCGAAAATTTTTCGGACTCCGTATTAATCATTATCATGGCCCGCTAACCCAATTTCTCCATTCATGAAAAATATTGACAAGCACACTTTCAAAGGCTTTCAGAAATAAATTTATCGCTAAATTGAGATCAAAGGGCATAGCCGAGTTTCCATGGGAAATCGGCCTTAAAACCAAATCAAATTTCGCATCAACCATCTGGAAGGGGTTGGGCAAGAGATGATTTTGCCAAATTTCTTCTTTTTTTAGCTAAACTAATCATAGAAAAATTTTGGAAAAAATCAGGGTTGTTTTTTCTAATAGAAGACACATTTGTAAATTTTTGCAGATTTTTTGATGCATAATTCGCGATGCAAAAAATTGCGAAAATTTTTGCACGCAATTTTGTTCATGTTTGATTTGCGCGACCACTCTTCTGAATTATTCTATTCATTAGTTATGTATCGATGATTAAAACAGAATTTTTTCAGATTTTTTCAAGGTTTGGAGGGGGGTAAAAAAAAAAATAAAAACCGTCAAAATACGCATTCTTCCAACATCTCACTATTAAAGCACATTTTATAACAGTAGACAAATGAAAAAAAAAGTTTATCTGGTAATCAATCTCTATCACGGTTTACTGCTGAAATTTTGTAAAATATTTTGCGAATTTTTTTTATTGCGAAAAATTTAAATTTTTACCTGCATTGTGAACAAATGGTTGATTGTGATTATTCGCAGCTCGAAAGAGTGTTGCGAAAATTATCTATTTATATTCTTGAATATTTTTCGAATATACAGATTTTTCCCGTTGAAAATTTAGTCTGTTCAAAAAATTTCCGTTTTATATAAAAGTGATATACAAAAAGTAAAATTGGTTTTTCTACAAACTTACAGATATAAACGAAGACAGCGATGATGACTAATTTATAATTGGAAAAAAATTTTATGCTTGGCAAATGTTCAGCCACTTATGGAGTATGAAGTGCTATGGAAGTACAATTAACCGTCTACATTTGTAAAAACAGTCTTGTGCTTTTCGCATACATTTAAGTTTATTTCTTATAATTTAATACTGAAACTCAAACCAATTTTATAATATTAAAGATGATATCAATTACTCATTTTCTCAAATTCGCTAAATTTCTTTTTCAGTTTAAGTGAAACAGGAAATTCAATTTACTTAAGGCTCTATCGACCTTAAGGTACACATTCTCATCATGACACTCGCGCTTCGCGCTCGATTTTCTGTATACATTTCAGTAACTTTTTGATAAATTACATGATTAAAATAATTTATTTTCTTCCAAATCTCTCAAAAAAAAAAACAATCGTTGACTTTATTTAAGGAAACGATTTTGCAGAACAACGCTTATTTCGTATCTCACATATTTTCCATCTGAACGTTTTTTTGTATCTCACATAGTTTGTCTAAAAAATGGAATTTTTGAATTTTAATCCCATTTTTTGGAATTGAAACGAAAAATATATGTTTTATCAGAAACTGTGTGAAACAAAATTTGTAGATCTTTTTGAAATGAACAACTTTGTATTCTTACGTTTTTTTTTGTATTTCGAATATTATTGTTAAAAAATTGAATTTTGGATTTTCAAAAGTTTTTTTTTAAATTAAAAAGAAAAATATGCATCTTATGAAAAAATGTTACAATTCAAATTTGTAGGATTTTATGTAGAAAATAATATTGTATCATGATGTTTTTTCGTATCTCGTATAATTTAACTGGAAAATGGAATTTTGATATTGCCTTTTTTCGAATTTGAATATGCTGTAACATTTCTAATTTTGATTTAATCAAAAAATGTTATTAGGATAATTTGTAGAGATTTATGAGAACTATCAAAAACCAGTATTGGAATTTTTGATTTTTTCAAAAACTTATTTTCAAAAACACAAAAGTAGTGCTCAATCCCTCAATTTTGATTGGATGTGGCTGGTTAACGAACTTGTCCTTACTTTTTCGGCTCCGATAAAGTGTGCCAAAGCATACAAATTCAATCTGATAATTCTATCGAGAGTTATGCCGCACAAGACCTACTACAGACAGACAGACAGACAGACAGACAGACGGACAGACAGGCAGAGAGACAGACAGGCAGACACTTTCGTAAAAACCGTTTTTTCTGACTCAGGGGGTCTCAAAACGTAAAGATTTGATGAAAATTTCGAAAGTCGTTTTTTACCGAAAACCAATACCTTCTCATCCATGATGAGAATGTAAAAATGTAACGAAAATGTAAGTATTGCCCTTTCGCTTTTTATATTCCTTTCCTTGACGTCTATTAGACAAGTATTTAAATTTGACTGCAATGCTGCTCTTTCTTGTGAAACGGTCACTTCATTCACATAACACCAACATGTAAGTTGCCAGCGCGACACGCGCTCAGCGGCGCAGCAGTCTGCAGGGGCATCAACTTGGACAGTCACCGCCAGGCTTGAAGCACGAGACTGCCCGCTGCAGACTCGAAACCGCAAAGCTATAACTAAGCGTGCATAGCTATTAGCGGTATGTCGAATCGGGACAGGCATAGATGGTGGACGATTAGCAACTAGCGCCGAGTACATTTGCGCATATGAACTATCATTATATGAGCACGTGTTAGTGGAAATACATGCATATATAGGCATGAGCAGAGAATATAGTTAAATAGTATATTACGTAACAAGGGCAGAAAGTTAAGATTCCTGCACTGCGCGCCATAATGCCCGAGGCGAAGCCGAGGGCATCATGGCACGCAGTTCAGGGCTCTCAAATTTCTGCCCATGTAGTGTATACCATTTTTCTTGCTACCCGGTCGAAAGTACGAAAATAATTGCATGTGTCCATTGGAATATATTGATGCCTGCCCGACATTTGCGGCACGAGCGGAGCGAGTGCTGCTGGTCTGGGGGGGGGGGGGGGGGGCAGGCATCAAATACATCTATAAGTTAAGGTTTAGATTTCTATTTCCTTGTTTCCATCTTTGGTAATTATCATAGACTAGCATGCATCTGTCAACGAACTTTTTGGGTAAGGTGTCAGTTTCTACTATTAATTGAGCTTCAGTTTAAAAGTTTTTATTCATTTCTTCTTCATCTGTCGATTCATCAGATGATATGTCATTCATTTTTTTATTTTTATTTTTGTTACACTTCAGTCATTACTATTACATTCTAAATAATATCCACTCATTGCCACTAATAAACATTAGCAGAGAGCGGACAAATTTTGACGTTTGAGGTTATCGACGTTTTTACTCCCGCTATTATAGAGGGCGCGCATATAGCTTGACCAATGCATGAAAGTTAGACTTTCTGCCGTGAATTTGGTGCCGAAACCACGTACTTTCGACTAGGGTAGTAAGAAAAAGAAATTAATAATTTAATGCAAAATTGTGAAAATGTAATTCAAGAGTTAGAAGTTGATATCAACTTCTCACTCTTAAATGATTACACTTTCACAATTTTGCATTAAATCTTGGTTTTGACGTAATAACTCAAAATCAAAAATATCTGTAATTTATATTTTTAATTCCAGACGGTATACAGAAAATTTTCTTATTCAACGAACTGCAAACCATAAAAGCGCATGACACTTAGGAAATTAGCAAATTTTATTGTTTTAGGTTTCTACATGTTTGTGTCTAAAGTACATTAAATTTTGTTTCTAAAATTTGGGAAATAGTAGAGAAGATAAAAATGGACGCAGATAGTCATCGCAGAAGTCGTTCTCCAGATCACAGTAGGCGGCACAGAAATCGAAGCCGATCTCGATCTAGGAGTTGCAGGAGAAATTCGGAATCGACGAAAAAGGGTGAGTCCGATTTTGCAAAGTTGACTGAGTTGCTTAAGGCAATTGTTGGGGCAGGTTCAAAGAGTTCAAATAGATATGTAAATGAAAGAGTACTGCCGGAATTCGATCCGGAGAATAAAGATCTGTCAGCAATCGAATGGCTGGAGAAGGTTAACATGTTCGCGGTTATGTATGATTGGGATGAAGCACACAAAATATACTTATCTTCTTTAAGATTAAAAGGGATTGATAAAAGTTGGTATGACGCGCTTAAAAGCACACCTATGAGTTGGGATGCATTTACCACAGTCATAAAGAGACAATTCTCTGGGGAAGAAAACTTTGGTAAGTTATATGATCAGGCGGGATTGTATAAAAGTACACCAAATCAATCCCTTCTCTCATATTGTTTTGAAAAAATCAAAAGACTCAACCGCTTAAATTTAGAAATACCTGAGGAAAAAATAGTCGAATTTGTTGTTTACGGGATTCACGATGAACAATTGCGAACGAGTTTGATGACAACAAAAAAGAGATCTATAGCTGAATTGAGTCAATGTTTGGAATCCTTAACTACTGAAAACGTAAAAGAACAAAAAAATATATAAAGACGGGTCAGATAGAAAACGTTTTGGAAATCAGGATAAATCGAAGAAACTTTTAAAATTGTTCGATCGCGATGCTTGCTATAATTGTGGGGAAAAAGGACATAGGAAAAATCGTTGTCCCGAATTAACTAATAACGACATAAATAAAGCTGAAATAAGCCTAAATAAAAATAACAAAACAGGAAACGAAAAGGGAGTTACCGATAAAACTAGTAAGAATAAAATGAAATGCGGGTTTGGTCAAAAACAGGGTCACCTAGAAAAGGACTGCTATAAAAAAAGAAATAAAGAGAAGAAAGAAAGTAACGGATGACCAGAGGGTGACAGGGGCTCCATTCAAGCGGAGGTCTCCTCTTCGGAAATATTAGAAGTTGAGTCAGCCCGAGTAAAGAAACCACATAAAAAATGTATTTTAAATGCAGAAGAAAGAATATGTACGGTAGACTTAGGCAGTGATTGCTCAATCATTAGGGAGAGTATTGCTCGAGAATTGAATTTAAAATTTAAAAATACAAATAAAATACTAACGGAGTTTAACCACACGATGGTTATTCCAGTTGCGAAGTCTAAAATACAAGTCAGAATCGACGATATTCCTTTCAAAATTAACATTTTTATTGTCCCGGACGATCAATTAGCAAAAGAAATTTTAATCGGTCGAAATATATTACTAAAGACGGGAACAAAAGCAATAATGGATTTTTCTGGCGTTTCATTTGCTTTGGATGACTCAATAAAACGAGACGAATGTTTAGAAGTAGAGATGACAGATATGGATCAGGTTAAACCGGTAGAAGAAATTGATGTTCAATGTGAAGGGTTAGATCAAGAAAGCAAAATTCGGTTGTTAACACTTTTGAATAAATATCGTCGAAATATTGCATTTAACATAAGAGAATTAGGTAAAACCGATGCAGCAGAAATGAAAATAGAATTAATGACGGAGATACCGGTTTATCATGGACCATATAGTCTTTCTCAAAGTGACCGTGATAAAGTGAAAGAAATAATACGTGACTTAGAAGTAAACGGTATTATTCGTGAAAGTACGTCACGGTATGGAAGCCCCATAATACTCACTCGAAAGAAAAACGGAGAAATACGTATGGTAGTAGATTACAGAGCACTTAACAAAATAACCAAACGCATCCAATACCCTTTACCATTGATTGATGATCAAATTGATCAACTTAAAAATAAGGGAAAATACACTTCGTTAGACCTCAAATCGGGATTCCATCAAATCCCAATGCACTCAGATTCGATAGAAAAAACAGCATTCGTAACACCTGACGGACAGTGGGAATTTTTACGAATGCCATTTGGGATAGCTAATGCTCCAGCAGTGTTCCAAAAAACCATAAACAAAATATTGAAAAATAATGCTCTAGTTTATATTGATGACGTATTAATTGCCACTGACACGTTAGAAGAAGGATTCAAGAAACTAGAAACTGTTTTAAAGGCACTTCAAGCCAACAATTTGTCCTTGAATCTTTCAAAGTGTAGATTCTTTCAAAATAAAATCGAATATTTGGGTCGTGAAATTACAGGTGAGGGAGTCAGACCAGAAACAAATAAAGTTAACGCGTTGATTAAAGTAGCAGATCCAATTAACGTTAAGCAGGTCAGACAATTTTTAGGTCTTTCTGGTTATTTTCGCAAATTTATTAAAAATTTTGCACAAATAGTTTTACCGTTAACAACACTGTTAAGAAAAGATGCACCCTTTGTGTGGGGGTCGG
Source organism: Diplolepis rosae (assembly GCA_030998225.1). Lineage (NCBI taxonomy): Eukaryota > Metazoa > Arthropoda > Insecta > Hymenoptera > Diplolepididae > Diplolepis > Diplolepis rosae. The sequence continues at coordinate 404,650 of JAPYXD010000729.1, read as the reverse complement.
AACAGAAAGAAGCAATAAAACAAATTAAAAAGATATTATCAGAACGTCCGGTTTTAGCAATATACGATCCTGCACGGGAAACGGATGTACACACAGATGCGAGTGCCGTAGGATTGGGTGCTGTCCTAATACAAAAACACGGAGATAACAAACGCGTCGTTGCTTACTATAGCCGTAAGACTCGGGTGAAGAACAGAAATACCACTCTTACGACTTGGGAACTTTGGCGTTATTCAGTGCATTGAAAACTTTTAGAGTTTATTTGCTAGGAATTAAATTCACTATTGTCACAGATTGCAGTGCAATAAGAGCAACGGCAAATAAAAAGGATATCCAACCTCGAGTTGCTCGATGGTGGGTATACCTTCAAGATTTTAATTTTGATATTGTTTACCGTCCGGGAGCCCAAGTTGCACATGTAGATTATTTAAGTAGAAATCCAATAGATTGTTTTTCAATAGATATTACTGAAAAAGAGTGGATTAAAGTAGCTCAGTTGCAGGATCCAAGCATTGAAGTAATTCGCAAAATTCTAGAATCGGGGGCTATTCAGTCAGACACTAAACAATACTTTGATAAATTTTGTCTTAAAGGAGGTGTTTTTTTTCGTAAAACTGAAGCTGGGAATAAATGGGTGGTGCCTAAAATGTCCCGGTTTAATGTCGTCAGATTGTGTCACGACGAGCAAGGGCATTTTGCACTAGAAAAAACACTAGAAAAGATCAGTCAAAATTACTGGTTTAAAGACATGAGAAAATTCATTTCCAAATATGTCAATGCGTGTTTGAATTGCCTTTATCATAAAAATTCGGCGGGGCGTAAACCCGGACTGTTGCACCCAATAGAAAAGGTTGCTATTCCCTTTCACACAATACACATTGATCATGTTGGGCCTTTTATTCGTAGTAATCGCAAAAACACCCAAATTCTAACATTAGTAGACGCTTTCACAAAATTTTGTATCTTGGAACCTGTTCGGAGTCCCTACCAGAATAATAAGCGACAGAGGAACTGCTTTCACTTCACACTCATTCAAAGCTTTTTGTGAGGAACTTGGGGTCAAGCACGTGCTTAACGCTGTTGCAACTCCACGGGCCAATGGACAGTGCGAGCGCATGAATCGCACAGTGCTAAGTTCACTTGCGGCTACCTGCACTGGTGATGCAGAGGATTCTTGGGACGAACATGTAAAGAAAGTCCAAAGCGCAATAAACTCATCCTCCAACAGGACTACTCGCATGTCGCCAACTCAGCTTCTATTTGGCTACAAACCACGCAGTATGGCCGATGCGAGGTTAATTGCAAGTATACAGGATACCTTGGACCAAATCGACTTGCAGGAAATGAGAGCGGCTGCAAAGACATCCACGGAAGCAGAGCAGTTAGACCAGAAAAAGAGATTCGATGCTCGTAGATGTAAACCGCCTACTTACGCACTGGGAGACGTAGTCATGATGCGGATGAATCCGGCAGCCACTGGAGAGAGTCGATGTCGATGTCGATGACTGGAGAGACTAATGACAGATAGGAAGTGCAAGATCTCCGGGACTTGAAGAAGTCACCGAATCATCGCAGTATCGCAGCAGTAGACAGCTTGCGACGTTGGGTCACGTTCGACGCCACTCAGTGAGCTTAGTCAAGGGTGCCCCTGGCAAGACTGGCAACCAGTAGAATAAGAATTTTATTTACAATCATTGTTTTCTTTTTCTTTCTCCATGACCTCAAGCGCGTCGCTCTGAAGTAAGGAGTTTAGGACAAAGGAGATTCTAGAAAAAGGTGCCTTGGTCCTTTATTTAAACATCCCGGTGGACTTATCGGAGCTGATAAGCAAATGACGAGCACCGATAGAGGGGATAAAGAGGAGCTTTGGCGCTCGAGAGTCAGTCTGGCTCGGCCCTCGATAGTGAAGACTACCATCCCGTAACATTGTTAATTTTCAACGTCGAATGTGAGCATTTATAACCGAGATTGATATAATAAAAACTATTCCTACAGTAATGTTGACGGCCTATATAAATGATGAATATAATATTAATATGGTATTCAAATCAAAGGTTATAAAAAACTGAATGTTACAAAAGAATTTTTCTTTATTTTATTTTTACAAAATATTTATCTAAAAATTCAAGAAATGCAGTAGATGATGATAGAAAAACGTGATTAAAAATGAAAAAGTTTATATATGATTCAATCACGTGGCCTGATAGAGAAATTGCCTTATCCACGCAAAATAAAAATATGACATTGTAATGATGAAAACACAGATTTACAACGTTTATATATGAACATTGGAGTAGATGGGTAGTATTTCGTAGCAAGAGACGAATAGCGTTATGAAATACAAGCGAGTCCGAGAGAGTCGATGACTCTAGTATTGCGTGTGCGTACGTGTATATCAATGCTGCGCGTGAGAATGTGCATCAAGTATCGACAGATCAGCGCAAATTCTCCCGATAAATTATAATTGGAAATAACAAGTACCAGCGAGTCGCAGTTAGTATTTATTGGACTGGAGTTTTAACGTTATTTGGCCTTATTTTTCATTATTAAGGGAAGAAATACTTTACACACAGTTTCATTCGGAATTTACTCATGAATAGACACCCACTCGATGTAACCCTTCTTCCCTAAATTGAAAAATATGTAGTTTCATTGGCATGTACAACGAAAACAATAAAAAAGTGGAAAAAAATTTAGAAAGAATTCGATGTACGGAACACTCCGTTGATATGTCGATACTAATTAAGTAATATACATAAAGGATTCAGATTCTTGGAATTTGAAAACATGTTGATAATCTGCATGAACTATGAAGATTTTTAAAATAATATATTCTGCTTAATGTCATCAAAACATGACTTGGTAACACTCGAATCGAAAAATTACAACATTTATGTGTGCATATGACAATAGACTGATAAAGGAAAGATAGAATGCAGCTTTTTTCGTAAATAAAGGTACATGACATAATGCAGAAGTGCATTACGATCAAACAAGACGTTAAAAGATACCTTAGGATGAACAGGATGACTCCGTTGTGAGAAAAGCAAACATTCCTCATCCTTAGATATGAGCTGACTCACTAGACGATCATAATTAATGTGATGCAACCCTTTTTTTCAAACTTTTAAAACAGGAAAGTTCTAACACGCCTTTCTGAACATTCCAAATTAATTGAATCGTTGAAACTTTCTATTGCATATATAAAAAAAAAACAAGAAATTCATAGGGGTTGAGATTTAGCTGTTTTCCTGAGTGCATAAATTCGTCCCACTTTCAAGAAATTAGAATTTCTGCGTCTCAGATATGAGACGATTTGGTCCAACAACTTCTGTCAGCCAGCTCGAAGTCGAACCCAAAAGCAGGTAGTGGGTCATTACCATACAGGCAATAAACCGTACGTGCGGCGTACTCCTAATTCTAAATTGATCTTATCCTTCATTAACCCATGAGATTGAACATCACAGAGTTTTTTCGCGAAACACATCATATGAGTCTAATGTCACATATGAGAACGCGAATTGTGGAATGCCCATAAACTGGCTGTAATTTTAATAAAATAATAATCTGAACTATTGAATTCGAATCAAACATGCTTTTTTGGAAAAGTAATAGAGTAAAAAGGTATGGAAACTGCGTATCTTATAATTAATCTTTCATGTGCAATGATTTAGAATGACTGCACGAATTTATCATAAATATTTTCAAAAACGTGCATTCCTTGCATGCAGAAAGTATGATTTTACATCATACTTTATTGATATGAATTTCTGGCTGAGTTAAGTTACTTTTGGTGAAAGTAACAAGCTGAAATAGAGTTAATTTTCGAAAAAAGTAACTTATTAAACTCAAATTTTCTAGAGTACAAACAGATGCTAATGATTTAAACGAACTTGAGGATATTTTTGAAAAAAGATATTCTCTTTAATGTTATCGTGACATGTTTTCCGGTAAATGCGTACACAAAATCTTAATCTTAACTCACTAGACGGTGGAAATGACTGTGATGTAACCCTTTTTTCCAAAATTTCAAAATTGGATAGGTTAGAGAAAGATATAAGGAATCGAATAAACCCCAATAACATTTTCTAATCAGATTAATATTTTCCAAATGAAAACGCATTTTCGAAACACATAATCCATCACCGACCCGGGAGTTTGCAGAAATGGGAATTTTGAAAAACAAAAAGTTGTGCTGAGTTGTGCTAGGGGATTACAGCAATAAATCCCTATAACATTGTCTAATCAGATTAATATTTTCCAAATGAAAACTCATTTTCGAAATACATAGTCCATCACTGACCCCGGATTTCACAAAAAATGAGAATTTTGAAAAACAAAAAGTTGTGCTGAGTTGTGCTAGGCGAGTACAGCAATAAATCATTATAACATTTTCCAATCAGATTAATATTTTCCAAATGAAAACTGATTTTCGAAATACATAGTCCATCACTATGACACTTCAAAGTTTTCAAAAATCTCGGTTTTGAGAGTTTCAAGAGTTCTTTTAAGAGTGCTTGCAGACGATAAAGTTTACAAAAAGATGTTTTTCAGTCAAAGTCGTCTTTACATGGCCATGCAGGGGTGGATTTTGATGTTAGGCGTTGGAGCCCAAAAATTTATTGATACATTTTCGAAGAGCCCAAAAATCACAAAGCCTTCCTAGGCAATAAAGTTTGCAAAAAGATGATTTTTGGTGAAAGTTGCCACTGTATGGCCATGCAGGGGTGCGAATTGGTATTAAGGGTTGAAGCCCAAAAATCGATATGGACATTTTTGAATAGCCCAAAAACAGCCCAAAATTCTGGTACCCTTTAATTTCTGACGGGCTTATTTTTCAAAAAGAAGGTTGTTTTTTTGGAAATAGGGGTGGTTTTGGAAAATTGGTTTTAGGTGATTTCCAGAGCCCAGAAAAGCCTAAAATTTTGGTGTAGTTTATTTTAAATTTATTTGAATTTTTGTATAGTGGAGGTGCTAGCTTGAATCAAGCTTGAATCAAGCTAGCACCTCCACACGAAAGCCCTAAAATGAGGGCATGTCCAGGGAAATCCGGACGGATGGTCAACCTAACTAGACCATACATTGTGTATATGCCAAATTTCAATCAACTTAAACAACATTTGTTCAACATAGGACGGTTTATATTTTGAATACTCATTTGAAATCAGGTTCAAAACTGTTTAGTTTTTGATTCTTAATTTCGGAAACAATTTTACGACAAAAAACGTTCAGTCTCGGCATTCTACATGTGCGTATATTTTTGAAGCATAAATTTTAAAACTTTTAAAATGTCAAGTTAATATTTTCTCGAAAAGGAGATTTTGAAATTTATTTTAATACTTTGAAGTACCATAGTTTTATGAATTTTAATTTTAGAATGAAATGTATTTAGACTTATTTTTAGAACTCTTGGAACTCTGAGAAATGAGTTTTCATTTAGAAAATATTACTCTGATTTTTTTTTTTTTTTTTGTTGGTGAGAAGGAAAAATGGCAAAATCTTTTATAGACGTTGTACAGGACTCTCCTAGGACGGGTCTAGGCATACCTGTTAAAACCAAAAAACCCCCTCTCTCTAACCAATACACCACCCGCGGAACCGCCTTTCAGCTTTAAACTTCACGGGTGGTTGGTTCCATTAAAGTCGCGTACGACTCTTCCGTCATCTGTTCGCTCGGAACTTCCATCCGCGGCCACACGCCCACTAGGCAAACCGTCTAGCCGCGCCACTCAGGGGAGAAAAAAAGAGATTCCTCGCCCGAACGACGCGGGCAGCCAAGTCTACCCGAGACGCAGGACCGCGGGTGCAGGCCCCGATGCGATTTCTACTGGCCCTCCCCGTTGTTCATCTCCCGACGACCATCGAGCTCCCTCGTCCTCATCACAAGTGTGACGAATGATTTGATGAGCGTCCAAATCCGTTCAGACTGGAGCATCAGAGGGACCATCGTATCAGGAGTCAGCTCAGCACCCACTGCCTGAACGAGGGCCTCCCTTGCCGCGCCCCACTTTGCGCAGACGAAGAGTGCGTGCTCTGCATTATCCACAGGGGAATCGCAGTGACAACACATCTCCTCGTCTCTTTTTTGAAAGCGCCTCAGCTACGCGTTAAAACAGCCATGGCCTAAGAGCGCTTGCGCCAAATAAAAGCCGACCTCTCCGTGTTTTCTGTTTGCGCCTTCCATCCTTGCGGATGGCCTCCTTCACGCGAGCAATTTCCTGTGGGTCAGTACAGGTAATCTCCTTGCGGAGCTGAAAGGTCTCCTGCCTTTCCTCCGCCAATGAATCTATTGGCGGGACGCTCGCCAGGACCAGAATAGCACTCGTCGAGACGGTTCTATAGGCTGAGACTATTCTCAGCGCGACAAGTCTCTGCGCCGAGAACAGCCTCCTCTGGATAGCACGGTTTTGCAGGGCTTTGGCCCAGACCGGAGCTGCAAAAACCAGCCTCAAGTGCACCACGCTCGCCACCAGTCTCCTTTTTACTTCCCTGGGTCCACCAATGTTTGGCATGAGCCGAGCCAAGCTTGATCCACATTGGATAGCTTTGGCAGCTGTGATCCTTAGGTGTTCTCCAAAGCTAAGCCTACGATCCAACTGCACTCCCAGGTACTTTATACTTGTTCTCCACTCGACCTCATGCTCTCCGAGAACGATCCTCGGGTACTGAAAGGATCTCCTGTCCGTGACGAGCCAAGCCTCGGTTTTTTCAGGGGCCATTTGAGGCCTCTTCTATCCAACCAACGCTTTGCCCGCCGCAGGCTCTCATTGATCCTCAGCTTCAGGATTCCGACGTCATCAGCAGCGCACACGACGAGTGCGTCATCCGCGAAGCCGATGATGCTCGTTCCAGCAAGTAGGTCCATGCGCAGAAAGTCGTCATACATGACGTTCCAAACGAGTGGACCCACCCGCGATCCTTGAGGAGCGCCAAATGTCATCTCTTCTTTAAGAGACCATTTATCGCCCTCTTATATCACCCACCTGTCGCTCAGGTAGTCATCTATCATTCGCAACAGGTAGTCTGGAACCTTTTTCCGCATCATCGCCTCGATGCAGATGTCCCACCTCGCGGTATTAAACGCATTGCGTATGTCAATGCTAATCAACGCACAGAATCCCTTACGCTTACCAGTTCCTTTGCTTGCATTTGTGGCGATGTTAACCACAGCTTGGATAGCGTCCACCGTGGACCTGCCTTTCCTGAATCCGAACTGGTTTTCCGAGAGACCGTTCTCCCCGACCAAGAGCGCCTGAAGCCGTTGTAGAATCAACTCCTCCAGAAGCTTCCCCATCGTATCCAATAAGCATATTGGTCCATACGACGAGGCAACCCCTAGAGGTTTGTTGCCCTTCCTCAGCAGGACCAACCCCTGCTTCTTCCAATCTGCGAAGAACCTCCCCTCCCGAAGACAGGAGTTAAAGGCTTCTAGCAGGATCTCCGGGTATCTATAGAGCCCTCTGCATTTGTTCACTGATTTATCGGGACACTACAACCTCCAAGATCCGAGGGCCGTCTGCTAAGCCTCCCCACCCGTCCTTTTTGGCATAAAAAAAATAGACAAACAAGATTTTTTGTACACATTTACCGGAAAACATGTTATGGTAACATTAAGGAGAAAATGGTTTTTCCAAAATTCCTATAGTTCGTTCAAATCATTATTACGTTATCAAATTTTGTAAATCTCAATCTTTTACGTATATCACCTATGTAGTATGCACATATAAGCAGTGTTTTATGGTAATTTTTTGATAATTTGTAAATCATAATAAACTGATCGATTGGAAGTGTTGCCTAAGATTAATTTTTATTTTAGGCTATAGTGACAGACCCTCGCTATATAGAGGTTGCTTTTGTTGCCTCTATTGCCTCGGTCTCCTACCTGCTGCTGAGGATCGACTTCGAGTCGGCAGAAAAATAATGTGTGACGATTCGTCTCAAGTTTGAGCTTAGAAAGTTCAATTTCTTGAAAGTGAGAAGAATTTATGCACTCAGGAAAACAGCGAAATCTCAACTCCTATGCATTTCTTGTTCCTTTTTATATATGTAATAGAAAGTTGAGAATTCCCTTTATTACCTGTGCTAAGATTCAATTCATTTGGAATGTTTAGAAAGGCGTGTTAGAACTTTTAAAATGAGACAAATTTTATCTATTGTTTTCGTTAAAAAAAGTAACTTCTTATTGAACACGAGCTATCTAACAGGGTTTATTCGATTCCTTATATCATTCTCTAACCTATCTAGTTTTAAAAGTTTTAAAAAATGGTTACATCACAGTCATTTCGACCGTCTAGTGAGTCAGTCCATATCTAAAGATATGAAATTTTCGCTTTTTTCACAACGGACTGTACCTATTAATCCTGAGGTGTCTTTTGACATCTTATCTCATCGTAATGCACTTTTGCATTATGTGTGACGTGGTAAATTAATTTCGAGTCCCATCCTCGTTAAATAAATTCCTGTCACTAACCGGAGTGACTGGCGCTCAACTAAAGTTCAGGCTTATTTTACTTTCAAAGATATTCAGTTGGGTAGCCAAAAATAAGAGTGCCAGGTCTCGGGTAAAGACCTCCATCTCAATGTCATGTATTTCAATTTACGAAGAAAGTTGATTCTATCACTTCTTCATCTTCCCACTCTTATATGCATGCAAATATTTTGTAACTTTTTGATTCAGTGTTAGAAAGACATTTTTTTCCATGTTGGAAAATGATGTGCTGGTTTGAACCAATTGAAGCTTGTTCGAATTAATCAAAAAAGACAACCAAGATTTTTTGTACACATTTACCGGAAAACATGTCACGATTACATTGAAGAGAATATGTTTTTTCAAAAATATCCTCAAGTTCGTTTAAATCATTACCATCTGTTTGTTCTCTAGTAAATTTAAATTTAATAAGTTACTTTTTCCGAAAAGTAACCTTATTTCAACTTGTTACTTTTACACAAAGTAACGTAACTCACCCATAAATTCATATCAATAAAGTACTATGTAAAATCATACTTTCTGCATGCAAGGAAAGCACGTTTTTGAAAATATTTATGATAAATTCGTGCAGTTATTCTAAATCATTGCTCATGAAAGATTAATTATAAGATACTCAGTTTTCATACATTTTTACTCTATTACTTTTCCAAAAAAGTATGTTTGATTCGGATTCAACACTTCAGATTACTATTTTATTAAAATTCCAGCCACTTTATGGGCATTCCACAATTCGCGTTCTCATATGTGACATTACACTCATATGATGTGTTTCGCGAAAAAACTCTGTGATGTTCAATCTCATGGGTTAATGAAGGATAAGATCAATTTGGAATTAGGAGTACGCCGCACGTACGGTTTATTGCCTCTATTGTAATGACCCACTACCTGCTTTTGGGTTCGACTTCGAGCTGGCTGACAGAAGTTGTTGAATTAAATCGTCTCATATCTGAGACGCAGAAATTCTAATTTCTTGAAAGTGAGACGAATTTATGCACTCAGGAAAACAGCGAAATCCGGTTGAGATTCAATTAATTTGAAATGTTCAGAAAGGCGTGTTAGAACTTTGAAAAAGAGACAAATTTTCTTTATTGTTTTCGCTAAAAAAAGTTACTTCTTATTGAACGCGAGCGATCTAACAGGGTTCATTCGATTCCTTATATCTTTCTCTAACCTATCTAGTTTTAAAAGTTTGAAAAAAAGGGTTGCATCACAGTCATTTCGACCGTCTACTGAGTCAGCCCATATCTGAAGATATGAAAGTTTCGCTTTTTTCATAACGGACTGTACCTATTCATCCTGAGGTGTCTTTTGTCATCTTATCTTATCGTGATGCATTTCTTCCTCATGATATGAATTCTAATTTACCACAGACGATCTATGTCATCTATACATTCTCTGCCTACTGGCACATGTTTACATATATTTTGTAAACTTTGATTTCCAGTGAAATGAAGACATGTTTTTTCCATGTTTGAATCACTGAAAACAGAAAAACAAGGTTTTTTGCACGCGTTCACCAGAAAACATGTCACGATGACATTGGAAGGAAATAGTTCTTTCAGTAATTCATGATGTCTATTCATATCATCAAACTCGTTCTAAATTTCAGAAATCTAATTTCTTTACATATATCACATATGTAGTATTGACATATGAGCAGTATTTCAATTTACGAAAAAAAGTTGATTCCATCACTTCTTCATCTTCCCACTCTTCTATGCATGCAAATATGTTGTAACTTTTTGTTTTCAGTGGTAGAAAGACATTTTTTTCCATGTTTGAAAATAATGTGCTTGTTTGAATCAATTGAAGACCGTTTGAGTAAATAAAAATAGACAAACAAGATTTTTTGTACACATTTACCGGAAACATGTTATGGTAACATTAAAGAGAAAATGTTTTTCCCAAAATCCTAAAGTTCGTTCAAATCATTATTATGTTGTCAAATTTTATGAATCTTATTCCTTTACGTATATCACCTGTGTAGTATGCACATATGAGCAGTGTTTTATGTTGATTTTTTTTTTATTCGATGTCTCATCTCTTTCTCTTACCTATCCAGTTATAAAAGTTTGAAAAATGGATTGCATCACATTAATTTTGATCGTCTAGTGAGTCAGCTCATATCTAAGGATGAGGAATGTTTGCTTTTCTCACAACGGAGTCATCCTGTTCATCCTACGGTGTCTTTCAACGTCTTGTTTGATCGTTATGCACTTCTGCATTATGTCATGTATCTTTATTTACGAAAAAAGCTGCATTCTATCTTTCCTTTATCTGCCTATTGTCATATCCGCACATAAATGTTGTAATTTTTCGATTCGAGTGTTACCAAGTCATGTTTTGATGACATTAAGCAGAATATATTATTTTAAAAATCTTCATCGTTCATGCAGATTATCAACATGTTTTCACATTCCAAGAATCTGAATCCTTTATGTATATTACATAATTAGTATCGACATATCAACGGAGTGTTCCGTACATCGAATTCTTTCTAAATTTTTTTCCACTTTTTTATTGTTTTCGTCAAACATGTCGGTGACACTACATATTTTTCAATTTAGGGAAGAAGGGTTACATCGAGTGGGTGTCTATTCATGAGTAAATTCCGAATGAAACTGTGTGTAAAGTATTTCTTCCCTTAATAATGAAAAATAAGGCCAAATAACGTTAAAACTCCAGTCCAATAAATACTAACCGCGACTCTCTGCGACTTGCCGAGACTCGCTAGTACTCGTCATCTCCAATTTTAAGCTATCGGGAGAATTCGCGCTGATCTGTCGATACTTGATGCACATTCTCGCGCGTAGCATTGATATACACGTACGCACACGCAATACTAGAGTCATCGACTCTCTCCGACTCGCTTGCATTTCAGAACGATATTCGTCTCTTGCTACGAAATACTACCCATCTACTCCAATGTTCATACATAAACGTTGTAAATCTGTGTTTTCATCATTACAATGTTATATTTTTAGTTGCGTGGTTAAGGCAATTTCTCTATCAGGCCACGTTATTGAATCATATATAAACTTTTTTATGTTGAATCACGTTTTTCTATCGTCATCTACTGCATTTCTTGAATTTTTAGATAAATATCCCAAGTGCGAAATTAGATACGGCCCAACACTGGGCCAGCATCGGCAAAAATGTTGCCGAAGATCGGTTGCCAATATCGTGCCGTTGCTGGAATGATAACTCCGGTATGCACTTGGCGGCCAATTGTGGCCCAAACTCTGGCCGCCAACACTTGTGCGTCACTGGCTACCATTATCGGCTCGTCAATGAGTTCCGATGTCGGCCCGAACTCGGCTATCAATACCGTGCCGTTGCTGGAATGATAACCCCGGTATGCACTTGGCAGCCAGTTCTGGCCCAAACTCTGGCCGCAAACACTTGTCCGTCACTGGCTACCATTATCGGCTCATCAATCAGTTCCGATGTCGGCCCGAAATCGGCTATCAACAATCGGGAGATCATCTAAATGAGAGCTTTGGCCAGCACTTGGTACCTCATTTTGGTCCAAAACTGATCGCCGTTATTTATCCATTGCTGGCTGACATTATTGGCTTAATGTCAGATCACAGTGGCGGCCCAGCAATGGGTGCCGATGTTGGCTCCAACTCGATATATTCAGCTGTTTTGAAGAAAATTGTTTTAACAAAGATTTTTCTGTACAAAATATGAAACTCTAGCGAAGCACAATATAGTTGTTATACTATTAACTTAAAGACAATTTTCTTCGGGACAGCCAAATTGTTACATTTAATTACCAGTATTAAATTACTGTAATTTCCGTAATTCTACTTAATCCTCATTAATAGAAACGTACTAGACATTTAGAAGAAGAAAAACATTTATTACTGAAAATTTAATTCTGTTTTCTTTGATTTCATAAACAGATATGTCAAAGAAAATTAAACTACTTACATTTACTTAAATTTACTTAAATTAATAATGAATGCAGAAAATTTTAAATTAAGTACTTTTAATGCCCGATTTAGTAAGGTTTAGGTTTTGAGACCTCAAATTCATTTCATTCCGTATCTTGTGTAAGGATATTTATCTGAATACTTCTTTTATACTTCATCCTTCCGTTTATAACCGTAGTATATCCGTTTATCCTCTTTAATTCCTATACTATCCTTCAAATTGATACGTTTGAATCCGTATCAATTATTCTGTATAACTTTTAATCCTTACAAAATTCTATCCCTTTGAATCCGTTTACTTCCAACAGGGATCTACTTAATCCTAGGTCAGCTCCATGATTTCTGTTATTAGTAAAAAAAATTCTTTCACAGAAAAAAATTATATAACATATATGCCTACATTGTGTAGGTTCCTATCATCAGGTTCTAAGAAGAGTGGAAAGGTCCTGTATTCATTCCACCATTGAATGTACGACTGGTGCGGAGTCCAGCGAGGAGACCGGAAATTCCGCTGAAGAAGAGACAAGGTGAAGCCGAAGAAGAAGGAGATAGTGACAAAAAAGGAGACAGCGAGTCAGATTGGTCGAATAATCATTCGAATGAGAAGACTACTTACAAAAACACCATTCGGCAAAACGCCGAATGGTAATATTAGTGATTCAGGTAGAGTCCTTCATTCATTTCAAACAAGAAAAAGGAAAATATGTTAATGCGGTTCAATATGTTTTCAGATGTCGAAACAAGCGGAAATCGCAGTGAAAATGTTTCACATTACATTTTAGAAGATCCACCTGCCTTTGCACCTAAATGCAACCTCATCACACTTCCCAAAGTTGTAAGTTTTAATTAAATTTTTACTCGCTTAAAAATTGCTACATATCTAAAATATATTTCTTTAATACCATTCATTTAAAACAGATAATGAAATATATTCAACATATCCGATCCCTGGAGGATCCGGCATTAAACCATCAAAGAAAAGAAAATATGAAACTCAAGCTATCAGTCTTGAAGAATCTAACGGTGCGTTACGATACTAATTCGTACATTTTTCCTCATATTTTGAAAATTGTTTTAATGCACCATATTTTTTTCTACGATAAAATACTATTCTATATAAAAATTACAGAAAAATTATTTCAAATGTTAATGAACTAATCTTCTTTCGTTATAACAGATTTTTTTGAGATGATAAAATCGCCTTTCAAAAATTCTTTGGAAAATTTGGAGGAGCGAATGAAAGCAACATTCAAAAAAGAGATTAAAATAGCAAAAGCAGCATCTTATACGATTTCAAAAAGCGCATGGATCTACTGGCGGGGTCTTTGACAAACAGCGGCATGGAAACTACATTGGGAAAAATCGAAGAAGCAAAGAAAAAGTTTGAAATTTCTCTCCCGATTTCAAATCTAGAAACTTTTACTTCCTTTGAACAGAACCTGAAAGCTGATTCTACGAAACAGGAAGCATTTGTAAGTAAAAGAGTTTCAAGTTTTTTTAGGTAAGTTGAAATTTGAAAATTTGATAAAAATTGATTTTGTTCTGAGAAATGTCTGATGCAATGTCTTCTGAGAGGCACGAAGACATTGACAGAAGGAATTAAGAGATGCCTCCCGTACATAATTACAAAAAATGTACAGATGGAATTCACTGCATCAGGGAGAAAAGTCAGAGGCATCGGAAAGGCGGATTTTAGTGAAACATATACATATCAAACCATGGCATGTACGTATAAAATGAAATTTATATTTTAAAATAATGGTTTTAATGTAAAAAAATGTAATGAAACAAAACTCATTGTATTTAAGAATTACATTTTATTATAGTAGCTCTTAAGCTCTGAACAAATGTAAAAGTTTTAAATTTATTTATTAATATTAGTCTTGACACTGTCATGAAGGATGGAGCTACTACTTTGAGACCAACAATACAGAGAAAATTTAATTTTAATGAATCCAAAATTCGAAACTTTTTGCACCATTTTGAAATCTTTTTACTTTCATTTTTATTTCTTTGTTTTTATTTATTGAATTAAATTTTCAATCTAAATGACAATGTTAGTTGCAGCCATTCTGTCAGACATGCTCGAAATCAGCCCCAAAGATATCGTCGCAAAAACCAGCAGATGCGGTTGTCTGGGGCAGCTGACAGAGAGGGAGGTAAAAAAATTAATTAACGAGAGATAAGAAGTTTTACGTTATAAATATAATTCCATGTTTTTTAAAAATTTAAGTAGTTTAATTTTCTTTGACATTTCTGTTTATGAAATCAAAGAAAACAGAATTACATTTTCAGTAATAAATGTTTTTCTTCTTCTAAATGTCTAATATGTTTCTAATAATAAGGATTAAGTAGAATTAAGTAAATTATATGTAAAGTTCATTAAAATCTGAAACGTCTATCTGCAGTATTTACATCAACGCATTCAAAACCGTCAAAGTTCAGCGGCGACACTACGACGCTCGCTATAAGTTGAACTCGAAAGAGACAATCGATCGATTAACACCTTCGTCAATTCGCGAGGCAAATTGAAATTTCAATTAATACTTGAAATGGGAATGTTTCAACGTACTATGTTCAGTCTGTGTATTTGTTGTAAAATGGGTAGTGGCATTGAAACCACATTAACGGCCGTATTATAACCATGCTTATGACCGTATTTTGATCATATGTATGGCCATAATTACGACCGTGACCTACCTTTTTATCAGTGATAACTGGTGAACTAACGCCACACGGTAATATTTATGACCATAATTATGACCTTTACTCAACGTTTTTTATCACTGATAAAAACGTTAGGTCACGGTCGTAATTATGGTCATAATATGACCGTAATTATGGCCGTGAATATATAGTCCTAATTATGATCAAAATATGGTAATAAGCATGGCTATAATACGGCAATTAATGTGGTTTCAATTTCACTACCCTTTTTACGGTCATATGACGGCCATACTTACGACCGTATTTTTTCACTATAGTGTCACGTCCCCTGACCGTCACTAATTATTTATTCATAATATAAAAATATGTAAAATTAATAAAAGATTTTAACATAAAACATACATGAGCAACAGCTATTAAAAAGCATTGATTAGACGAAACTTTAATGTACGAAAATAAAATTGTAATAGAAAGAGAGATAGTAGTGAACTTATAAATAGAAAACATCGTAAACTCTTAACTACCTGTTAACGAGGGAACCCCATCGGAATTTCCTAAGTACACACGAATATCGACAGGTGCAGCAAATTAAAAATGAATCATCTCAAGAAGAAGGAACGTCGGGGAAACTAGAATAAGAAAGCGAAGTCTCCCCTTTTTTCTTCAGTACATAAAAAATGGCAACCCAAAGGAAAAGAGGCCAGTTCAGACACGTGCCAAGGTCAGGCCAACATCAGAAGAATATTAGCAGGGCAAAATTAAACATAGTCAGTATCGACAAAAAATATAATACCCATTAATCACCACCTAGAAGTTCCATGTCAGTATCGATCAAAAGGTAGCCAGTATCGACCGAAAATTAGCACATAAAAGTACCTCCGAATCTGCGAATCTTCAGTTGCCGTCGGGTCTATCTTCAGAAGCGGAACTCCTCCCGAAAAGTACAGTTTCCGCAAGGAAATCTTCAGAAACGGAACCCCTCTAAAAAGTACAGAGTTGCCGCCGGTCTATCATCAACGCTGGAACTCTCCTCAGAAATTTAGTATCAGAGTTCCCCTCGACCATCTAAAAATTGAGAACTCTCAAAGTTACCCCGGTCAACTCAGTCCATCTTTGTCAGTATCTTCCTCGTCAGTTTAACATTACATAGAAATTCAATTTAGTGGAACCATGTTCGTGAGTTAAAAGTGGAACCTGTGAACGGTTCATATATTAAGGTGTCTACGATTCGATTCCATCGAGGTCCCACATCGTATATATTGACAGGTGGATTCACAACTCACTCTTTGGGATCGTCACTAGTCCAGCCCGAAATAGATTCGTGGATTTGGTGCCTACCTGTCACAGTTTCCCTATTTGGATTTTGGTCTACCTGTCAGAATTTCAACGCATCGTAAAGTGAATTAGAAGGTGTGTACCCCTTCCGGATTATCAGTGGTTCCAGCCTGGATTCGAGTAAGTCTAATTTTAATATATGGCCCCAGGAGGAAATTTTAATAACTTTCTATCTCTCTCTCTATGCCTCTCTCTCAGTTTGTACCCATCAAAATAAAGATTAATAATTGTAAATTCAGTAAGTTTCGAGTTTCATTTTAGTTAGCTACCCTCATCCCAGTTTCGGTTTAGAAATCCTCTGGATTTCTTTACCGATATAAAACGAGGAAAAAATAAAATATATTATTAAAGGAAGGTAAATGTCAGGACGTCACAATAGGATCGGGTTCACATTTTCATAATAACCTTTCAATACTATACGTGTATAAATTGGGGGTGAAAATATTTTGAAATATAGGAAAAAGTTATTGTCTAGACATTTATTAGATTGTCCCCTCGTGCCTCCGCAGTTCAAATATTAAATAATTGCTTCAGTGTTAATGACATTTGAATTAATAGGGACATCAAATTTTATAATTTATAATAATAATGATACAAGTATGCTTGGCCTTACAAAATTTATTGATTTTATTTAAAATGAACAATTTTAACCTTTTTTAAACACTATAGTAATTGGAGGACAAACATTTAAATGACTAAGTCGTAGACGGCAAAATATTGAGCCACCTACATGATTTTCATTTTTATCAACTCTGTGAGTTATGGAAGCCATCGAAATCACGATTTTTTCAAATCTTAAAAATTTTGAAGTTAGAAATATAATGACTAATGACTAATACAAGTTTGGTAAAATATAAATGATCAATGGAGGCGCCTGTCGGAAGAATGAGCAATATCATAAATAGCTTGAATAAAATATTCTACATATTACCGTTTTCACACAGAAAGCTGTCACCACACTCGATTATAATAAATTACGTGTGAAAAAGGCTTGCTAAGTTTGTTCAATATCAATTTGAAATCATTTTCTTACGATTGATGTTGTAGAATACTTCCTTAAAGGACAGCTTCGAGATTCTTCAGGGCAAATATAAAGTCCTACTTCAGACGATGCTCTAGGATATTCAAATGCATTCTTTGTTTTCAATTCATGGCCTTCAATGAACACATTGCTGGTATCCGAAGCATTACAAAAGATACGTTTGACCTTCATGAAGTTGCCCCTTGACAATTCCACAATATCATTTGGACGAGTTACACTGATGTGGGACGACTTGATATTGATATCCGAGTAATCAATTTCAGAAACGTTTCGACTTATTTCCACGCGATTACTCAACATCGGACGTTTTTTCATAATCTCAGAAGTTGAGTAGATTTCAGATAATCTTCTAAAAAGTTGGGCTAGTGGATTTCTAGGCGTTCGAATGAGTTTCTTGATTATTCCCAGTAGATTCTCGAACGTTAATGCCGAATAGGCTGTTAACGCTGCTTTCATTTTCCTGACGTCGTCACTCAAATGTATCAAATTATGGAAATTGATGCTCTGTATACTTTCTCCATAAAGCTCCCGTAGTTTGGAAAAGAAATTCAGCAAGAGATCATCGGCAATGTCAGTATGAGTAAGTGCCAAAGTAGAATGGCACAAAATGCGACTTGCAATCGACAAATGCAAAAAATGCCTATACAATCTTTTCGGCAAAATGAATTTCAAAAGGAAAGGTCCACCATACAATAAGAAAAATCTATAGTGAGTTGCTTTCCAATTAGGTATGTCTTCTGAATCGAATGTTTTCTTGTGAATCTCTGTTGGGATTGATCCTTTCAATGCCGATAGAATATCCTTTAATTTCTTTCGTTGGAAACGTTGTAGCTTTGCCCGATTCATCTTTTTTCCAATCCATCTTTCTGATAAAGTTTTCATAACACCATTACAAAGAAGATGCATGTAATCGAGAACGACTTGGTGTACGGGATCGAATCCTGGAATACGAATAAAAGGTGATGGCGTGTTTGGCTGGTGATGTCGTTGCTGAGAAAATGCTTTTACCACTGTGGGGTTTTCCACGTATCTGACAAAAGTCATTATATTTATGTTATTTTGAATCGTTTCCAAGTTTTTTATTACAGCATTTAACTTACTGATATGTATTATTTTACATTTACCTCACACCTTTCGCACGAATAAAAACCAGAATGCCCCTTGGTGCATGTTACGAAAGCGTGGGCCGGTGTGTCACAGACAAATGCAGAAATTTCGACCTTGTAAATCGTATTTCCGATTTTAACACCCTCTTCAATTAATTTTGCACATTCTTCGACAAAATCTTTCAAGAAATCGCTTGCGTTTGCTGGTTTCGAATCTCCGCAGAACATTCCAGCTATAAAGGGCTTACAATCATAATCATTATGCAAAATCTGTATCAAGATCGGCGATAATTGTATTAATGATTTATTATACAAAGGTAGACCGCCTATGTTGATTAAAAGTTTAATTATTCTTTCTTTAAAATCTTCTTCTGCAATCTTATCTTTCAAAACACTTTCTATGCCTGTATAAACATAGGATGCATCCGTTCCTCTCTTCGATTTCATCGTTTTTATCTTATCCCCGGTTCGATTTGTACCCAATAATGTCTCCGCACATTTAGGTAAATCTCTGTGACAGTAATCGCGAAGCATGATTAACAGTTCATTTAATGCTGTTCTTGTTATATTATTTGTGTGTTTATTAGCCCATTCTTTCAATCTCTCTCGTATACGTTTTGATGCTTCCAGTTCATTGACATCGCATTCTATATCATCATTAGGTTCTACCTGGCAGTTCTTAAAGAAGTTCTTCTCCATTTCATTTTTTTCATCTGTATCATACTCTGATAGTGAAGTGAAACTTCCCGTAAAAAGATCCACACTAAAAATTAAATTTTACCTAATGAATGATTAAATTATAAAATATGTTTATATATAAAAAACAAGCATACTCAGGAAAAATAAAACGATTGAAGGAATGTCTCTGTGTACCGTATAAATTGGTCCTATAACTTGAATCAGAAACTTCTGATAAATTGTCCGAAAACACTATTTTACCTAGTTATGTACAGCGGAGTGTCAGATTCAAGTGAATAATTAAATTTTGAGACTGTCTAATGCATACCACCAAGATATGCGATCAATAGATTTAATAAATTGTTAAATCTAATACTGTGAATCAGAAATACTGTGACAAAAATTTGTCACAGTGATCATAATCTATAAAATCATGAAATTATCAAGACTTTATTAAGAAAGTATAGATTTGGTAAAATTAAGACTTATTTCCCAAGATAAGCTAGCATTTTTACGTACTCTGGGGAGACAGAATAATCAATATCTTCGTTTTCTACTAATATTATATTGATTGAAGGTGAGCAGTCAAACTCAGATGTGGATCCAGCCGATGATGAATTAAAACATTTTTTTGAAGCATCTTCATTTTCGTCACTATCACTCTGACTTACCCTTGATCTTTTTAAAATTCGAAATTTGCATAGCCTATAATAATTTTTTAACATTTTGCGTTTTAAATATGAATTGAATTGTAGCAATTTCTTCCAGATATAAGTATCTTTATTGAATTTATAAAAAACAATGTTTCGAAGCTGCACCAGCTTCATATCAAATTGATAATGAAATGCCTAATCAGAAAGAGAACGGAACATAACTAATCTTTGTCAGCTAGTTACCAACGTGCCGATGCAGTGCCGAACTCTGGTTTTCTCACTTCCAGAATGGATTGCCATAGTAAAAGTGTCACATGATCCGGTAATGTGCCGTCGATGGGCCGCACCCCGCTATTCCAATTAAAACATGTTTAGCCAAAGTAAAGTGTTCTTTTATTTGGCTCTCGGGAATTACACAATTGATAATATTTAGACATATTTGTCTTTAAAATAATGCTTTTTGGGTAAAGTAAACTTTGTGAACTGTTTGTATAATAAATTAATAACATGGTTTGCTAAATTAATGCCGACTTTGCACCCAGTAAAGTGCCATTGCTGGCTCCGACACTGGCATTTTGACTTACAACACGGTTTGCGGGAGTAATTCCGACTTTCAGCCCAGTAAAGTGCCATTACTGGGCCAGACACTGAGTTTTTGACTTGAAGCATGGTTTGCCGGAGTAATGCCGACTTTCGGACCTGTGATGGGCCGTTAGTGGGACGAACACTGTCTTTTTGACTTCAAGCATGGTTTGCCGGAGTAATGTCGACTTTCGGTCCTGTGATGGGCCGGTAGTGAGCCGAAATCTGTCTTTTTGAATTGCAACACGGTTTGCCGAAGTAATGCCGACTTTCAGCCCAGTAAAGTGCCATTACTGGGCCAGACTCTGAGTTTTTGACTTGAAGCATGGTTTGCCGGAGTAATGCCGACTTTCGGACCTGTGATGGGCCGTTAGTGGGACGAACACTGTCTTTTTGACTTCAAGCATGGTTTGCCGGAGTAATGTCGACTTTCGGTCCTGTGATGGGCCGGTAGTGAGCCGAAATCTGTCTTTTTGAATTGCAACACGGTTTGCCGAAGTAATGCCGACTTTCAGCCCAGTAAAGTGCCATTACTGGGCCAGACTCTGAGTTTTTGACTTGAAGCATGGTTTGCCGGAGTAATGCCGACTTTCGGACCTGTGATGGGCCGTTAGTGGGACGAACACTGTCTTTTTGACACACAACACGGTTTTCAGGAGTAATGCCGACTTTGAGCCCAGTAAAGTACCATTGCTGGGCTGGAAACTGGCTTTTTGAATTACAACGCGGTGTGCAGGAGTAATTCCGACTTTTAGCCCATTCAAGTGCCATTACTGGGACAAACTCTGTCTTCTTGAAATACTACACGGTTTGCCGGAGTAATGCCGACTTTCGGTCCTGTGATGGGCCTGTAGTGAGCCGAACTCCATCTTTTTGACTTGCATCACGGTTTGCCGGAGTAATGCCGACTTTCAGCCCAGTAAAGTGCCATTGCTGAGCCAGACTCTGATTTTTTGACTTCAAGCATGGTTTGCCGGAGTAATGCCGACTTTCGGTCCTGTGATGGGCCGTTAGTGTGCCGAACTCTGTCTTTTTGACTTCAAGCATGGTTTGCCGGAGTAATGTCGACTTTCGGTCCTGTGATGGGCCGGTAGTGAGCCGAAATCTGTCTTTTTGAATTGCAACACGGTTTGCCGAAGTAATGCCGACTTTCAGCCCAGTAAAGTGCCATTACTGGGTCAGACTCTGAGTTTTTGACTTGAAGCATGGTTTGCCGGAGTAATGCCGACTTTCGGACCTGTGATGGGCCGTTAGTGGGACGAACACTGTCTTTTTGACTTCAAGCATGGTTTGCCGGAGTAATGCCGACTTTCGGTCCTGTGATGGGCCGTTAGTGTGCCGAACTCTGTCTTTTTGACTTGCAAGACGGTTTGCCGAAGTAATGCCGACTTTCAGCCCAGTAAAGTGCCATTACTGGGTCAGACTCTGAGTTTTTGACTTCAAGCATGGTTTGCCGGAGTAATGCCGACTTTCGGTCCTGTGATGGGCCGTTAGTGGGACGAACACTGTCTTTTTGACTTCAAGCATGGTTTGCCGGAGTAATGTTGACTTTCGGTCCTGTGATGGGCCGGTAGTGAGCCGAAATCTGTCTTTTTGAATTGCAACACGGTTTGCCGAAGTAATGCCGACTTTCAGCCCAGTAAAGTGCCATTACTGGGTCAGACTCTGAGTTTTTGACTTGAAGCATGGTTTGCCGGAGTAATGCCGACTTTCGGACCTGTGATGGGCCGTTAGTGGGACGAACACTGTCTTTTTGACACACAACACGGTTTTCAGGAGTAATGCCGACTTTGAGCCCATTAAAGTACCATGGCTGGGCTGGACACTGGCTTTTTGTCTTACAACGCGGTGTGCCGGAGTAATTCAGACTTATAGCCCAGTCAAATGCCATTACTGGGACAAACTCTGTCTTCTTGAAATACTACACGGTTGCCGGAGTAATGCCGACTTTCGGTCCTGTGATGGGCCTGTAGTGAGCCGAACTCCATCTTTTTGACTTGCATCACGGTTTTCCGGCGTAATGCCGACTTTCAGTCCAGTCAAGTGGCATTACTGGGCCGGACACTGGCTTTTTGACATACAACGCGGTGTGCCGGAGTGATGCCGACGTTCAGCCCAGTAAAGTGCCATTACTGTGACAGACTCTGAGTTTTTTACTTGAAGCATGGTTTACCGGAGTAATGCCGACTTTCGGTCCTGTGATAGGCCGTTAGTGGGCTGAGCTTTGTCTTTTTGAATTGCAACACGGTTTGCCGAAGTAATGCCGACTTTCAGCCCAGTAAAGTGCCATTACTGTGTCAGACTCTGAGTTTTTGACTTGAAGCATGGTTTGCCGGAGTAATGCCGACTTTCGGACCTGTGATGGGCCGTTAGTGGGACGAACACTGTCTTTTTGACTTCAAGCATGGTTTGCCGGAGTAATGTCGACTTTCGGTACTGTGATGGGCCGGTAGTGAGCCGAAATCTGTCTTTTTGAATTGCAACACGGTTTGCCGAAGTAATGCCGACTTTCAGCCCAGTAAAGTGCCATTACTGTGTCAGACTCTGAGTTTTTGACTTCAAGCATGGTTTGCCGGAGTAATGCCGACTTTCGGACCTGTGATGGGCCGTTAGTGGGACGAACACTGTCTTTTTGACTTCAAGCATGGTTTGCCGGAGTAATGTCGACTTTCGGACCTGTGATGTGCCGTTAGTGGGCCGAACTTTGTCTTTTTGACATACATCACGGTTTGCCGGAGTAATTCAGACTTTTAGCCCAGTCAAATGCCATTACTGGTCCAGACTCTGAGTTTTTGACTTGAAGCATGGTTTGCCGGAGTAATGCCGACTTTCAGCCCAGTAAAGTGCCATTACTGGGCCAGACTCTGAATTTTTGACTTGAAGCATGGTTTGCCGCAGTAATGCCGACTTTCGGACCTGTGATGGGCCGTTAGTGGGACGAACACTGTCTTTTTGACTTCAAGCATGGTTTGCCGGAGTAATGTCGACTTTCGGTCCTGTGATGGGCCGGTAGTGAGCCGAAATCTGTCTTTTTAAATTGCAACACGGTTTGCCGAAGTAATGCCGACTTTGAGCTCAGTAAAGTGCCATTGCTGGGCCAGACTCTGAGTTTTTGACTTGAAGCATGGTTTGCCGGAGTAATGCCGACTTTCGGACCTGTGATGGGTCGTTATTGGGCCGAACTCTGTCTTTTTGACACACAACACGGTTTTCCGGAGTAATGCCGACTTTGAGCCCAGTAAAGTACCATTGCTGGGCTGGACACTGGCTTTTTGAATTACAACGCGGTGTGCAGGAGTAATTCCGACTTTTAGCCCATTCAAATGCCATTACTGGGACAAACTCTGTCTTCTTGAAATACAACACGGTTTGCCGGAGGAATGCCGACTTTCGGTCCTGTGATGGGCCTGTAGTGAGCCGAACTCCATCTTTTTGACTTGCATCACGGTTTTCCGGCGTAATGCCGACTTTCAGTCCAGTCAAGTGGCATTACTGGGACAAACTCTGATTTTTTTACTTCTAGCATGGTTTGCGGGAGTAATGCCGACTTTCGGTCCTGTGATGGGCCTGTAGTGAGCCGAACTCCATCTTTTTGACTTGCATCACGGTTTTCCGGCGTAATGCCGACTTTCAGTCCAGTCAAGTGTCATTACTGGGACAAACTCTTATTTTATTACTTCTAGCATGGTTTGCGGGAGTAATGCCGACTTTCGGTCCTGTGATGGGCCGGTAGTGAGCCGAACTCCGTCTTTTTGACTTACAACACAGTTTTCCGGCGTAATGCCGACTTTGAGCCCAGTAAAGTGCCATTGCAGGGCCGGACACTGGCTTTTTGACATACAACGCGGTGTGCCGGAGTGATGCCGACGTTCAGCCCAGTAAAGTGCCATTACTGGGCCAGACTCTGATTTTTTTACTTCTAGCATGGTTTGCCGGAGTAATGCCGACTTTCGGTCCTGTGATAGGCCGTTAGTGGGCTGAGCTTTGTCTTTTTGACTTGCAACACGGTTTGCCGAAGTAATGCCGACTTTCAGCCCAGTAAAGTGCCATTACTGTGTCAGACTCTGAGTTTTTGACTTGAAGCATGGTTTGCCGGAGTAATGCCGACTTTCGGACCTGTGATGGGCCGTTAGTGGGACGAACACTGTCTTTTTGACTTCAAGCATGGTTTGCCGGAGTAATGTCGACTTTCGGTCCTGTGATGGGCCGGTAGTGAGCCGAAATCTGTCTTTTTGAATTGCAACACGGTTTGCCGAAGTAATGCCGACTTTCAGCCCAGTAAAGTGCCATTACTGGGTCAGACTCTGAGTTTTTGACTTGAAGCATGGTTTGCCGGAGTAATGCCGACTTTCGGTCCTGTGATGGGCCGTTAGTGGGACGAACACTGTCTTTTTGACTTGAAGCATGGTTTGCCGGAGTAATGCCGACTTTCGGACCTGTGATGGGCCGTTAGTGGGACGAACACTGTCTTTTTGACTTCAAGCATGGTTTGCCGGAGTAATGTCGACTTTCGGTCCTGTGATGGGCCGGTAGTGAGCCGAAATCTGTCTTTTTGAATTGCAACACGGTTTGCCGAAGTAATGCAGTCTTTCAGCCCAGTAAAGTGCCATTACTGGTCCAGACTCTGATTTTTTGACTTCTAGCATGGTTTGCCGGAGTAATGCCGACTTTCGGTCCTGTGATAGGCAGTTAGTGGGCTGAACTTTGTCTTTTTGACTTGCAACACGGTTTGCCGGAGTAATGCCAACTTTCAGCCCAGTAATGTGCCATTGCTGGAACAGACTCTGAGTTTTTTACTTCAAGCATGGTTTGCCGGAGTAATGCCGACTTTCGGTCCTCTGATGGGCCGTTAGTGGGCCGAACTCTGTCTTTTTGACATGCAACACTGTTTGCCGGAGTAATGCCGACTTTCAGCCCAGTAAAGTGCCATTACTGGGTCAGACTCTGAGTTTTTGACTTGAAGCATGGTTTGCCGGAGTAATGCCGACTTTCGGACCTGTGATGGGCCGTTAGTGGGACGAACACTGTCTTTTTGACTTCAAGCATGGTTTGCCGGAGTAATGTTGACTTTCGGTCCTGTGATGGGCCGGTAGTGAGCCGAAATCTGTCTTTTTGAATTGCAACACGGTTTGCCGAAGTAATGCCGACTTTCAGCCCAGTAAAGTGCCATTACTGGTCCAGACTCTGATTTATTGACTTCTAGCATGGTTTGCCGGAGTAATGTCGACTTTCGGTCCTGTGATAGGCCGTTAGTGGGCTGAACTTTGTCTTTTTGACTTGCAACACGGTTTGCCAGAGTAATGCCAACTTTCAGCCCAGTAAAGTGCCATTACTGGGCCAGACTCTGATTTTTTTACTTCTAGCATGGTTTGCCGGAGTAATGCCGACTTTCGGTCCTCTGATGGGCCGTTAGTGGGCCGAACTCTGTCTTTTTGACATGCAACACTGTTTGCCGGAGTAATGCCGACTTTCGGTCCTGTGATGGGCCGGTAGTGAGCCGAAATCTGTCTTTTTGAATTGCAACACGGTTTGCCGAAGTAATGCCGACTTTCAGCCCAGTAAAGTGCCATTACTGGTCCAGACTCTGATTTTTTGACTTCTAGCATGGTTTGCCGGAGTAATGCCGACTTTCGGACCTGTGATGGGCCGTTAGTGGGCCGAACTTTGTCTTTTTGACATACATCACGGTTTGCCGGAGTAATGCCGACTTTCGGTCCTGTGATGGGCCGTTAGTGTGCCGAACACTGTCTTTTTGACTTGCAAGACGGTTTGCCGGAGAAATAGCTACTTTCGGACCTTTGATGGGCCGTCAGTGAGCCGAAATCTGTCTTTTTGAATTGCAACACGGTTTGCCGAAGTAATGCCGACTTTCAGCCCAGTAAAGTGCCATTACTGGGTCAGACTCTGAGTTTTTGACTTCAAGCATGGTTTGCCGGAGTAATGCCGACTTTCGGTCCTGTGATGGGCCGTTAGTGGGACGAACACTGTCTTTTTGACTTCAAGCATGGTTTGCCGGAGTAATGTCGACTTTCGGTCCTGTGATGGGCCGGTAGTGAGCCGAAATCTGTCTTTTTGAATTGCAACACGGTTTGCCGAAGTAATGCCGACTTTCAGCCCAGTAAAGTGCCATTACTGGGTCAGACTCTGAGTTTTTGACTTGAAGCATGGTTTGCCGGAGTAATGCCGACTTTCGGACCTGTGATGGGCCGTTAGTGGGACGAACACTGTCTTTTTGACACACAACACGGTTTTCAGGAGTAATGCCGACTTTGAGCCCAGTAAAGTACCATTGCTGGGCTGGACACTGGCGGTTTGTCAAATGCCATTACAACGCTTCTTGATGTGCCGGAGTAATGCCGACTCCATCTTTTTGACTTGAGCCCAGTGACAGTGATGCCGAGTGTGCCATTACAGAGCATGGTTTACCGGAGTAATGCCGACTTTCGGTCCTGTGATCCGTTCTGAACTTTGTCTTTTTGACTTGCAACACTGTTTGCCGAAGTAATGCCGACTTTCAGCCCAGTAAAGTGCCATTACTGTGACTCACTCTGAGTTTTTGACTTCTAGCATGGTTTGCCGGAGTAATGTCGACTTTCGGTCCTCTGAAGGGCCGTTAGTGGGACGAACTTTGTCTTTTTGACTTGCAACACGGTTTGCCGGAGTAATGCCGACTTTCGGTCCTGTGATGGGCCTGTAGTGAGCCGAACTCCATCTTTTTGACTTGCAAGCACGGTTTGCCGGCGTAATGCCGACTTTCGGTCCTGTGATGGGCCGGTAGAGAGCCGAAATCTGTCTTTTTGAATTCCAACACGGTTTGCCGAAGTAATGCCGACTTTCAGCCCAGTAAAGTGCCATTACTGGTGCAGACTCTGATTTTTTTACTTCTAGCGTGGTTTACCGGAGTAATGCCGACTTTCGGACCTGTGATAGGCCGTTAGTGGGCTGAGCTTTGTCTTTTTGACTTGCAACACGGTTTGCCGAAGTAATGCCGACTTTCAGCCCAGTAAAGTGCCATTACTGTGTCAGACTCTGAGTTTTTGACTTGAAGCATGGTTTGCCGGAGTAATGCCGACTTTCGGACCTGTGATGGGCCGTTAGTGGGACGAACACTGTCTTTTTGACTTCAAGCATGGTTTGCCGGAGTAATGTCGACTTTCGGTCCTGTGATGGGCCGGTAGTGAGCCGAAATCTGTCTTTTTGAATTGCAACACGGTTTGCCGAAGTAATGCCGACTTTCAGCCCAGTAAAGTGCCATTACTGGGTCAGACTCTGATTTTTTTACTTCAAGCATGGTTTGCCGGAGTAATGCCGACTTTCGGTCCTGTGATGGGCCGTTAGTGTGCCGAACTTTGTCTTTTTGACATCGCAACACGGTTTGCCGAAGTAATGCCGACTTTCAGCCCAGTAAAGTGCCATTACTGTATCAGTCTCTGAGTTTTTTACTTCAAGCATGGTTTGCCGGAGTAATGCCGACTTTCGGTCCTGTGATGGGCCGTTAGTGGGACGAACACTGTCTTTTTGACTTCAAGCATGGTTTGCCGGAGTAATGTCGACTTTCGGTCCTGTGATGGGCCGGTAGTGAGCCGAAATCTGTCTTTTTGAATTGCAACACGGTTTGCCGAAGTAATGCCGACTTTCAGCCCGGTAAAGTGCCATTACTGGGTCAGACTCTGATTTTTTGACTTGAAGCATGGTTTGCCGGAGTAATGCCGACTTTCGGACCTGTGATGGGCCGTTAGTGGGACGAACACTGTCTTTTTGACACACAACACGGTTTTCAGGAGCAATGCCGACTTTGAGCCCATTAAAGTACCATGGCTGGGCTGGACACTGGCTTTTTGTCTTACAACGCGGTGTGCCGGAGTAATTCAGACTTATAGCCCAGTCAAATGCCATTACTGGGACAAACCATGTCTTCTTGAAATACAACACGGTTTGCCGGAGTAATGCCGACTTTCGGTCCTGTGATGGGCCTGTAGTGAGCCGAACTCCATCTTTTTGACTTGCATCACGGTTTTCCGGCGTAATGCCGACTTTCAGTCCAGTCAAGTGGCATTACTGGGCCGGACACTGGCTTTTTGACCTACAACCCGGTGTGCCGGAGTGATGCCGACGTTCAGCCCAGTAATGTGCCATTACTGGGCCAGACTCTGAGTTTTTTACTTCTAGCATGGTTTGCCGGAGTAATGCCGACTTTCGGTCCTGTGATGGGCCGTTAGTGGGGCGAACTTTGTCTTTTTGACATACATCACGGTTTGCCGAAGTAATGCCGACTTTCAGCCCAGTAAAGTGCCATTACTGTGTCAGACTCTGAGTTTTTGACTTGAAGCATGGTTTGCCGGAGTAATGCCGACTTTCGGACCTGTGATGGGCCGTTAGTGGGACGAACACTGTCTTTTTGACTTCAAGCATGGTTTGCCGGAGTAATGTCGACTTTCGGTCCTGTGATGGGCCGGTAGTGAGCCGAAATCTGTCTTTTTGAATTGCAACACGGTTTGCCGAAGTAATGCCGACTTTCAGCCCAGTAAAGTGCCATTACTGGGTCAGACTCTGAGTTTTTGACTACAAGCATTGTTTGCCGGAGTAATGCCGACTTTCGGACCTGTGATGGGCCGTTAGTGGGACGAACACTGTCTTTTTGACTTCAAGCATGGTTTGCCGGAGTAATGTCGACTTTCGGTCCTGTGATGGGCCGTTAGTGGGCCGAACTCTGTCTTTTTGACTTCAAGCACGGTTTGCCGAAGTAATGCCGACTTTCAGCCCAGTAAAGTGCCATTACTGGGCCAGACTCTGAGTTTTTGACTTGAAGCATGGTTTGCCGGAGTAATGCCGACTTTCGGACCTGTGATGGGCCGTTAGTGGGACGAACACTGTCTTTTTGACTTCAAGCATGGTTTGCCGGAGTAATGTCGACTTTCGCTCCTGTGATGGGCCGGTAGTGAGCCGAAATCTGTCTTTTTGAATTGCAACACGGTTTGCCGAAGTAATGCCGACTTTCAGCCCAGTAAAGTGCCATTACTGGGCCAGACACTGAGTTTTTGACTTGAAGCATGGTTTGCCGGAGTAATGCCGACTTTCGGACCTGTGATGGGTCGTTATTGGGCCGAACTCTGTCTTTTTGACACACAACACGGTTTTCCGGAGTAATGCCGACTTTGAGCCCAGTAAAGTACCATTGCTGGGCTGGAAACTGGCTTTTTGAATTACAACGCGGTGTGCAGGAGTAATTCCGACTTTTAGCCCATTCAAGTGCCATTACTGGGACAAACTCTGTCTTCTTGAAATACTACACGGATGCCGGAGTAATGCCGACTTTCGGTCCTGTGATGGGCCTGTAGTGAGCCGAACTCCATCTTTTTGACTTGCATCACGGTTTTCCGGCGTAATGCCGACTTTCAGTCCAGTCAAGTGCCATTACTGGGACAAACTCTGATTTTTTGACTTCTAGCATGGTTTGCCGGAGTAATGCCGACTTTCGGTCCTGTGATGATCCTGTAGTGAGCCGAACACAATCTATTTGACTTGCATCACGGTTTTCCGCAGTAATGCCGACTTTCGGACCTGTGATGGGCCGTTAGTGGGACGAACACTGTCTTTTTGACTTCAAGCATGGTTTGCCGGAGTAATGCCGACTTTCGGTCCTGTGATGGGCCGGTAGTGTGCCGAACTCTGTCTTTTTGACTTGCAACACGGTTTTCCGGCGTAATGCCGACTTTCAGTCCAGTAAAGTGCCATTACTGGCTTTTGACTTTCAACACGGTTTGCCGGAGTAATGCCGACTTTCAGCCCAGTAAAGTGCCATTGCTGAGCCAGACTCTGATTTTTTTACTTCAAGCATGGTTTGCCGGAGACATAGCGACTTTCGGACCTGTGATGGGCCGTTAGTGAGCCGAAATCTATCTTTTTGACTTGCAACACGGTTTGCCGAAGTAATGCCGACTTTCAGCCCAGTAAAGTGCCATTACTGTGTCAGACTCTGAGTTTTTGACTTGAAGCATGGTTTGCCGGAGTAATGCCGACTTTCGGACCTGTGATGGGCCGTTAGTGGGACGAACACTGTCTTTTTGACTTCAAGCATGGTTTGCCGGAGTAATGTCGACTTTCGGTCCTGTGATGGGCCGGTAGTGAGCCGAAATCTGTCTTTTTGAATTGCAACACGGTTTGCCGAAGTAATGCCGACTTTCAGCCCAGTAAAGTGCCATTACTGTGTCAGACTCTGAGTTTTTGACTTGAAGCATGGTTTGCCGGAGTAATGCCGACTTTCGGACCTGTGATGGGCCGTTAGTGGGACGAACACTGTCTTTTTGACTTCAAGCATGGTTTGCCGGAGTAATGTCGACTTTCGGTCCTGTGATGGGCCGGTAGTGAGCCGAAATCTGTCTTTTTGAATTCCAACACGGTTTGCCGAAGTAATGCCGACTTTCAGCCCAGTAATGTGCCATTACTGGGTCAGACTCTGAGTTTTTTACTTCTAGCATGGTTTGCCGGAGTAATGTCGACTTTAGGTCCTGTGATGGGCCGGTAGTGAGCCGAACTCTGTCTTTTTGAATTGCAACACGGTTTGCCGAAGTAATGCCGACTTTCAGCCCAGTAAAGTGCCATTACTGGGACAGACTCTGACTTTTTGACTTCAGCATGGTTTGCCGGAAGTAATGCCGACTTTCGGCCTGTGATGGGCAGTTAGTGGGCTGAACTTTGTCTTTTTGACTTGCAACACGGTTTGCCGGAGTAATAGCGACTTTCGGTCCTGTGATGGGCCGTCAGTGAGCCGAAATCTGTCTTTTTGAATTGCAACACGGTTTGCCGGAGTAATGCCGACTTTCGGTCCTGTGATGGGCCGGTAGTGAGCCGAAATCTGTCTTTTTGAATTGGAACACGGTTTGCCGAAGTAATGCCGACTTTCAGCCCAGTAAAGTGCCATTACTGGTCCAGACTCTGATTTTTTTACTTCTAGCATGGTTTGCCGGAGTAATGCCGACTTTCGGTCCTGTGATGGGCCGTTAGTGTGCCGAACTCTGTCTTTTTGACTTGCAACACGGTTTGCCGAAGTAATGCCGACTTTCAGCCCAGTAAAGTGCCATTACTGTGTCAGACTCTGAGTTTTTGACTTGAAGCATGGTTTGCCGGAGTAATGCCGACTTTCGGACCTGTGATGGGCCGTTAGTGGGACGAACACTGTCTTTTTGACTTCAAGCATGGTTTGCCGGAGTAATGTCGACTTTCGGTCCTGTGATGGGCCGGTAGTGAGCCGAAATCTGTCTTTTTGAATTGCAACACGGTTTGCCGAAGTAATGCCGACTTTCAGCCCAGTAAAGTGCCATTACTGGGTCAGACTCTGAGTTTTTGACTTCAAGCATGGTTTGCCGGAGTAATGCCGACTTTCGGTCCTGTGATGGGCCGTTAGTGGGCCGAACACTGTCTTTTTGACTTGCAACACGGTTTGCCGAAGTAATGCCGACTTTCAGCCCAGTAAAGTGCCATTACTGTGTCAGACTGGACTTCTAGCATGGTTTGCCGGAGTAATGCCGACTTTCGGTCCTCTGAAAGTGGGACTGTCTTTTTGACTTGCAACACGGTTTGCCGGAGTAATGCCGACTTTCGGTCCTGTGATGGGCCGTTAGTGGAACAGACTCTGTCTTTTTGACTTGCAAGCACGGTTTGCCGGAGTAATGCCGACTTTCGGTCCTCTGATGGGCCATTAGTGAGCCGAAACTGTCTTTTTGACTTGCAACACGGTGTGCCGGAGTAATGCCGACTTTCGGTCCTGTGATGCCATTACTGGTCCAGAACTCTGATTTTTTTACTTCTAGCATGGTTTGCCGGAGTAATGCCGACTTTCGGTCCTGTGATGGGCCGTTAGTGTGCCGAACTCTGTCTTTTTGACTTGCAAGACGGTTTGCCGGAGAAATAGCGACTTTCAGCCCGGTAAAGTGCCATTACTGGGTCAGACTCTGAGTTTTTGACTTGAAGCATGGTTTGCCGGAGTAATGCCGACTTTCGGACCTGTGATGGGCCGTTAGTGGGACGAACACTGTCTTTTTGACTTCAAGCATGGTTTGCCGGAGTAATGTCGACTTTCGGTCCTGTGATGGGCCGGTAGTGAGCCGAAATCTGTCTTTTTGAATTGCAACACGGTTTGCCGAAGTAATGTCGACTTTCAGCCCAGTAAAGTGCCATTACTGGGTCAGACTCTGAGTTTTTTACTTCTAGCATGGTTTGCCGGAGTAATGCCGACTTTCGGACCTGTGATGGGCCGTTAGTGGGCCGAACTTTGTCTTTTTGAATTGCAACACGGTTTGCCGAAGTAATGCCGACTTTCAGCCCAGTAAAGTGCCATTACTGGTCAGACTCTGAGTTTTTTACTTCTAGCATGGTTTGCCGGAGTAATGCCGACTTTCGGACCTGTGATGGGCCGTTAGTGGGACGAACACTGTCTTTTTGACTTCAAGCATGGTTTGCCGGAGTAATGTCGACTTTCGGTCCTGTGATGGGCCAGTAGTGAGCCGAACTCTGTCTTTTTGAATTGGAACACGGTTTGCCGAAGTAATGCCGACTTTCAGCCCGGTAAAGTGCCATTACTGGGTCAGACTCTGATTTTTTGACTTGAAGCATGGTTTGCCGGAGTAATGCCGACTTTCGGACCTGTGATGGGCCGTTAGTGGGACGAACACTGTCTTTTTGACACACAACACGGTTTTCAGGAGTAATGCCGACTTTGAGCCCATTAAAGTACCATGGCTGGGCTGGACACTGGCTTTTTGTCTTACAACGCGGTGTGCCGGAGTAATTCAGACTTATAGCCCAGTCAAATGCCATTACTGGGACAAACCATGTCTTCTTGAAATACAACACGGTTTGCCGGAGAAATAGCGACTTTCGGTCCTGTGATGAGCCTGTAGTGAGCCGAACACAATCTTTTTGACTTGCATCACGGTTTTCCGGAGTAATGCCGACTTTCAGTCCAGTCAAGTGGCATTACTGGGCCGGACACTGGCTTTTTGACATACAACGCGGTGTGCCGGAGTGATGCCGACGTTCAGCCCAGTAAAGTGCCATTACTGGTCCAGACTCTGATTTTTTTACTTCTAGCATGGTTTACCGGAGTAATGCCGACTTTCGGTCCTGTGATGGGCCGTTAGTGTGCCGAACTCTGTCTTTTTGACTTGCAACACGGTTTGCCGAAGTAATGCCGACTTTCAGCCCAGTAAAGTGCCATTACTGTGTCAGACTCTGAGTTTTTGACTTCTAGCATGGTTTGCCGGAGTAATGCCGACTTTCGGTCCTGTGATGGGCCGTTAGTGGGACGAACACTGTCTTTTTGACTTGCAAGACGGTTTGCCGAAGTAATGCCGACTTTCAGCCCAGTAATGTGCCATTACTGGAACAGACTCTGAGTTTTTTACTTCAAGCATGGTTTGCCGGAGTAATGCCGACTTTCGGTCCTGTGATGGGCCGGTAGTGAGCCGAAATCTGTCTTTTTGAATTGCAACACGGTTTGCCGAAGTAATGCCGACTTTCAGCCCAGTAAAGTGCCATTACTGGTCCAGACTCTGATTTTTTTACTTCTAGCATGGTTTGCCGGAGTAATGCCGACTTTCGGTCCTGTGATGGGCCGTTAGTGTGCCGAACTCTGTCTTTTTGACTTGCAAGATGGTTTGCCGAAGTAATGCCGACTTTCAGCCCAGTAAAGTGCCATTACTGGGTCAGACTCTGAGTTTTTGACTTGAAGCATGGTTTGCCGGAGTAATGCCGACTTTCGGACCTGTGATGGGCCGTTAGTGGGACGAACACTGTCTTTTTGACTTCAAGCATGGTTTGCCGGAGTAATGTCGACTTTCGGTCCTGTGATGGGCCGGTAGTGAGCCGAAATCTGTCTTTTTGAATTGCAACACGGTTTGCCGAAGTAATGTCGACTTTCAGCCCAGTAAAGTGCCATTACTGGGTCAGACTCTGAGTTTTTTACTTCTAGCATGGTTTGCCGGAGTAATGCCGACTTTCGGTCCTGTGATAGGCAGTTAGTGGGCTGAACTTTGTCTTTTTGACTTGCAACACGGTTTGCCGAAGTAATGCCGACTTTCAGCCCAGTAAAGTGCCATTACTGGAACAGACTCTGAGTTTTTACTTCAAGCATGGTTTGCCGGAGTAATGTCGACTTTCGGTCCTGTGATGGGCCGTTAGTGGGACGAACTCTGTCTTTTTGACTTCAAGCATGGTTTGCCGGAGTAATGTCGACTTTCGGTCCTGTGATGGGCCAGTAGTGAGCCGAACTCTGTCTTTTTGAATTGGAACACGGTTTGCCGAAGTAATGCCGACTTTCAGCCCAGTAAAGTGCCATTACTGGGTCAGACTCTGAGTTTTTGACTTGAAGCATGGTTTGCCGGAGTAATGCCGACTTTTGGACCTGTGATGGGCCGTTAGTGGGACGAACACTGTCTTTTTGACACACAACACGGTTTTCAGGAGCAATGCCGACTTTGAGCCCATTAAAGTACCATGGCTGGGCTGGACACTGGCTTTTTGTCTTACAACGCGGTGTGCCGGAGTAATTCAGACTTATAGCCCAGTCAAATGCCATTACTGGGACAAACCATGTCTTCTTGAAATACAACACGGTTTGCCGGAGGAATGCCGACTTTCGGTCCTGTGATGGGCCTGTAGTGAGCCGAACTCCATCTTTTTGACTTGCATCACGGTTTTCCGGCGTAATGCCGACTTTCAGTCCAGTCAAGTGGCATTACTGGGCCGGACACTGGCTTTTTGAATTACAACGCGGTGTGCAGGAGTAATTCCGACTTTTAGCCCAGTAAAGTGCCATTACTGGGCCAGACTCTGATTTTTTTACTTCTAGCATGGTTTGCCGGAGTAATGCCGACTTTCGGTCCTGTGATGGGCCGTTAGTGGGCTGAGCTTTGTCTTTTTGACTTGCAACACGGTTTGCCGAAGTAATGCCGACTTTCAGCCCAGTAAAGTGCCATTACTGGGTCAGACTCTGAGTTTTTGACTTGAAGCATGGTTTGCCGGAGTAATGCCGACTTTCGGACCTGTGATGGGCCGTTAGTGGGACGAACACTGTCTTTTTGACTTCAAGCATGGTTTGCCGGAGTAATGTCGACTTTCGGTCCTGTGATGGGCCGGTAGTGAGCCGAAATCTGTCTTTTTGAATTGCAACACGGTTTGCCGAAGTAATGCCGACTTTCAGCCCAGTAAAGTGCCATTACTGGGTCAGACTCTGAGTTTTTGACTTCAAGCATGTTTTGCCGGAGTAATGCCGACTTTCGGTCCTGTGATGGGCCGTTAGTGGGACGAACACTGTCTTTTTGACTTGAAGCATGGTTTGCCGGTGTAATGCCGACTTTCGGTCCTGTGATAGGCAGTTAGTGGGCTGAACTTTGTCTTTTTGACTTGCAACACGGTTTGCCGGAGTAATGCCAACTTTCAGCCCAGTAAAGTGCCATTACTGGGCCAGACACTGAGTTTTTGACTTGAAGCATGGTTTGCCGGAGTAATGCCGACTTTCGGACCTGTGATGGGCCGTTAGTGGGACGAACACTGTCTTTTATACTTCAAGCATGGTTTGCCGGAGTAATGTCGACTTTCGCTCCTGTGATGGGCCGGTAGTGAGCCGACATCTGTCTTTTTGAATTGCAACACGGTTTGCCGAAGTAATGCCGACTTGCAGCCCAGAAAAGTGCCATTACTGGGCCAGACACTGAGTTTTTGACTTGAAGCATGGTTTGCCGGAGTAATGCCGACTTTCGGACCTGTGATGGGTCGTTATTGGGCCGAACTCTGTCTTTTTGACACACAACACGGTTTTCCGGAGTAATGCCGACTTTGAGCCCAGTAAAGTACCATTGCTGGGCTGGACACTGGCTTTTTGAATTACAACGCGGTGTGCAGGAGTAATTCCGACTTTTAGCCCATTCAAGTGCCATTACTGGGACAAACTCTGTCTTCTTGAAATACTACACGGTTTGCCGGAGTAATGCCGACTTTCGGTCCTGTGATGGGCCTGTAGTGAGCCGAACTCCATCTTTTTGACTTGCATCACGGTTTGCCGGCGTAATGCCGACTTTCAATCCAGTCAAGTGTCATTACTGGGACAAACTCTTATTTTATTACTTCTAGCATGGTTTGCGGGAGTAATGCCGACTTTCGGTCCTGTGATGGGCCGGTATTGAGCCGAACACAGTCTTTTTGACTTGCATCACGTTTTGCCGGAGTAATGCCGACTTTCGGACCTGTGATGGGCCGTTAGTGGGACGAACACTGTCTTTTTGACTTGAAGCATGGTTTGCCGGAGTAATGCCGACTTTCGGACCTGTGATGGGCCGGTATTGAGCCGAACTCCGTCTTTTTGACTTACAACACAGTTTTCCGGCGTAATGCCGACTTTGAGCCCAGTAAAGTGCCATTGCTGGGCCGGACACTGGCTTTTTGACATACAACGCGGTGTGCCGGACTGATGCCGACGTTCAGCCTAGTAAAGTGCTATTACTGGGCCAGACTCTGATTTTTTGACTTCTAGCATGGTTTGCCGGAGTAATGCCGACTTTCGGTCCTGTGATAGGCCGTTAGTGGGCTGAACTTTGTCTTTTTGACTTGCAACACGGTTTGCCGAAGTAATGCCGACTTTCAGCCCAGTAAAGTGCCATTACTGTGTCAGACTCTGAGTTTTTGACTTGAAGCATGGTTTGCCGGAGTAATGCCGACTTTCGGACCTGTGATGGGCCGTTAGTGGGACGAACACTGTCTTTTTGACTTCAAGCATGGTTTGCCGGAGTAATGTCGACTTTCGGTCCTGTGATGGGCCGGTAGTGAGCCGAAATCTGTCTTTTTGAATTGCAACACGGTTTGCCGAAGTAATGCCGACTTTCAGCCCAGTAAAGTGCCATTACTGTGTCAGACTCTGAGTTTTTGACTTGAAGCATGGTTTGCCGGAGTAATGCCGACTTTCGGACCTGTGATGGGCCGTTAGTGGGACGAACACTGTCTTTTTGACTTCAAGCATGGTTTGCCGGAGTAATGTCGACTTTCGGTCCTGTGATGGGCCGGTAGTGAGCCGAAATCTGTCTTTTTGAATTGCAACACGGTTTGCCGAAGTAATGCCGACTTTCAGCCCAGTAAAGTGCCATTACTGGGTCAGACTCTGAGTTTTTTACTTCAAGCATGGTTTGCCGGAGTAATGTCGACTTTCGGTCCTGTGATGGGCCAGTAGTGAGCCGAACTCTGTCTTTTTGAATTGGAACACGGTTTGCCGAAGTAATGCCGACTTTCAGCCCGGTAAAGTGCCATTACTGGGTCAGACTCTGATTTATTGACTTCTAGCATGGTTTGCCGGAGTAATGTCGACTTTCGGTCCTGTGATAGGCCGGTAGTGAGCCGAAATCGGTCTTTTTGAATTCCAACACGGTTTGCCGAAGTAATGCCGACTTTCAGCCCAGTAAAGTGCCATTACTGGTCCAGACTGGTTCAAGCATGGTTTGCCGGAGTAATGCCGACTTTCGGTCCTGTGATGGGCCGTAGTGAGCAGAAATCTGTCTTTTTGAATTGCAACACGGTTTGCCGAAGTAATGCCGACTTTCAGCCCAGTAAAGTGCCATTACTGGTCCAGACTCTGATTTATTGACTTCTAGCATGGTTTGCCGGAGTAATGCCGACTTTCGGTCCTGTGATGGGCCGTTAGTGTGCCGAAATCTGTCTTTTTGAATTGCAACACGGTTTGCCGAAGTAATGCCGACTTTCAGCCCGGTAAAGTGCCATTACTGGGTCAGACTCTGATTTTTTGACTTGAAGCATGGTTTGCCGGAGTAATGCCGACTTTCAGACCTGTGATGGGCCGTTAGTGGGACGAACACTGTCTTTCTGACTTCTAGCATGGTTTGCCGGAGTAATGTCGACTTTCGGTCCTGTGATAGGCCGGTAGTGAGCCGAAATCGGTCTTTTTGAATTGCAACACGGTTTGCCGAAGTAATGCCGACTTTCAGCCCAGTAAAGTGCCATTACTGGGTCAGACTCTGAGTTTTTGACTTCAAGCATGGTTTGCCGGAGTAATGCCGACTTTCGGACTTGTGATGGGGCGTTATTGGGTCGAACTCTGTCTTTTTGACTTGCAACATGGTTTGCCGGAGTAATGCCGACTTTCAGCCCAGTAAAGTGCCATTACTGGAACAGACTCTGAGTTTTTGACTTCTAGCATGGTTTGCCGGAGTAATGCCGACTTTCGGTCCTGTGATGGGCCGTTAGTGGGCCGAACTCTGTCTTTTTGACTTGCAACACGGTTTGCCGAAGTAATGCCGACTTTCAGCCCAGTAAAGTGCCATTACTGGAACAGACTCTGAGTTTTTTACTTCAAGCATGGTTTGCCGGAGTAATGCCGACTTTCGGTCCTGTGATGGGCCGGTAGTGAGCCGAAATCTGTCTTTTTGAATTGCAACACGGTTTGCCGAAGTAATGCCGACTTTCAGCCCAGTAAAGTGCCATTACTGGAACAGACTCTGAGTTTTTTACTTCAAGCATGGTTTGCCGGAGTAATGCCGACTTTCGGTCCTGTGATGGGCCGTTAGTGCGCCGAACTCTGTCTTTTTGACATTCATCACGGTTTGCCGAAGTAATGCCGACTTTCAGCCCAGTAAAGTGCCATTACTGGGTCAGACTCTGAGTTTTTGACTTCAAGCATGGTTTGCCGGAGTAATGCCGACTTTCGGACCTGTGATGGGCCGTTAGTGGGACGAACACTGTCTTTTTGACTTCAAGCATGGTTTGCCGGAGTAATGTCGACTTTCGGTCCTGTGATGGGCCGGTAGTGAGCCGAAATCTGTCTTTTTGAATTGCAACACGGTTTGCCGAAGTAATGCCGACTTTCAGCCCAGTAAAGTGCCATTACTGGAACAGACTCTGAGTTTTTTACTTCAAGCATGGTTTGCCGGAGTAATGCCGACTTTCGGTCCTGTGATGGGCCGTTAGTGGGCCGAACTTTGTCTTTTTGACATGCAACACGGTTTGCCGAAGTAATGCCGACTTTCAGCCCAGTAAAGTGCCATTACTGGGTCAGACTCTGAGTTTTTGACTTGAAGCATGGTTTGCCGGAGTAATGCCGACTTTCGGACCTGTGATGGGCCGTTAGTGGGACGAACACTGTCTTTTTGACTTCAAGCATGGTTTGCCGGAGTAATGTCGACTTTCGGTCCTGTGATGGGCCGGTAGTGAGCCGAAATCTGTCTTTTTGAATTGCAACACGGTTTGCCGAAGTAATGCCGACTTTCAGCCCAGTAAAGTGCCATTACTGGGTCAGACTCTGAGTTTTTGACTTGAAGCATGGTTTGCCGGAGTAATGCCGACTTTCGGTCCTGTGATGGGCCGTTAGTGGGCCGAACTTTGTCTTTTTGACATACATCACGGTTTGCCGGCGTAATGCCGAATTTGAGCCCAGTGAAGCACCATTGCTGGGCTGGACACTGGCTTTTTGTCTTACAACGCGGTGTGCCGGAGTAATGCCGACTTTTAGCCCATTCAAGTGCCATTACTGGGACAAACTCTGTCTTCTTGAAATACTACACGGATGCCGGAGTAATGCCGACTTTCGGTCCTGTGATGGGCCTGTAGTGAGCCGAACTCCATCTTTTTGACTTGCATCACGGTTTGCCGGAGTAATGCCGACTTTCAGCCCAGTAAAGTGTCATTACTGGGCCGTACACTGGCTTTTTGACATACAACGCGGTGTGCCGGAGTAATGCCGACTTTCAGCCCAGTAAAGTGCCATTACTGGTCCAGACTCTGATTTTT
Source organism: Diplolepis rosae (assembly GCA_030998225.1). Taxonomy (NCBI): domain Eukaryota; kingdom Metazoa; phylum Arthropoda; class Insecta; order Hymenoptera; family Diplolepididae; genus Diplolepis; species Diplolepis rosae. The sequence goes on along the minus strand of JAPYXD010000729.1, from coordinate 364,376 downwards.
TGACTTCTAGCATGGTTTGCCGGAGTAATGCCGACTTTCGGTCCTGTGATGGGCCGTTAGTGTGCCGAAATCTGTCTTTTTGAATTGCAACACGGTTTGCCGAAGTAATGCCGACTTTCAGCCCGGTAAAGTGCCATTACTGGGTCAGACTCTGAGTTTTTGACTTGAAGCATGGTTTGCCGGAGTAATGCCGACTTTCGGACCTGTGATGGGCCGTTAGTGGGACGAACACTGTCTTTTTGACTTCAAGCATGGTTTGCCGGAGTAATGTCGACTTTCGGTCCTGTGATGGGCCGGTAGTGAGCCGAAATCTGTCTTTTTGAATTGCAACACGGTTTGCCGAAGTAATGTCGACTTTCAGCCCAGTAAAGTGCCATTACTGGGTCAGACTCTGAGTTTTTTACTTCTAGCATGGTTTGCCGGAGTAATGCCGACTTTCGGACCTGTGATGGGCCGTTAGTGGGACGAACTCTGTCTTTTTGACTTCAAGCATGGTTTGCCGGAGTAATGTCGACTTTCGGTCCTGTGATGGGCCGGTAGTGAGCCGAACTCTGTCTTTTTGAATTGGAACACGGTTTGCCGAAGTAATGCCGACTTTCAGCCCGGTAAAGTGCCATTACTGGGTCAGACTCTGATTTTTTGACTTGAAGCATGGTTTGCCGGAGTAATGCCGACTTTCGGACCTGTGATGGGCCGTTAGTGGGACGAACACTGTCTTTTTGACTTCAAGCATGGTTTGCCGGAGTAATGTCGACTTTCGGTCCTGTGATGGGCCGGTAGTGAGCCGAAATCTGTCTTTTTGAATTGCAACACGGTTTGCCGAAGTAATGCCGACTTTCAGCCCAGTAAAGTGCCATTACTGGGCCAGACTCTGAGTTTTTGACTTGAAGCATGGTTTGCCGGAGTAATGCCGACTTTCGGACCTGTGATGGGCCGTTAGTGGGCCGAACTCTGTCTTTTTGACATACATCACGGTTTGCCGGCGTAATGCCGAATTTGAGCCCAGTGAAGCACCATTGCTGGGCTGGACACTGTCTTACAACGCGATGTGCCGGAGTAATGCCGACTTTCGGAGTAAATGCCGACTTTCGATGTCTTTTTGCAACACGGTTTGCCGGAGGAATGCCGACTTTCGGTCCTGTGATGGGATCTGTCTTTTTGACTTGCAACACGGTTTGCCGAAGTAATGCCGACTTTCAGCCCAGTAAAGTGCCATTACTGGGCTCGACACTGGCTTTTTGACGTACCGATCGGTTTGCCGGAGTAATGCCGACTTTCAGCCCAGTAAAGTGGGCCATTACTAGTCCAGACTCTGATTTTTTTACTTCTAGCATGGTTTGCCGGAGTAATGCCGACTTTCGGTCCTGTGATGGGCCGTTAGTGTGCCGAACTCTGTCTTTTTGAATTGCAACACGGTTTGCCGAAGTAATGTCGACTTTCAGCCCAGTAAAGTGCCATTACTGGGTCAGACTCTGAGTTTTTTACTTCTAGCATGGTTTGCCGGAGTAATGCCGACTTTCGGACCTGTGATGGGCCGTTAGTGGGACGAACTCTGTCTTTTTGACTTCAAGCATGGTTTGCCGGAGTAATGTCGACTTTCGGTCCTGTGATGGGCCGGTAGTGAGCCGAAATCTGTCTTTTTGAATTGCAACACGGTTTGCCGAAGTAATGCCGACTTTCAGCCCAGTAAAGTGCCATTACTGGGTCAGACTCTGATTTTTTGACTTGAAGCATGGTTTGCCGGAGTAATGCCGACTTTCGGACCTGTGATGGGCCGTTAGTGGGACGAACACTGTCTTTTTGACTTCAAGCATGGTTTGCCGGAGTAATGTTGACTTTCGGTCCTGTGATGGGCCGGTAGTGAGCCGAAATCTGTCTTTTTGAATTGCAACACGGTTTGCCGAAGTAATGCCGACTTTCAGCCCAGTAAAGTGCCATTACTGGAACAGACTCTGAGTTTTTTACTTCAAGCATGGTTTGCCGGAGTAATGCCGACTTTCGGTCCTGTGATGGGCCGTTAGTGGGACGAACTCTGTCTTTTTGACTTCAAGCATGGTTTGCCGAAGTAATGCCGACTTTCAGCCCAGTAAAGTGCCATTACTGGTCCAGACTCTGATTTTTTGACTTCTAGCATGGTTTGCCGGAGTAATGCCGACTTTCGGTCCTGTGATGGGCCGGTAGTGAGCCGAAATCTGTCTTTTTGACTTCTAGCATGGTTTGCCGAAGTAATGCCGACTTTCGGTCCTGTGATGGGCCGGTAGTGAGCCGAAATCTGTCTTTTTGAATTGCAACACGGTTTGCCGAAGTAATGCCGACTTTCAGCCCAGTAAAGTGCCATTACTGGGTCAGACTCTGAGTTTTTGACTTCAAGCATGGTTTGCCGGAGTAATGCCGACTTTCAGACCTGTGATGGGCCGTTAGTGGGACGAACACTGTCTTTCTGACTTCTAGCATGGTTTGCCGGAGTAATGTCGACTTTCGGTCCTGTGATAGGCCGGTAGTGAGCCGAAATCGGTCTTTTTGACTTCTAGCATGGTTTGCCGAAGTAATGCCGACTTTCAGCCCAGTAAAGTGCCATTACTGGAACAGACTCTGAGTTTTTTACTTCAAGCATGGTTTGCCGGAGTAATGCCGACTTTCGGTCCTGTGATGGGCCGTTAGTGTGCCGAACTCTGTCTTTTTGAATTGCAACACGGTTTGCCGAAGTAATGCCGACTTTCAGCCCAGTAAAGTGCCATTACTGGGTCAGACTCTGAGTTTTTGACTTGAAGCATGGTTTGCCGGAGTAATGCCGACTTTCGGACCTGTGATGGGCCGTTAGTGGGACGAACACTGTCTTTTTGACTTCAAGCATGGTTTGCCGGAGTAATGTCGACTTTCGGTCCTGTGATGGGCCGGTAGTGAGCCGAAATCTGTCTTTTTGAATTGCAACACGGTTTGCCGAAGTAATGCCGACTTTCAGCCCAGTAAAGTGCCATTACTGGGTCAGACTCTGAGTTTTTTACTTCTAGCATGGTTTGCCGGAGTAATGCCGACTTTCGGACCTGTGATGGGCCGTTAGTGGGACGAACACTGTCTTTTTGACTTCAAGCATGGTTTGCCGGAGTAATGTCGACTTTCGGTCCTGTGATGGGCCGGTAGTGAGCCGAAATCTGTCTTTTTGAATTGCAACACGGTTTGCCGAAGTAATGCCGACTTTCAGCCCAGTAAAGTGCCATTACTGGGTCAGACTCTGAGTTTTTTACTTCAAGCATGGTTTGCCGGAGTTTGCCGGAGGAATGCCGACTTTCGGTCCTGTGATGGGCCTGGTAGTGAGCCGAACTCCATCTTTTTGACTTGCATCACGGTTTTCCGGCGTAATGCCGACTTTCAGTCCAGTCAAGTGGCATTACTGGGCGACTCTGAGACTTCTAGCATGGTTTGCCGAGTAATGCCGACTTTCGGTCCTGTGATGGGCCGTAGTGAGCCGAACTATCCGACTTTCAGCCCAGTAAAGTGCCATTACTACTCTGATTTTTGACTTCTAGCATGGTTTGCCGGAGTAATGCCGACTTTCGGACCTGTGATGGGCCGTTAGTGGGACGAACACTGTCTTTTTGACTTCAAGCATGGTTTGCCGGAGTAATGTCGACTTTCGGTCCTGTGATGGGCCGGTAGTGAGCCGAAATCTGTCTTTTTGAATTGCAACACGGTTTGCCGAAGTAATGCCGACTTTCAGCCCAGTAAAGTGCCATTACTGGGTCAGACTCTGAGTTTTTGACTTCAAGCATTGTTTGCCGGAGTAATGCCGACTTTCGGTCCTGTGATGGGCCGTTAGTGGGACGAACACTGTCTTTTTGACTTCAAGCATGGTTTGCCGGAGTAATGTCGACTTTCGGTCCTGTGATGGGCCGGTAGTGAGCCGAAATCTGTCTTTTTGAATTGCAACACGGTTTGCCGAAGTAATGCCGACTTTCAGCCCAGTAAAGTGCCATTACTGGGTCAGACTCTGAGTTTTTGACTTCAAGCACGGTTTGCCGGAGTAATGCCGACTTTCGGACCTGTGATGGGCCGTTAGTGGGACGAACACTGTCTTTTTGACTTCAAGCATGGTTTGCCGGAGTAATGTCGACTTTCGGTCCTGTGATGGGCCGGTAGTGAGCCGAAATCTGTCTTTTTGAATTGCAACACGGTTTGCCGAAGTAATGCCGACTTTCAGCCCAGTAAAGTGCCATTACTGGGTCAGACTCTGATTTTTTGACTTGAAGCATGGTTTGCCGGAGTAATGCCGACTTTCGGACCTGTGATGGGCCGTTAGTGGGACGAACACTGTCTTTTTGACTTCAAGCATGGTTTGCCGGAGTAATGTCGACTTTCGGTCCTGTGATGGGCCGGTAGTGAGCCGAAATCTGTCTTTTTGAATTGCAACACGGTTTGCCGAAGTAATGCCGACTTTCAGCCCAGTAAAGTGCCATTACTGGGTCAGACTCTGAGTTTTTGACTTCAAGCATGGTTTGCCGGAGTAATGTCGACTTTCGGTCCTCTGATGGGCCGTTAGTGGGCCGAACTCTGTCACTTTTTTGAGCCGACACGGTGGGAGTAATGCCGACTTTCAGCCCTGTGATGGGCCAGTGAACACTGTCTTTTTGACTTCAAGCATGGTTTGCCGGAGTAATGCCGACTTTCGGTCCTGTGATGGGCCGTTAGTGAGCCGAACTCTGTCTTTTTGACTGCAACACGGTTTGCCGGAGTAATGCCGACTTTCGGTCCTGTGATGGGCCATTACTGGGAGCCGAACTCTGTCTTTTTGAATTGCAACACGGTTTGCCGGAAGTAATGCCGACTTTCGGTCCCAGTAAAGTGCCATTAGTGAGCCGAACTCCATCTTTTTGACTTGCATCACGGTTTGCCGGAGTAATGCCGACTTTCAGCCCAGTAAAGTGCCATTGCTGAGCCAGACTCTGATTTTTTTACTTCAAGCATGGTTTGCCGGAGTAATAGCGACTTTCGGTCCTGTGATGGGCCGTTAGTGTGCCGAACTCTGTCTTTTTGACTTGCAAGACGGTTTGCCGGAGAAATAGCGACTTTCAGCCCGGTAAAGTGCCATTACTGGGTCAGACTCTGAGTTTTTGACTTGAAGCATGGTTTGCCGGAGTAATGCCGACTTTCGGACCTGTGATGGGCCGTTAGTGGGACGAACACTGTCTTTTTGACTTCAAGCATGGTTTGCCGGAGTAATGTCGACTTTCGGTCCTGTGATGGGCCGGTAGTGAGCCGAAATCTGTCTTTTTGAATTGCAACACGGTTTGCCGAAGTAATGCCGACTTTCAGCCCAGTAAAGTGCCATTACTGGAACAGACTCTGAGTTTTTTACTTCAAGCATGGTTTGCCGGAGTAATGCCGACTTTCGGTCCTGTGATGGGCCGTTAGTGTGCCGAACTCTGTCTTTTTGACTTGCAAGACGGTTTGCCGGAGAAATAGCGACTTTCGGACCTTTCATGGGCCGTCAGTGACCCGAAATCTGTCTTTTTGAATTGTAACACGGTTTGCCAAAGTAATGCCGACTTTCAGCCCAGTAAAGTGCCATTACTTGGTCAGACTCTGAGTTTTTGACTTGAAGCATGGTTTGCCGGAGTAATGCCGACTTTCGGACCTGTGATGGGCCGTTAGTGGGACGAACACTGTCTTTTTGACTTCAAGCATGGTTTGCCGGAGTAATGTCGACTTTCGGTCCTGTGATAGGCCGGTAGTGAGCCGAAATCGGTCTTTTTGAATTCCAACACGGTTTGCCGAAGTAATGCCGACTTTCAGCCCAGTAAAGTGCCATTACTGGTCCAGACTCTGATTTATTGACTTCTAGCATGGTTTGCCGGAGTAATGCCGACTTTCAGTGATGCCGACTGGCTGTCTTTTTGAATTCAACACGGTTTGCCGGAGTAATGCCGACTTTCGGTAGTAAAGAGTGGGCCGAACTCTGTCTTTTTGACTTGCACCACGGTTTGCCGTAGTAATGCCGACTTTCTGACCTGTTATGTGCCTTTACTGGGACTTACTCTGTCTTTTTGACTTCAAGCATGGTTTGCCGGAGTAATGCCGACTTTTGCACCTGTGATGGGGCGTCAGTGGGCCGAACTCTGTATTTTTGACTTGCAACACGGTTTGCAGGAGTAATGCCGACTTTCAGCCCAGTCAAGTGCTATTACTGGGCCAAACTCTGAGTTTTTTACTTCAAGCATGGTTTGCCGGAGTAATGCCGACTTTCGGTCCTCTGATGGGCCGTTAGTGGGCCGAACTCTGTCTTTTTGACATGCAACACTGTTTGCCGGAGTAATGCCGACTTTCGGTCCTGTGATAGGCCGGTAGAGAGCCGAAATCTGTCTTTTTGAATTGCAACACGGTTTGCCGAAGTAATGCCGACTTTCAGCCCAGTAAAGTGCCATTACTGGGTCAGACTCTGAGTTTTTGACTTCAAGCATTGTTTTCCGGAGTAATGCCGACTTTCGGACCTGTGATGGGCCGTTAGTGGGACGAACACTGTCTTTTTGACTTCAAGCATGGTTTGCCGGAGTAATGTCGACTTTCGGTCCTGTGATGGGCCGGTAGTGAGCCGAAATCTGTCTTTTTGAATTGCAACACGGTTTGCCGAAGTAATGCCGACTTTCAGCCCAGTAAAGTGCCATTACTGGGTCAGACTCTGAGTTTTTGACTTGAAGCATGGTTTGCCGGAGTAATGCCGACTTTCGGACCTGTGATGGGCCGTTAGTGGGACGAACACTGTCTTTTTGACTTCAAGCATGGTTTGCCGGAGTAATGAAGACTTTCGGTCCTGTGATGGGCCGGTAGTGAGCCGAAATCTGTCTTTTTGAATTGCAACACGGTTTGCCGGAGTAATGCCGACTTTCAGCCCAGTAAAGTGCCATTACTGGGCTGGACACTGGCTTTTTGTCTTACAACGCGGTGTGCCGGAGTAATGCCGACTTTCGGTCCTGTGATGGGCCGTTAGTGTGCCGAACTCTGTCTTTTTGACTTGCAAGACGGTTTGCCGGATAAATAGCGACTTTCGGACCTTTGATGGGCCGTCAGTGAGCCGAAATCTGTCTTTTTGAATTGCAACACGGTTTGCCGTAGTAATGCCAACTTTCAGCCCAGTAAAGTGCCATTACTGGGTCAGACTCTGAGTTTTTGACTTCAAGCATGGTTTGCCGGAGTAATGCCGACTTTGGGCCGTGTGATGGGCCGTTAGTGGGTTTAGTTGCCGACTTTTTGACTTCAAGCATGGTTTGCCGGAGTAATGCCGACTTTTGGACCTGTGATGGGGCGTCAGTGGGTCGAACTCTATCTTTTTGACTTGCAACATGGTTTGCCGGAGTAATGCTGACTTTCAGCCCAGTCAAGTGCTATTACTTTGAACTCTGACAACTTCTAGCATGGTTTGCCGGAGTAATGCCGACTTTCAGCCCAGTAAAGTGCCGTTAGTGGGACGAACACTCTGTCTTTTTGACTTCAAGCATGGTTTGCCGGAGTAATTCCGACTTTCGGTCCTGTGATGGGCCGGTTAGTGAGCCGAAATCTGTCTTTTTGAATTGCAACACGGTTTGCCGAAGTAATGCCGACTTTCAGCCGAGTAAAGTGCCATTACTGGACCAGACTCTGATTTTTTTACTTCAAGCATGGTTTGCCGGAAGTAATGCCGACTTTCGGTACTGTGATAGGCAGTTAGTGGGCTGAACTTTGTCTTTTTGACTTGCAACACGGTTTGCCGGAGTAATGCCGACTTTCAGCCCAGTAAATTGGGCCATTACTGGGACAAACTCTGATTTTTTGACTTCTAGCATGGTTTGCCGGAGTAATGCCGACTTTCGGTCCTCTGAAGGGCCGTTAGTGGGCCGAACTCTGTCTTTTTGACATGCAACACGCATGGTTTGCCGGAGTAATGCCGACTTTCGGTCCTGTGATGGGCCGGTAGTGAGCCGAAATCTGTCTTTTTGAATTGCAACACGGTTTGCCGAAGTAATGCCGACTTTCAGCCCAGTAAAGTGCCATTACTGGTCCAGACTCTGATTTTTTGACTTCTAGCATGTTTTGCCGGAGTAATGCCGACTTTCGGACCTGTGATGGGCCGTTAGTGGGCCGAACTTTGTCTTTTTGACATACATCACGGTTTGCCGGAGTAATGCCGACTTTCGGTCCTGTGATGGGCCGTTAGTGTGCCGAGCACTGTCTTTTTGACTTGCAACACGGTTTGCCGGAGAAATAGCGACTTTCGGACCTTTGATGGGCCGTCAGTGAGCCGAAATCTGTCTTTTTGAATTGCAACACGGTTTGCCGTAGTAATGCCAACTTTCAGCCCAGTAAAGTGCCATTACTGGGTCAGACTCTGAGTTTTTGACTTCAAGCATGGTTTGCCGGAGTAATGCCGACTTTCGGTCCTGTGATGGGCCGTTAGTGGGACGAACACTGTCTTTTTGACTTCAAGCATGGTTTGCCGGAGTAATGTCGACTTTCGGTCCTGTGATGGGCCGGTAGTGAGCCGAAATCTGTCTTTTTGAATTGCAACACGGTTTGCCGAAGTAATGCCGACTTTCAGCCCAGTAAAGTGCCATTACTGGGTCAGACTCTGAGTTTTTGACTTGAAGCATGGTTTGCCGGAGTAATGTCGACTTTCGGTCCTGTGTTGGGCCGTTAGTGGGACGAGCACTGTCTTTTTGACTTCAAGCATTGTTTGCCGGAGCAATGCCGACTTTGAGCCCATTAAAGTACCATGGCTGGGCTGGACACTGGCTTTTTGTCTTACAACGCGGTGTGCCGGAGTAATTCAGACTTATAGCCCAGTCAAATGCCATTACTGGGACAAACCATGTCTTCTTGAAATACAACACGGTTTGCCGGAGGAATGCCGACTTTCGGTCCTGTGATGGGCCTGTAGTGAGCCGAACTCCATCTTTTTGACTTGCATCACGGTTTTCCGGCGTAATGCCGACTTTCAGTCCAGTCAAGTGGCATTACTGGGCCGGACACTGGCTTTTTGACATACAACGCGGTGTGCCGGAGTGATGCCGACGTTCAGCCCAGTAAAGTGCCATTACTGGGCCAGACTCTGATTTTTTACTTCTAGCATGGTTTACCGGAGTAATGTCGACTTTCGGTCCTGTGATAGGCCGTTAGTGGGCTGAACTGTGTCTTTTTGACTTGCAACACTGGTTGCCGAAGTAATGCCGACTTTCAGCCCAGTAAAGTGCCATTACTGTGTCAGACTCTGAGTTTTTGACTTCTAGCATGGTTTGCCGGAGTAATGCCGACTTTCGGTCCTCTGTAAGTGCCGTTAGTGGGACGAACTTTGTCTTTTTGACTTGCAACACGGTTTGCCGGAGTAATGCCGAACTTTCAGGTCCTGTAATGTGCCATTACTGGAACAGACTCTGAGTTTTTTACTTCAAGCATGGTTTGCCGGAGTAATGCCGACTTTCGGTCCTGTGATGGGCCGGTAGTGAGCCGAAATCTGTCTTTTTGAATTGCAACACGGTTTGCCGAAGTAATGCCGACTTTCAGCCCAGTAAAGTGCCATTACTGGTGCAGACTCTGATTTTTTTACTTCTAGCATGGTTTGCCGGAAGTAATGCCGACTTTCGGTCCTGTGATAGGCCGTTAGTGGGCTGAGCTTTGTCTTTTTGACTTGCAACACGGTTTGCCGAAGTAATGCCGACTTTCAGCCCAGTAAAGTGCCATTACTGTGTCAGACTCTGAGTTTTTGACTTGAAGCATGGTTTGCCGGAGTAATGCCGACTTTCGGACCTGTGATGGGCCGTTAGTGGGACGAACACTGTCTTTTTGACTTCAAGCATGGTTTGCCGGAGTAATGTCGACTTTCGGTCCTGTGATGGGCCGGTAGTGAGCCGAAATCTGTCTTTTTGAATTGCAACACGGTTTGCCGAAGTAATGCCGACTTTCAGCCCAGTAAAGTGCCATTACTGGGTCAGACTCTGAGTTTTTTACTTCTAGCATGGTTTGAGGTAGTAATGCCGACTTTCGGTCCTGTGATGGGCCGTTAGTGGGCTGAACTTTGTCTTTTTGACTTGCAACACGGTTTGCCGAAGTAATGCCGACTTTCCGCCCAGTAAAGTGCCATTACTGGGACAGACTCTGATTTATTGACTTCAAGCATGGTTTGCCGGAGTAATGTCGACTTTCGGTCCTCTGATGGGCCGTTAGTGGGACGAACACTGTCTTTTTGACTTCAAGCATGGTTTGCCGGAGTAATGTCGACTTTCGGTCCTGTGATGGGCCGGTAGTGAGCCGAAATCTGTCTTTTTGAATTGCAACACGGTTTGCCGAAGTAATGCCGACTTTCAGCCCAGTAAAGTGCCATTACTGGGTCAGACTCTGAGTTTTTGACTTGAAGCATGGTTTGCCGGAGTAATGCCGACTTTCGGACCTGTGATGGGCCGTTAGTGGGCCGAACTTTGTCTTTTTGACATACAACACGGTTTGCCGAAGTAATGCCGACTTTGAGCCCAGTAAAGTGCCATTACTGGTGCAGACTCTGATTTTTTTACTTCTAGCGTGGTTTGCCGGAGTAATGCCGACTTTCGGACCTGTGATGGGCCGTTAGTGGGACGAACACTGTCTTTTTGACTTCAAGCATGGTTTGCCGGAGTAATGCCGACTTTCGGTCCTGTGATGGGCCGGTAGTGAGCCGAAATCTGTCTTTTTGAATTGCAACACGGTTTGCCGAAATAATGCCGACTTTCAGCCCAGTAAAGTGCCATTACTGGGTCAGACTCTGAGTTTTTGACTTGAAGCATGGTTTGCCGGAGTAATGCAGACTTTTGGACCTGTGATGGGCCGTTAGTGGGACGAACACTGTCTTTTTGACTTGCAAGACGGTTTGCCGGAGAAATAGCGACTTTTGGACCTTTGATGGGCCGTCAGTGAGCCGAAATCTGTCTTTTTGAATTGCAAGACGGTTTGCCGGAGTAATAGCGACTTTCGGACCTTTGATGGGCCGTCAGTGAGCCGAAATCTGTCTTTTTGACATACATCACGGTTTGCCGAAGTAATGCCGACTTTCAGCCCAGTAAAGTGCCATTACTGGTGCAGACTCTGATTTTTTTACTTCTAGCGTGGTTTACCGGAGTAATGTCGACTTTCGGTCCTCTGATGGGCCGTTAGTGGGACGAACACTGTCTTTTTGACTTCAAGCATGGTTTGCCGGAGTAATGCCGACTTTCGGACCTGTGATGGGCCGTTAGTGGGACGAACTCTGTCTTTTTGACACACAACACGGTTTTCAGGAGTAATGCCGACTTTGAGCCCAGTAAAGTACCATTGCTGGGCTGGACACTGGCTTTTTGAATTACAACGCGGTGTGCAGGAGTAATTCCGACTTTTAGCCCATTAAAGTGCCATTACTGGGACAAACTCTGTCTTCTTGAAATCTTCAAGCATGGTTTGCCGGAGAAATAGCGACTTTCGGTCCTGTGATGAGCCTGTAGTGAGCCGAACACAATCTTTTTGACTTGCATCACGGTTTTCCGGAGTAATGCCGACTTTGAGCAAAGTAAAGTGCCCTTGCTGGGCCGGACACTGCCTTTTTGACTTACAACGCGGTGTGCAGGAGTAATTCCGACTTTTAGCCCATTCAAGTGCCATTACTGGGACAAACTCTGTCTTTTTGAATTGCAACACGGTTTGCCGAAGTAATGCCGACTTTCAGCCCAGTAAAGTGCCATTACTGGAACAGACTCTGAGTTTTTTACTTCATGCATGGTTTGCCGAAGTAATTCCGACTTTCAGCCCAGTAAAGTGCCATTACTGGAACAGACTCTGAGTTTTTTACTTCAAGCATGGTTTGCTGGAGTAATGCCGACTTTCGGTCCTGTGATGGGCCGTTAGTGGGGCGAACTTTGTCTTTTTGACATACATCACGGTTTGCCGAAGTAATGCCGACTTTCAGCCCAGTAAAGTGCCATTACTGGTGCAGACTCTGATTTTTTGACTTCTAGCATGGTTTGCCGGAGTAATGCCGACTTTCGGACCTGTGATGGGCCGTTAGTGGGACGAACACTGTCTTTTTGACTTCAAGCATGGTTTGCCGGAGTAATGTCGACTTTCGGTCCTGTGTTGGGCCGGTAGTGAGCCGAAATCTGTCTTTTTGAATTGCAACACGGTTTGCCGAAGTAATGCCGACTTTCAGCCCAGTAATGTGCCATTACTGGGTCAGACTCTGAGTTTTTGACTTGAAGCATGGTTTGCCGGAGTAATGCCGACTTTCGGTCCTGTGATGGGCCGTTAGTGTGCCGAACTCTGTCTTTTTGAATTGGAACACGGTTTGCCGAAGTAATGCCGACTTTGAGCTCAGTAAAGTGCCATTACTGGGTCAGACTCTGATTTTTTGACTTCCAGCACGGTTTTCCGGAGTAATGCCGACTTTCGGTCCTGTGATGGGCCGTTAGTGTGCCGAACTCTGTCTTTTTGACTTGCAAGACGGTTTGCCGGAGAAATAGCGACTTTCGGACCTTTGATGGGCCGTCAGTGAGCCGAAATCTGTCTTTTTTAATTGTATCAGGGTTTGTCGGAGTAATGCCGACTTTCAGCCCAGTAAAGTGCCATTACTGGGTCAGACTCTGAGTTTTTTACTTCAAGCATGGTTTGCCGGAGTAATGCCGACATTCGGAAATGTGATGGGCCGTTAGTGGGACGAACACTGTCTTTTTGACATCAAGCATTGTTTGCCGGAGTAATGCCGACTTTCGGTCCTGTGATGGGCCGGTAGTGAGCCGAAATCTGTCTTTTTGAATTGCAACACGGTTTGCCGAAGTAATGCCGACTTTCAGCCCAGTAAAGTGCCATTACTGGGTCAGACTCTGAGTTTTTGACTTGAAGCATGGTTTTCCGGAGTAATGCCGACTTTCGGACCTGTGATGGGCCGATAGTGGGACGAACACTGTCTTTTTGACTTCAAGCATGGTTTGCCGGAGTAATGTCGACTTTCGGTCCTGTGATGGGCCGGTAGAGAGCCGAAATCTGTCTTTTTGAATTCCAACACGGTTTGCCGAAGTAATGCCGACTTTCAGCCCAGTAAAGTGCCATTACTGGGTCAGACTCTGAGTTTTTGACTTCAAGCACGGTTTGCCGGAGTAATGCCGACTTTCGGACCTGTGATGGGCCGTTAGTGTGCCGAACTCTGTCTTTTTGACTTGCAAGACGGTTTGCCGGAGAAATAGCGACTTTCGGACCTTTGATGGGCCGTCAGTGAGCCGAAATCTGTCTTTTTGAAATACATCACGGTTTGCCGAAGTAATGCCGACTTTCAGCCCAGTAAAGTGCCATTACTGGGTCAGACTCTGAGTTTTTTACTTCTAGCATGGTTTGCCGGAGTAATGCCGACATTCGGAAATGTGATGGGCCGTTAGTGGGACGAACACTGTCTTTTTAACATCAAGCATGGTTTGCCGGAGTAATGCCGACTTTCGGTCCTGTGATGGGCCGGTAGTGAGCCGAAATCTGTCTTTTTGAATTGCAACACGGTTTGCCGAAGTAATGCCGACTTTCAGCCCAGTAAAGTGCCATTACTGGGTCAGACTCTGAGTTTTTGACTTGAAGCATGGTTTGCCGGAGTAATGCCGACTTTCGGACCTGTGATGGGCCGATAGTGGGACGAACACTGTCTTTTTGACTTCAAGCATGGTTTGCCGGAGTAATGTCGACTTTCGGTCCTGTGATGGGCCGGTAGAGAGCCGAAATCTGTCTTTTTGAATTGCAACACGGTTTGCCGAAGTAATGCCGACTTTCAGCCCAGTAAAGTGCCATTACTGGGTCAGACTCTGAGTTTTTGACTTCAAGCATGGTTTGCCGGAGTAATGCCGACATTCGGACATGTGATGGGCCGTTAGTGGGACGAACACTGCCTTTTTGACTTCAAGCATGGTTTGCCGGAGTAATGCCGACTTTCGGTCCTGTGATGGGCCGGTAGTGAGCCGAAATCTGTCTTTTTGAATTGCAACACGGTTTGCCGAAGTAATGTCGACTTTCAGCCCAGTAAAGTGCCATTACTGGGTCAGACTCTGAGTTTTTTACTTCTAGCATGGTTTGCCGGAGTAATGCCGACTTTCGGACCTGTGATGGGCCGTTAGTGGGCCGAACTCTGTCTTTTTGACATACAACACGGTTTGCCGAAGTAATGCCGACTTTCAGCCCGGTAAAGTGCCATTACTGGGTCAGACTCTGATTTTTTGACTTGAAGCATGGTTTGCCGGAGTAATGCCGACTTTCGTACCTGTGATGGGCCGTTAGTGGGACGAACACTGTCTTTTTGACTTCAAGCATGGTTTGCCGGAGTAATGCCGACTTTCGGTCCTGTGATGGGCCGGTAGTGAGCCGAAATCTGTCTTTTTGAATTGCAACACGGTTTGCCGAAGTAATGCCGACTTTCAGCCCAGTAAAGTGCCATTACTGGTCCAGACTCTGATTTTTTGACTTCTAGCATGGTTTGCCGGAGTAATGCCGACTTTCGGTCCTGTGATGGGCCGTTAGTGTGCCGAAATCTGTCTTTTTGACTTGCAAGACGGTTTGCCGGAGAAATAGCGACTTTCGAACCTTTGATGGGCCGTCAGTGAGCCAAAATCTGTCTTTTTGAATTGCAACACGGTTTGCCGAAGTAATGCCGACTTTCAGCCCAGTAAAGTGCCATTACTGGGTCAGACTCTGAGTTTTTTACTTCTAGCATGGTTTGCCGGAGTAATGCCGACTTTCGGACCTGTGATGGGCCGTTAGTGGGACGAACACTGTCTTTTTGACTTCAAGCATGGTTTGCCGGAGTAATGTCGACTTTCGGTCCTGTGTTGGGCCGGTAGTGAGCCGAAATCTGTCTTTTTGAATTGCAACACGGTTTGCCGAAGTAATTCCGACTTTCAGCCCAGTAAAGTGCCATTACTGGAACAGACTCTGAGTTTTTTACTTCATGCATGGTTTGCTGGAGTAATGCCGACTTTCGGTCCTGTGATGGGCCGTTAGTGGGCCGAACTTTGTCTTTTTGACATACATCACGGTTTGCCGAAGTAATGCCGACTTTCAGCACAGTAAAGTGCCATTACTGGGTCAGACTCTGAGTTTTTGACTTCAAGCATGGTTTGCCGGAGTAATGCCGACTTTCGGACCAGTGATGGGCCGTTAGTGGGACGAACACTGTCTTTTTTACTTCAAGCATGGTTTGCCGGAGTAATGTTGACTTTCGGTCCTGTGATGGGCCGGTAGTGAGCCGACAGCGGTCGTTTTGACTTCTAGCATGGTTTGGCGAAGTAATGCCGACGATCAGCCCAGAAAAGTGCCATTACTGGGCCAGACACTGAGTTTTTTACTTGAATCATGGTTTGCCGTAGTAATGCCGACTTTCGGACCTGTGATGGGCCGTTAGTGGGACGAACACTGTCTTTTTGACACACAACACGGTTTTCAGGAGTAATGCCGACTTTGAGCCCAGTAAAGTACCATTGCTGGGCTGGACACTGGCTTTTTGAATTACAACGCGGTGTGCAGGAGTAATTCCGACTTTTAGCCCATTAAAGTGCCATTACTGGGACAAACTCTGTCTTCTTGAAATACTACACGGCTTTGCCGGAGGAATGCCGACTTTCGGTCCTGTGATGGGCCTGTAGTGAGCCGAACTCCATCTTTTTGACTTGCATCACGGTTTTCCGGCGTAATGCCGACTTTCAGTCCAGTCAAGTGGCATTACTGGGACAAACTCTGATTTTTTTACTTCTAGCATAGTTTTCGGGAGTAATGCCGAAATTCGGTCCTGTGATAGGCCGGTAGTGAGCCGAAATCGGTCTTTTTGACTTTTACAGCACAGTTTTTCCGGCGTAATGCCGACTTTGAGTCAGTAAAGCTGCCATTGCAGGGCCGGACACTGGCTTTTTGACATACAACGCGGTGTGCCGGAGTGATGCCGACGTTCAGCCCAGTAAAGTACCACTACTGGGCCAGACTCTGATTTTTTTACTTCTAGCATGGTTTGCCGGAGTAATGCCGACTTTCGGTCCTGTGATAGGCCGTTAGTGGGCTGAGATTTGTCTTTTTGACTTGCAACACGGATTGCTTCGAAATAATGCCGACTTTCAGCCCAGTAAAGTGCCATTACTGGGTCAGACTCTGAGTTTTTGACTTGAAGCATGGTTTGCCGGAGTAATGCCGATTTTCGGACTTGTGATGGGCCGTTAGTTGGACGAACACTGTCTTTTTTACTTCAAGCATGGTTTGCCGGAGTAATGTCGACTTTCGGTCCTGTGATGGGCCGGTAGTGAGCCGAAAACTTCATTAACGAATTGCAACACGGTTTGCCGAAGTAATGTCGACTTTCAGCCCAGTAAAGTGCCATTACTGATCCAGACTCTGATTTTTTGACTTCTAGCATGGTTTGCCGGAGTAATGCCGACTTTCGGTCCTGTGATGGGCCGTTAGTGTGCCGAACTCTGTCTTTTTGCCTTGAACACGGTTTGCCGGAGAAATAGCAACTTTCGGACCTTTGATGGGCCGTCAGTGAGCCGAAATCTGTCTTTTTGAATTGCAACACGGTTTGCCGAACTAATGCCGACTTTGAGCCCAGTAAAGTGCCATTAGTGGGTCAGACTCTGAGTTTTTTGACTTGAAGCATGGTTTGCCGGAGTAATGCCGATTTTCGGACTTGTGATGGGCCGTTAGTTGGACGAACACTGTCTTTTTTACTTCAAGCATGGTTTGCCGGAGTAATGCCGACTTTCGGTCCTCTGATGGGCCGTTAGTGGGCCGAACTCTGTCTTTTTGACATGCAACACGGTTTGCCGGAGTAATGCCGACTTTCAGCCCAGTAAATTGCCATTACTGGGACAAACTCTGATTTTTGATCTTCTAGCATGTGGTTTGCCGGAGTAATGCCGACTTTCGGTCCTCTGAAGGGCCGTTAGTGGGACTAACACTGTCTTTTTGACTTCAAGCATTGTTTGCCGGAGTAATGTCAAATTTCGGTCCTGTGTTGGGCCGGTAGTGACCCGAAATCTGTCTTTTTGAATTGCAACACGGTTTGCCGAAGTAATGCCGACTTTCAGCCGAGTAAAGTGCCATTACTGGTACAGACTCTGATTTTTGACTTCTAGCATGGTTTGCGGAAGTAATGCCGACTTTCGGTACTGTGATAGGCAGTTAGTGGGCTGAACTCTGTCTTTTTGACTTGCAACACGGTTTGCCGGAGTAATGCCGACTTTCAGCCCAGTAAATTGCCATTACTGGGACAAACTCTGATTTTTTGACTTCTAGCATGGTTTGCCGGACAGCTGCCGACTTTCGGTCCTGTGATGGGCCGTTAGTGGGCCGAACTATGTCTTTTTGACATGCAACACGGTTTTCCGGAGTAATGTCGACTTTCGGTCCTGTGATGGGCCGGTAGTGAGCCGAAATCTGTCTTTTTGAATTGCAACACGGTTTGCCGAAGTAATGCAGTCTTTCAGCCCAGTAAAGTGCCATTACTGGTCCAGACTCTGATTTTTTGACTTCTAGCATGTTTTGCCGGAGTAATGCCGACTTTCGGACCTGTGATGGGCCGTTAGTGTGCCTGAACTTTGGTCTTTTTGACGCATACATCACGGTTTGCCGAAGTAATGCCGACTTTCAGCCCAGTAAAGTGCCATTACTGGTCCAGACTCTGATTTTTTGACTTCTAGCATGGTTTGCCGGAGTAATGCCGACTTTTGGACCTGTGATGGGCCGTTAGTGGGACGAACACTGTCTTTTTGACTTGCAAGACGGTTTGCCGGAGAAATAGCGACTTTCGGACCTTTCATGGGCCGTTAGTGGGACGAACTCTGTCTTTTTGACTTCAAGCATGGTTTGCCGGAGTAATGTCGACTTTCGGTCCTGTGATGGGCCGGTAGTGAGCCGAAATCTGTCTTTTTGAATTGCAACACGGTTTGCCGAAGTAATGCAGTCTTTCAGCCCAGTAAAGTGCCATTACTGGGTCAGACTCTGAGACTCAACTTTCGGTCCTCTGATGGGCCGTTAGTGTTAATGCCGACTGAGCTGAGACTTCTAGCATGGTTTGCCGGAGTAATGCCGACTTTCGGACCTGTGATGGGCCGTTAGTGGGACGAACTCTGTCTTTTTGACTTGAAGCATGGTTTGCCGGAGTAATGCCGACTTTCGGTCCTGTGATGGGCCGTTAGTGTGCCGAGCACTGTCTTTTTGACTTGCAACACGGTTTGCCGAAGTAATGCCGACTTTCAGCCGAGTAAAGTGCCATTACTGGTCCAGACTCTGATTTTTTGACTTCAGCATGGTTTGCCGGAAGTAATGCCGACTTTCGGTACTGTGATGGCAGTTAGTGGGCCGAACTCTGTCTTTTTGAATTGCAACACGGTTTGCCGGAGTAATGCCGATTTTCAGCCCAGTAAATTGCCATTACTGGGACAAACTCTGATTTTTTGACTTCTAGCATGGTTTGCCGGAGTAATGCCGACTTTCGGTCCTCTGATGGGCCGTTAGTGGGCCGAACTCTGTCTTTTTGACATGCAACACTGTTTGCCGGAGTAATGCCGACTTTCGGACCTGTGATGGGCCGGTAGTGAGCCGAAATCTGTCTTTTTTAATTGGAACACGGTTTGCCGAAGTAATGCCGACTTTGAGCTCAGTAAAGTGCCATTACTGGTCCAGACTCTGTCTTTTTGACTTCTAGCATGGTTTGCCGAAGTAATGCCGACTTTCGGACCTGTGATGGGCCGTTAGTGGGCCGAACTTTGTCTTTTTGACATACATCACGGTTTGCCGGAGTAATGCCGACTTTCGGTCCTGTGATGGGCCGTTAGTGTGCCGAACACTGTCTTTTTGACTTGCAACACGGTTTGCCGGAGAAATAGCTACTTTCGGACCTTTGATGGGCCGTCAGTGAGCCGAAATCTGTCTTTTTGAATTGTAACACGGTTTGCCGAAGTAATGCCGACTTTCAGCCCAGTAAAGTGCCATTACTGGAACAGACTCTGAGTTTTTTACTTCAAGCATGGTTTGCCGGAGTAATGCCGACTTTCGGACCTGTGATGGGCCGTTAGTGGGACGAACACTGTCTTTTTGACTTCAAGCATGGTTTGCCGGAGTAATGTCGACTTTCGGTCCTGTGATGGGCCGGTAGTGAGCCGAAATCTGTCTTTTTGAATTGCAACACGGTTTGCCGAAGTAATGCCGACTTTCAGCCCAGTAAAGTGCCATTACTGGGTCAGACTCTGAGTTTTTGACTTGAAGCATGGTTTGCCGGAGTAATGCCGACTTTCGGACCTGTGATGGGCCGTGATTGAGCCGAAATCCGTCTTTTTGACTTACAACACAGTTTTCCGTCGTAATGCCGACTTTCAGCCCAGTAAAGTGCCATTCCTGGGCAGGACACTGGCTTTTTGTCTTACAACGCGGTGTGCCGGAGTAATGCCGACTTTCAGCCCAGTAAAGTGCCCTTACTGGGGCAGACTCTGTGTTTTTGACTTCTAGCATGGTTTGCCGGAGTAATGCCGACTTTCGGTCCTGTGATGGGCCGTTAGTGTGCCGAAATCTGTCTTTTTGAATTGCAACACGGTTTGCCGAAGTAATGCCGACTTTCGGTCCTGTGATAGGCCGGTAGTGAGCCGAAATCTGTCTTTTTGAATTGCAACACGGTTTGCCGAAGTAATGCCGACTTTCAGCCCAGTAAAGTGCCATTACTGGTCCAGACTCTGATTTATTGACTTCTAGCATGGTTTGCCGGAGTAATGCCGACTTTCGGTCCTGTGATGGGCCGTTAGTGTGCCGAACTTTGTCTTTTTGAGTTGAAACAAGGTTTGCCGAAGTAATGCCGACTTTGAGCCCAGTGAAGCACCATTGCTGGGCTGTCAGACTCTGAGTTTTTGACTTGTACGCTGGTTTGCCGGAGTAATGCCGACTTTCGGACCTGTGATGGGCCGTTAGTGGGACGAACACTGTCTTTTTGACTTCAAGCATGGTTTGCCGGAGTAATGTCGACTTTCGGTCCTGTGATGGGCCGGTAGTGAGCCGAAATCTGTCTTTTTGAATTCCAACACGGTTTGCCGAAGTAATGCCGACTTTCAGCCCAGTAAAGTGCCATTACTGGGTCAGACTCTGAGTTTTTTACTTCTAGCATGGTTTGCCGGAGTAATGCCGACTTTCGGTCCTGTGATGGGCCGTTAGTGGGCCGAACTTTGTCTTTTTGACTTACATCACGGTTTGCCGAAGTAATGCCGACTTTCAGCCCAGTAAAGTGCCATTACTGGGTCAGACTCTGAGTTTTTACTTCAAGCATGGTTTGCCGGAGTAATGTCGACTTTCGGTCCTCTGATGGGCCGTTAGTGGGACGAACACTGTCTTTTTAACTTCAAGCATGGTTTGCCGGAGTAATGTCGACTTTCGGTCCTGTGATGGGCCGGTAGTGAGCCGAAATCTGTCTTTTTGAATTGCAACACGGTTTGCCGAAGTAATGCCGACTTTCAGCCCAGTAAAGTGCCATTACTGGGTCAGACTCAGTTTTTGACTTGAAGCTGGTTTGCCGGAGTAATGCCGACTTTGACTTGCCGGAGTAATGCCGACTTTGCTGTACCATTACTGGTGCAGACTCTGGACTTCTAGAGTGGTTTGCCGGAGTAATGCCGACTTTCGGACCTGTGATGGGCCGGTTAGTGGGACGAACACTGTCTTTTTGACTTCTAGCATGGTTTGCCGGAGTAATGCCGACTTTCGGTCCTGTGATGGGCCGTTAGTGTGACGAAATCTGTCTTTTTGAATTGCAACACGGTTTGCCGGAGTAATGCCGACTTTCAGCCCGGTAAAGTGCCAGTGCTGGGTCAGACTC
This sequence comes from Diplolepis rosae, assembly GCA_030998225.1. NCBI lineage: Eukaryota > Metazoa > Arthropoda > Insecta > Hymenoptera > Diplolepididae > Diplolepis > Diplolepis rosae. Next base: position 343,546 of record JAPYXD010000729.1, on the reverse strand, counting down.
TGAGTCTTTTTGACTTCAAGCATGGTTTGCCGGAGTAATGCCGACTTTCCGCCCAGTGATGTGCCTTTAGTGGGACTGACTCTGTCTTTTTGACTTCAAGCATGGTTTGCCGGAGTAATGTCGACTTTCGGTCCTGTGATGGGCCGGTAGTGAGCCGAACTCTGTCTTTTTGAATTGCAAGACGGTTTGCCGGAGAAATAGCGACTTTCGGACCTTTGATGGGCCGTCAGTGAGCCGAAATCTGTCTTTTTGAATTGCAACACGGTTTGCCGAAGTAATGCCGACTTTCAGCCCAGTAAAGTGCCATTACTGGAACAGACTCTGAGTTTTTTACTTCATGCATGGTTTGCTGGAGTAATGCCGACTTTCGGTCCTGTGATGGGCCGTTAGTGGGGCGAACTTTGTCTTTTTGACATACATCACGTTTTGCCGAAGTAATGCCGACTTTCAGCCCAGTAAAGTGCCATTACTGGTCCAGACTCTGATTTATTGACTTCTAGCATGGTTTGCCGGAGTAATGCCGACTTTCGGACCTGTGATGGGCCGTTAGTGGGACGAACACTGTCTTTTTGACTTCAAGCATGGTTTGCCGGAGTAATGTCGACTTTCGGTCCTGTGATGGGCCGGTAGTGAGCCGAAATCTGTCTTTTTGAATTGCAACACGGTTTGCCGAAGTAATGCCGACTTTCAGCCCAGTAAAGTGCCATTACTGGAACAGACTCTGAGTTTTTTACTTCAAGCATGGTTTGCCGGAGTAATGCCGACTTTCGGTCCTGTGATGGGCCGTTAGTGTGCCGAACTCTGTCTTTTTGAATTGGAACACGGTTTGCCGAAGTAATGCCGACTTTCAGCCCGGTAAAGTGCCATTACTGGGTCAGACTCTGATTTTTTGACTTCTAGCATGGTTTGCCGGAGTAATGCCGACTTTCGGTCCTGTGATGGGCCGTTAGTGTGCCGAACACTGTCTTTTTGACTTGCAAGACGGTTTGCCGGAGAAATAGCGACTTTCGGACCTTTGATGGGCCGTCAGTGAGCCGAACACTGTCTTTTTGACTTGCATCACGGTTTGCCGAAGTAATGCCGACTTTCAGCCCAGTAAAGTGCCATTACTGGGTCAGACTCTGAGTTTTTTACTTCTAGCATGGTTTGCCGGAGTAATGCCGACTTCGGAAATGTGATGGGCCGTTAGTGGGACGAACTCTGTGTTTTTTACTTCAAGCATGGTTTGCCGGAGTAATGCCGACTTTCGGTCCTGTGATGGGCCGGTAGTGAGCCGAAATCTGTCTTTTTGAATTGCAACACGGTTTGCCGAAGTAATGCCGACTTTCAGCCCAGTAAAGTGCCATTACTGGGTCAGACTCTGAGTTTTTGACTTGAAGCATGGTTTGCCGGAGTAATGCCGACTTTCGGACCTGTGATGGGCCGATAGTGGGACGAACACTGTCTTTTTGACTTCAAGCATGGTTTGCCGGAGTAATGTCGACTTTCGGTCCTGTGATGGGCCGGTAGTGAGCCGAAATCTGTCTTTTTGAATTGCAACACGGTTTGCCGAAGTAATGCCGACTTTCAGCCCAGTAAAGTGCCATTACTGGGTCAGACTCTGAGTTTTTGACTTCAAGCATGGTTTGCCGGAGTAATGCCGACTTTCGGTCCTGTGATGGGCCGTTAGTGTGCCGAAATCTGTCTTTTTGACTTGCAAGACGGTTTGCCGGAGAAATAGCGACTTTCGGACCTTTGATGGGCCGTCAGTGAGCCGAAATCTGTCTTTTTGAATTACATCACGGTTTGCCGAAGTAATGCCGACTTTCAGCCCAGTAAAGTGCCATTACTGGGTCAGACTCTGAGTTTTTTACTTCAAGCATGGTTTGCCGGAGTAATGCCGACATTCGGAAATGTGATGGGCCGTTAGTGGGACGAACACTGTCTTTTTGACTTCAAGCATGGTTTGCCGGAGTAATGCCGACTTTCGGTCCTGTGATGGGCCGGTAGTGAGCCGAAATCTGTCTTTTTGAATTGCAACACGTTTTCCGAAGTAATGCCGACTTTCAGCCCAGTAAAGTGCCATTACTGGGTCAGACTCTGAGTTTTTGACTTGAAGCATGGTTTGCCGGAGTAATGCCGACTTTCGGACCTGTGATGGGCCGTTAGTGGGACGAACACTGTCTTTTTGACTTCAAGCATGGTTTGTCGGAGTAATGTCGACTTTCGGTCCTGTGATAGGCCGGTAGAGAGCCGAAATCTGTCTTTTTGAATTGCAACACGGTTTGCCGAAGTAATGCCGACTTTCAGCCCAGTAAAGTGCCATTACTGGGTCAGACTCTGAGTTTTTGACTTGAAGCATGGTTTGCCGGAGTAATGCCGACTTTCGGACATGTGATGGGCCGTTAGTGGGACGAACACTGACTTTTTTACGTAAAGCATTGTTTTCCGGAGTAATGCCGACTTTCGGACCTGTGATGGGCCGGTAGTGAGCCGAAATCTGTCTTTTTTAATTGGAACACGGTTTGCCGAAGTAATGCCGACTTTCAGCCCAGTAAAGTGCCATTACTGGGTCAGACTCTGAGTTTTTGACTTGAAGCATGGTTTGCCGGAGTAATGCAGACTTTTGGACCTGTGATGGGCCGATAGTGGGACGAACACTGTCTTTTTGACTTCAAGCATGGTTTGCCGGAGTAATGTCGACTTTCGGTCCTGTGATGGGCCGGTAGTGAGCCGAAATCTGTCTTTTCGTATTGCAACACGGTTTGCCGATGTAATGTCGACTTTCAGCCCAGTAAAGTGCCATTACTGGTCCAGACTCTGATTTTTTGACTTCTAGCATGGTTTGCCGGAGTAATGCCGACTTTCGGTCCTGTGATGGGCCGTTAGTGTGCCGAACTCTGTCTTTTTGACTTGCAAGACGGTTTGCCGGAGAAATAGCGACTTTCGGACCTTTGATGGGCCGTCAGTGAGCCGAAATCTGTCTTTTTGAATTGCAACACGGTTTGCCGAAGTAATGCCGACTTTCAGCCCAGTAAAGTGCCATTACTGGGTCAGACTCTGAGTTTTTTACTTCTAGCATGGTTTGCCGGAGTAATGCCGACTTTCGGACCTGTGATGGGCCGTTAGTGGGACGAACACTGTCTTTTTGACTTCAAGCATGGTTTGCCGGAGTAATGTCGACTTTCGGTCCTGTGTTGGGCCGGTAGTGAGCCGAAATCTGTCTTTTTGAATTGCAACACGGTTTGCCGAAGTAATTCCGACTTTCAGCCCAGTAAAGTGCCATTACTGGAACAGACTCTGAGTTTTTTACTTCATGCATGGTTTGCTGGAGTAATGCCGACTTTCGGTCCTGTGATGGGCCGTTAGTGGGCCGAACTTTGTCTTTTTGACATACATCACGGTTTGCCGAAGTAATGCCGACTTTCAGCCCAGTAAAGTGCCATTACTGGTGCAGACTCTGATTTTTTTACTTCTAGCGTGGTTTACCGGAGTAATGCCGACTTTCGGACCTGTGATGGGCCGATAGTGGGACGAACACTGTCTTTTTGACTTCAAGCATGGTTTGCCGGAGTAATGTCGACTTTCGGTCCTGTGATGGGCCGGTAGTGAGCCGAAATCTGTCTTTTTGAATTGCAACACGGTTTGCCGAAGTAATGCCGACTTTCAGCCCAGTAAAGTGCCATTACTGGGTCAGACTCTGAGTTTTTGACTTGAAGCATGGTTTGCCGGAGTAATGTCGACTTTCGGTCCTGTGATGGGCCGTTAGTGGGACGAACACTGTCTTTTTGACTTCAAGCATGGTTTGCCGGAGTAATGTCGACTTTCGGTCCTGTGATGGGCCGGTAGTGAGCCGAAATCTGTCTTTTTGAATTGCAACACGGTTTGCCGAAGTAATGCCGACTTTCAGCCCAGTAAAGTGCCATTACTGGTCCAGACTCTGATTTTTTGACTTCTAGCATGGTTTGCCGGAGTAATGCCGACTTTCGGTCCTGTGATGGGCCGTTAGTGTGCCGAACTCTGTCTTTTTGACTTGCAAGACGGTTTGCCGGAGAAATAGCGACTTTCGGACCTTTGATGGGCCGTCAGTGAGCCGAAATCTGTCTTTTTGAATTGCAACACGGTTTGCCGAAGTAATGCCGACTTTCAGCCCAGTAAAGTGCCATTACTGGGTCAGACTCTGAGTTTTTGACTTGAAGCATGGTTTGCCGGAGTAATGCCGACTTTCGGACCTGTGATGGGCCGTTAGTGGGACGAACACTGTCTTTTTGACTTCAAGCATGCTTTGCCGGAGTAATGCCGACTTTCGGTCCTGTGATGGGCCGTTAGTGGGCCGAACTTTGTCTTTTTGACATACAACACGGTTTGCCGAAGTAATGCCGACTTTCAGCCCGGTAAAGTGCCATTACTGGGTCAGACTCTGATTTTTTGACTTGAAGCATGGTTTGCCGGAGTAATGCCGACTTTCGGACCTGTGATGGGCCGTTAGTGGGACGAACACTGTCTTTTTGACTTCAAGCATGGTTTGCCGGAGTAATGTTGACTTTCGGTCCTGTGATGGGCCGGTAGTGAGCCGAAATCTGTCTTTTTGAATTGCAACACGGTTTGCCGAAGTAATGCCGACTTTCAGCCCAGTAAAGTGCCATTACTGGGTCAGACTCTGAGTTTTTTACTTCTAGCATGGTTTGCCGGAGTAATGCCGACTTTCGGTCCTGTGATGGGCCGTTAGTGGGGCGAACTTTGTCTTTTTGACATACATCACGGTTTGCCGAAGTAATGCCGACTTTCAGCCCAGTAAAGTGCCATTACTGGGCCAAAATCTGATTTTTTGACTTCTAGCATGGTTTGCCGGAGTAATGCCGACTTTCGGTCCTCTGATGGGCCGTTAGTGGGCCGAACTCTGTCTTTTTGACATGCAACAATGTTTGCCGGAGTAATGCCGACTTTCGGTCCTGTGATGGGCCGGTAGTGAGCCGAAATCTGTCTTTTTGAATTGCAACACGGTTTGCCGAAGTAATGCCGACTTTCAGCCCAGTAAAGTGCCATTACTGGTCCAGACTCTGATTTTTTGACTTCTAGCATGGTTTGCCGGAGTAATGCCGACTTTCGGACCTGTGATGGGCCGTTAGTGGGCCGAACTTTGTCTTTTTGACATACATCACGGTTTGCCGGAGTAATGCCGACTTTCGGTCCTGTGATGGGCCGTTAGTGTGCCGAGCACTGTCTTTTTGACTTGCAACACGGTTTGCCGAAGAAATACCGACTTTCGCACCTTTGATGGGCCGTAATTGAGCAGACATCTGTCATTTTGAATTGAAACACGGTTTGCCGGAGTAATGCCGACTTTCAGCCCAGTAAAGTGCCATTACTGGGTCAGACTCTGAGTTTTTGACTTCTAGCATGGTTTGCCGGAGTAATGCCGACTTTCGGACCTGTGATGGGCCGTTAGTGGGACGAACACTGTCTTTTTGACTTCAAGCATGGTTTGCCGGAGTAATGTCGACTTTCGGTCCTGTGATGGGCCGGTAGTGAGCCGAAATCTGTCTTTTTGAATTGCAACACGGTTTGCCGAAGTAATGCCGACTTTCAGCCCAGTAAAGTGCCATTACTGGGTCAGACTCTGAGTTTTTGACTTGAAGCATGGTTTGCCGGAGTAATGCCGACTTTCGGACCTGTGATGGGCCGTTAGTGTGCCGAGCACTGTCTTTTTGACACACAACACGGTTTGCCGGAGCAATGCCGACTTTGAGCCCATTAAAGTACCATGGCTGGGCTGGACACTGGCTTTTTGTCTTACAACGCGGTGTGCCGGAGTAATTCAGACTTATAGCCCAGTCAAATGCCATTACTGGGCCAGACCATGTCTTCTTGAAATACAACACGGTTTGCCGGAGGAATGCCGACTTTCGGTCCTGTGATGGGCCTGTAGTGAGCCGAACTCCATCTTTTTGACTTGCATCACGGTTTTCCGGCGTAATGCCGACTTTCAGTCCAGTCAAGTGGCATTACTGGGCCGGACACTGGCTTTTTGACATACAACGCGGTGTGTCGGAGTGATGCCGACGTTCAGCCCAGTAAAGTGCCATTACTGGGCCAGACTCTGATTTTTTTACTTCTAGCATGGTTTGCCGGAGTAATGCCGACTTTCGGTCCTGTGATAGGCCGTTAGTGGGCTGAACTTTGTCTTTTTGACTTGCAACACGGTTTGCCGAAGTAATGCCGACTTTCAGCCCAGTAAAGTGCCATTACTGTGGCAGACTCTGAGTTTTTGACTTCTAGCATGGTTTGCCGGAGTAATGTCGACTTTCGGACCTGTGATTGGCCGTTAGTGGGACGAACTCTGTCTTTTTGACTTGCAACACGGTTTGCCGGAGTAATGCCGACTTTCAGCCCAGTAAAGTGCCATTACTGGAACAGACTCTGAGTTTTTTACTTCAAGCATGGTTTGCCGGAGTAATGCCGACTTTCGGTCCTGTGATGGGCCGGTAGTGAGCCGAAATCTGTCTTTTTGAATTGCAACACGGTTTGCCGAAGTAATGCCGACTTTCAGCCCAGTAAAGTGCCATTACTGGTCCAGACTCTGATTTTTTGACTTCTAGCATGGTTTGCCGGAGTAATGCCGACTTTCGGTCCTGTGATGGGCCGTTAGTGGGCCGAACTTTGTCTTTTTGACATACATCACGGTTTGCCGAAGTAATGCCGACTTTCAGCCCAGTAAAGTGCCATTACTGGGTCAGACTCTGAGTTTTTGACTTGAAGCATGGTTTGCCGGAGTAATGCCGACTTTCGGACCTGTGATGGGCCGTTAGTGGGACGAACACTGTCTTTTTGACTTCAAGCATGGTTTGCCGGAGTAATGTCGACTTTCGGTCCTGTGATGGGCCGTCAGTGAGCCGAAATCTGTCTTTTTGAATTGCAACACGGTTTGCCGAAGTAATGCCGACTTTCAGCCCAGTAAAGTGCCATTACTGGGCCAGACTCTGATTTTTTTACTTCTAGCGTGTTGTAGCGGAGTAATGCCGACTTTCGGTCCTGTGATGGGCCGTTAGTGTGCCGAACTCTGTCTTTTTGACTTGCAAGACGGTTTGCCGGAGAAATAGCGACTTTCAGCCCGGTAAAGTGCCATTACTGGGTCAGACTCTGAGTTTTTGACTTGAAGCATGGTTTGCCGGAGTAATGCCGACTTTCGGACCTGTGATGGGCCGTTAGTGGGACGAACACTGTCTTTTTGACTTCAAGCATGGTTTGCCGGAGTAATGTCGACTTTCGGTCCTGTGATGGGCCGGTAGTGAGCCGAAATCTGTCTTTTTGAATTGCAACACGGTTTGCCGAAGTAATGCCGACTTTCAGCCCAGTAAAGTGCCATTACTGGGTCAGACTCTGAGTTTTTGACTTGAAGCATGGTTTGCCGGAGTAATGCCGACTTTCGGACCTGTGATGGGCCGTTAGTGGGACGAGCACTGTCTTTTTGACACACAACACGGTTTGCCGGAGTAATGCCGACTTTGAGCCCAGTGTACCATTACTGGTGCAGACTCTGATTTTTGACTTTGTGGTTTGCCGGAGTAATGCCGACTTTCGGACCTGACTTAGTACGAACACTGTCTTTTTGACTTCAAGCATGGTTTGCCGGAGTAATGCCGACTTTCGGTCCTGTGATTGGCCGGTAGAGTGCCGAAATCTGTCTTTTTGACATGCAACAATGTTTGCCGGAGTAATGCCGACTTTCAGCCCAGTAAAGATGGGCCCATTACTGGGTCAGACTCTGTCTTTTTGACTTCAAGCATGGTTTGCCGGAGTAATGCCGACTTTCGGACCTGTGATGGGCCGTTAGTGGGACCGAACATCTGTCTTTTTGACTTGCAAGCACGGTTTGCCGGAGTAATGCCGACTTTCAGTCCCAGTGAATGGGCCGTCAGTGAGCCGAAATCTGTCTTTTTGAATTGCAACACGGTTTGCCGGAGTAATGCCGACTTTCGGACCTTTGATGGGCCGTTAGTGTGCCGAACACTGTCTTTTTGAATTGCAACACGGTTTGCCGAAGTAATGCCGACTTTCAGCCCAGTAAAGTGCCATTACTGGGTCAGACTCTGAGTTTTTTACTTCTAGCATGGTTTGCCGGAGTAATGCCGACTTTCGGTCCTCTGATGGGCCGTTAGTGGGACGAACACTGTCTTTTTGACTTCAAGCATGGTTTGCCGGAGTAATGCCGACTTTCGGTCCTGTGATGGGCCGTTATTGGGCCGAACTCTGTCTTTTTGACAAACAACACGGTTTTCCGGAGTAATACCGACTTTGAGCCCAGTAAAGTACCATTACTGGGCTGGACACTGGCTTTTTGAATTACAACGCGGTGTGCAGGAGTAATTCCGACTTTTAGCCCATTCAAGTGCAGTTACTGAGACAAACTCTGTCTTCTTGAAATACAACACGGTTTGCCGGAGTAATGCCGACTTTCGGTCCTGTGATGGGCCTGTAGTGAGCCGAACTCCATCTTTTTGACTTGCATCACGGTTTGCCGGAGTAATGCCGACTTTGAGAAAAGTAAAGTGCCATTGCTGGGCCGGACACTGCCTTTTTGACTTACAACGCGGTGAGCAGGAGTAGTTCCGACTTTTAGCCCATTCAAGTGCCATTACTGGGACAAACTCTGTCTTTTTGAATTGCAACACGGTTTTCCGAAGTAATGCCGACTTTCAGCACAGTAAAGTGCCATTACTGGGTCAGACTCTGAGTTTTTACTTCAAGCACGGTTTGCCGAAGTAATTCCGACTTTCAGCCCAGTAAAGTGCCATTACTGGAACAGACTCTGAGTTTTTTACTTCAAGCATGCTTTGTCGGAGTAATGCCGACTTTCGGTCCTGTGATGGGCCGTTAGTGGGCCGAACTTTGTCTTTTTGACATACATCACGGTTTGCCGAAGTAATGCCGACTTTCAGCCCAGTAAAGTGCCATTACTGGTGCAGACTCTGATTTTTTTACTTCTAGCGTGGTTTACCGGAGTAATGCCGACTTTCGGACCTGTGATGGGCCGTTAGTGGGACGAACACTGTCTTTTTGACTTCAAGCATGGTTTGCCGGAGTAATGTCGACTTTCGGTCCTGTGATGGGCCGGTAGTGAGCCGAAATCTGTCTTTTTGAATTGCAACACGGTTTGCCGAAGTAATGCCGACTTTCAGCCCAGTAATGTGCCATTACTGGAACAGACTCTGAGTTTTTTACTTCAAGCATGGTTTGCCGGAGTAATGCCGACTTTCGGTCCTGTGATGGGCCGTTAGTGGGACGAACTCTGTCTTTTTGACTTGCAAGACGGTTTGCCGAAGTAATGCCGACTTTCAGCACAGTAAAGTGCCATTACTGGGTCAGACTCTGAGTCTTTTTGACTTGCAAGCATGGTTTGCCGGAGTAATGCCGACTTTCGGACCTGTGATGGGCCGGTAGTGAGACGAACACTGTCTTTTTGAATTGCACCATGGTTTGCCGGAGTAATGACGACTTTCGGTCCCAGTGATGGGCCGGTAGTGAGCCGAGACTCTGTCTTTTCGACTTGCAAGCATGGTTTGCCGGAGTAATGTCGACTTTCAGCCCTGTGATGGGCCGTTAGTGGTCCAGAACTCTGATCTTTTTGACTTCCAAGCATGGTTTGCCGGAGTAATGCCGACTTTCGGTCCTGTGATGGGCCGTTAGTGTGCCGAACACTGTCTTTTTGACTTGCAAGACGGTTTGCCGGAGAAATAGCTACTTTCGGACCTTTGATGGGCCGTCAGTGAGCCGAAATCTGTCTTTTTGAATTGCAACACGGTTTGCCGAAGTAATGCCGACTTTCAGCCCAGTAAAGTGCCATTACTGGGTCAGACTCTGAGTTTTTTACTTCTAGCATGGTTTGCCGGAGTAATGCCGACTTTCGGACCTGTGATGGGCCGTTAGTGGGACGAACACTGTCTTTTTGACTTCAAGCATGGTTTGCCGGAGTAATGTCGACTTTCGGTCCTGTGATGGGCCGGTAGTGAGCCGAAATCTGTCTTTTTGAATTGCAACACGGTTTGCCGAAGTAATGCCGACTTTCAGCCCAGTAAAGTGCCATTACTGGGTCAGACTCTGAGTTTTTGACTTGAAGCATGGTTTGCCGGAGTAATGCCGACTTTCGGACCTGTGATGGGCCGTTAGTGGGACGAACTCTGTCTTTTTGACCGTTTTTGCCGGAGTAATGCCGACTTTTCCGAGCCCAGTAAAGTGCCGACTTTGAGCCCAGTAATGCCATTGCTGGGCCATTACTGAACTCTACAACGCGGTTTGCCGGAGTAATGCCGACTTTCAGCCTGTAAAGGGCCATTACTGGGCCGAAACTCTGTCTTTTTGACTTGCAACACGGTTTGCCGGAGTAATGCCGACTTTCGCCCAGTAAAGTGCCATTACTGGGCAGACTCTGTCTTTTTGACTTGCAACACGGTTTGCCGGAGTAATGCCGACTTTCAGTTGCCGGAGTAATGCCGACTTTCGGTCCTGTGATGGGCCGGTAGTGGGCCGAAAACTGTCTTTTTGACTTCAAGCACGGTTTGCCGTAGTAATGACGACTTTCAGCCCAGTTATGTGCCCTTAGTGTGACTCACTCTGTCTTTTTGACTTCAAGCATGGTTTGCCGGAGTAATGCCGACTTTCGGTCCTGTGATGGGCCGTTAGTGGGGCGAACTTTGTCTTTTTGACATACATCACGGTTTGCCGAAGTAATGCCGACTTTCAGCCCAGTAAAGTGCCATTACTGGGTCAGACTCTGAGTTTTTGACTTGAAGCATGGTTTGCCGGAGTAATGCCGACTTTCGGACCTGTGATGGGCCGTTAGTGGGACGAACACTGTCTTTTTGACTTCAAGCATGGTTTGCCGGAGTAATGTCGACTTTCGGTCCTGTGATGGGCCGGTAGTGAGCCGAAATCTGTCTTTTTGAATTGCAACACGGTTTGCCGAAGTAATGCCGACTTTCAGCCCAGTAAAGTGCCATTACTGGGTCAGACTCTGAGTTTTTTACTTCTAGCATGGTTTGCCGGAGTAATGCCGACTTTCGGACCTGTGATGGGCCGTTAGTGGGCCGAACTTTGTCTTTTTGACATACATCACGGTTTGCCGGAGTAATTCAGACTTTTAGCCCAGTCAAATGCCATTACTGGTCCAGACTCTGAGTTTTTGACTTGAAGCATGGTTTTCCGCAGTAATGCCGACTTTCGGACCTGTGATGGGCCGTTAGTGGGACGAACACTGTCTTTTTGACTTCAAGCATGGTTTGCCGGAGTAATGTCGACTTTCGGTCCTGTGATGGGCCGGTAGTGAGCCGAAATCTGTCTTTTTGAATTGCAACACGGTTTGCCGAAGTAATGCCGACTTTGAGCTCAGTAAAGTGCCATTGCTGGGTCAGACTCTGAGTTGATTTTTGACTTCAAGCATGGCTGCCGGAGTAATGCCGACTTTCGGACTGTGATGGGCCTGTGATGGGCAGTGAGCCGACGAACACTGTCTTCTGACTCTGACTTCAAGCATGGTTTGCCGGAGTGCCGACTTTGCCTGTGATGGGCCGTTAATCTGTCTTTTTGACACGGTTTGCCGAAGTAATGCCGACTTTGAGCGCAGTAAAGTGCCATTGCTGGGCAGGACTCTGAGTTTTTAGTGTGCCGGAGTAATTCAGACTTTCAGCCCAGTAAATCCATTACTGTCTTTTTGACTTCAAGCATGGTTTGCCGGAGTAATGCCGACTTTCGGACCTGTGATGGGCCGTTAGTGGGACGAACACTGTCTTTTTGACACACAACACGGTTTTCAGGAGTAATGCCGACTTTGAGCCCAGTAAAGTACCATTGCTGGGCTGGACACTGCCTTTTTGAATTACAACGCGGTGTGCAGGAGTAATTCCGACTTTTAGCCCATTCAAGTGCAGTTACTGAGACAAACTCTGTCTTTTGAAATACAACACGGTTTGCCGGAGGAATGCCGACTTTCGGTCCTGTGATGGGCCTGTTAGTGAGCCGAAATCCATCTTTTTGACTTGCATCACGGTTTTCCGGAGTAATGCCGACTTTGAGCAAAGTAAAGTGCCCTTGCTGGGCCGGACACTGCCTTTTTGACTTACAACGCGGTGTGCAGGAGTAATTCCGACTTTTAGCCCATTCAAGTGCCATTACTGGGACAAACTCTGTCTTTTTGAATTGCAACACGGTTTGCCGAAGTAATGCCGACTTTCAGCCCAGTAAAGTGCCATTACTGGTCCAGACTCTGATTTATTGACTTCTAGCATGGTTTGCCGAAGTAATGCCGACTTTCAGCCCAGTAAAGTGCCATTACTGGAACAGACTCTGAGTTTTTTACTTCAAGCATGCTTTGTCGGAGTAATGCCGACTTTCGGTCCTGTGATGGGCCGTTAGTGGGCCGAACTTTGTCTTTTTGACATACATCACGGTTTGCCGAAGTAATGCCGACTTTCAGCCCAGTAAAGTGCCATTACTGGTCCAGACTCTGATTTTTTGACTTCTAGCATGGTTTGCCGGAGTAATGCCGACTTTCGGACCTGTGATGGGCCGTTAGTGGGACGAACTCTGTCTTTTTGACTTCAAGCATGGTTTGCCGGAGTAATGTCGACTTTCGGTCCTGTGATGGGCCGGTAGTGAGCCGAAATCTGTCTTTTTGAATTGCAACACGGTTTGCCGAAGTAATGCCGACTTTCAGCCCGGTAAAGTGCCATTACTGGGTCAGACTCTGATTTTTTGACTTGAAGCATGGTTTGCCGGAGTAATGCCGACTTTCGGTCCTGTGATGGGCCGTTAGTGTGCCGAAATCTGTCTTTTTGACTTGCAAGACGGTTTGCCGGAGAAATAGCGACTTTCGAACCTTTGATGGGCCGTCAGTGAGCCGAAATCTGTCTTTTTGACATACATCACGGTTTGCCGAAGTAATGCCGACTTTCAGCCCAGTAAAGTGCCATTACTGGGTCAGACTCTGAGTTTTTGACTTCAAGCATGGTTTGCCGGAGTAATGCCGACATTCGGAAATGTGATGGGCCGTTAGTGGGACGAACACTGTCTTTTTGACATCAAGCATGGTTTGCCGGAGTAATGCCGACTTTCGGTCCTGTGATGGGCCGGTAGTGAGCCGAAATCTGTCTTTTTGAATTGCAACACGGTTTGCCGAAATAATGCCGACTTTCAGCCCAGTAAAGTGCCATTACTGGGTCAGACTCTGAGTTTTTGACTTCAAGCATTGTTTGCCGGAGTAATGCCGACTTTCGGACCTGTGATGGGCCGTTAGTGGGACGAACACTGTCTTTTTGACTTCAAGCATGGTTTGCCGGAGTAATGTCGACTTTCGGTCCTGTGATGGGCCGGTAGTGAGCCGAAATCTGTCTTTTTGAATTGCAACACGGTTTGCCGAAATAATGCCGACTTTCAGCCCAGTAAAGTGCCATTACTGGGTCAGACTCTGAGTTTTTGACTTCAAGCATTGTTTGCCGGAGTAATGCCGACTTTCGGACCTGTGATGGGCCGTTAGTGGGACGAACACTGTCTTTTTGACTTCAAGCATGGTTTGCCGGAGTAATGCCGACTTTCGGTCCTGTGATGGGCCGGTAGTGAGCCGAAATCTGTCTTTTTGAATTGCAACACGGTTTGCCGAAGTAATGCCGACTTTCAGCCCAGTAAAGTGCCATTACTGGGTCAGACTCTGAGTTTTTGACTTGAAGCATGGTTTGCCGGAGCATGGTTTGCCGGAGTATGCCGACTTTCGGACCGACTGTGATGGGCCGTTAGTATCCGAACTGCTCTTTTTTTGACAAGCATGGTTTGCCGGAGTAATGCCGACTTTCGAGTTTTAGACACTCTGGCACGGTTTGCCAGTAATGCCGACTTTCGGTCCTGTGATGGGCCGTTAGTGAGCCGAACTGTCTTTTTGAATTGCATCACGGTTTGCCGAAGTAATGCCGACTTTCAGCCCAGTAAAGTGCCATTACTGGGTCAGACTCTGAGTTTTTTGACTTCTAGCATGTTTTGCCGGAGTAATGCCGACTTTCGGACCTGTGATGGGCCGTTAGTGGGACCGAACACTGTCTTTTTGACTTCAAGCATGGTTTGCCGGAGTAATGTTGACTTTCGGTCCTGTGATGGGCCGGTAGTGAGCCGAAATCTGTCTTTTTGAATTGCAACACGGTTTGCCGAAGTAATGCCGACTTTCAGCCCAGTAAAGTGCCATTACTGGAACAGACTCTGAGTTTTTTACTTCATGCATGGTTTGCTGGAGTAATGCCGACTTTCGGTCCTGTGATGGGCCGTTAGTGGGGCGAACTTTGTCTTTTTGACATACATCACGGTTTGCCGAAGTAATGCCGACTTTCAGCCCAGTAAAGTGCCATTACTGGTCCAGACTCTGATTTTTTGACTTCTAGCATGGTTTGCCGGAGTAATGCCGACTTTCGGACCTGTGATGGGCCGTTAGTGGGACGAACACTGTCTTTTTGACTTCAAGCATGGTTTGCCGGAGTAATGTCGACTTTCGGTCCTGTGATGGGCCGGTAGTGAGCCGAAATCTGTCTTTTTGAATTGCAACACGGTTTGCCGAAGTAATGCCGACTTTCAGCCCAGTAATGTGCCATTACTGGAACAGACTCTGAGTTTTTTACTTCAAGCATGGTTTGCCGGAGTAATGCCGACTTTCGGTCCTGTGATGGGCCGTTAGTGTGCCGAACTCTGTCTTTTTGAATTGGAACACGGTTTGCCGAAGTAATGCCGACTTTGAGCTCAGTAAAGTGCCATTACTGGGTCAGACTCTGATTTTTTGACTTGAAGCATGGTTTGCCGGAGTAATGCCGACTTTCGGTCCTGTGATGGGCCGTTAGTGTGCCGAGCACTGTCTTTTTGACTTGCAAGACGGTTTGCCGGAGAAATAGCGACTTTCGCACCTTTGATGGGCCGTCAGTGAGCCGAAATCTGTCTTTTTGAATTGCAACACGGTTTGCCGAAGTAATGCCGACTTTCAGCCCAGTAAAGTGCCATTACTGGGTCAGACTCTGAGTTTTTGACTTGAAGCATGGTTTGCCGGAGTAATGCCGACTTTCGGACCTGTGATGGGCCGTTAGTGGGACGAACACTGTCTTTTTGACTTCAAGCATGGTTTGCCGGAGTAATGTTGACTTTCGGTCCTGTGATGGGCCGGTAGTGAGCCGAAATCTGTCTTTTTGAATTGCAACACGGTTTGCCGAAGTAATGCCGACTTTCAGCCCAGTAAAGTGCCATTCATGTGTCAGTATATGATTTTTTGACTTGAAGCATGGTTTGCCGGAGTAATGCCGACTTTCGGTCCTGTGAAGGGCCGTTAGTGGGACGAACACTGTCTTTTTGACTACTAGCATGGTTTGCCGGAGTAATGCCGACTTTCGGTCCTGTGATGGGCCGGTAGTGAGCCGAAATCTGTCTTTTTGAATTGCAACACGGTTTGCCGAAGTAATGCCGACTTTCAGCCCAGTAAAGTGCCATTACTGGTCCAGACTCTGATTTTTTGACTTCTAGCATGGTTTGCGGAAGTAATGCCGACTTTCGGTACTGTGATAGGCAGTTAGTGGGCCGAACTCTGTATTTTTGACTTGCAACACGGTTTGCCGGAGTAATGCCGACTTTCAGTACAGTCAAGTGCTATTACTGGGCCAAACTCTGAGTTATTGACGTCTAGCATGGTTTGCCGGAGTAATGCCGACTTTTGCACCTGTGATGGGGCGTCAGTGGGCCGAACTCTGTCTTTTTGACTTGCAACACGGTTTGCCGGAGTAATGCCGACTTTCGGTCCTGTGATGGGCCGGTAGTGAGCCGAAATCTGTCTTTTTGAATTGCAACACGGTTTGCCGAAGTAATGCCGACTTTCAGCCCAGTAAAGTGCCATTACTGGTCCAGACTCTGATTTTTTGACTTCTAGCATGTTTTGCCGGAGTAATGCCGACTTTCGGACCTGTGATGGGCCGTTAGTGGGCCGAACTTTGTCTTTTTGACATACATCACGGGTTGCCGGAGTAATGCCGACTTTCGGTCCTGTGATGGGCCGTTAGTGTGCCGAACACTGTCTTTTTGACTTGCAACACGGTTTGCCGGAGAAATAGCGACTTTCGGACCTTTGATGGGCCGTCAGTGAGCCGAAATCTGTCTTTTTGAATTGTAACACGGTTTGCCGAGAGTAATGCCGACCTTGAGCCCAGTAAAGTGCCATTGCTGGGTCAGACTCTGTCTTTTTGACTTCAAGCACGGTGTGCCGGAGTAATGCCGACTTTCGGTCCTGTGATGGGCCGTTAGTGGGACGAACACTGTCTTTTTGACTTCAAGCATGGTTTGCCGGAGTAATGTCGACTTTCGGTCCTGTGATGGGCCGGTAGTGAGCCGAAATCTGTCTTTTTGAATTGCAACACGGTTTGCCGAAGTAATGCCGACTTTCAGCCCAGTAAAGTGCCATTACTGGGTCAGACTCTGAGTTTTTGACTTGAAGCATGGTTTGCCGGAGTAATGCCGACTTTCGGACCTGTCATGGGCCGTTGGTGGGACGAGCACTGTCTTTTTGAGTAATGCCGACTTTGAGCCCAGTAAAGACCATTGCTGATGGGTCTTACAACGCGATGTGCCGGAGTCGACGGTTTGCCGGTGTAATGCCGACTTTCGGTCCTGTGATGGGCCTGTAGTGAGCCGAACTCCATCTTTTTGACTTGCATCACGGTTTGCCGGAGTAATGCTGACTTTCAGCCCAGTCAAGTGCTATTACTGGGCCGGACACAGGCTTTTTGTATTACAACGCGGTGTGCCGGAGTAATGCCGACTTTCAGCCCAGTAAAGTGCCATTACTGGGCCAGACTCATCTTTTTGACTTCAAGCATGGTTTGACGGAGTAATGCCGACTTTCGGTCCTGTGATGGGCCGTTAGTGGGCCGAACTCTGTCTTTTTGACTTGCAAGACGGTTTGCCGGAGTAATGCCGACTTTCAGCCCAGTAAAGTGCCATTACTGGGTCAGACTCTGTCTTTTTGACTTCTAGCATGGTTTGCCGGAGTAATGCCGACTTTCGGTCCCAGTAAAGGGCCATTAGTGGGACGAGACTCTGTCTTTTTGACTTGCAACACGGTTTGCCGGAGTAATGCCGACTTTCAGCCTGTAATGGGCCATTAGTGGGACAGAACTCTGTCTTTTTGACTTCTAGCATGGTTTGCCGGAGTAATGCCGACTTTCGGTCCTGTGATGGGCCGGTAGTGAGCCGAAATCTGTCTTTTTGAATTGCAACACGGTTTGCCGAAGTAATGCCGACTTTCAGCCCAGTAAAGTGCCATTACTGGTCCAGACTCTGATTTTTTTACTTCTAGCATGGTTTGCCGGAGTAATGCCGACTTTCGGTCCTGTGATGGGCCGTTAGTGGGCTGAACTTTGTCTTTTTGACTTTCAACACGTTTTGCCGAAGTAATGCCGACTTTCAGCCCAGTAAAGTGCCATTACTGGTCCAGACTCTGAGTTTTTGACTTGAAGCATGGTTTTCCGGAGTAATGCCGACTTTCGGACCTGTGATGGGCCGTTAGTGGGACGAACACTGTCTTTTTGACTTCAAGCATGGTTTGCCGGAGTAATGTCGACTTTCGGTCCTGTGATGGGCCGGTAGTGAGCCGAAATCTGTCTTTTTGAATTGCAACACGGTTTGCCGAAGTAATGCCGACTTTCAGCCCAGTAAAGTGCCATTACTGGGTCAGACTCTGAGTTTTTTACTTCTAGCATGGTTTGCCGGAGTAATGCCGACTTTCGGTCCTGTGATAGGCAGTTAGTGGGCTGAACTTTGTCTTTTTGACTTGCAACACGGTTTGCCGAAGTAATGCCGACTTTCAGCCCAGTAAAGTGCCATTACTGGGTCAGACTCTGAGTTTTTGACTTCAAGCATTGTTTGCCGGAGTAATGCCGACTTTCGGACCTGTGATGGGCCGTTAGTGGGACGAACACTGTCTTTTTGACTTCAAGCATGGTTTGCCGGAGTAATGTCGACTTTCGGTCCTGTGATGGGCCGGTAGTGAGCCGAAATCTGTCTTTTTGAATTGCAACACGGTTTGCCGAAGTAATGCCGACTTTCAGCCCAGTAAAGTGCCATTACTGGGTCAGACTCTGAGTTTTTGACTTCAAGCATGGTTTGCCGGAGTAATGCCGACTTTCGGACCTGTGATGGGCCGTTAGTGGGCCGAACTTTGTCTTTTTGACATACATCACGGTTTTCCGAAGTAATGCCGACTTTCAGCCCTGTAAAGTGCCATTACTGCCGACTGCCGGAGTAATGCCGACTTTCGGTCCTGTGACCGGTAGTGAGCCGAAATCTGTCTTTTTGAATTGCAACACGGTTTGCCGAAGTAATGCCGACTTTCAGCCCAGTAAAGTGCCATTACTGGGTCAGACTCTGATTTATTGACTTCTAGCATGGTTTGCCGGAGTAATGCCGACTTTCGGTCCTGTGATGGGCCGTTAGTGGGAGCCGAAATCGGTCTTTTTGACTTGCAACACGGTTTGCCGGAGTAATGCCGACTTTCAGTCCCAGTGATGGGCCGTTAGTGAGCCGAACTCTGTCTTTTTGACTTGCATGATGGTTTGCCGGAGTAATTGCGACTTTCGGTCCTGTGATGGGCCGGTAGTGAGCCGAAATCTGTCTTTTTGAATTGCAACACGGTTTGCCGAAGTAATGCCGACTTTGAGCTCAGTAAAGTGCCATTGCTGGGCTGGACACTGGCTTTTTGTCTTACAACGCGGTGTGCCGGAGTAATTCAGACTTATAGCCCAGTCAAATGCCATTACTGGTCCAGACTCTGAGTTTTTGACTTGAAGCATGGTTTTCCGCAGTAATGCCGACTTTCGGACCTGTGATGGGCCGTTAGTGGGACGAACTCTGTCTTTTTGACACACAACACGGTTTTCAGGAGTAATGCCGACTTTGAACCCAGTAAAGTACCATTGCTGGGCAGGACACTGCCTTTTTGAATTACAACGCGGTGTGCAGGAGTAATTCCGACTTTTAGCCCATTCAAGTGCAGTTACTGAGACAAACTCTGTCTTCTTGAAATACAACACGGTTTGCCGGAGGAATGCCGACTTTCGGTCCTGTGATGGGCCTGTAGTGAGCCGAAATCCATCTTTTTGTATTGCATCACGGTTTTCCGGAGTAATGCCGACTTTGAGCAAAGTAAAGTGCCCTTGCTGGGCCGGACACTGCCTTTTTGACTTACAACGCGGTGTGCAGGAGTAATTCCGACTTTTAGCCCATTCAAGTGCCATTACTGGGACAAACTCTGTCTTTTTGAATTGCAACACGGTTTGCCGAAGTAATGCCGACTTTCAGCCCAGTAAAGTGCCATTACTGGGTCAGACTCTGAGTTTTTGACTTCTAGCATGGTTTGCCGAAGTAATTCCGACTTTCAGCCCAGTAAAGTGCCATTACTGGAACAGACTCTGAGTTTTTTACTTCATGCATGGTTTGCTGGAGTAATGCCGACTTTCGGTCCTGTGATGGGCCGTTAGTGGGGCGAACTTTGTCTTTTTGACATACATCACGTTTTGCCGAAGTAATGCCGACTTTCAGCCCAGTAAAGTGCCATTACTGGTCCAGACTCTGATTTATTGACTTCTAGCATGGTTTGCCGGAGTAATGCCGACTTTCGGACCTGTGATGGGCCGTTAGTGGGACGAACACTGTCTTTTTGACTTCTAGCATGGTTTGCCGGAGTAATGTCGACTTTCGGTCCTGTGATAGGCCGGTAGTGAGCCGAAATCGGTCTTTTTGACTTCTAGCATGGTTTGCCGAAGTAATGCCGACTTTCAGCCCAGTAAAGTGCCATTACTGGAACAGACTCTGAGTTTTTTACTTCAAGCATGGTTTGCCGGAGTAATGCCGACTTTCGGTCCTGTGATGGGCCGTTAGTGTGCCGAACTCTGTCTTTTTGAATTGGAACACGGTTTGCCGAAGTAATGCCGACTTTGAGCCCAGTAAAGTGCCATTACTGGTCCAGACTCTGATTCTTTGACTTCTAGCATGGTTTGCCGGAGTAATGCCGACTTTCGGTCCTGTGATGGGCCGTTAGTGTGCCGAACACTGTCTTTTTGACTTGCAAGACGGTTTGCCGGAGAAATAGCGACTTTCGGTCCTGTGATGGGCCGGTAGTGAGCCGAAATCTGTCTTTTTGAATTGCAACACGGTTTGCCGAAATAATGCCGACTTTCAGCCCAGTAAAGTGCCATTACTGGGTCAGACTCTGAGTTTTTTACTTCTAGCATGGTTTGCCGGAGTAATGCCGACATTCGGACCTGTGATGGGCCGTTAGTGGGACGAACACTGTCTTTTTGACTTCAAGCATGGTTTGCCGGAGTAATGCCGACTTTCGGTCCTGTGATGGGCCGGTAGTGAGCCGAAATCTGTCTTTTTGAATTGCAACACGGTTTGCCGAAGTAATGCCGACTTTCAGCCCAGTAAAGTGCCATTACTGGGTCAGACTCTGAGTTTTTGACTTGAAGCATGGTTTGCCGGAGTAATGCCGACTTTCGGACCTGTGATGGGCCGTTAGTGGGACGAACACTGTCTTTTTGACTTCAAGCATGGTTTGCCGGAGTAATGTCGACTTTCGGTCCTGTGATGGGCCGGTAGTGAGCCGAAATCTGTCTTTTTGAATTGCAACACGGTTTGCCGAAATAATGCCGACTTTCAGCCCAGTAAAGTGCCATTACTGGGTCAGACTCTGAGTTTTTGACTTCAAGCATTGTTTGCCGGAGTAATGCCGACTTTCGGACCTGTGATGGGCCGTTAGTGGGACGAACACTGTCTTTTTGACTTCAAGCATGGTTTGCCGGAGTAATGTCGACTTTCGGTCCTGTGATGGGCCGGTAGTGAGCCGAAATCTGTCTTTTTGAATTGCAACACGGTTTGCCGAAGTAATGCCGACTTTCAGCCCAGTAAAGTGCCATTACTGGGTCAGACTCTGAGTTTTTGACTTCAAGCATTGTTTGCCGGAGTAATGCCGACTTTCGGACCTGTGATGGGCCGTTAGTGGGACGAACACTGTCTTTTTGACTTCAAGCATGGTTTGCCGGAGTAATGTCGACTTTCGGTCCTGTGATGGGCCGTTAGTGAGCCGAAATATGTCTTTTTAACATGCAACACGGTTTGCCGGAAGTAATGCCGACTTTCAGCCCAGTAATGTGACATTACTAGTGAGCCGAAATCTGTCTTTTTGAATTGCAACACGGTTTGCCGGAGTAATGCCGACTTTCGGTCCTGTGATGGGCCGTTAGTGTGCCGAACTCTGTCTTTTTGAATTGGAACACGGTTTGCCGAAGTAATGCCGACTTTGAGCTCAGTAAAGTGCCATTGCTGGGCTGGACACTGGCTTTTTGTCTTACAACGCGGTGTGCCGGAGTAATTCCGACTTTCGGTCCAGTTTAGTGCCATTTGTGGGACGTACACTGTGTTTTTGACTTCAAGCATGGTTTGCCGGAGTAATGCCGACTTTCGGACCTGTGATGGGTCGTTATTGGGCCGAACTCTGTCTTTTTGACACACAACACGGTTTTCCGGAGTAATACCGACTTTGAGCCCAGTAAAGTACCATTACTGGGCTGGACACTGGCTTTTTGAATTACAACGCGGTGTGCAGGAGTAATTCCGACTTTTAGCCCATTCAAGTGCAGTTACTGAGACAAACTCTGTCTTCTTGAAATACAACACGGTTTGCCGGAGGAATGCCGACTTTCGGTCCTGTGATGGGCCAGTAGTGAGCCGAAATCCATCTTTTTGACTTGCATCACGGTTTTCCGGAGTAATGCCGACTTTGAGCAAAGTAAAGTGCCCTTGCTGGGCCGGACACTGCCTTTTTGACTTACAACGCGGTGTGCAGGAGTAATTCCGACTTTTAGCCCATTCAAGTGCCATTACTGGGACAAACTCCGTCTTTTTGAATTCCAACACGGTTTGCCGAAGTAATGCCGACTTTCAGCCCAGTAAAGTGCCATTACTGGAACAGACTCTGAGTTTTTTACTTCTAGCATGGTTTGCCGAAGTAATGCCGACTTTCAGCCCAGTAAAGTGCCATTACTGGAACAGACTCTGAGTTTTTTACTTCAAGCATGGTTTGCTGGAGTAATGCCGACTTTCGGTCCTGTGATGGGCCGTTAGTGGGCCGAACTTTGTCTTTTTGACATACATCACGGTTTGCCGAAGTAATGCCGACTTTCAGCCCAGTAAAGTGCCATTACTGGTGCAGACTCTGATTTTTTTACTTCTAGCGTGGTTTGCCGGAGTAATGCCGACTTTCGGACCTGTGATGGGCCGTTAGTGGGACGAACACTGTCTTTTTGACTTCAAGCATGGTTTGCCGGAGTAATGTCGACTTTCGGTCCTGTGATGGGCCGGTAGTGAGCCGAAATCTGTCTTTTTGAATTGCAACACGGTTTGCCGAAGTAATGCCGACTTTCAGCCCAGTAATGTGCCATTACTGGAACAGACTCTGAGTTTTTTACTTCAAGCATGGTTTGCCGGAGTAATGCCGACTTTCGGTCCTGTGATGGGCCGTTAGTGTGCCGAACTCTGTCTTTTTGAATTGGAACACGGTTTGCCGAAGTAATGCCGACTTTGAGCTCAGTAAAGTGCCATTGCTGGGTCAGACTCTGAGACTTCAAGCATGGTTTGCCGGAGTAATGCCGACTTTCGGTCCTGTGATGGGCCGTTAGTGTGCCGAACACTGTCTTTTTGACTTGCAAGACGGTTTGCCGGAGAAATAGCGACTTTCGGACCTTTGATGGGCCGTCAGTGAGCCGAAATCTGTCTTTTTGACATACATCACGGTTTGCCGAAGTAATGCCGACTTTCAGCCCAGTAAAGTGCCATTACTGGTGCAGACTCTGATTTTTTTACTTCTAGCGTGGTTTACCGGAGTAATGCCGACTTTCGGAAATGTGTTGGGCCGTTAGTGGGACGAACACTGTCTTTTTGACATCAAGCATGGTTTGCCGGAGTAATGCCGACTTTCGGTCCTGTGATGGGCCGGTAGTGAGCCGAAATCTGTCTTTTTGAATTGCAACACGGTTTGCCGAAGTAATGCCGACTTTCAGCCCAGTAAAGTGCCATTACTGGGTCAGACTCTGAGTTTTTGACTTGAAGCATGGTTTGCCGGAGTAATGCCGACTTTCGGACCTGTGATGGGCCGATAGTGGGACGAACACTGTCTTTTTGACTTCAAGCATGGTTTGCCGGAGTAATGTCGACTTTCGGTCCTGTGATGGGCCGGTAGTGAGCCGAAATCTGTCTTTTTGAATTGCAACACGGTTTGCCGAAGTAATGCCGACTTTCAGCCCAGTAAAGTGCCATTACTGGGTCAGACTCTGAGTTTTTGACTTCAAGCATGGTTTGCCGGAGTAATGCCGACATTCGGACATGTGATGGGCCGTTAGTGGGACGAACACTGTCTTTTTAACATCAAGCATGGTTTGCCGGAGTAATGCCGACTTTCGGTCCTGTGTTGGGCCGGTAGTGAGCCGAAATCTGTCTTTTTGAATTGCAACACGGTTTGCCGAAGTAATGCCGACTTTCAGCCCAGTAAAGTGCCATTACTGGGTCAGACTCTGAGTTTTTGACTTGAAGCATGGTTTGCCGGAGTAATGCCGATTTTCGGACCTGTGATGGGCCGTTAGTGGGACGAACACTGTCTTTTTTACTTCAAGCATGGTTTGCCGGAGTAATGTCGACTTTCGGTCCTGTGATGGGCCGGTAGTGAGCCGAAATCTGTCTTTTCGTATTGCAACACGGTTTGCCGATGTAATGTCGACTTTCAGCCCAGTAAAGTGCCATTACTGGTCCAGACTCTGATTTTTTGACTTCTAGCATGGTTTGCCGGAGTAATGCCGACTTTCGGTCCTGTGATGGGCCGTTAGTGTGCCGAACTCTGTCTTTTTGACTTGCAAGACGGTTTGCCGGAGAAATAGCGACTTTCGGACCTTTGATGGGCCGTCAGTGAGCCGAAATCTGTCTTTTTGAATTGCAACACGGTTTGCCGAAGTAATGCCGACTTTCAGCCCAGTAAAGTGCCATTACTGGGTCAGACTCTGAGTTTTTTACTTCAAGCATGGTTTGCCGGAGTAATGCCGACTTTCGGACATGTGATGGGCCGTTAGTGGGACGAACACTGTCTTTTTGACTTCTAGCATGGTTTGCCGGAGTAATGCCGACTTTCGGTCCTGTGATGGGCCGGTAGTGAGCCGAAATCTGTCTTTTTGAATTGCAACACGGTTTGCCGAAGTAATGCCGACTTTCAGCCCAGTAAAGTGCCATTACTGGGTCAGACTCTGAGTTTTTGACTTGAAGCATTGTTTGCCGGAGAAATAGCGACTTTTGGACCTGTGATCGGCCGTTAGTGGGACGAACACTGTCTTTTTTACTTCAAGCATGGTTTGTCAGAATAATGTCGACTTTCGGTCCTGTGATAGGCCGGTAGAGAGCCGAAATCTGTCTTTTTGAATTGCAACACGGTTTGCCGAAGTAATGCCGACTTTCAGCCCAGTAAAGTGCCATTACTGGGTCAGACTCTGAGTTTTTGACTTCAAGCATTGTTTTCCGGAGTAATGCCGACTTTCGGACCTGTGATGGGCCGTTAGTGGGACGAACACTGTCTTTTTGACTTCAAGCATGGTTTGCCGGAGTAATGTCGACTTTCGGTCCTGTGATGGGCCGGTAGTGAGCCGAAATCTGTCTTTTTGAATTGCAACACGGTTTGCCGAAGTAATGCCGACTTTCAGCCCAGTAATGTGCCATTACTGGAACAGACTCTGAGTTTTTTACTTCAAGCATGGTTTGCCGGAGTAATGCCGACTTTCGGTCCTGTGATGGGCCGTTAGTGGGACGAACACTGTCTTTTTGACTTCAAGCATGGTTTGCCGGAGTAATGTCGACTTTCGGTCCTGTGATGGGCCGGTAGTGAGCCGAAATCTGTCTTTTTGAATTGCAACACGGTTTGCCGAAGTAATGCCGACTTTCAGCCCAGTAAAGTGCCATTACTGGAACAGACTCTGAGTTTTTTACTTCAAGCATGGTTTGCCGGAGTAATGCCGACTTTCGGTCCTGTGATGGGCCGTTAGTGTGCCGAACTCTGTCTTTTTGAATTGGAACACGGTTTGCCGAAGTAATGCCGACTTTCAGCCCGGTAAAGTGCCATTACTGGGTCAGACTCTGATTTTTTGACTTGAAGCATGGTTTGCCGGAGTAATGCCGACTTTCGGACCTGTGATGGGCCGTTAGTGGGACGAACACTGTCTTTTTTACTTCAAGCATGGTTTGCCGGAGTAATGTTGACTTTCGGTCCTGTGATGGGCCGGTAGTGAGCCGAAATCTGTCTTTTTGAATTGCAACACGGTTTGCCGAAGTAATGCCGACTTTCAGCCCAGTAAAGTGCCATTACTGGGTCAGACTCTGAGTTTTTGACTTCAAGCATGGTTTGCCGGAGTAATGCCGACTTTCGGACCTGTGATGGGCCGTTAGTGGGACGAACACTGTCTTTTTGACTTCAAGCATGGTTTGCCGGAGTAATGTCGACTTTCGGTCCTGTGATGGGCCGGTAGTGAGCCGAAATCTGTCTTTTTGAATTGCAACACGGTTTGCCGAAGTAATGCCGACTTTCAGCCCAGTAAAGTGCCATTACTGGAACAGACTCTGAGTTTTTTACTTCAAGCATGGTTTGCTGGAGTAATGCCGACTTTCGGTCCTGTGATGGGCCGTTAGTGGGCCGAACTTTGTCTTTTTGACATACATCACGTTTTGCCGAAGTAATGCCGACTTTCAGCACAGTAAAGTGCCATTACTGGTCCAGACTCTGATTTTTTGACTTCTAGCATGGTTTGCCGGAGTAATGCCGACTTTCGGACCTGTGATGGGCCGTTAGTGGGACGAACACTGTCTTTTTGACTTCAAGCATGGTTTGCCGGAGTAATGCCGACTTTCGGTCCTGTGTTGGGCCGGTAGTGAGCCGAAATCTGTCTTTTTGAATTGCAACACGGTTTTCCGAAGTAATGCCGACTTTCAGCCCAGTAAAGTGCCATTACTGGGTCAGACTCTGAGTTTTTGACTTGAAGCATGGTTTGCCGGAGTAATGCCGACTTTCGGACCTGTGATGGGCCGTTAGTGGGACGAACACTGTCTTTTTGACTTCAAGCATGGTTTGCCGGAGTAATGTCGACTTTCGGTCCTGTGATGGGCCGGTAGTGAGCCGAAATCTGTCTTTTTGAATTGCAACACGGTTTGCCGAAGTAATGCCGACTTTCAGCCCAGTAAAGTGCCATTAGACTGGCATTGTTTGCCGGAGTAATGCCGACTTTCGGACCTGTGATTTTTGGGCCGAACTTGTCTTTTTGAAGCATGGTTTGCCGGAGTAATGCCGACTTTCGGTCCTGTGATGGGCCGAATAGTGTGCAGCCGAAATCTGTCTTTTTGAATTGCAACACGGTTTGCCGAAGTAATGCCGACTTTCAGCCCAGTAAAGTGCCATTACTGGGTCAGACTCTGAGTTTTTGACTTGAAGCATGGTTTGCCGGAGTAATGCCGACTTTCGGACCTGTGATGGGCCGTTAGTGGGACGAACACTGTCTTTTTGACTTCAAGCATGGTTTGCCGGAGTAATGTCGACTTTCGGTCCTGTGATGGGCCGGTAGTGAGCCGAAATCTGTCTTTTTGAATTGCAACACGGTTTGCCGAAGTAATGCCGACTTTCAGCCCAGTAAAGTGCCATTACTGGTCCAGACTCTGATTTATTGACTTCTAGCATGGTTTGCCGGAGTAATGCCGACTTTCGGTCCTGTGATGGGCCGTTAGTGTGCCGAAATCTGTCTTTTTGACTTGCAAGACGGTTTGCCGGAGAAATAGCGACTTTCGGACCTTTGATGGGCCGTCAGTGAGCCGAAATCTGTCTTTTTGAATTGCAACACGGTTTGCCGAAGTAATGCCGACTTTCAGCCCAGTAAAGTGCCATTACTGGGTCAGACTCTGAGTTTTTGACTTGAAGCATGGTTTGCCGGAGTAATGCCGACTTTCGGACCTGTGATGGGCCGTTAGTGGGACGAACACTGTCTTTTTGACTTCAAGCATGGTTTGCCGGAGTAATGTCGACTTTCGGTCCTGTGATGGGCCGGTAGTGAGCCGAAATCTGTCTTTTTGAATTGCAACACGGTTTGCCGAAGTAATGCCGACTTTCAGCCCAGTAAAGTGCCATTACTGGGTCAGACTCTGAGTTTTTGACTTCAAGCATGGTTTGCCGGAGTAATGCCGACTTTCGGTCCTGTGATGGGCCGTTAGTGTGCCGAACTCTGTCTTTTTGACTTCAAGCATGGTTTGCCGGAGTAATGTCGACTTTCGGTCCTGTGATGGGCCGGTAGTGAGCCGAAATCTGTCTTTTTGAATTGCAACACGGTTTGCCGAAGTAATGCCGACTTTCAGCCCAGTAAAGTGCCATTACTGGGTCAGACTCTGAGTTTTTGACTTCTAGCATGGTTTGCCGGAGTAATGCCGACTTTCGGACCTGTGATGGGCCGTTAGTGGGACGAACACTGTCTTTTTGACTTCAAGCATGGTTTGCCGGAGTAATGTCGACTTTCGGTCCTGTGATGGGCCGGTAGTGAGCCGAAATCTGTCTTTTTGAATTGCAACACGGTTTGCCGAAGTAATGCCGACTTTCAGCCCAGTAAAGTGCCATTACTGGGTCAGACTCTGAGTTTTTTGACTTCAAGCATGGTTTGCCGGAGTAATGCCGACTTTCGGACCTGTGATGGGCCGTTAGTGTGCCGAACACTGTCTTTTTGACTTGCAAGATGGTTTGCCGGAGTAATGCCGACTTTCGGTCCTGTGATGGGCCGTTAGTGGGACGAACACTGTCTTTTTGACTTCAAGCATGGTTTGCCGGAGTAATGTCGACTTTCGGTCCTGTGATGGGCCGGTAGTGAGCCGAAATCTGTCTTTTTGAATTGCAACACGGTTTGCCGAAGTAATGCCGACTTTCAGCCCAGTAAAGTGCCATTACTGGGTCAGACTCTGAGCTTTTTACTTCAAGCATGGTTTGCCGGAGTAATGCCGACTTTCGGACCTGTGATGGGCCGTTAGTGGGACGAACACTGTCTTTTTGACTTCAAGCATGGTTTGCCGGAGTAATGTCGACTTTCGGTCCTGTGATGGGCCGGTAGTGAGCCGAAATCTGTCTTTTTGAATTGCAACACGGTTTGCCGAAGTAATGCCGACTTTCAGCCCAGTAAAGTGCCATTACTGGGTCAGACTCTGAGTTTTTGACTTCAAGCATGGTTTGCCGGAGTAATGCCGACTTTCGGTCCTGTGATGGGCCGTTAGTGGGACGAACACTGTCTTTTTGACTTCAAGCATGGTTTGCCGGAGTAATGTCGACTTTCGGTCCTGTGATGGGCCGGTAGTGAGCCGAAATCTGTCTTTTTGAATTGCAACACGGTTTGCCGAAGTAATGCCGACTTTCAGCCCAGTAAAGTGCCATTACTGGGTCAGACTCTGAGTTTTTGACTTCAAGCATGGTTTGCCGGAGTAATGCCGACTTTCGGACCTGTGATGGGCCGTTAGTGGGACGAACACTGTCTTTTTGACTTCAAGCATGGTTTGCCGGAGTAATGTCGACTTTCGGTCCTGTGATGGGCCGGTAGTGAGCCGAAATCTGTCTTTTTGAATTGCAACACGGTTTGCCGAAGTAATGCCGACTTTCAGCCCAGTAAAGTGCCATTACTGGTCCAGACTCTGATTTTTTGACTTCTAGCATGGTTTGCCGGAGTAATGCCGACTTTCGGTCCTGTGATGGGCCGTTAGTGTGCCGAACTCTGTCTTTTTGACTTGCAAGACGGTTTGCCGGAGAAATAGCGACTTTCGGACCTTTGATGGGCCGTCAGTGAGCCGAAATCTGTCTTTTTGAATTGCAACACGGTTTGCCGAAGTAATGCCGACTTTCAGCCCAGTAAAGTGCCATTACTGGGTCAGACTCTGAGTTTTTGACTTCAAGCATGGTTTGCCGGAGTAATGCCGACTTTCGGTCCTGTGATGGGCCGTTAGTGGGACGAACACTGTCTTTTTGACTTCAAGCATGGTTTGCCGGAGTAATGTCGACTTTCGGTCCTGTGATGGGCCGGTAGTGAGCCGAAATCTGTCTTTTTGAATTGCAACACGGTTTGCCGAAGTAATGCCGACTTTCAGCCCAGTAAAGTGCCATTACTGGGTCAGACTCTGAGTTTTTGACTTCAAGCATGGTTTGCCGGAGTAATGCCGACTTTCGGACCTGTGATGGGCCGTTAGTGGGACGAACACTGTCTTTTTGACTTCAAGCATGGTTTGCCGGAGTAATGTCGACTTTCGGTCCTGTGATGGGCCGGTAGTGAGCCGAAATCTGTCTTTTTGAATTGCAACACGGTTTGCCGAAGTAATGCCGACTTTCAGCCCAGTAAAGTGCCATTACTGGGTCAGACTCTGAGTTTTTGACTTGAAGCATGGTTTGCCGGAGTAATGCCAACTTTCGGTCCTGTGATGGGCCGTTAGTGTGCCGAGCACTGTCTTTTTGACTTGCAAGACGGTTTGCCGGAGTAATGTCGACTTTCGGTCCTGTGTTGGGCCGGTAGTGAGCCGAAATCTGTCTTTTTGAATTGCAACACGGTTTGCCGAAGTAATGCCGACTTTCAGCCCAGTAAAGTGCCATTACTGGTCAGACTCTGTTTTTGACTTCAAGCGTGGTTTGCCGGAGTAATGCCGACTTTCGGACCCAGTGATGGGCCGTTAGTGGGCCGAACTCTTTGTCTTTTTGACTTGAAGAATGGTTTGCCGGAGTAATTCCGATCTTCGGTCCTGTGATGGGCCGTTAGTGTGCCGAACACTGTCTTTTTGACTTCAAGCATGGTTTGCCGGAGTAATGTCGACTTTCGGTCCTGTGATGGGCCGTCAGTGAGCCGAAATCTGTCTTTTTGAATTGCAACACGGTTTGCCGAAGTAATGCCGACTTTCAGCCCAGTAAAGTGCCATTACTGGGTCAGACTCTGAGTTTTTGACTTGAAGCATGGTTTGCCGGAGTAATGCCGACTTTCGGACCTGTGATGGGCCGTTAGTGGGACGAACACTGTCTTTTTGACTTCAAGCATGGTTTGCCGGAGTAATGTCGACTTTCGGTCCTGTGATGGGCCGGTAGTGAGCCGAAATCTGTCTTTTTGAATTGCAACACGGTTTGCCGAAGTAATGCCGACTTTCAGCCCAGTAAAGTGCCATTACTGGTCCAGACTCTGAGTTTTTGACTTCTAGCATGGTTTGCCGGAGTAATGCCGACTTTCGGTCCTGTGATGGGCCGTTAGTGTGCCGAACTCTGTCTTTTTGAATTGCAACACGGTTTGCCGGAGTAATGCCGACTTTCGGACCTTTGATGGGCCGTCAGTGAGCCGAAATCTGTCTTTTTGAATTGCAACACGGTTTGCCGGAGTAATGCCGACTTTCAGCCCAGTAAAGTGCCATTACTGGGCCAGACTCTGATTTTTTGACTTGAAGCATGGTTTGCCGGAGTAATGCCGACTTTCGGAACTGTGATGGGCCGTTAGTGGGACGAACACTGTCTTTTTGACTTCAAGCATGGTTTGCCGAAGTAATGCCGACTTTCGGTCCTGTGATGGGCCGGTAGTGAGCCGAAATCTGTCTTTTTGAATTGCAACACGGTTTGCCGAAGTAATGCCGACTTTCAGCCCAGTAAAGTGCCATTACTGGGTCAGACTCTGAGTTTTTTACTTCTAGCATGGTTTGCCGGAGTAATGCCGACTTTCGGTCCTGTGATGGGCCGTTAGTGGGGCGAACTTTGTCTTTTTGACATACATCACGGTTTGCCGGAGTAATGCCGACTTTCAGCCCAGTAAAGTGCCATTACTGGAACAGACTCTGAGTTTTTTACTTCTAGCATGGTTTGCCGGAGTAATGCCGACTTTCGGACCTGTGATGGGCCGTTAGTGGGACGAACACTGTCTTTTTGACTTGAAAGACGGTTTGCCGGAGAAATAGCGACTTTCGGTCCTGTGATGGGCCGGTAGTGAGCCGAAATCTGTCTTTTTGAATTGCAACACGGTTTGCCGAAGTAATGCCGACTTTCAGCCCAGTAAAGTGCCATTACTGGGTCAGACTCTGAGTTTTTGACTTGAAGCATGGTTTGCCGGAGTAATGTCGACTTTCGGTCCTGTGATGGGCCGTTAGTGGGACGAACACTGTCTTTTTGACTTCAAGCATGGTTTGCCGGAGTAATGTCGACTTTCGGTCCTGTGTTGGGCCGGTAGTGAGCCGAAATCTGTCTTTTTGAATTGCAACACGGTTTGCCGAAGTAATTCCGACTTTCAGCCCAGTAAAGTGCCATTACTGGAACAGACTCTGAGTTTTTTACTTCATGCATGGTTTGCTGGAGTAATGCCGACTTTCGGTCCTGTGATGGGCCGTTAGTGGGGCGAACTTTGTCTTTTTGACATACATCACGTTTTGCCGAAGTAATGCCGACTTTCAGCCCAGTAAAGTGCCATTACTGGTCCAGACTCTGATTTATTGACTTCTAGCATGGTTTGCCGGAGTAATGTCGACTTTCGGTCCTGTGATAGGCCGGTAGTGAGCCGAAATCGGTCTTTTTGACTTCTAGCATGGTTTGCCGAAGTAATGCCGACTTTCGGTCCTGTGATGGGCCGGTAGTGAGCCGAAATCTGTCTTTTTGAATTGCAACACGGTTTGCCGAAGTAATGCCGACTTTCAGCCCAGTAAAGTGCCATTACTGGGTCAGACTCTGAGTTTTTTACTTCTAGCATGGTTTGCCGGAGTAATGCCGACTTTCGGTCCTGTGATGGGCCGTTAGTGGGACGAACACTGTCTTTTTGACTTCAAGCATGGTTTGCCGGAGTAATGCCGACTTTCGGTCCTGTGATGGGCCGGTAGTGAGCCGAAATCTGTCTTTTTGAATTGCAACACGGTTTGCCGAAGTAATGCCGACTTTCAGCCCAGTAAAGTGCCATTACTGGGTCAGACTCTGATTTTTTGACTTCTAGCATGGTTTGCCGGAGTAATGCCGACTTTCGGACCTGTGATGGGCCGTTAGTGGGACGAACACTGTCTTTTTGACTTCAAGCATGGTTTGCCGGAGTAATGTCGACTTTCGGTCCTGTGATGGGCCGGTAGTGAGCCGAAATCTGTCTTTTTGAATTGCAACACGGTTTGCCGAAGTAATGCCGACTTTCAGCCCAGTAAAGTGCCATTACTGGAACAGACTCTGAGTTTTTTACTTCAAGCATGGTTTGCCGGAGTAATGCCGACTTTCGGTCCTGTGATGGGCCGTTAGTGGGACGAACTCTGTCTTTTTGACTTGCAACACGGTTTGCCGAAGTAATGCCGACTTTCAGCCCAGTAAAGTGCCATTACTGGGTCAGACTCTGAGTTTTTGACTTCAAGCATTGTTTGCCGGAGTAATGCCGACTTTCGGACCTGTGATGGGCCGTTAGTGGGACGAACACTGTCTTTTTGACTTGCAAGACGGTTTGCCGGAGAAATAGCGACTTTCGGACCTGTGATGGGCCGTCAGTGAGCCGAAATCTGTCTTTTTGAATTGCAACACGGTTTGCCGAAGTAATGCCGACTTTCAGCCCAGTAAAGTGCCATTACTGGGTCAGACTCTGAGTTTTTGACTTGAAGCATGGTTTGCCGGAGTAATGCCGACTTTCGGACCTGTGATGGGCCGTTAGTGGGACGAACACTGTCTTTTTGACTTCAAGCATGGTTTGCCGGAGTAATGTCGACTTTCGGTCCTGTGATGGGCCGGTAGTGAGCCGAAATCTGTCTTTTTGAATTGCAACACGGTTTGCCGAAGTAATGCCGACTTTCAGCCCAGTAAAGTGCCATTACTGGGTCAGACTCTGAGTTTTTGACTTGAAGCATGGTTTGCCGGAGTAATGCCGACTTTCGGACCTGTGATGGGCCGTTAGTGGGACGAACACTGTCTTTTTGACTTCAAGCATGGTTTGCCGGAGTAATGTCGACTTTCGGTCCTGTGATGGGCCGGTAGTGAGCCGAAATCTGTCTTTTTGAATTGCAACACGGTTTGCCGAAGTAATGCCGACTTTCAGCCCAGTAAAGTGCCATTACTGGGCCAGACTCTGAGTTTTTGACTTCAAGCATTGTTTGCCGGAGTAATGCCGACTTTCGGTCCTGTGATGGGCCGTTATTGGGCCGAACATTGACGTTTTGACATAAAACACGTTTTGCCGAATTAATGCCTACTGTCAGCCCAGTAAAGGGCCATTACGGGGGCAGACTCTGAGTTTTTGACTTCAAGCATGGTTTGCCGGAGTAATGCCGACTTTCGGTCCTGTGATGGGCCGTTAGTGGGACGAACTCTGTCTTTTTGACTTGCAAGACGGTTTGCCGGAGTAATTGCGACTTTCGGTCCTTTGATGGGCCGTCAGTGAGCCGAAATCTGTCTTTTTGAATTGCAACACGGTTTGCCGAAATAATGCCGACTTTCAGCCCAGTAAAGTGCCATTACTGGGTCAGACTCTGAGTTTTTGACTTCAAGCATTGTTTGCCGGAGTAATGCCGACTTTCGGACCTGTGATGGGCCGTTAGTGGGACGAACACTGTCTTTTTGACTTCAAGCATGGTTTGCCGGAGTAATGTCGACTTTCGGTCCTGTGATGGGCCGGTAGTGAGCCGAAATCTGTCTTTTTGAATTGCAACACGGTTTGCCGAAGTAATGCCGACTTTCAGCCCAGTAAAGTGCCATTACTGGGTCAGACTCTGAGTTTTTGACTTCAAGCATTGTTTGCCGGAGTAATGCCGACTTTCGGACCTGTGATGGGCCGTTAGTGGGACGAACACTGTCTTTTTGACTTGCAAGACGGTTTGCCGGAGAAATAGCGACTTTCGGTCCTGTGATGGGCCGGTAGTGAGCCGAAATCTGTCTTTTTGAATTGCAACACGGTTTGCCGAAGTAATGCCGACTTTCAGCCCAGTAAAGTGCCATTACTGGAACAGACTCTGAGTTTTTTACTTCAAGCATGCTTTGCCGGAGTAATGCCGACTTTCGGTCCTGTGATGGGCCGTTAGTGGGCCGAACTTTGTCTTTTTGACATACAACACGGTTTGCCGAAGTAATGCCGACTTTCAGCCCGGTAAAGTGCCATTACTGGGTCAGACTCTGATTTTTTGACTTGAAGCATGGTTTGCCGGAGTAATGCCGACTTTCGGACCTGTGATGGGCCGTTAGTGGGACGAACACTGTCTTTTTTACTTCAAGCATGGTTTGCCGGAGTAATGTTGACTTTCGGTCCTGTGATGGGCCGGTAGTGAGCCGAAATCTGTCTTTTTGAATTGCAACACGGTTTGCCGAAGTAATGCCGACTTTCAGCCCAGTAAAGTGCCATTACTGGGTCAGACTCTGAGTTTTTGACTTCAAGCATGGTTTGCCGGAGTAATGCCGACTTTCGGACCTGTGATGGGCCGTTAGTGGGACGAACACTGTCTTTTTGACTTCAAGCATGGTTTGCCGGAGTAATGTCGACTTTCGGTCCTGTGATGGGCCGGTAGTGAGCCGAAATCTGTCTTTTTGAATTGCAACACGGTTTGCCGAAGTAATGCCGACTTTCAGCCCAGTAAAGTGCCATTACTGGGTCAGACTCTGAGTTTTTGACTTGAAGCATGGTTTGCCGGAGTAATGCCGACTTTCGGACCTGTGATGGGCCGTTAGTGGGACGAACACTGTCTTTTTGACTTCAAGCATGGTTTGCCGGAGTAATGTCGACTTTCGGTCCTGTGATGGGCCGGTAGTGAGCCGAAATCTGTCTTTTTGAAT
This sequence comes from Diplolepis rosae, assembly GCA_030998225.1. Taxonomy (NCBI): domain Eukaryota; kingdom Metazoa; phylum Arthropoda; class Insecta; order Hymenoptera; family Diplolepididae; genus Diplolepis; species Diplolepis rosae. The sequence goes on along the minus strand of JAPYXD010000729.1, from coordinate 308,679 downwards.
TGCAACACGGTTTGCCGAAGTAATGCCGACTTTCAGCCCAGTAAAGTGCCATTACTGGTCCAGACTCTGATTTTTTGACTTCTAGCATGGTTTGCCGGAGTAATGCCGACTTTCGGTCCTGTGATGGGCCGTTAGTGTGCCGAAATCTGTCTTTTTGACTTGCAAGACGGTTTGCCGGAGAAATAGCGACTTTCGGACCTTTGATGGGCCGTCAGTGAGCCGAAATCTGTCTTTTTGAATTGCAACACGGTTTGCCGAAATAATGCCGACTTTCAGCCCAGTAAAGTGCCATTACTGGGTCAGACTCTGAGTTTTTGACTTCAAGCATTGTTTGCCGGAGTAATGCCGACTTTCGGACCTGTGATGGGCCGTTAGTGGGACGAACACTGTCTTTTTGACTTCAAGCATGGTTTGCCGGAGTAATGTCGACTTTCGGTCCTGTGATGGGCCGGTAGTGAGCCGAAATCTGTCTTTTTGAATTGCAACACGGTTTGCCGAAGTAATGCCGACTTTCAGCCCAGTAAAGTGCCATTACTGGGTCAGACTCTGAGTTTTTGACTTCAAGCATTGTTTGCCGGAGTAATGCCGACTTTCGGACCTGTGATGGGCCGTTAGTGGGACGAACACTGTCTTTTTGACTTCAAGCATGGTTTGCCGGAGTAATGTCGACTTTCGGTCCTGTGATGGGCCGGTAGTGAGCCGAAATCTGTCTTTTTGAATTGCAACACGGTTTGCCGAAGTAATGCCGACTTTCAGCCCAGTAAAGTGCCATTACTGGGTCAGACTCTGAGTTTTTGACTTCAAGCATGGTTTGCCGGAGTAATGCCGACTTTCGGTCCTGTGATGGGCCGTTAGTGGGACGAACACTGTCTTTTTGACTTCAAGCATGGTTTGCCGGAGTAATGTCGACTTTCGGTCCTGTGATGGGCCGGTAGTGAGCCGAAATCTGTCTTTTTGAATTGCAACACGGTTTGCCGAAGTAATGCCGACTTTCAGCCCAGTAAAGTGCCATTACTGGGTCAGACTCTGATTTTTTGACTTGAAGCATGGTTTGCCGGAGTAATGCCGACTTTCGGACCTGTGATGGGCCGTTAGTGGGACGAACACTGTCTTTTTGACTTCAAGCATGGTTTGCCGGAGTAATGTCGACTTTCGGTCCTGTGATGGGCCGGTAGTGAGCCGAAATCTGTCTTTTTGAATTGCAACACGGTTTGCCGAAGTAATGCCGACTTTCAGCCCAGTAAAGTGCCATTACTGGAACAGACTCTGAGTTTTTGACTTCAAGCATGGTTTGCCGGAGTAATGCCGACTTTCGGTCCTGTGATGGGCCGTTAGTGTGCCGAACTCTGTCTTTTTGACTTGCAAGACGGTTTGCCGGAGAAATAGCGACTTTCGGACCTTTGATGGGCCGTCAGTGAGCCGAAATCTGTCTTTTTGAATTGCAACACGGTTTGCCGAAGTAATGCCGACTTTCAGCCCAGTAAAGTGCCATTACTGGGTCAGACTCTGAGTTTTTGACTTCAAGCATGGTTTGCCGGAGTAATGCCGACTTTCGGACCTGTGATGGGCCGTTAGTGGGACGAACACTGTCTTTTTGACTTCAAGCATGGTTTGCCGGAGTAATGTCGACTTTCGGTCCTGTGATGGGCCGGTAGTGAGCCGAAATCTGTCTTTTTGAATTGCAACACGGTTTGCCGAAGTAATGCCGACTTTCAGCCCAGTAAAGTGCCATTACTGGGTCAGACTCTGAGTTTTTGACTTCAAGCATGGTTTGCCGGAGTAATGCCGACTTTCGGACCTGTGATGGGCCGTTAGTGGGCCGAACTCTGTCTTTTTGACATGCAACAATGGTTTGCCGGAGTAATGCCGACTTTCGGACCTGTGATGGGCCGTTAGTGGGACGAACACTGTCTTTTTGACTTCAAGCATGGTTTGCCGGAGTAATGTCGACTTTCGGTCCTGTGATGGGCCGGTAGTGAGCCGAAATCTGTCTTTTTGAATTGCAACACGGTTTGCCGAAGTAATGCCGACTTTCAGCCCAGTAAAGTGCCATTACTGGGTCAGACTCTGAGTTTTTGACTTCAAGCACGGTTTGCCGGAGTAATGCCGACTTTCGGACCTGTGATGGGCCGTTAGTGGGACGAACACTGTCTTTTTGACTTCAAGCATGGTTTGCCGGAGTAATGCCGACTTTCGGACCTGTGATGGGCCGGTAGTGAGCCGAAATCTGTCTTTTTGAATTGCAACACGGTTTGCCGAAGTAATGCCGACTTTCAGCCCAGTAAAGTGCCATTACTGGGTCAGACTCTGAGTTTTTGACTTCAAGCATGGTTTGCCGGAGTAATGCCGACTTTCGGTCCTGTGATGGGCCGTTAGTGGGACGAACACTGTCTTTTTGACTTCAAGCATGGTTTGCCGGAGTAATGTCGACTTTCGGTCCTGTGATGGGCCGGTAGTGAGCCGAAATCTGTCTTTTTGAATTGCAACACGGTTTGCCGAAGTAATGCCGACTTTCAGCCCAGTAAAGTGCCATTACTGGGTCAGACTCTGAGTTTTTGACTTCAAGCATGGTTTGCCGGAGTAATGCCGACTTTCGGACCTGTGATGGGCCGTTAGTGGGACGAACACTGTCTTTTTGACTTCAAGCATGGTTTGCCGGAGTAATGTCGACTTTCGGTCCTGTGATGGGCCGGTAGTGAGCCGAAATCTGTCTTTTTGAATTGCAACACGGTTTGCCGAAGTAATGCCGACTTTCAGCCCAGTAAAGTGCCATTACTGGTCCAGACTCTGATTTTTTGACTTCTAGCATGGTTTGCCGGAGTAATGCCGACTTTCGGTCCTGTGATGGGCCGTTAGTGTGCCGAAATCTGTCTTTTTGACTTGCAAGACGGTTTGCCGGAGAAATAGCGACTTTCGGACCTTTGATGGGCCGTCAGTGAGCCGAAATCTGTCTTTTTGAATTGCAACACGGTTTGCCGAAGTAATGCCGACTTTCAGCCCAGTAAAGTGCCATTACTGGGTCAGACTCTGAGTTTTTGACTTCAAGCATGGTTTGCCGGAGTAATGCCGACTTTCGGACCTGTGATGGGCCGTTAGTGGGACGAACACTGTCTTTTTGACTTCAAGCATGGTTTGCCGGAGTAATGTCGACTTTCGGTCCTGTGATGGGCCGGTAGTGAGCCGAAATCTGTCTTTTTGAATTGCAACACGGTTTGCCGAAGTAATGCCGACTTTCAGCCCAGTAAAGTGCCATTACTGGGTCAGACTCTGAGTTTTTGACTTGAAGCATGGTTTGCCGGAGTAATGCCGACTTTCGGACCTGTGATGGGCCGTTAGTGGGACGAACACTGTCTTTTTGACTTCAAGCATGGTTTGCCGGAGTAATGTCGACTTTCGGTCCTGTGATGGGCCGGTAGTGAGCCGAAATCTGTCTTTTTGAATTGCAACACGGTTTGCCGAAGTAATGCCGACTTTCAGCCCAGTAAAGTGCCATTACTGGGCCAGACTCTGATTTTTTGACTTCTAGCATGGTTTGCCGGAGTAATGCCGACTTTCGGTCCTGTGATGGGCCGTTAGTGTGCCTAACTCTGTCTTTTTGACTTGCAAGACGGTTTGCCGGAGTAGCGACTTTCGCCTCTGTCGAATTGCAACACGGTTTGCCGAAGTAATGCCGACTTTCAGTCCAGACTGTGAGCACGGTTTGCCGGAGTAATGCCGACTTTCAGCCCAGTAAAGTGCCATTACTGGTCCAGACTCTGAGTTTTTGACTTCAAGCATGGTTTGCCGGAGTAATGCCGACTTTCGGTCCTCTGATGGGCCGTTAGTGGGCCGAACTCTGTCTTTTTGACATGCAACACGGTTTGCCGGAGTAATGCCGACTTTCGGACCTGTGATGGGCCGTTAGTGGGACGAACACTGTCTTTTTGACTTCAAGCATGGTTTGCCGGAGTAATGTTGACTTTCGGTCCTGTGATGGGCCGGTAGTGAGCCGAAATCTGTCTTTTTGAATTGCAACACGGTTTGCCGAAGTAATGCCGACTTTCAGCCCAGTAAAGTGCCATTACTGGGTCAGACTCTGAGTTTTTGACTTGAAGCATGGTTTGCCGGAGTAATGCCGACTTTCGGACCTGTGATGGGCCGTTAGTGGGACGAACACTGTCTTTTTGACTTCAAGCATGGTTTGCCGGAGTAATGTCGACTTTCGGTCCTGTGATGGGCCGGTAGTGAGCCGAAATCTGTCTTTTTGAATTGCAACACGGTTTGCCGAAGTAATGCCGACTTTCAGCCCAGTAAAGTGCCATTACTGGTCCAGACTCTGATTTTTTGACTTCTAGCATGGTTTGCCGGAGTAATGCCGACTTTCGGTCCTGTGATGGGCCGTTAGTGTGCCGAAATCTGTCTTTTTGACTTGCAAGACGGTTTGCCGGAGAAATAGCTACTTTCGGACCTTTGATGGGCCGTCAGTGAGCCGAAATCTGTCTTTTTGAATTGCAACACGGTTTGCCGAAGTAATGCCGACTTTCAGCCCAGTAAAGTGCCATTACTGGGTCAGACTCTGAGTTTTTGACTTCAAGCATGGTTTGCCGGAGTAATGCCGACTTTCAGCCCAGTAAAGTGCCATTACTGGTCCAGACTCTGATTTTTTGACTTCTAGCATGGTTTGCCGGAGTAATGCCGACTTTCGGACCTGTGATGGGCCGTTAGTGGGACGAACTCTGTCTTTTTGACTTCAAGCATGGTTTGCCGGAGTAATGTCGACTTTCGGTCCTGTGATGGGCCGGTAGTGAGCCGAAATCTGTCTTTTTGAATTGCAACACGGTTTGCCGAAGTAATGCCGACTTTCAGCCCAGTAAAGTGCCATTACTGGGTCAGACTCTGAGTTTTTTACTTCTAGCATGGTTTGCCGGAGTAATGCCGACTTTCGGACCTGTGATGGGCCGTTAGTGAGCCGAACTGTCTTTTTGAATTGCAAAACGGTTTGCCGAAGTAATGCCGACTTTCAGCCCAGTAAAGTGCCATTACTGGGTCAGACTCTGAGTTTTTGACTTCAAGCATGGTTTGCCGGAGTAATGCCGACTTTCGGTCCTGTGATGGGCCGTTAGTGGGCCGAACACTGTCTTTTTGACTTCAAGCATGGTTTGCCGGAGTAATGCCGACTTTCGGTCCTGTGATGGGCCGTCAGTGAGCCGAAATCTGTCTTTTTGAATTGCAACACGGTTTGCCGAAGTAATGCCGACTTTCAGCCCAGTAAAGTGCCATTACTGGGTCAGACTCTGAGTTTTTGACTTCTAGCATGGTTTGCCGGAGTAATGCCGACTTTCGGACCTGTGATGGGCCGTTAGTGGGACGAACTCTGTCTTTTTGACTTCAAGCATGGTTTGCCGGAGTAATGTCGACTTTCGGTCCTGTGATGGGCCGGTAGTGAGCCGAAATCTGTCTTTTTGAATTGCAACACGGTTTGCCGAAGTAATGCCGACTTTCAGCCCAGTAAAGTGCCATTACTGGAACAGACTCTGAGTTTTTTACTTCAAGCATGGTTTGCCGGAGTAATGCCGACTTTCGGTCCTGTGATGGGCCGTTAGTGGGCCGAACTCTGTCTTTTTGACATACAACACGGTTTGCCGAAGTAATGCCGACTTTCAGCCCAGTAAAGTGCCATTACTGGTCCAGACTCTGAGTTTTTGACTTCAAGCATGGTTTGCCGGAGTAATGCCGACTTTCGGTCCTGTGATGGGCCGTTAGTGTGCCGAGCACTGTCTTTTTGACTTGCAAGACGGTTTGCCGGAGAAATAGCAACTTTCGGACCTTTGATGGGCCGTCAGTGAGCCGAAATCTGTCTTTTTGAATTGCAACACGGTTTGCCGAAGTAATGCCGACTTTCAGCCCAGTAAAGTGCCATTACTGGGTCAGACTCTGAGTTTTTTACTTCTAGCATGGTTTGCCGGAGTAATGCCGACTTTCGGACCTGTGATGGGCCGTTAGTGGGACGAACTCTGTCTTTTTGACTTCAAGCATGGTTTGCCGGAGTAATGTCGACTTTCGGTCCTGTGATGGGCCGGTAGTGAGCCGAAATCTGTCTTTTTGAATTGCAACACGGTTTGCCGAAGTAATGCAGTCTTTCAGCCCAGTAAAGTGCCATTACTGGTCCAGACTCTGATTTTTTGACTTCTAGCATGTTTTGCCGGAGTAATGCCGACTTTCGGACCTGTGATGGGCCGTTAGTGGGACGAACACTGTCTTTTTGACTTGAAGCATGGTTTGCCGGAGTAATGCCGACTTTCGGTCCTGTGATGGGCCGGTAGTGAGCCGAAATCTGTCTTTTTGAATTGCAACACGGTTTGCCGAAGTAATGCCGACTTTCAGCCCAGTAAAGTGCCATTACTGGAACAGACTCTGAGTTTTTTACTTCAAGCATGGTTTGCCGGAGTAATGCCGACTTTCGGTCCTGTGATGGGCCGTTAGTGTGCCGAACTCTGTCTTTTTGAATTGCAACACGGTTTGCCGAAGTAATGCCGACTTTCAGCCCAGTAAAGTGCCATTACTGGAACAGACTCTGAGTTTTTGACTTCTAGCATGGTTTGCCGGAGTAATGTCGACTTTCGGTCCTGTGATGGGCCGTTAGTGTGCCGAAATCTGTCTTTTTGACTTGCAAGACGGTTTGCCGAAGAAATAGCGACTTTCGCACCTTTGATGGGCCGTCAGTGAGCCGAAATCTGTCTTTTTGAATTGCAACACGGTTTGCCGAAGTAATGCCGACTTTCAGCCCAGTAAAGTGCCATTACTGGGTCAGACTCTGAGTTTTTGACTTCAAGCATGGTTTGCCGGAGTAATGCCGACTTTCGGACCTGTGATGGGCCGTTAGTGGGACGAACACTGTCTTTTTGACTTCAAGCATGGTTTGCCGGAGTAATGTCGACTTTCGGTCCTGTGATGGGCCGGTAGTGAGCCGAAATCTGTCTTTTTGAATTGCAACACGGTTTGCCGAAGTAATGCCGACTTTCAGCCCAGTAAAGTGCCATTACTGGGTCAGACTCTGAGTTTTTGACTTCAAGCATTGTTTTCCGGAGTAATGCCGACTTTCGGACCTGTGATGGGCCGTTAGTGGGACGAACACTGTCTTTTTGACTTCAAGCATGGTTTGCCGGAGTAATGTCGACTTTCGGTCCTGTGATGGGCCGGTAGTGAGCCGAAATCTGTCTTTTTGAATTGCAACACGGTTTGCCGAAGTAATGCCGACTTTCAGCCCAGTAAAGTGCCATTACTGGAACAGACTCTGAGTTTTTTACTTCAAGCATGCTTTGTCGGAGTAATGCCGACTTTCGGTCCTGTGATGGGCCGTTAGTGGGCCGAACTTTGTCTTTTTGACATACATCACGGTTTGCCGAAGTAATGCCGACTTTCAGCCCAGTAAAGTGCCATTACTGGGTCAGACTCTGAGTTTTTTACTTCTAGCATGGTTTGCCGGAGTAATGCCGACTTTCGGACCTGTGATGGGCCGTTAGTGGGACGAACTCTGTCTTTTTGACTTCAAGCATGGTTTGCCGGAGTAATGCCGACTTTCGGTCCTGTGATGGGCCGTTAGTGTGCCGAAATCTGTCTTTTTGAATTGCAACACGGTTTGCCGAAGTAATGCCGACTTTCAGCCCAGTAAAGTGCCATTACTGGGTCAGACTCTGAGTTTTTGACTTCAAGCATGGTTTGCCGGAGTAATGCCGACTTTCGGACCTGTGATGGGCCGTTAGTGGGACGAACACTGTCTTTTTGACTTCAAGCATGGTTTGCCGGAGTAATGTCGACTTTCGGTCCTGTGATGGGCCGGTAGTGAGCCGAAATCTGTCTTTTTGAATTGCAACACGGTTTGCCGAAGTAATGCCGACTTTCAGCCCGGTAAAGTGCCATTACTGGGTCAGACTCTGATTTTTTGACTTGAAGCATGGTTTGCCGGAGTAATGCCGACTTTCAGACCTGTGATGGGCCGTTAGTGGGACGAACACTGTCTTTCTGACTTCTAGCATGGTTTGCCGGAGTAATGTCGACTTTCGGTCCTGTGATAGGCCGGTAGTGAGCCGAAATCTGTCTTTTTGAATTGCAACACGGTTTGCCGAAGTAATGCCGACTTTCAGCCCAGTAAAGTGCCATTACTGGAACAGACTCTGAGTTTTTTACTTCAAGCATGGTTTGCCGGAGTAATGCCGACTTTCGGTCCTGTGATGGGCCGTTAGTGTGCCGAACTCTGTCTTTTTGAATTGCAACACGGTTTGCCGAAGTAATGCCGACTTTCAGCCCAGTAAAGTGCCATTACTGGGTCAGACTCTGAGTTTTTGACTTGAAGCATGGTTTGCCGGAGTAATGCCGACTTTCGGACCTGTGATGGGCCGTTAGTGGGACGAACACTGTCTTTTTGACTTCAAGCATGGTTTGCCGGAGTAATGTCGACTTTCGGTCCTGTGATGGGCCGGTAGTGAGCCGAAATCTGTCTTTTTGAATTGCAACACGGTTTGCCGAAGTAATGCCGACTTTCAGCCCAGTAAAGTGCCATTACTGGGTCAGACTCTGAGTTTTTGACTTCAAGCATTGTTTGCCGGAGTAATGCCGACTTTCGGACCTGTGATGGGCCGTTAGTGGGACGAACACTGTCTTTTTGACTTCAAGCATGGTTTGCCGGAGTAATGTCGACTTTCGGTCCTGTGATGGGCCGGTAGTGAGCCGAAATCTGTCTTTTTGAATTGCAACACGGTTTGCCGAAGTAATGCCGACTTTCAGCCCAGTAAAGTGCCATTACTGGGCCAGACTCTGAGTTTTTGACTTGAAGCATGGTTTGCCGGAGTAATGCCGACTTTCGGACCTGTGATGGGCCGGTATTGAGCCGAACTCCGTCTTTTTGACTTACAACACAGTTTTCCGGCGTAATGCCGACTTTGAGCCCAGTAAAGTGCCATGGCTGGGCTGGACACTGGCTTTTTGTCTTACAACGCGGTGTGCCGGAGTAATGCCGACTTTCGGTCCTGTGATGGGCCGTTAGTGTGCCGAACACTGTCTTTTTGACTTGCAAGACGGTTTGCCGGAGAAATAGCTACTTTCGGACCTTTGATGGGCCGTCAGTGAGCCGAAATCTGTCTTTTTGAATTGCAACACGGTTTGCCGAAGTAATGCCGACTTTCAGCCCAGTAAAGTGCCATTACTGGGTCAGACTCTGAGTTTTTGACTTGAAGCATGGTTTGCCGGAGTAATGCCGACTTTCGGACCTGTGATGGGCCGTTAGTGGGACGAACACTGTCTTTTTGACTTCAAGCATGGTTTGCCGGAGTAATGCCGACTTTCGGTCCTGTGATGGGCCGGTAGTGAGCCGAAATCTGTCTTTTTGAATTGCAACACGGTTTGCCGAAGTAATGCCGACTTTCAGCCCAGTAAAGTGCCATTACTGGGTCAGACTCTGAGTTTTTGACTTGAAGCATGGTTTGCCGGAGTAATGCCGACTTTCGGACCTGTGATGGGCCGTTAGTGGGACGAACACTGTCTTTTTGACTTCAAGCATGGTTTGCCGGAGTAATGTCGACTTTCGGTCCTGTGATGGGCCGGTAGTGAGCCGAAATCTGTCTTTTTGAATTGCAACACGGTTTGCCGAAGTAATGTCGACTTTCAGCCCAGTAAAGTGCCATTACTGGTCCAGACTCTGATTTTTTGACTTCAAGCATGGTTTGCCGGAGTAATGCCGACTTTCGGTCCTGTGATGGGCCGTTAGTGTGCCGAACACTGTCTTTTTGACTTGCAAGACGGTTTGCCGGAGAAATAGCTACTTTCGGACCTTTGATGGGCCGTCAGTGAGCCGAAATCTGTCTTTTTGAATTGCAACACGGTTTGCCGAAGTAATGCCGACTTTCAGCCCAGTAAAGTGCCATTACTGGGTCAGACTCTGAGTTTTTGACTTGAAGCATGGTTTGCCGGAGTAATGCCGACTTTCAGACCAGTAAAGTGCCATTAATGGGACGAACTCTGTCTTTTTGACTTCAAGCATGGTTTGCCGGAGTAATGTCGACTTTCGGTCCTGTGATGGGCCGGTAGTGAGCCGAAATCTGTCTTTTTGAATTGCAACACGGTTTGCCGAAGTAATGTCGACTTTCAGCCCAGTAAAGTGCCATTACTGGGTCAGACTCTGAGTTTTTTACTTCTAGCATGGTTTGCCGGAGTAATGCCGACTTTCGGTCCTGTGATGGGCCGTTAGTGTGCCGAAATCTGTCTTTTTGACTTGCAAGACGGTTTGCCGGAGAAATAGCGACTTTCGGACCTTTGATGGGCCGTCAGTGAGCCGAAATCTGTCTTTTTGAATTTCATCACGGTTTGCCGAAGTAATGCCGACTTTCAGCCCAGTAAAGTGCCATTACTGGGTCAGACTCTGAGTTTTTGACTTCAAGCACGGTTTGCCGGAGTAATGCCGACTTTCGGACCTGTGATGGGCCGTTAGTGGGACGAACACTGTCTTTTTGACTTCAAGCATGGTTTGCCGGAGTAATGTCGACTTTCGGTCCTGTGATGGGCCGGTAGTGAGCCGAAATCTGTCTTTTTGAATTGCAACACGGTTTGCCGAAGTAATGCCGACTTTCAGCCCAGTAAAGTGCCATTACTGGGTCAGACTCTGAGTTTTTGACTTGAAGCATGGTTTGCCGGAGTAATGCCGACTTTCGGACCTGTGATGGGCCGTTAGTGGGACGAACACTGTCTTTTTGACTTGAAGCATGGTTTGCCGGAGTAATGCCGACTTTCGGACCTGTGATGGGCCGTTAGTGGGACGAACACTGTCTTTTTGACTTCAAGCATGGTTTGCCGGAGTAATGTCGACTTTCGGTCCTGTGATGGGCCGGTAGTGAGCCGAAATCTGTCTTTTTGAATTGCAACACGGTTTGCCGAAGTAATGCCGACTTTCAGCCCAGTAAAGTGCCATTACTGGAACAGACTCTGAGTTTTTTACTTCAAGCATGGTTTGCCGGAGTAATGCCGACTTTCAGCCCAGTAAAGTGCCATTACTGGTCCAGACTCTGATTTTTTGACTTCTAGCATGGTTTGCCGGAGTAATGCCGACTTTCGGTCCTGTGATGGGCCGGTAGTGAGCCGAAATCTGTCTTTTTGAATTGCAACACGGTTTGCCGAAGTAATGCCGACTTTCAGCCCAGTAAAGTGCCATTACTGGAACAGACTCTGATTTTTTGACTTCAAGCATGGTTTGCCGGAGTAATGCCGACTTTCGGTCCTGTGATGGGCCGTTAGTGGGACGAACACTGTCTTTTTGACTTCAAGCATGGTTTGCCGGAGTAATGTCGACTTTCGGTCCTGTGATGGGCCGGTAGTGAGCCGAAATCTGTCTTTTTGAATTGCAACACGGTTTGCCGAAGTAATGCCGACTTTCAGCCCAGTAAAGTGCCATTACTGGGTCAGACTCTGAGTTTTTGACTTGAAGCATGGTTTGCCGGAGTAATGCCGACTTTCGGACCTGTGATGGGCCGTTAGTGGGACGAACACTGTCTTTTTGACTTCAAGCATGGTTTGCCGGAGTAATGTCGACTTTCGGTCCTGTGATGGGCCGGTAGTGAGCCGAAATCTGTCTTTTTGAATTGCAACACGGTTTGCCGAAGTAATGCCGACTTTCAGCCCAGTAAAGTGCCATTACTGGTCCAGACTCTGATTTTTTGACTTCTAGCATGGTTTGCCGGAGTAATGCCGACTTTCGGTCCTGTGATGGGCCGTTAGTGTGCCGAAATCTGTCTTTTTGACTTGCAAGACGGTTTGCCGGAGAAATAGCGACTTTCGGACCTTTGATGGGCCGTCAGTGAGCCGAAATCTGTCTTTTTGAATTGCAACACGGTTTGCCGAAGTAATGCCGACTTTCAGCCCAGTAAAGTGCCATTACTGGGTCAGACTCTGAGTTTTTGACTTCAAGCATGGTTTGCCGGAGTAATGCCGACTTTCGGACCTGTGATGGGCCGTTAGTGGGACGAACACTGTCTTTTTGACTTCAAGCATGGTTTGCCGGAGTAATGTCGACTTTCGGTCCTGTGATGGGCCGGTAGTGAGCCGAAATCTGTCTTTTTGAATTGCAACACGGTTTGCCGAAGTAATGCCGACTTTCAGCCCAGTAAAGTGCCATTACTGGGTCAGACTCTGAGTTTTTGACTTGAAGCATGGTTTGCCGGAGTAATGCCGACTTTCGGACCTGTGATGGGCCGTTAGTGGGACGAACACTGTCTTTTTGACTTCAAGCATGGTTTGCCGGAGTAATGTCGACTTTCGGTCCTGTGATGGGCCGGTAGTGAGCCGAAATCTGTCTTTTTGAATTGCAACACGGTTTGCCGAAGTAATGCCGACTTTCAGCCCAGTAAAGTGCCATTACTGGGTCAGACTCTGATTTTTTGACTTCAAGCATGGTTTGCCGGAGTAATGCCGACTTTCGGTCCTGTGATGGGCCGTTAGTGTGCCGAACACTGTCTTTTTGACTTGCAAGACGGTTTGCCGGAGAAATAGCGACTTTCGAACCTTTGATGGGCCGTCAGTGAGCCAAAATCTGTCTTTTTGAATTGCAACACGGTTTGCCGAAGTAATGCCGACTTTCAGCCCAGTAAAGTGCCATTACTGGGTCAGACTCTGAGTTTTTGACTTGAAGCATGGTTTGCCGAAGTAATGCCGACTTTCAGCCCAGTAAAGTGCCATTACTGGTCCAGACTCTGATTTATTGACTTCTAGCATGGTTTGCCGGAGTAATGTCGACTTTCGGTCCTGTGATAGGCCGGTAGTGAGCCGAAATCGGTCTTTTTGACTTCTAGCATGGTTTGCCGAAGTAATGCCGACTTTCGGACCTGTGATGGGCCGTTAGTGGGACGAACTCTGTCTTTTTGACTTCAAGCATGGTTTGCCGGAGTAATGCCGACTTTCGGTCCTGTGATGGGCCGGTAGTGAGCCGAAATCTGTCTTTTTGAATTGCAACACGGTTTGCCGAAGTAATGCCGACTTTCAGCCCAGTAAAGTGCCATTACTGGGTCAGACTCTGAGTTTTTGACTTGAAGCATGGTTTGCCGGAGTAATGCCGACTTTCGGACCTGTGATGGGCCGTTAGTGGGACGAACACTGTCTTTTTGACTTCAAGCATGGTTTGCCGGAGTAATGTCGACTTTCGGTCCTGTGATGGGCCGGTAGTGAGCCGAAATCTGTCTTTTTGAATTGCAACACGGTTTGCCGAAGTAATGCCGACTTTCAGCCCAGTAAAGTGCCATTACTGGTCCAGACTCTGATTTTTTGACTTCTAGCATGGTTTGCCGGAGTAATGCCGACTTTCGGTCCTGTGATGGGCCGTTAGTGTGCCGAAATCTGTCTTTTTGACTTGCAAGACGGTTTGCCGGAGAAATAGCGACTTTCGGACCTTTGATGGGCCGTCAGTGAGCCAAAATCTGTCTTTTTGAATTGCCGAAGTAATGCCGACTTTCAGCCCAGTAAAGTGCCATTACTGGGTCAGACTCTGAGTTTTTGACTTGAAGCATGGTTTGCCGAAGTAATGCCGACTTTCAGCCCAGTAAAGTGCCATTACTGGGTCCAGACTCTGATTTTTTGACTTCTAGCATGGTTTGCCGGAGTAATGCCGACTTTCGGACCTGTGATGGGCCGTTAGTGGGACGAACACTGTCTTTTTGACTTCAAGCATGGTTTGCCGGAGTAATGTTGACTTTCGGTCCTGTGATGGGCCGGTAGTGAGCCGAAATCTGTCTTTTTGAATTGCAACACGGTTTGCCGAAGTAATGCCGACTTTCAGCCCAGTAAAGTGCCATTACTGGGTCAGACTCTGAGTTTTTGACTTGAAGCATGGTTTGCCGGAGTAATGCCGACTTTCGGTCCTGTGATGGGCCGTTAGTGTGCCGAACTCTGTCTTTTTGAATTGCAACACGGTTTGCCGAAGTAATGCCGACTTTCAGCCCAGTAAAGTGCCATTACTGGGTCAGACTCTGAGTTTTTGACTTCAAGCATGGTTTGCCGGAGTAATGCCGACTTTCGGTCCTGTGATGGGCCGTTAGTGTGCCGAACACTGTCTTTTTGACTTGCAAGACGGTTTGCCGGAGAAATAGCGACTTTCGGTCCTGTGATGGGCCGTCAGTGAGCCGAAATCTGTCTTTTTGAATTGCAACACGGTTTGCCGAAGTAATGCCGACTTTCAGCCCGGTAAAGTGCCATTACTGGGTCAGACTCTGATTTTTTGACTTGAAGCATGGTTTGCCGGAGTAATGCCGACTTTCGGACCTGTGATGGGCCGTTAGTGGGACGAACACTGTCTTTTTTACTTCAAGCATGGTTTGCCGGAGTAATGTCGACTTTCGGTCCTGTGATGGGCCGGTAGTGAGCCGAAATCTGTCTTTTTGAATTGCAACACGGTTTGCCGAAGTAATGCCGACTTTCAGCCCAGTAAAGTGCCATTACTGGAACAGACTCTGAGTTTTTTACTTCAAGCATGCTTTGTCGGAGTAATGCCGACTTTCGGTCCTGTGATGGGCCGTTAGTGGGCCGAACTTTGTCTTTTTGACATACATCACGGTTTGCCGAAGTAATGCCGACTTTCAGCCCAGTAAAGTGCCATTACTGGTCCAGACTCTGATTTTTTGACTTCTAGCATGGTTTGCCGGATTAATGCCGACTTTCGGTCCTGTGATGGGCCGTTAGTGTGCCGAGCACTGTCTTTTTGACTTGCAAGACGGTTTGCCGGAGAAATAGCGACTTTCGGACCTTTGATGGGCCGTCAGTGAGCCGAAATCTGTCTTTTTGAATTGCAACACGGTTTGCCGAAGTAATGCCGACTTTCAGCCCAGTAAAGTGCCATTACTGGGTCAGACTCTGAGTTTTTGACTTGAAGCATGGTTTGCCGGAGTAATGCCGACTTTCGGACCTGTGATGGGCCGTTAGTGGGACGAACACTGTCTTTTTGACTTCAAGCATGCTTTGCCGGAGTAATGCCGACTTTCGGTCCTGTGATGGGCCGTTAGTGGGGCGAACTTTGTCTTTTTGACATACATCACGTTTTGCCGAAGTAATGCCGACTTTCAGCCCAGTAAAGTGCCATTACTGGTCCAGACTCTGATTTATTGACTTCTAGCATGGTTTGCCGGAGTAATGCCGACTTTCGGTCCTGTGATGGGCCGTTAGTGGGACGAACACTGTCTTTTTGACTTCAAGCATGGTTTGCCGGAGTAATGTTGACTTTCGGTCCTGTGATGGGCCGGTAGTGAGCCGAAATCTGTCTTTTTGAATTGCAACACGGTTTGCCGAAGTAATGCCGACTTTCAGCCCAGTAAAGTGCCATTACTGGAACAGACTCTGAGTTTTTTACTTCAAGCATGGTTTGCCGGAGTAATGCCGACTTTCGGTCCTGTGATGGGCCGTTAGTGTGCCGAACTCTGTCTTTTTGAATTGCAACACGGTTTGCCGAAGTAATGCCGACTTTCAGCCCAGTAAAGTGCCATTACTGGAACAGACTCTGAGTTTTTGACTTCAAGCATGGTTTGCCGGAGTAATGCCGACTTTCGGACCAGTGATGGGCCGTTAGTGTGCCGAAATCTGTCTTTTTGACTTGCAAGACGGTTTGCCGGAGAAATAGCGACTTTCGAACCTTTGATGGGCCGTCAGTGAGCCAAAATCTGTCTTTTTGAATTGCAACACGGTTTGCCGAAGTAATGCCGACTTTCAGCCCAGTAAAGTGCCATTACTGGGTCAGACTCTGAGTTTTTGACTTGAAGCATGGTTTGCCGGAGTAATGCCGACTTTCGGACCTGTGATGGGCCGTTAGTGGGACGAACACTGTCTTTTTGACTTCAAGCATGGTTTGCCGGAGTAATGTCGACTTTCGGTCCTGTGATGGGCCGGTAGTGAGCCGAAATCTGTCTTTTTGAATTGCAACACGGTTTGCCGAAGTAATGCCGACTTTCAGCCCAGTAAAGTGCCATTACTGGGTCAGACTCTGAGTTTTTGACTTGAAGCATGGTTTGCCGGAGTAATGCCGACTTTCGGACCTGTGATGGGCCGTTAGTGGGACGAACACTGTCTTTTTGACTTCAAGCATGGTTTGCCGGAGTAATGTCGACTTTCGGTCCTGTGATGGGCCGGTAGTGAGCCGAAATCTGTCTTTTTGAATTGCAACACGGTTTGCCGAAGTAATGCCGACTTTCAGCCCAGTAAAGTGCCATTACTGGAACAGACTCTGAGTTTTTGACTTCAAGCATGGTTTGCCGGAGTAATGCCGACTTTCGGTCCTGTGATGGGCCGTTAGTGGGCCGAACTTTGTCTTTTTGACATACATCACGGTTTGCCGAAGTAATGCCGACTTTCAGCCCAGTAAAGTGCCATTACTGGAACAGACTCTGAGTTTTTTACTTCAAGCATGGTTTGCCGGAGTAATGCCGACTTTCGGTCCTGTGATGGGCCGTTAGTGTGCCGAACTCTGTCTTTTTGACTTGCAAGACGGTTTGCCGGAGAAATAGCGACTTTCGGACCTTTGATGGGCCGTCAGTGAGCCGAAATCTGTCTTTTTGAATTGCAACACGGTTTGCCGAAGTAATGCCGACTTTCAGCCCAGTAAAGTGCCATTACTGGGTCAGACTCTGAGTTTTTTACTTCTAGCATGGTTTGCCGGAGTAATGCCGACTTTCGGACCTGTGATGGGCCGTTAGTGGGACGAACACTGTCTTTTTGACTTCAAGCATGGTTTGCCGGAGTAATGTCGACTTTCGGTCCTGTGATGGGCCGGTAGTGAGCCGAAATCTGTCTTTTTGAATTGCAACACGGTTTGCCGAAGTAATGCCGACTTTCAGCCCAGTAAAGTGCCATTACTGGGTCAGACTCTGAGTTTTTGACTTGAAGCATGGTTTGCCGGAGTAATGCCGACTTTCGGACCTGTGATGGGCCGTTAGTGGGACGAACACTGTCTTTTTGACTTCAAGCATGGTTTGCCGGAGTAATGTTGACTTTCGGTCCTGTGATGGGCCGGTAGTGAGCCGAAATCTGTCTTTTTGAATTGCAACACGGTTTGCCGAAGTAATGCCGACTTTCAGCCCAGTAAAGTGCCATTACTGGAACAGACTCTGAGTTTTTTACTTCAAGCATGGTTTGCCGGAGTAATGTCGACTTTCGGTCCTGTGATGGGCCGGTAGTGAGCCGAAATCTGTCTTTTTGAATTCCAACACGGTTTGCCGAAGTAATGCCGACTTTCAGCCCAGTAAAGTGCCATTACTGGGTCAGACTCTGAGTTTTTGACTTGAAGCATGGTTTGCCGGAGTAATGCCGACTTTCGGACCTGTGATGGGCCGTTAGTGGGACGAACACTGTCTTTTTGACTTCAAGCATGGTTTGCCGGAGTAATGTCGACTTTCGGTCCTGTGATGGGCCGGTAGTGAGCCGAAATCTGTCTTTTTGAATTGCAACACGGTTTGCCGAAGTAATGCCGACTTTCAGCCCAGTAAAGTGCCATTACTGGGTCAGACTCTGAGTTTTTGACTTCAAGCACGGTTTGCCGGAGTAATGCCGACTTTCGGACCTGTGATGGGCCGTTAGTGGGACGAACACTGTCTTTTTGACTTCAAGCATGGTTTGCCGGAGTAATGTCGACTTTCGGTCCTGTGATGGGCCGGTAGTGAGCCGAAATCTGTCTTTTTGAATTGCAACACGGTTTGCCGAAGTAATGCCGACTTTCAGCCCAGTAAAGTGCCATTACTGGGTCAGACTCTGAGTTTTTGACTTCAAGCATGGTTTGCCGGAGTAATGCCGACTTTCGGACCTGTGATGGGCCGTTAGTGGGACGAACACTGTCTTTTTGACTTCAAGCATGGTTTGCCGGAGTAATGTCGACTTTCGGTCCTGTGATGGGCCGGTAGTGAGCCGAAATCTGTCTTTTTGAATTGCAACACGGTTTGCCGAAGTAATGCCGACTTTCAGCCCAGTAAAGTGCCATTACTGGAACAGACTCTGAGTTTTTGACTTGAAGCATGGTTTGCCGGAGTAATGCCGACTTTCGGACCTGTGATGGGCCGTTAGTGTGCCGAACACTGTCTTTTTGACTTGCAAGACGGTTTGCCGGAGAAATAGCGACTTTCGGACCTTTGATGGGCCGTCAGTGAGCCGAAATCTGTCTTTTTGAATTGCAACACGGTTTGCCGAAGTAATGCCGACTTTCAGCCCAGTAAAGTGCCATTACTGGGTCAGACTCTGAGTTTTTGACTTCAAGCATGGTTTGCCGGAGTAATGCCGACTTTCGGACCTGTGATGGGCCGTTAGTGGGACGAACACTGTCTTTTTGACTTCAAGCATGGTTTGCCGGAGTAATGTCGACTTTCGGTCCTGTGATGGGCCGGTAGTGAGCCGAAATCTGTCTTTTTGAATTGCAACACGGTTTGCCGAAGTAATGCCGACTTTCAGCCCAGTAAAGTGCCATTACTGGTCCAGACTCTGATTTTTTGACTTCTAGCATGGTTTGCCGGAGTAATGCCGACTTTCGGTCCTGTGATGGGCCGTTAGTGTGCCGAGCACTGTCTTTTTGACTTCAAGCATGGTTTGCCGGAGAAATAGCGACTTTCGGTCCTGTGATGGGCCGGTAGTGAGCCGAAATCTGTCTTTTTGAATTGCAACACGGTTTGCCGAAGTAATGCCGACTTTCAGCCCGGTAAAGTGCCATTACTGGGTCAGACTCTGATTTTTTGACTTGAAGCATGGTTTGCCGGAGTAATGCCGACTTTCGGACCTGTGATGGGCCGTTAGTGGGACGAACACTGTCTTTTTGACTTCAAGCATGGTTTGCCGGAGTAATGTCGACTTTCGGTCCTGTGATGGGCCGGTAGTGAGCCGAAATCTGTCTTTTTGAATTGCAACACGGTTTGCCGAAGTAATGCCGACTTTCAGCCCAGTAAAGTGCCATTACTGGGTCAGACTCTGAGTTTTTGACTTCAAGCATGGTTTGCCGGAGTAATGCCGACTTTCGGACCAGTGATGGGCCGTTAGTGTGCCGAAATCTGTCTTTTTGACTTGCAAGACGGTTTGCCGGAGAAATAGCGACTTTCGAACCTTTGATGGGCCGTCAGTGAGCCAAAATCTGTCTTTTTGAATTGCAACACGGTTTGCCGAAGTAATGCCGACTTTCAGCCCAGTAAAGTGCCATTACTGGGTCAGACTCTGAGTTTTTGACTTGAAGCATGGTTTGCCGGAGTAATGCCGACTTTCGGACCTGTGATGGGCCGTTAGTGGGACGAACTCTGTCTTTTTGACTTCAAGCATGGTTTGCCGGAGTAATGTCGACTTTCGGTCCTGTGATGGGCCGGTAGTGAGCCGAAATCTGTCTTTTTGAATTGCAACACGGTTTGCCGAAGTAATGCAGTCTTTCAGCCCAGTAAAGTGCCATTACTGGGTCAGACTCTGATTTTTTGACTTCTAGCATGTTTTGCCGGAGTAATGCCGACTTTCGGACCTGTGATGGGCCGTTAGTGGGACGAACACTGTCTTTTTGACTTGAAGCATGGTTTGCCGGAGTAATGCCGACTTTCGGTCCTGTGATGGGCCGTTAGTGTGCCGAGCACTGTCTTTTTGACTTGCAAGACGGTTTGCCGGAGTAATTGCGACTTTCGGTCCTGTGATGGGCCGGTAGTGAGCCGAAATCTGTCTTTTTGAATTGCAACACGGTTTGCCGAAGTAATGCCGACTTTCAGCCCAGTAAAGTGCCATTACTGGGTCAGACTCTGAGTTTTTTACTTCAAGCACGGTTTGCCGGAGTAATGCCGACTTTCCGCCCAGTCAAGGGCCTTTACTGGGACGAACACTGTCTTTTTGACTTCAAGCATGGTTTGCCGGAGTAATGTCGACTTTCGGTCCTGTGATGGGCCGGTAGTGAGCCGAAATCTGTCTTTTTGAATTGCAACACGGTTTGCCGAAGTAATGCCGACTTTCAGCCCAGTAAAGTGCCATTACTGGAACAGACTCTGAGTTTTTTACTTCAAGCATGGTTTGCCGGAGTAATGCCGACTTTCGGTCCTGTGATGGGCCGTTAGTGGGACGAACACTGTCTTTTTGACTTCAAGCATGGTTTGCCGGAGTAATGTCGACTTTCGGTCCTGTGATGGGCCGGTAGTGAGCCGAAATCTGTCTTTTTGAATTGCAACACGGTTTGCCGAAGTAATGCCGACTTTCAGCCCAGTAAAGTGCCATTACTGGGTCAGACTCTGAGTTTTTGACTTGAAGCATGGTTTGCCGGAGTAATGCCGACTTTCGGACCTGTGATGGGCCGTTAGTGGGACGAACACTGTCTTTTTGACTTCAAGCATGGTTTGCCGGAGTAATGTCGACTTTCGGTCCTGTGATGGGCCGGTAGTGAGCCGAAATCTGTCTTTTTGAATTGCAACACGGTTTGCCGAAGTAATGCCGACTTTCAGCCCAGTAAAGTGCCATTACTGGTCCAGACTCTGATTTTTTAACTTCAAGCATGGTTTGCCGGAGTAATGCCGACTTTCGGTCCTGTGATGGGCCGTTAGTGTGCCGAACTCTGTCTTTTTGACTTGCAAGACGGTTTGCCGGAGAAATAGCGACTTTCGGACCTTTGATGGGCCGTCAGTGAGCCGAAATCTGTCTTTTTGAATTGCAACACGGTTTGCCGAAGTAATGCCGACTTTCAGCCCAGTAAAGTGCCATTACTGGGTCAGACTCTGAGTTTTTGACTTGAAGCATGGTTTGCCGGAGTAATGCCGACTTTCGGACCTGTGATGGGCCGTTAGTGGGACGAACACTGTCTTTTTGACTTCAAGCATGGTTTGCCGGAGTAATGTCGACTTTCGGTCCTGTGATGGGCCGGTAGTGAGCCGAAATCTGTCTTTTTGAATTGCAACACGGTTTGCCGAAGTAATGCCGACTTTCAGCCCAGTAAAGTGCCATTACTGGGTCAGACTCTGAGTTTTTGACTTCAAGCATTGTTTGCCGGAGTAATGCCGACTTTCGGACCTGTGATGGGCCGTTAGTGGGACGAACACTGTCTTTTTGACTTCAAGCATGGTTTGCCGGAGTAATGTCGACTTTCGGTCCTGTGATGGGCCGGTAGTGAGCCGAAATCTGTCTTTTTGAATTGCAACACGGTTTGCCGAAGTAATGCCGACTTTCAGCCCAGTAAAGTGCCATTACTGGTCCAGACTCTGAGTTTTTGACTTCAAGCATGGTTTGCCGGAGTAATGCCGACTTTCGGTCCTGTGATGGGCCGTTAGTGTGCCGAACACTGTCTTTTTGACTTGCAAGACGGTTTGCCGGAGAAATAGCGACTTTCGGACCTTTGATGGGCCGTCAGTGAGCCGAAATCTGTCTTTTTGAATTGCAACACGGTTTGCCGAAGTAATGCCGACTTTCAGCCCAGTAAAGTGCCATTACTGGGTCAGACTCTGAGTTTTTGACTTGAAGCATGGTTTGCCGGAGTAATGCCGACTTTCAGCCCAGTAAAGTGCCATTACTGGTCCAGACTCTGATTTATTGACTTCTAGCATGGTTTGCCGGAGTAATGTCGACTTTCGGTCCTGTGATAGGCCGGTAGTGAGCCGAAATCTGTCTTTTTGAATTGAACCACGGTTTGCCGAAGTAATGCCGACTTTCGGACCTTTCATGGGCCGTTAGTGGGACGAACTCTGTCTTTTTGACTTCAAGCATGGTTTGCCGGAGTAATGTCGACTTTCGGTCCTGTGATGGGCCGGTAGTGAGCCGAAATCTGTCTTTTTGAATTGCAACACGGTTTGCCGAAGTAATGCCGACTTTCAGCCCAGTAAAGTGCCATTACTGGGTCAGACTCTGAGTTTTTGACTTCAAGCATTGTTTGCCGGAGTAATGCCGACTTTCGGACCTGTGATGGGCCGTTAGTGGGACGAACACTGTCTTTTTGACTTCAAGCATGGTTTGCCGGAGTAATGTCGACTTTCGGTCCTGTGATAGGCCGGTAGTGAGCCGAAATCGGTCTTTTTGAATTCCAACACGGTTTGCCGAAGTAATGCCGACTTTCAGCCCAGTAAAGTGCCATTACTGGTCCAGACTCTGATTTATTGACTTCTAGCATGGTTTGCCGGAGTAATGCCGACTTTCGGTCCTGTGATGGGCCGTTAGTGTGCCGAAATCTGTCTTTTTGACTTGCAAGACGGTTTGCCGGAGAAATAGCGACTTTCGGACCTTTGATGGGCCGTCAGTGAGCCGAAATCTGTCTTTTTGAATTGCAACACGGTTTGCCGAAGTAATGCCGACTTTCAGCCCGGTAAAGTGCCATTACTGGGTCAGACTCTGATTTTTTGACTTGAAGCATGGTTTGCCGGAGTAATGCCGACTTTCAGACCTGTGATGGGCCGTTAGTGGGACGAACACTGTCTTTCTGACTTCTAGCATGGTTTGCCGGAGTAATGTCGACTTTCGGTCCTGTGATAGGCCGGTAGTGAGCCGAAATCTGTCTTTTTGAATTGCAACACGGTTTGCCGAAGTAATGCCGACTTTCAGCCCAGTAAAGTGCCATTACTGGGTCAGACTCTGAGTTTTTGACTTCAAGCATGGTTTGCCGGAGTAATGCCGACTTTCGGTCCTGTGATGGGCCGTTAGTGTGCCGAAATCTGTCTTTTTGAATTGCAACACGGTTTGCCGAAGTAATGCCGACTTTCAGCCCGGTAAAGTGCCATTACTGGGTCAGACTCTGATTTTTTGACTTGAAGCATGGTTTGCCGGAGTAATGCCGACTTTCGGTCCTGTGATGGGCCGTTAGTGTGCCGAGCACTGTCTTTTTGACTTGCAAGACGGTTTGCCGGAGAAATAGCGACTTTCGGACCTTTGATGGGCCGTCAGTGAGCCAAAATCTGTCTTTTTGAATTGCAACACGGTTTGCCGAAGTAATGCCGACTTTCAGCCCAGTAAAGTGCCATTACTGGGTCAGACTCTGAGTTTTTGACTTGAAGCATGGTTTGCCGGAGTAATGTCGACTTTCGGTCCTGTGATGGGCCGTTAGTGGGACGAACACTGTCTTTTTGACTTCAAGCATGGTTTGCCGGAGTAATGTCGACTTTCGGTCCTGTGTTGGGCCGGTAGTGAGCCGAAATCTGTCTTTTTGAATTGCAACACGGTTTGCCGAAGTAATTCCGACTTTCAGCCCAGTAAAGTGCCATTACTGGAACAGACTCTGAGTTTTTTACTTCATGCATGGTTTGCTGGAGTAATGCCGACTTTCGGTCCTGTGATGGGCCGTTAGTGGGGCGAACTTTGTCTTTTTGACATACATCACGTTTTGCCGAAGTAATGCCGACTTTCAGCACAGTAAAGTGCCATTACTGGTCCAGACTCTGATTTTTTGACTTCTAGCATGGTTTGCCGGATTAATGCGGACTTTCGGTCCTGTGATCGGCCGTTAGTGTGCCGAGCACTGTCTTTTTGACTTGCAAGACGGTTTGCCGGAGAAATAGCAACTTTCGGACCTTTGATGGGCCGTCAGTGAGCCGAAATCTGTCTTTTTGAATTGCAACACGGTTTGCCGAAGTAATGCCGACTTTCAGCCCAGTAAAGTGCCATTACTGGGTCAGACTCTGAGTTTTTGACTTGAAGCATGGTTTGCCGGAGTAATGCAGACTTTTGGACCTGTGATGGGCCGTTAGTGGGACGAACACTGTCTTTTTGACTTCAAGCATGGTTTGCCGGAGTAATGCCGACTTTCGGTCCTGTGATGGGCCGTTAGTGGGGCGAACTTTGTCTTTTTGACATACATCACGTTTTGCCGAAGTAATGCCGACTTTCAGCCCAGTAAAGTGCCATTACTGGTCCAGACTCTGATTTATTGACTTCTAGCATGGTTTGCCGGAGTAATGTCGACTTTCGGTCCTGTGATGGGCCGTTAGTGGGACGAACACTGTCTTTTTGACTTCAAGCATGGTTTGCCGGAGTAATGTCGACTTTCGGTCCTGTGATAGGCCGGTAGTGAGCCGAAATCGGTCTTTTTGAATTGCAACACGGTTTGCCGAAGTAATGCCGACTTTCAGCCCAGTAAAGTGCCATTACTGGAACAGACTCTGAGTTTTTTACTTCAAGCATGGTTTGCCGGAGTAATGCCGACTTTCGGTCCTGTGATGGGCCGTTAGTGTGCCGAACTCTGTCTTTTTGAATTGCAACACGGTTTGCCGAAGTAATGCCGACTTTCAGCCCAGTAAAGTGCCATTACTGGAACAGACTCTGAGTTTTTTACTTCAAGCATGGTTTGCCGGAGTAATGCCGACTTTCGGTCCTGTGATGGGCCGTTAGTGTGCCGAACTCTGTCTTTTTGACTTGCAAGACGGTTTGCCGGAGAAATAGCGACTTTCGGACCTTTGATGGGCCGTCAGTGAGCCGAAATCTGTCTTTTTGAATTGCAACACGGTTTGCCGAAGTAATGCCGACTTTCAGCCCAGTAAAGTGCCATTACTGGGTCAGACTCTGAGTTTTTGACTTGAAGCATGGTTTGCCGGAGTAATGCCGACTTTCGGACCTGTGATGGGCCGTTAGTGGGACGAACACTGTCTTTTTGACTTCAAGCATGGTTTGCCGGAGTAATGTCGACTTTCGGTCCTGTGATGGGCCGGTAGTGAGCCGAAATCTGTCTTTTTGAATTGCAACACGGTTTGCCGAAGTAATGCCGACTTTCAGCCCGGTAAAGTGCCATTACTGGGTCAGACTCTGATTTTTTGACTTGAAGCATGGTTTGCCGGAGTAATGCCGACTTTCGGACCTGTGATGGGCCGTTAGTGGGACGAACACTGTCTTTTTGACTTCAAGCATGGTTTGCCGGAGTAATGTTGACTTTCGGTCCTGTGATGGGCCGGTAGTGAGCCGAAATCTGTCTTTTTGAATTGCAACACGGTTTGCCGAAGTAATGCCGACTTTCAGCCCAGTAAAGTGCCATTACTGGAACAGACTCTGAGTTTTTTACTTCAAGCATGCTTTGTCGGAGTAATGCCGACTTTCGGTCCTGTGATGGGCCGTTAGTGGGCCGAACTTTGTCTTTTTGACATACATCACGGTTTGCCGAAGTAATGCCGACTTTCAGCCCAGTAAAGTGCCATTACTGGAACAGACTCTGATTTTTTGACTTCAAGCATGGTTTGCCGGAGTAATGCCGACTTTCGGACCTGTGATGGGCCGTTAGTGGGACGAACTCTGTCTTTTTGACTTCAAGCATGGTTTGCCGGAGAAATAGCGACTTTCGGACCTTTGATGGGCCGTCAGTGAGCCGAAATCTGTCTTTTTGAATTGCAACACGGTTTGCCGAAGTAATGCCGACTTTCAGCCCAGTAAAGTGCCATTACTGGGTCAGACTCTGAGTTTTTTACTTCTAGCATGGTTTGCCGGAGTAATGCCGACTTTCGGACCTGTGATGGGCCGTTAGTGGGACGAACACTGTCTTTTTGACTTCAAGCATGGTTTGCCGGAGTAATGCCGACTTTCGGTCCTGTGATGGGCCGTTAGTGTGCCGAAATCTGTCTTTTTGAATTGCAACACGGTTTGCCGAAGTAATGCCGACTTTCAGCCCGGTAAAGTGCCATTACTGGGTCAGACTCTGATTTTTTGACTTGAAGCATGGTTTGCCGGAGTAATGCCGACTTTCAGACCTGTGATGGGCCGTTAGTGGGACGAACACTGTCTTTCTGACTTCTAGCATGGTTTGCCGGAGTAATGTCGACTTTCGGTCCTGTGATAGGCCGGTAGTGAGCCGAAATCGGTCTTTTTGACTTCTAGCATGGTTTGCCGAAGTAATGCCGACTTTCAGCCCAGTAAAGTGCCATTACTGGAACAGACTCTGAGTTTTTTACTTCAAGCATGGTTTGCCGGAGTAATGTCGACTTTCGGTCCTGTGATGGGCCGGTAGTGAGCCGAAATCTGTCTTTTTGAATTGCAACACGGTTTGCCGAAGTAATGCCGACTTTCAGCCCAGTAAAGTGCCATTACTGGGTCAGACTCTGAGTTTTTGACTTGAAGCATGGTTTGCCGGAGTAATGCCGACTTTCGGACCTGTGATGGGCCGTTAGTGGGACGAACACTGTCTTTTTGACTTCAAGCATGGTTTGCCGGAGTAATGTCGACTTTCGGTCCTGTGATGGGCCGGTAGTGAGCCGAAATCTGTCTTTTTGAATTGCAACACGGTTTGCCGAAGTAATGCCGACTTTCAGCCCAGTAAAGTGCCATTACTGGGTCAGACTCTGAGTTTTTTACTTCTAGCATGGTTTGCCGGAGTAATGCCGACTTTCGGACCTGTGATGGGCCGTTAGTGGGACGAACACTGTCTTTTTGACTTCAAGCATGGTTTGCCGGAGTAATGTCGACTTTCGGTCCTGTGATGGGCCGGTAGTGAGCCGAAATCTGTCTTTTTGAATTGCAACACGGTTTGCCGAAGTAATGCCGACTTTCAGCCCAGTAAAGTGCCATTACTGGGTCAGACTCTGAGTTTTTGACTTGAAGCATGGTTTGCCGGAGTAATGCCGACTTTCGGACCTGTGATGGGCCGTTAGTGGGACGAACACTGTCTTTTTGACTTCAAGCATGGTTTGCCGGAGTAATGTCGACTTTCGGTCCTGTGATGGGCCGGTAGTGAGCCGAAATCTGTCTTTTTGAATTGCAACACGGTTTGCCGAAGTAATGCCGACTTTCAGCCCAGTAAAGTGCCATTACTGGTCCAGACTCTGATTTATTGACTTCTAGCATGGTTTGCCGGAGTAATGCCGACTTTCGGTCCTGTGATGGGCCGTTAGTGTGCCGAAATCTGTCTTTTTGACTTGCAAGACGGTTTGCCGGAGAAATAGCGACTTTCGGACCTTTGATGGGCCGTCAGTGAGCCGAAATCTGTCTTTTTGAATTGCAACACGGTTTGCCGAAGTAATGCCGACTTTCAGCCCAGTAAAGTGCCATTACTGGGTCAGACTCTGAGTTTTTGACTTGAAGCATGGTTTGCCGGAGTAATGCCGACTTTCGGACCTGTGATGGGCCGTTAGTGGGACGAACACTGTCTTTTTGACTTCAAGCATGGTTTGCCGGAGTAATGTCGACTTTCGGTCCTGTGATGGGCCGGTAGTGAGCCGAAATCTGTCTTTTTGAATTGCAACACGGTTTGCCGAAGTAATGCCGACTTTCAGCCCAGTAAAGTGCCATTACTGGGTCAGACTCTGAGTTTTTGACTTGAAGCATGGTTTGCCGGAGTAATGCCGACTTTCGGACCTGTGATGGGCCGTTAGTGGGACGAACACTGTCTTTTTGACTTCAAGCATGGTTTGCCGGAGTAATGTCGACTTTCGGTCCTGTGATGGGCCGGTAGTGAGCCGAAATCTGTCTTTTTGAATTGCAACACGGTTTGCCGAAGTAATGCCGACTTTCAGCCCAGTAAAGTGCCATTACTGGTCCAGACTCTGATTTTTTGACTTCTAGCATGGTTTGCCGGAGTAATGCCGACTTTCGGTCCTGTGATGGGCCGTTAGTGTGCCGAAATCTGTCTTTTTGACTTGCAAGACGGTTTGCCGGAGAAATAGCGACTTTCGGACCTTTGATGGGCCGTCAGTGAGCCGAAATCTGTCTTTTTGAATTGCAACACGGTTTGCCGTAGTAATGCCAACTTTCAGCCCAGTAAAGTGCCATTACTGGGTCAGACTCTGAGTTTTTGACTTCAAGCATGGTTTGCCGGAGTAATGCCGACTTTCGGACCTGTGATGGGCCGTTAGTGGGACGAACACTGTCTTTTTGACTTCAAGCATGGTTTGCCGGAGTAATGTCGACTTTCGGTCCTGTGATGGGCCGGTAGTGAGCCGAAATCTGTCTTTTTGAATTGCAACACGGTTTGCCGAAGTAATGCCGACTTTCAGCCCAGTAAAGTGCCATTACTGGGTCAGACTCTGAGTTTTTGACTTCAAGCATGGTTTGCCGGAGTAATGCCGACTTTCGGTCCTGTGATGGGCCGTTAGTGTGCCGAAATCTGTCTTTTTGACTTGCAAGACGGTTTGCCGGAGAAATAGCGACTTTCGAACCTTTGATGGGCCGTCAGTGAGCCGAAATCTGTCTTTTTGAATTGCAACACGGTTTGCCGAAGTAATGCCGACTTTCAGCCCAGTAAAGTGCCATTACTGGGTCAGACTCTGAGTTTTTGACTTGAAGCATGGTTTGCCGGAGTAATGCAGACTTTTGGACCTGTGATGGGCCGTTAGTGGGACGAACACTGTCTTTTTGACTTGCAAGACGGTTTGCCGGAGAAATAGCGACTTTCGGACCTTTGATGGGCCGTCAGTGAGCCGAAATCTGTCTTTTTGAATTGCAACACGGTTTGCCGAAGTAATGCCGACTTTCAGCCCAGTAAAGTGCCATTACTGGGTCAGACTCTGAGTTTTTGACTTCAAGCATGGTTTGCCGGAGTAATGCCGACTTTCGGACCTGTGATGGGCCGTTAGTGGGACGAACTCTGTCTTTTTGACTTCAAGCATGGTTTGCCGGAGTAATGTCGACTTTCGGTCCTGTGATGGGCCGGTAGTGAGCCGAAATCTGTCTTTTTGAATTGCAACACGGTTTGCCGAAGTAATGCAGTCTTTCAGCCCAGTAAAGTGCCATTACTGGGTCAGACTCTGAGTTTTTGACTTGAAGCATGGTTTGCCGGAGTAATGCCGACTTTCGGACCTGTGATGGGCCGTTAGTGGGACGAACACTGTCTTTTTGACTTCAAGCATGGTTTGCCGGAGTAATGTCGACTTTCGGTCCTGTGATGGGCCGGTAGTGAGCCGAAATCTGTCTTTTTGAATTGCAACACGGTTTGCCGAAGTAATGCCGACTTTCAGCCCAGTAAAGTGCCATTACTGGAACAGACTCTGAGTTTTTTACTTCAAGCATGGTTTGCCGGAGTAATGCCGACTTTCGGTCCTGTGATGGGCCGTTAGTGTGCCGAACACTGTCTTTTTGACTTGCAAGACGGTTTGCCGGAGAAATAGCGACTTTCGGACCTTTGATGGGCCGTCAGTGAGCCGAAATCTGTCTTTTTGAATTGCAACACGGTTTGCCGAAGTAATGCCGACTTTCAGCCCAGTAAAGTGCCATTACTGGGTCAGACTCTGAGTTTTTGACTTGAAGCATGGTTTGCCGGAGTAATGCCGACTTTCGGACCTGTGATGGGCCGTTAGTGGGACGAACACTGTCTTTTTGACTTCAAGCATGGTTTGCCGGAGTAATGTCGACTTTCGGTCCTGTGATGGGCCGGTAGTGAGCCGAAATCTGTCTTTTTGAATTGCAACACGGTTTGCCGAAGTAATGCCGACTTTCAGCCCAGTAAAGTGCCATTACTGGGTCAGACTCTGAGTTTTTGACTTGAAGCATGGTTTGCCGGAGTAATGCCGACTTTCGGTCCTGTGATGGGCCGGTAGTGAGCCGAAATCTGTCTTTTTGAATTGCAACACGGTTTGCCGAAGTAATGCCGACTTTCAGCCCAGTAAAGTGCCATTACTGGGTCAGACTCTGATTTTTTGACTTCTAGCATGGTTTGCCGGATTAATGCCAACTTTCGGTCCTGTGATGGGCCGTTAGTGTGCCGAGCACTGTCTTTTTGACTTGCAAGACGGTTTGCCGGAGAAATAGCGACTTTCGGACCTTTGATGGGCCGTCAGTGAGCCAAAATCTGTCTTTTTGAATTGCAACACGGTTTGCCGAAGTAATGCCGACTTTCAGCCCAGTAAAGTGCCATTACTGGGTCAGACTCTGAGTTTTTGACTTGAAGCATGGTTTGCCGGAGTAATGCCGACTTTCGGACCTGTGATGGGCCGTTAGTGGGACGAACACTGTCTTTTTGACTTCAAGCATGGTTTGCCGGAGTAATGTTGACTTTCGGTCCTGTGATGGGCCGGTAGTGAGCCGAAATCTGTCTTTTTGAATTGCAACACGGTTTGCCGAAGTAATGCCGACTTTCAGCCCAGTAAAGTGCCATTACTGGAACAGACTCTGAGTTTTTTACTTCAAGCATGCTTTGTCGGAGTAATGCCGACTTTCGGTCCTGTGATGGGCCGTTAGTGGGCCGAACTTTGTCTTTTTGACATACATCACGGTTTGCCGAAGTAATGCCGACTTTCAGCCCAGTAAAGTGCCATTACTGGTCCAGACTCTGATTTTTTGACTTCTAGCATGGTTTGCCGGATTAATGCCGACTTTCGGTCCTGTGATGGGCCGTTAGTGTGCCGAGCACTGTCTTTTTGACTTGCAAGACGGTTTGCCGGAGAAATAGCGACTTTCGGACCTTTGATGGGCCGTCAGTGAGCCGAAATCTGTCTTTTTGAATTGCAACACGGTTTGCCGAAGTAATGCCGACTTTCAGCCCAGTAAAGTGCCATTACTGGGTCAGACTCTGAGTTTTTTACTTCAAGCATGGTTTGCCGGAGTAATGTCGACTTTCGGTCCTCTGATGGGCCGTTAGTGGGACGAACACTGTCTTTTTAACTTCAAGCATGGTTTGCCGGAGTAATGCCGACTTTCGGTCCTGTGATGGGCCGTTAGTGGGACGAACACTGTCTTTTTGACTTCAAGCATGGTTTGCCGGAGTAATGTCGACTTTCGGTCCTGTGTTGGGCCGGTAGTGAGCCGAAATCTGTCTTTTTGAATTGCAACACGGTTTGCCGAAGTAATTCCGACTTTCAGCCCAGTAAAGTGCCATTACTGGAACAGACTCTGAGTTTTTTACTTCATGCATGGTTTGCTGGAGTAATGCCGACTTTCGGTCCTGTGATGGGCCGTTAGTGTGCCGAACTCTGTCTTTTTGAATTGCAACACGGTTTGCCGAAGTAATGCCGACTTTCAGCCCAGTAAAGTGCCATTACTGGAACAGACTCTGATTTTTTTACTTCAAGCATGGTTTGCCGGAGTAATGCCGACTTTCGGACCTGTGATGGGCCGTTAGTGTGCCGAAATCTGTCTTTTTGACTTGCAAGACGGTTTGCCGGAGAAATAGCGACTTTCGGACCTTTGATGGGCCGTCAGTGAGCCGAAATCTGTCTTTTTGAATTGCAACACGGTTTGCCGAAGTAATGCCGACTTTCAGCCCAGTAAAGTGCCATTACTGGGTCAGACTCTGATTTTTTGACTTGAAGCATGGTTTGCCGGAGTAATGCCGACTTTCGGACCTGTGATGGGCCGTTAGTGGGACGAACACTGTCTTTTTGACTTCAAGCATGGTTTGCCGGAGTAATGTTGACTTTCGGTCCTGTGATGGGCCGGTAGTGAGCCGAAATCTGTCTTTTTGAATTGCAACACGGTTTGCCGAAGTAATGCCGACTTTCAGCCCAGTAAAGTGCCATTACTGGGTCAGACTCTGAGTTTTTTACTTCTAGCATGGTTTGCCGGAGTAATGCCGACTTTCGGACCTGTGATGGGCCGTTAGTGGGACGAACTCTGTCTTTTTGACTTCAAGCATGGTTTGCCGGAGTAATGTCGACTTTCGGTCCTGTGATGGGCCGGTAGTGAGCCGAAATCTGTCTTTTTGAATTGCAACACGGTTTGCCGAAGTAATGCCGACTTTCAGCCCAGTAAAGTGCCATTACTGGAACAGACTCTGAGTTTTTTACTTCAAGCATGCTTTGTCGGAGTAATGCCGACTTTCGGTCCTGTGATGGGCCGTTAGTGGGCCGAACTTTGTCTTTTTGACATACATCACGGTTTGCCGAAGTAATGCCGACTTTCAGCACAGTAAAGTGCCATTACTGGGTCAGACTCTGAGTTTTTGACTTCAAGCATGGTTTGCCGGAGTAATGCCGACTTTCGGACCAGTGATGGGCCGTTAGTGTGCCGAAATCTGTCTTTTTGACTTGCAAGACGGTTTGCCGGAGAAATAGCGACTTTCGAACCTTTGATGGCCCGTCAGTGAGCCGAAATCTGTCTTTTTGAATTGCAACACGGTTTGCCGAAGTAATGCCGACTTTCAGCCCAGTAAAGTGCCATTACTGGGTCAGACTCTGAGTTTTTGACTTGAAGCATGGTTTGCCGGAGTAATGCCGACTTTCGGACCTGTGATGGGCCGTTAGTGGGACGAACACTGTCTTTTTGACTTCAAGCATGGTTTGCCGGAGTAATGTCGACTTTCGGTCCTGTGATGGGCCGGTAGTGAGCCGAAATCTGTCTTTTTGAATTGCAACACGGTTTGCCGAAGTAATGCCGACTTTCAGCCCAGTAAAGTGCCATTACTGGGTCAGACTCTGAGTTTTTGACTTGAAGCATGGTTTGCCGGAGTAATGCCGACTTTCGGACCTGTGATGGGCCGTTAGTGGGACGAACACTGTCTTTTTGACTTCAAGCATGGTTTGCCGGAGTAATGTCGACTTTCGGTCCTGTGATGGGCCGGTAGTGAGCCGAAATCTGTCTTTTTGAATTGCAACACGGTTTGCCGAAGTAATGCCGACTTTCAGCCCAGTAAAGTGCCATTACTGGAACAGACTCTGAGTTTTTTACTTCAAGCATGGTTTGCCGGAGTAATGCCGACTTTCGGTCCTGTGATGGGCCGTTAGTGAGCCGAACTCTGTCTTTTTGAATTGCAACACGGTTTGCCGAAGTAATGCCGACTTTCAGCCCAGTAAAGTGCCATTACTGGGTCAGACTCTGAGTTTTTGACTTCAAGCACGGTTTGCCGGAGTAATGCCGACTTTCGGACCTGTGATGGGCCGTTAGTGGGACGAACACTGTCTTTTTGACTTCAAGCATGGTTTGCCGGAGTAATGTCGACTTTCGGTCCTGTGATGGGCCGGTAGTGAGCCGAAATCTGTCTTTTTGAATTGCAACACGGTTTGCCGAAGTAATGCCGACTTTCAGCCCAGTAAAGTGCCATTACTGGGTCAGACTCTGAGTTTTTGACTTCAAGCATGGTTTGCCGGAGTAATGCCGACTTTCGGACCTGTGATGGGCCGTTAGTGGGACGAACACTGTCTTTTTGACTTCAAGCATGGTTTGCCGGAGTAATGTCGACTTTCGGTCCTGTGATGGGCCGGTAGTGAGCCGAAATCTGTCTTTTTGAATTGCAACACGGTTTGCCGAAGTAATGCCGACTTTCAGCCCAGTAAAGTGCCATTACTGGGTCAGACTCTGAGTTTTTGACTTGAAGCATGGTTTGCCGGAGTAATGCCGACTTTCGGACCTGTGATGGGCCGTTAGTGGGACGAACACTGTCTTTTTGACTTCAAGCATGGTTTGCCGGAGTAATGTCGACTTTCGGTCCTGTGATGGGCCGGTAGTGAGCCGAAATCTGTCTTTTTGAATTGCAACACGGTTTGCCGAAGTAATGCCGACTTTCAGCCCAGTAAAGTGCCATTACTGGAACAGACTCTGAGTTTTTGACTTCTAGCATGGTTTGCCGGAGTAATGTCGACTTTCGGTCCTGTGATGGGCCGTTAGTGTGCCGAAATCTGTCTTTTTGACTTGCAAGACGGTTTGCCGGAGTAATGTCGACTTTCGGTCCTGTGATGGGCCGGTAGTGAGCCGAAATCTGTCTTTTTGAATTGCAACACGGTTTGCCGAAGTAATGCCGACTTTCAGCCCAGTAAAGTGCCATTACTGGGTCAGACTCTGAGTTTTTGACTTGAAGCATGGTTTGCCGGAGTAATGCCGACTTTCGGACCTGTGATGGGCCGTTAGTGGGACGAACACTGTCTTTTTGACTTCAAGCATGGTTTGCCGGAGTAATGTCGACTTTCGGTCCTGTGATGGGCCGGTAGTGAGCCGAAATCTGTCTTTTTGAATTGCAACACGGTTTGCCGAAGTAATGCCGACTTTCAGCCCAGTAAAGTGCCATTACTGGAACAGACTCTGATTTTTTGACTTCAAGCATGGTTTGCCGGAGTAATGCCGACTTTCGGTCCTGTGATGGGCCGTTAGTGTGCCGAACACTGTCTTTTTGACTTGCAAGACGGTTTGCCGGAGAAATAGCTACTTTCGGACCTTTGATGGGCCGTCAGTGAGCCGAAATCTGTCTTTTTGAATTGCAACACGGTTTGCCGAAGTAATGCCGACTTTCAGCCCAGTAAAGTGCCATTACTGGGTCAGACTCTGAGTTTTTGACTTGAAGCATGGTTTGCCGGAGTAATGCCGACTTTCGGACCTGTGATGGGCCGTTAGTGGGACGAACACTGTCTTTTTGACTTCAAGCATGGTTTGCCGGAGTAATGTCGACTTTCGGTCCTGTGATGGGCCGGTAGTGAGCCGAAATCTGTCTTTTTGAATTGCAACACGGTTTGCCGAAGTAATGCCGACTTTCAGCCCAGTAAAGTGCCATTACTGGGTCAGACTCTGAGTTTTTGACTTCAAGCATGGTTTGCCGGAGTAATGCCGACTTTCGGACCTGTGATGGGCCGTTAGTGTGCCGAACTCTGTCTTTTTGACTTGCAAGACGGTTTGCCGGAGAAATAGCGACTTTCGGACCTTTGATGGGCCGTCAGTGAGCCGAAATCTGTCTTTTTGAATTGTAACACGGTTTGCCGAAGTAATGCCGACTTTCAGCCCAGTAAAGTGCCATTACTGGGTCAGACTCTGAGTTTTTGACTTGAAGCATGGTTTGCCGGAGTAATGCCGACTTTCGGACCTGTGATGGGCCGTTAGTGGGACGAACACTGTCTTTTTGACTTCAAGCATGGTTTGCCGGAGTAATGTCGACTTTCGGTCCTGTGATGGGCCGGTAGTGAGCCGAAATCTGTCTTTTTGAATTGCAACACGGTTTGCCGAAGTAATGCCGACTTTCAGCCCAGTAAAGTGCCATTACTGGGTCAGACTCTGAGTTTTTGACTTGAAGCATGGTTTGCCGGAGTAATGCCGACTTTCGGACCTGTGATGGGCCGTTAGTGGGACGAACACTGTCTTTTTGACTTGAAGCATGGTTTGCCGGAGTAATGCCGACTTTCGGACCTGTGATGGGCCGTTAGTGGGACGAACACTGTCTTTTTGACTTCAAGCATGGTTTGCCGGAGTAATGTCGACTTTCGGTCCTGTGATGGGCCGGTAGTGAGCCGAAATCTGTCTTTTTGAATTGCAACACGGTTTGCCGAAGTAATGCCGACTTTCAGCCCAGTAAAGTGCCATTACTGGAACAGACTCTGAGTTTTTTACTTCAAGCACGGTTTGCCGGAGTAATTCAGACTTTTAGCCCAGTCAAATGCCATTACTGGGCCAGACTCTGAGTTTTTGACTTGAAGCATGGTTTGCCGGAGTAATGTTGACTTTCGGTCCTGTGATGGGCCGGTAGTGAGCCGAAATCTGTCTTTTTGAATTGCAACACGGTTTGCCGAAGTAATGCCGACTTTCAGCCCAGTAAAGTGCCATTACTGGAACAGACTCTGAGTTTTTTACTTCTAGCATGGTTTGCCGGAGTAATGCCGACTTTCGGACCTGTGATGGGCCGTTAGTGGGACGAACACTGTCTTTTTGACTTCAAGCATGGTTTGCCGGAGTAATGTCGACTTTCGGTCCTGTGATGGGCCGGTAGTGAGCCGAAATCTGTCTTTTTGAATTGCAACACGGTTTGCCGAAGTAATGCCGACTTTCAGCCCAGTAAAGTGCCATTACTGGGTCAGACTCTGAGTTTTTGACTTGAAGCATGGTTTGCCGGAGTAATGCCGACTTTCGGACCTGTGATGGGCCGTTAGTGGGACGAACACTGTCTTTTTGACTTCAAGCATGGTTTGCCGGAGTAATGTCGACTTTCGGTCCTGTGATGGGCCGGTAGTGAGCCGAAATCTGTCTTTTTGAATTGCAACACGGTTTGCCGAAGTAATGCCGACTTTCAGCCCAGTAAAGTGCCATTACTGGTCCAGACTCTGATTTTTTGACTTCTAGCATGGTTTGCCGGAGTAATGCCGACTTTCGGTCCTGTGATGGGCCGTTAGTGTGCCGAACTCTGTCTTTTTGACTTGCAAGACGGTTTGCCGGAGAAATAGCGACTTTCGGACCTTTGATGGGCCGTCAGTGAGCCGAAATCTGTCTTTTTGAATTGCAACACGGTTTGCCGAAGTAATGCCGACTTTCAGCCCAGTAAAGTGCCATTACTGGGTCAGACTCTGAGTTTTTGACTTCAAGCATGGTTTGCCGGAGTAATGCCGACTTTCGGACCTGTGATGGGCCGTTAGTGGGACGAACACTGTCTTTTTGACTTCAAGCATGGTTTGCCGGAGTAATGTCGACTTTCGGTCCTGTGATGGGCCGGTAGTGAGCCGAAATCTGTCTTTTTGAATTGCAACACGGTTTGCCGAAGTAATGCCGACTTTCAGCCCAGTAAAGTGCCATTACTGGGTCAGACTCTGAGTTTTTGACTTGAAGCATGGTTTGCCGGAGTAATGCCGACTTTCGGACCTGTGATGGGCCGTTAGTGGGACGAACACTGTCTTTTTGACTTCAAGCATGGTTTGCCGGAGTAATGTCGACTTTCGGTCCTGTGATGGGCCGGTAGTGAGCCGAAATCTGTCTTTTTGAATTGCAACACGGTTTGCCGAAGTAATGCCGACTTTCAGCCCAGTAAAGTGCCATTACTGGTCCAGACTCTGATTTTTTGACTTCAAGCATGGTTTGCCGGAGTAATGCCGACTTTCGGTCCTGTGATGGGCCGTTAGTGTGCCGAACACTGTCTTTTTGACTTGCAAGATGGTTTGCCGGAGAAATAGCTACTTTCGGACCTTTGATGGGCCGTCAGTGAGCCGAAATCTGTCTTTTTGAATTGCAACACGGTTTGCCGAAGTAATGCCGACTTTCAGCCCAGTAAAGTGCCATTACTGGGTCAGACTCTGAGTTTTTGACTTGAAGCACGTTTTGCCGAAGTAATGCCGACTTTCAGCCCAGTAAAGTGCCATTACTGGTCCAGACTCTGATTTATTGACTTCTAGCATGGTTTGCCGGAGTAATGTCGACTTTCGGTCCTGTGATAGGCCGGTAGTGAGCCGAAATCGGTCTTTTTGAATTCCAACACGGTTTGCCGGAGAAATGGCGACTTTCGGACCTTTCATGGGCCGTTAGTGGGACGAACTCTGTCTTTTTGACTTCAAGCATGGTTTGCCGGAGTAATGTCGACTTTCGGTCCTGTGATGGGCCGGTAGTGAGCCGAAATCTGTCTTTTTGAATTGGAACACGGTTTGCCGAAGTAATGCCGACTTTCAGCCCAGTAAAGTGCCATTACTGGGTCAGACTCTGATTTTTTGACTTGAAGCATGGTTTGCCGGAGTAATGCCGACTTTCGGACCTGTGATGGGCCGTTAGTGGGACGAACACTGTCTTTTTGACTTCAAGCATGGTTTGCCGGAGTAATGTCGACTTTCGGTCCTGTGATGGGCCGGTAGTGAGCCGAAATCTGTCTTTTTGAATTGCAACACGGTTTGCCGAAGTAATGCCGACTTTCAGCCCAGTAAAGTGCCATTACTGGTCCAGACTCTGAGTTTTTGACTTGAAGCATGGTTTGCCGGAGTAATGCCGACTTTCGGTCCTGTGATGGGCCGTTAGTGTGCCGAGCACTGTCTTTTTGACTTGCAAGACGGTTTGCCGAAGAAATAGCGACTTTCGCACCTTTGATGGGCCGTCAGTGAGCCGAAATCTGTCTTTTTGAATTGCAACACGGTTTGCCGAAGTAATGCCGACTTTCAGCCCAGTAAAGTGCCATTACTGGGTCAGACTCTGAGTTTTTGACTTCAAGCATGGTTTGCCGAAGTAATGCCGACTTTCAGCCCAGTAAAGTGCCATTACTGGTCCAGACTCTGATTTTTTGACTTCTAGCATGTTTTGCCGGAGTAATGCCGACTTTCGGACCTGTGATGGGCCGTTAGTGGGACGAACACTGTCTTTTTGACTTCAAGCATGGTTTGCCGGAGTAATGTCGACTTTCGGTCCTGTGATGGGCCGGTAGTGAGCCGAAATCTGTCTTTTTGAATTGCAACACGGTTTGCCGAAGTAATGCCGACTTTCAGCCCAGTAAAGTGCCATTACTGGAACAGACTCTGAGTTTTTGACTTCTAGCATGGTTTGCCGGAGTAATGCCGACTTTCGGTCCTGTGATGGGCCGTTAGTGTGCCGAACTCTGTCTTTTTGAATTGCAACACGGTTTGCCGAAGTAATGCCGACTTTCAGCCCAGTAAAGTGCCATTACTGGAACAGACTCTGAGTTTTTTACTTCAAGCATGGTTTGCCGGAGTAATGCCGACTTTCGGTCCTGTGATGGGCCGTTAGTGGGACGAACACTGTCTTTTTGACTTGCAAGACGGTTTGCCGAAGTAATGCCGACTTTCAGCCCAGTAAAGTGCCATTACTGGAACAGACTCTGAGTTTTTTACTTCAAGCATGGTTTGCCGGAGTAATGCCGACTTTCGGACCTGTGATGGGCCGTTAGTGGGACGAACTCTGTCTTTTTGACTTCAAGCATGGTTTGCCGGAGTAATGTCGACTTTCGGTCCTGTGATGGGCCGGTAGTGAGCCGAAATCTGTCTTTTTGAATTGCAACACGGTTTGCCGAAGTAATGCCGACTTTCAGCCCAGTAAAGTGCCATTACTGGTCCAGACTCTGAGTTTTTGACTTCAAGCATGGTTTGCCGGAGTAATGCCGACTTTCGGTCCTGTGATGGGCCGTTAGTGTGCCGAACACTGTCTTTTTGACTTGCAAGACGGTTTGCCGGAGAAATAGCGACTTTCGGACCTTTGATGGGCCGTCAGTGAGCCGAAATCTGTCTTTTTGAATTGCAACACGGTTTGCCGAAGTAATGCCGACTTTCAGCCCAGTAAAGTGCCATTACTGGGTCAGACTCTGAGTTTTTGACTTGAAGCATGGTTTGCCGAAGTAATGCCGACTTTCAGCACAGTAAAGTGCCATTACTGGTCCAGACACTGATTTTTTGACTTCTAGCATGGTTTGCAGGAGTAATGCCGACTTTCGGTCCTGTGTTGGGCCGGTAGTGAGCCGAAATCTGTCTTTTTGAATTGCAACACGGTTTTCCGAAGTAATGCCGACTTTCAGCCCAGTAAAGTGCCATTACTGGGTCAGACTCTGAGTTTTTGACTTCAAGCATGGTTTGCCGGAGTAATGCCGACTTTCGGACCAGTGATGGGCCGTTAGTGTGCCGAAATCTGTCTTTTTGACTTGCAAGACGGTTTGCCGGAGAAATAGCGACTTTCGGACCTTTGATGGGCCGTCAGTGAGCCGAAATCTGTCTTTTTGAATTGCAACACGGTTTGCCGAAGTAATGCCGACTTTCAGCCCAGTAAAGTGCCATTACTGGGTCAGACTCTGAGTTTTTGACTTGAAGCATGGTTTGCCGGAGTAATGCCGACTTTCGGACCTGTGATGGGCCGTTAGTGGGACGAACACTGTCTTTTTGACTTCAAGCATGGTTTGCCGGAGTAATGTCGACTTTCGGTCCTGTGATGGGCCGGTAGTGAGCCGAAATCTGTCTTTTTGAATTGCAACACGGTTTGCCGAAGTAATGCCGACTTTCAGCCCAGTAAAGTGCCATTACTGGGTCAGACTCTGAGTTTTTGACTTGAAGCATGGTTTGCCGGAGTAATGCCGACTTTCGGACCTGTGATGGGCCGTTAGTGGGACGAACACTGTCTTTTTGACTTGAAGCATGGTTTGCCGGAGTAATGCCGACTTTCGGACCTGTGATGGGCCGTTAGTGGGACGAACACTGTCTTTTTGACTTCAAGCATGGTTTGCCGG
The DNA here is from genome assembly GCA_030998225.1 of Diplolepis rosae. NCBI lineage: Eukaryota > Metazoa > Arthropoda > Insecta > Hymenoptera > Diplolepididae > Diplolepis > Diplolepis rosae. Next base: position 268,985 of record JAPYXD010000729.1, on the reverse strand, counting down.
AGTAATGTCGACTTTCGGTACTGTGATGGGCCGGTAGTGAGCCGAAATCTGTCTTTTTGAATTGCAACACGGTTTGCCGAAGTAATGCCGACTTTCAGCCCAGTAAAGTGCCATTACTGGAACAGACTCTGAGTTTTTTACTTCAAGCACGGTTTGCCGGAGTAATTCAGACTTTTAGCCCAGTCAAATGCCATTACTGGTCCAGACTCTGAGTTTTTGACTTGAAGCATGGTTTGCCGGAGTAATGCCGACTTTCGGTCCTGTGATGGGCCGTTAGTGTGCCGAACTCTGTCTTTTTGAATTGCAACACGGTTTGCCGAAGTAATGCCGACTTTCAGCCCAGTAAAGTGCCATTACTGGAACAGACTCTGAGTTTTTGACTTCTAGCATGGTTTGCCGGAGTAATGTCGACTTTCGGTCCTGTGATGGGCCGTTAGTGGGACGAACACTGTCTTTTTGACTTCAAGCATGGTTTGCCGGAGTAATGTCGACTTTCGGTCCTGTGATGGGCCGGTAGTGAGCCGAAATCTGTCTTTTTGAATTGCAACACGGTTTGCCGAAGTAATGCCGACTTTCAGCCCAGTAAAGTGCCATTACTGGGTCAGACTCTGAGTTTTTGACTTGAAGCATGGTTTGCCGGAGTAATGCCGACTTTCGGACCTGTGATGGGCCGTTAGTGGGACGAACACTGTCTTTTTGACTTCAAGCATGGTTTGCCGGAGTAATGTCGACTTTCGGTCCTGTGATAGGCCGGTAGTGAGCCGAAATCGGTCTTTTTGAATTCCAACACGGTTTGCCGAAGTAATGCCGACTTTCAGCCCAGTAAAGTGCCATTACTGGTCCAGACTCTGATTTATTGACTTCTAGCATGGTTTGCCGGAGTAATGCCGACTTTCGGTCCTGTGATGGGCCGTTAGTGTGCCGAAATCTGTCTTTTTGAATTGCAACACGGTTTGCCGGAGAAATAGCGACTTTCGGACCTTTGATGGGCCGTCAGTGAGCCGAAATCTGTCTTTTTGAATTGCAACACGGTTTGCCGAAGTAATGCCGACTTTCAGCCCAGTAAAGTGCCATTACTGGGTCAGACTCTGAGTTTTTGACTTGAAGCATGGTTTGCCGGAGTAATGCCGACTTTCGGACCTGTGATGGGCCGTTAGTGGGACGAACACTGTCTTTTTGACTTCAAGCATGGTTTGCCGGAGTAATGTCGACTTTCGGTCCTGTGATGGGCCGGTAGTGAGCCGAAATCTGTCTTTTTGAATTGCAACACGGTTTGCCGAAGTAATGCCGACTTTCAGCCCAGTAAAGTGCCATTACTGGGTCAGACTCTGAGTTTTTGACTTGAAGCATGGTTTGCCGGAGTAATGCCGACTTTCGGACCTGTGATGGGCCGTTAGTGGGACGAACACTGTCTTTTTGACTTCAAGCATGGTTTGCCGGAGTAATGTCGACTTTCGGTCCTGTGATGGGCCGGTAGTGAGCCGAAATCTGTCTTTTTGAATTGCAACACGGTTTGCCGAAGTAATGCCGACTTTCAGCACAGTAAAGTGCCATTACTGGTCCAGACTCTGATTTTTTGACTTCTAGCATGGTTTGCCGGATTAATGCGGACTTTCGGTCCTGTGATGGGCCGTTAGTGTGCCGAGCACTGTCTTTTTGACTTGCAAGACGGTTTGCCGGAGAAATAGCGACTTTCGGACCTTTGATGGGCCGTCAGTGAGCCGAAATCTGTCTTTTTGAATTGCAACACGGTTTGCCGAAGTAATGCCGACTTTCAGCCCAGTAAAGTGCCATTACTGGGTCAGACTCTGAGTTTTTGACTTGAAGCATGGTTTGCCGGAGTAATGCCGACTTTCAGCCCAGTAAAGTGCCATTACTGGGTCAGACTCTGAGTTTTTGACTTCAAGCATTGTAAGCCGGAGTAATGCCGACTTTCGGTCCTGTGATGGGCCGGTAGTGAGCCGAAATCTGTCTTTTTGACTTGCAAGACGGTTTGCCGGAGAAATAGCGACTTTCGGACCTTTCATGGGCCGTTAGTGGGACGAACTCTGTCTTTTTGACTTCAAGCATGGTTTGCCGGAGTAATGTCGACTTTCGGTCCTGTGATGGGCCGGTAGTGAGCCGAAATCTGTCTTTTTGAATTGCAACACGGTTTGCCGAAGTAATGCCGACTTTCAGCCCAGTAAAGTGCCATTACTGGGTCAGACTCTGAGTTTTTGACTTGAAGCATGGTTTGCCGGAGTAATGCCGACTTTCGGACCTGTGATGGGCCGTTAGTGGGACGAACACTGTCTTTTTGACTTCAAGCATGGTTTGCCGGAGTAATGTCGACTTTCGGTCCTGTGATGGGCCGGTAGTGAGCCGAAATCTGTCTTTTTGAATTGCAACACGGTTTGCCGAAGTAATGCCGACTTTCAGCCCAGTAAAGTGCCATTACTGGTCCAGACTCTGATTTTTTGACTTCTAGCATGGTTTGCCGGAGTAATGCCGACTTTCGGTCCTGTGATGGGCCGTTAGTGTGCCGAGCACTGTCTTTTTGACTTGCAAGACGGTTTGCCGAAGAAATAGCGACTTTCGCACCTTTGATGGGCCGTCAGTGAGCCGAAATCTGTCTTTTTGAATTGCAACACGGTTTGCCGAAGTAATGCCGACTTTCAGCCCAGTAAAGTGCCATTACTGGGTCAGACTCTGAGTTTTTGACTTGAAGCATGGTTTGCCGAAGTAATGCCGACTTTCAGCCCAGTAAAGTGCCATTACTGGTCCAGACTCTGATTTTTTGACTTCTAGCATGTTTTGCCGGAGTAATGCCGACTTTCGGACCTGTGATGGGCCGTTAGTGGGACGAACACTGTCTTTTTGACTTGAAGCATGGTTTGCCGGAGTAATGTCGACTTTCGGTCCTGTGATGGGCCGGTAGTGAGCCGAAATCTGTCTTTTTGAATTGCAACACGGTTTGCCGAAGTAATGCCGACTTTCAGCCCAGTAAAGTGCCATTACTGGAACAGACTCTGAGTTTTTGACTTCTAGCATGGTTTGCCGGAGTAATGTCGACTTTCGGTCCTGTGATAGGCCGGTAGTGAGCCGAAATCGGTCTTTTTGAATTCCAACACGGTTTGCCGAAGTAATGCCGACTTTCAGCCCAGTAAAGTGCCATTACTGGGTCAGACTCTGAGTTTTTTACTTCTAGCATGGTTTGCCGGAGTAATGCCGACTTTCGGTCCTGTGATGGGCCGTTAGTGGGGCGAACAATGTCTTTTTGACATACAACACGGTTTGCCGAAGTAATGCCGACTTTCAGCCCAGTAAAGTGCCATTACTGGAACAGACTCTGAGTTTTTTACTTCAAGCATGGTTTGCCGGAGTAATGCCGACTTTCGGTCCTGTGATGGGCCGTTAGTGTGCCGAACTCTGTCTTTTTGACTTGCAAGACGGTTTGCCGGAGAAATAGCGACTTTCGGACCTTTGATGGGCCGTCAGTGAGCCGAAATCTGTCTTTTTGAATTGCAACACGGTTTGCCGAAGTAATGCCGACTTTCAGCCCAGTAAAGTGCCATTACTGGGTCAGACTCTGAGTTTTTGACTTGAAGCATGGTTTGCCGGAGTAATGCCGACTTTCGGACCTGTGATGGGCCGTTAGTGGGACGAACACTGTCTTTTTGACTTCAAGCATGGTTTGCCGGAGTAATGTCGACTTTCGGTCCTGTGATGGGCCGGTAGTGAGCCGAAATCTGTCTTTTTGAATTGCAACACGGTTTGCCGAAGTAATGCCGACTTTCAGCCCAGTAAAGTGCCATTACTGGGTCAGACTCTGAGTTTTTGACTTGAAGCATGGTTTGCCGGAGTAATGCCGACTTTCGGACCTGTGATGGGCCGTTAGTGGGACGAACACTGTCTTTTTGACTTGAAGCATGGTTTGCCGGAGTAATGCCGACTTTCGGTCCTGTGATGGGCCGTTAGTGGGACGAACACTGTCTTTTTGACTTCAAGCATGGTTTGCCGGAGTAATGTCGACTTTCGGTCCTGTGATGGGCCGGTAGTGAGCCGAAATCTGTCTTTTTGAATTGCAACACGGTTTGCCGAAGTAATGCCGACTTTCAGCCCAGTAAAGTGCCATTACTGGGTCAGACTCTGAGTTTTTGACTTGAAGCATGGTTTGCCGGAGTAATGCCGACTTTCGGACCTGTGATGGGCCGTTAGTGGGACGAACTCTGTCTTTTTGACTTCAAGCATGGTTTGCCGGAGTAATGTCGACTTTCGGTCCTGTGATGGGCCGGTAGTGAGCCGAAATCTGTCTTTTTGAATTGCAACACGGTTTGCCGAAGTAATGCCGACTTTCAGCCCAGTAAAGTGCCATTACTGGTCCAGACTCTGATTTTTTGACTTCTAGCATGGTTTGCCGGAGTAATGCCGACTTTCGGTCCTGTGATGGGCCGTTAGTGTGCCGAAATCTGTCTTTTTGACTTGCAAGACGGTTTGCCGGAGAAATAGCGACTTTCGGACCTTTGATGGGCCGTCAGTGAGCCGAAATCTGTCTTTTTGAATTGCAACACGGTTTGCCGAAGTAATGCCGACTTTCAGCCCAGTAAAGTGCCATTACTGGGTCAGACTCTGAGTTTTTGACTTCAAGCATTGTTTGCCGGAGTAATGCCGACTTTCGGACCTGTGATGGGCCGTTAGTGGGACGAACACTGTCTTTTTGACTTCAAGCATGGTTTGCCGGAGTAATGTCGACTTTCGGTCCTGTGATGGGCCGGTAGTGAGCCGAAATCTGTCTTTTTGAATTGCAACACGGTTTGCCGAAGTAATGCCGACTTTCAGCCCAGTAAAGTGCCATTACTGGGTCAGACTCTGATTTTTTGACTTGAAGCATGGTTTGCCGGAGTAATGCCGACTTTCGGAACTGTGATGGGCCGTTAGTGGGACGAACACTGTCTTTTTGACTTCAAGCATGGTTTGCCGAAGTAATGCCGACTTTCGGTCCTGTGATGGGCCGGTAGTGAGCCGAAATCTGTCTTTTTGAATTGCAACACGGTTTGCCGAAGTAATGCCGACTTTCAGCCCAGTAAAGTGCCATTACTGGTCCAGACTCTGATTTTTTGACTTCTAGCATGGTTTGCCGGATTAATGCCAACTTTCGGTCCTGTGATGGGCCGTTAGTGTGCCGAGCACTGTCTTTTTGACTTGCAAGACGGTTTGCCGGAGAAATAGCGACTTTCGGACCTTTGATGGGCCGTCAGTGAGCCGAAATCTGTCTTTTTGAATTGCAACACGGTTTGCCGAAGTAATGCCGACTTTCAGCCCAGTAAAGTGCCATTACTGGGTCAGACTCTGAGTTTTTGACTTGAAGCATGGTTTGCCGGAGTAATGCCGACTTTCAGCCCAGTAAAGTGCCATTACTGGGTCAGACTCTGAGTTTTTGACTTGAAGCATGGTTTGCCGGAGTAATGTCGACTTTCGGTCCTGTGTTGGGCCGGTAGTGAGCCGAAATCTGTCTTTTTGAATTGCAACACGGTTTGCCGAAGTAATGCCGACTTTCGGACCTGTGATGGGCCGTTAGTGGGACGAACTCTGTCTTTTTTACTTCAAGCATTGTTTGCCGGAGTAATGTCGACTTTCGGTCCTGTGATGGGCCGGTAGTGAGCCGAAATCTGTCTTTTTGAATTGCAACACGGTTTGCCGAAGTAATGCCGACTTTCAGCCCAGTAAAGTGCCATTACTGGGTCAGACTCTGAGTTTTTGACTTGAAGCATGGTTTGCCGGAGTAATGCCGACTTTCGGACCTGTGATGGGCCGTTAGTGGGACGAACACTGTCTTTTTGACTTCAAGCATGGTTTGCCGGAGTAATGTCGACTTTCGGTCCTGTGATGGGCCGGTAGTGAGCCGAAATCTGTCTTTTTGAATTGCAACACGGTTTGCCGAAGTAATGCCGACTTTCAGCCCAGTAAAGTGCCATTACTGGTCCAGACTCTGATTTTTTGACTTCTAGCATGGTTTGCCGGAGTAATGCCGACTTTCGGTCCTGTGATGGGCCGTTAGTGTGCCGAACACTGTCTTTTTGACTTGCAAGACGGTTTGCCGGAGAAATAGCGACTTTCGGACCTTTGATGGGCCGTCAGTGAGCCGAAATCTGTCTTTTTGAATTGCAACACGGTTTGCCGAAGTAATGCCGACTTTCAGCCCAGTAAAGTGCCATTACTGGGTCAGACTCTGAGTTTTTGACTTCAAGCATGGTTTGCCGAAGTAATGCCGACTTTCAGCCCAGTAAAGTGCCATTACTGGTCCAGACTCTGATTTTTTGACTTCTAGCATGTTTTGCCGGAGTAATGCCGACTTTCGGACCTGTGATGGGCCGTTAGTGGGACGAACACTGTCTTTTTGACTTGAAGCATGGTTTGCCGGAGTAATGCCGACTTTCGGTCCTGTGATGGGCCGGTAGTGAGCCGAAATCTGTCTTTTTGAATTGCAACACGGTTTGCCGAAGTAATGCCGACTTTCAGCCCAGTAAAGTGCCATTACTGGGTCAGACTCTGAGTTTTTGACTTCAAGCATTGTTTGCCGGAGTAATGCCGACTTTCGGTCCTGTGATGGGCCGTTAGTGAGCCGAAATCTGTCTTTTTGAATTGCAACACGGTTTGCCGAAGTAATGCCGACTTTCAGCCCAGTAAAGTGCCATTACTGGGTCAGACTCTGAGTTTTTTACTTCTAGCATGGTTTGCCGGAGTAATGCCGACTTTCGGTCCTGTGATGGGCCGTTAGTGTGCCGAACACTGTCTTTTTGACTTGCAAGACGGTTTGCCGGAGAAATAGCGACTTTCGGTCCTTTGATGGGCCGTCAGTGAGCCGAAATCTGTCTTTTTGAATTGCAACACGGTTTGCCGAAGTAATGCCGACTTTCAGCCCAGTAAAGTGCCATTACTGGGTCAGACTCTGAGTTTTTGACTTGAAGCATGGTTTGCCGGAGTAATGCCGACTTTCGGACCTGTGATGGGCCGTTAGTGGGACGAACACTGTCTTTTTTACTTCAAGCATGGTTTGCCGGAGTAATGTTGACTTTCGGTCCTGTGATGGGCCGGTAGTGAGCCGAAATCTGTCTTTTTGAATTGCAACACGGTTTGCCGAAGTAATGCCGACTTTCAGCCCAGTAAAGTGCCATTACTGGAACAGACTCTGAGTTTTTTACTTCAAGCATGCTTTGTCGGAGTAATGCCGACTTTCGGTCCTGTGATGGGCCGTTAGTGGGCCGAACTTTGTCTTTTTGACATACATCACGGTTTGCCGAAGTAATGCCGACTTTCAGCCCAGTAAAGTGCCATTACTGGTCCAGACTCTGATTTTTTGACTTCTAGCATGGTTTGCCGGATTAATGCCAACTTTCGGTCCTGTGATGGGCCGTTAGTGTGCCGAGCACTGTCTTTTTGACTTGCAAGACGGTTTGCCGGAGAAATAGCGACTTTCGGACCTTTGATGGGCCGTCAGTGAGCCAAAATCTGTCTTTTTGAATTGCAACACGGTTTGCCGAAGTAATGCCGACTTTCAGCCCAGTAAAGTGCCATTACTGGGTCAGACTCTGAGTTTTTGACTTGAAGCATGGTTTGCCGGAGTAATGCCGACTTTCGGTCCTGTGATGGGCCGTTAGTGGGACGAACACTGTCTTTTTGACTTCATGCATGGTTTGCTGGAGTAATGCCGACTTTCGGTCCTGTGATGGGCCGTTAGTGGGGCGAACTTTGTCTTTTTGACATACATCACGTTTTGCCGAAGTAATGCCGACTTTCAGCCCAGTAAAGTGCCATTACTGGTCCAGACTCTGATTTTTTGACTTCTAGCATGGTTTGCCGGAGTAATGCCGACTTTCGGACCTGTGATGGGCCGTTAGTGGGACGAACACTGTCTTTTTGACTTCAAGCATGGTTTGCCGGAGTAATGTCGACTTTCGGTCCTGTGTTGGGCCGGTAGTGAGCCGAAATCTGTCTTTTTGAATTGCAACACGGTTTGCCGAAGTAATGCCGACTTTCAGCCCAGTAAAGTGCCATTACTGGAACAGACTCTGAGTTTTTTACTTCAAGCATGGTTTGCCGGAGTAATGCCGACTTTCGGTCCTGTGATGGGCCGTTAGTGTGCCGAAATCTGTCTTTTTGAATTCCAACACGGTTTGCCGAAGTAATGCCGACTTTCAGCCCAGTAAAGTGCCATTACTGGAACAGACTCTGAGTTTTTTACTTCAAGCATGGTTTGCCGGAGTAATGCCGACTTTCGGACCTGTGATGGGCCGTTAGTGTGCCGAAATCTGTCTTTTTGACTTGCAAGACGGTTTGCCGGAGAAATAGCGACTTTCGAACCTTTGATGGGCCGTCAGTGAGCCAAAATCTGTCTTTTTGAATTGCAACACGGTTTGCCGAAGTAATGCCGACTTTCAGCCCAGTAAAGTGCCATTACTGGGTCAGACTCTGAGTTTTTGACTTGAAGCATGGTTTGCCGGAGTAATGCCGACTTTCGGACCTGTGATGGGCCGTTAGTGGGACGAACACTGTCTTTTTGACTTCAAGCATGGTTTGCCGGAGTAATGTCGACTTTCGGTCCTGTGATGGGCCGGTAGTGAGCCGAAATCTGTCTTTTTGAATTGCAACACGGTTTGCCGAAGTAATGCCGACTTTCAGCCCAGTAAAGTGCCATTACTGGGTCAGACTCTGAGTTTTTGACTTGAAGCATGGTTTGCCGGAGTAATGCCGACTTTCGGACCTGTGATGGGCCGTTAGTGGGACGAACACTGTCTTTTTGACTTCTAGCATGGTTTGCCGGAGTAATGTCGACTTTCGGTCCTGTGATAGGCCGGTAGTGAGCCGAAATCGGTCTTTTTGACTTCTAGCATGGTTTGCCGAAGTAATGCCGACTTTCAGCCCAGTAAAGTGCCATTACTGGAACAGACTCTGAGTTTTTTACTTCAAGCATGGTTTGCCGGAGTAATGTCGACTTTCGGTCCTGTGATGGGCCGGTAGTGAGCCGAAATCTGTCTTTTTGAATTCCAACACGGTTTGCCGAAGTAATGCCGACTTTCAGCCCAGTAAAGTGCCATTACTGGGTCAGACTCTGATTTTTTGACTTGAAGCATGGTTTGCCGGAGTAATGCCGACTTTCGGACCTGTGATGGGCCGTTAGTGGGACGAACACTGTCTTTTTGACTTCAAGCATGGTTTGCCGGAGTAATGTCGACTTTCGGTCCTGTGATGGGCCGGTAGTGAGCCGAAATCTGTCTTTTTGAATTGCAACACGGTTTGCCGAAGTAATGCCGACTTTCAGCCCAGTAAAGTGCCATTACTGGGTCAGACTCTGAGTTTTTTACTTCTAGCATGGTTTGCCGGAGTAATGCCGACTTTCGGACCTGTGATGGGCCGTTAGTGGGACGAACACTGTCTTTTTGACTTCAAGCATGGTTTGCCGGAGTAATGTCGACTTTCGGTCCTGTGATGGGCCGGTAGTGAGCCGAAATCTGTCTTTTTGAATTGCAACACGGTTTGCCGAAGTAATGCCGACTTTCAGCCCAGTAAAGTGCCATTACTGGGTCAGACTCTGAGTTTTTGACTTGAAGCATGGTTTGCCGGAGTAATGCCGACTTTCGGACCTGTGATGGGCCGTTAGTGGGACGAACTCTGTCTTTTTGACTTCAAGAAGGTTTGCCGGAGTAATGTCGACTTTCGGTCCTGTGATGGGCCGGTAGTGAGCCGAAATCTGTCTTTTTGAATTGCAACACGGTTTGCCGAAGTAATGCCGACTTTCAGCCCAGTAAAGTGCCATTACTGGTCCAGACTCTGATTTTTTGACTTCTAGCATGGTTTGCCGGAGTAATGCCGACTTTCGGTCCTGTGATGGGCCGTTAGTGTGCCGAACACTGTCTTTTTGACTTGCAAGATGGTTTGCCGGAGAAATAGCTACTTTCGGACCTTTGATGGGCCGTCAGTGAGCCGAAATCTGTCTTTTTGAATTGCAACACGGTTTGCCGAAGTAATGCCGACTTTCAGCCCAGTAAAGTGCCATTACTGGGTCAGACTCTGAGTTTTTGACTTGAAGCATGGTTTGCCGGAGTAATGCCGACTTTCGGACCTGTGATGGGCCGTTAGTGGGACGAACTCTGTCTTTTTGACTTCAAGCATGGTTTGCCGGAGTAATGTCGACTTTCGGTCCTGTGATGGGCCAGTAGTGAGCCGAACTCTGTCTTTTTGAATTGGAACACGGTTTGCCGAAGTAATGCCGACTTTCAGCCCGGTAAAGTGCCATTACTGGGTCAGACTCTGATTTTTTGACTTGAAGCATGGTTTGCCGGAGTAATGCCGACTTTCGGACCTGTGATGGGCCGTTAGTGGGACGAACACTGTCTTTTTGACTTCAAGCATGGTTTGCCGGAGTAATGTTGACTTTCGGTCCTGTGATGGGCCGGTAGTGAGCCGAAATCTGTCTTTTTGAATTGCAACACGGTTTGCCGAAGTAATGCCGACTTTCAGCACAGTAAAGTGCCATTACTGGTCCAGACTCTGATTTTTTGACTTCTAGCATGGTTTGCCGGATTAATGCCAACTTTCGGTCCTGTGATGGGCCGTTAGTGTGCCGAGCACTGTCTTTTTGACTTGCAAGACGGTTTGCCGGAGAAATAGCGACTTTCGGACCTTTGATGGGCCGTCAGTGAGCCGAAATCTGTCTTTTTGAATTGCAACACGGTTTGCCGAAGTAATGCCGACTTTCAGCCCAGTAAAGTGCCATTACTGGGTCAGACTCTGAGTTTTTGACTTGAAGCATGGTTTGCCGGAGTAATGCCGACTTTCAGCCCAGTAAAGTGCCATTACTGGTCCAGACTCTGATTTTTTGACTTCTAGCATGGTTTGCCGGAGTAATGTCGACTTTCGGTCCTGTGATGGGCCGGTAGTGAGCCGAAATCTGTCTTTTTGAATTGCAACACGGTTTGCCGTAGTAATGCCAACTTTCAGCACAGTAAAGTGCCATTACTGGGTCAGACTCTGAGTTTTTGACTTCAAGCATGGTTTGCCGGAGTAATGCCGACTTTCGGACCAGTGATGGGCCGTTAGTGTGCCGAAATCTGTCTTTTTGACTTGCAAGACGGTTTGCCGGAGAAATAGCGACTTTCGAACCTTTGATGGGCCGTCAGTGAGCCAAAATCTGTCTTTTTGAATTGCAACACGGTTTGCCAAAGTAATGCCGACTTTCAGCCCAGTAAAGTGCCATTACTGGGTCAGACTCTGAGTTTTTGACTTGAAGCATGGTTTGCCGGAGTAATGCCGACTTTCGGACCTGTGATGGGCCGTTAGTGGGACGAACACTGTCTTTTTGACTTCAAGCATGGTTTGCCGGAGTAATGTCGACTTTCGGTCCTGTGATGGGCCGGTAGTGAGCCGAAATCTGTCTTTTTGAATTGCAACACGGTTTGCCGAAGTAATGCCGACTTTCAGCCCAGTAAAGTGCCATTACTGGGTCAGACTCTGAGTTTTTGACTTGAAGCATGGTTTGCCGGAGTAATGCCGACTTTCGGACCTGTGATGGGCCGTTAGTGGGACGAACACTGTCTTTTTGACTTGAAGCATGGTTTGCCGGAGTAATGCCGACTTTCGGACCTGTGATGGGCCGTTAGTGTGACGAACACTGTCTTTTTGACTTCAAGCATGGTTTGCCGGAGTAATGTCGACTTTCGGTCCTGTGATGGGCCGGTAGTGAGCCGAAATCTGTCTTTTTGAATTGCAACACGGTTTGCCGAAGTAATGCCGACTTTCAGCCCAGTAAAGTGCCATTACTGGAACAGACTCTGAGTTTTTTACTTCAAGCACGGTTTGCCGGAGTAATTCAGACTTTTAGCCCAGTCAAATGCCATTACTGGTCCAGACTCTGAGTTTTTGACTTGAAGCATGGTTTGCCGGAGTAATGTTGACTTTCGGTCCTGTGATGGGCCGGTAGTGAGCCGAAATCTGTCTTTTTGAATTGCAACACGGTTTGCCGAAGTAATGCCGACTTTCAGCCCAGTAAAGTGCCATTACTGGAACAGACTCTGATTTTTTGACTTCTAGCATGGTTTGCCGGAGTAATGCCGACTTTCGGTCCTGTGATGGGCCGTTAGTGGGACGAACACTGTCTTTTTGACTTCAAGCATGGTTTGCCGGAGTAATGTCGACTTTCGGTCCTGTGATGGGCCGGTAGTGAGCCGAAATCTGTCTTTTTGAATTGCAACACGGTTTGCCGAAGTAATGCCGACTTTCAGCCCGGTAAAGTGCCATTACTGGGTCAGACTCTGATTTTTTGACTTGAAGCATGGTTTGCCGGAGTAATGCCGACTTTCAGACCTGTGATGGGCCGTTAGTGGGACGAACTCTGTCTTTTTGACTTCACTCATGTTTTGCCGGAGTAATGTCGACTTTCGGTCCTGTGATGGGCCGGTAGTGAGCCGAAATCTGTCTTTTTGAATTGCAACACGGTTTGCCGAAGTAATGCCGACTTTCAGCCCAGTAAAGTGCCATTACTGGTCCAGACTCTGATTTATTGACTTCTAGCATGGTTTGCCGGAGTAATGCCGACTTTCGGTCCTGTGATGGGCCGTTAGTGTGCCGAAATCTGTCTTTTTGACTTGCAAGACGGTTTGCCGGAGAAATAGCGACTTTCGGACCTTTGATGGGCCGTCAGTGAGCCGAAATCTGTCTTTTTGAATTGCAACACGGTTTGCCGAAGTAATGCCGACTTTCAGACCAGTAAAGTGCCATTACTGGGTCAGACTCTGAGTTTTTGACTTGAAGCATGGTTTGCCGGAGTAATGCCGACTTTCGGACCTGTGATGGGCCGTTAGTGGGACGAACTCTGTCTTTTTGACTTCAAGCATGGTTTGCCGGAGTAATGTCGACTTTCGGTCCTGTGATGGGCCAGTAGTGAGCCGAAATCTTTCTTTTTGAATTGCAACACGGTTTGCCGAAGTAATGCCGACTTTCAGCCCGGTAAAGTGCCATTACTGGGTCAGACTCTGATTTTTTGACTTGAAGCATGGTTTGCCGGAGTAATGCCGACTTTCGGACCTGTGATGGGCCGTTAGTGGGACGAACACTGTCTTTTTGACTTCAAGCATGGTTTGCCGGAGTAATGTTGACTTTCGGTCCTGTGATGGGCCGGTAGTGAGCCGAAATCTGTCTTTTTGAATTGCAACACGGTTTGCCGAAGTAATGCCGACTTTCAGCCCAGTAAAGTGCCATTACTGGTCCAGACTCTGATTTTTTGACTTCTAGCATGGTTTGCCGGATTAATGCCAACTTTCGGTCCTGTGATGGGCCGTTAGTGTGCCGAGCACTGTCTTTTTGACTTGCAAGACGGTTTGCCGGAGAAATAGCGACTTTCGGACCTTTGATGGGCCGTCAGTGAGCCGAAATCTGTCTTTTTGAATTGCAACACGGTTTGCCGAAGTAATGCCGACTTTCAGCCCAGTAAAGTGCCATTACTGGGTCAGACTCTGATTTTTTGACTTGAAGCATGGTTTGCCGAAGTAATGCCGACTTTCAGCCCAGTAAAGTGCCATTACTGGTCCGAACTCTGTCTTTTTGACTTGAAGCATGGTTGCCGGAGTAATAGCGACTTTCGGACCTTTGATGGGCCGTCAGTGAGCCGAAATCTGTCTTTTTGAATTGCAACACGGTTTGCCGGAGTAATGCCGACTTTCGGACCTGTGATGGGCCGTTAGTGGGACGAACACTGTCTTTTTGACTTCAAGCATGGTTTGCCGGAGTAATGTCGACTTTCGGTCCTGTGATGGGCCAGTAGTGAGCCGAACTCTGTCTTTTTGAATTGGAACACGGTTTGCCGAAGTAATGCCGACTTTCAGCCCGGTAAAGTGCCATTACTGGGTCAGACTCTGATTTTTTGACTTGAAGCATGGTTTGCCGGAGTAATGCCGACTTTCGGACCTGTGATGGGCCGTTAGTGGGACGAACACTGTCTTTTTGACTTCAAGCATGGTTTGCCGGAGTAATGTTGACTTTCGGTCCTGTGATGGGCCGGTAGTGAGCCGAAATCTGTCTTTTTGAATTGCAACACGGTTTGCCGAAGTAATGCCGACTTTCAGCCCAGTAAAGTGCCATTACTGGTCCAGACTCTGATTTTTTGACTTCTAGCATGGTTTGCCGGATTAATGCCAACTTTCGGTCCTGTGATGGGCCGTTAGTGTGCCGAGCACTGTCTTTTTGACTTGCAAGACGGTTTGCCGGAGAAATAGCGACTTTCGGACCTTTGATGGGCCGTCAGTGAGCCGAAATCTGTCTTTTTGAATTGCAACACGGTTTGCCGAAGTAATGCCGACTTTCAGCCCAGTAAAGTGCCATTACTGGGTCAGACTCTGAGTTTTTGACTTGAAGCATGGTTTGCCGAAGTAATGCCGACTTTCAGCCCAGTAAAGTGCCATTACTGGGTCAGACTCTGTCTTTTTGACTTCAAGCATGGTTTGCCGGAGTAATGTCGACTTTCGGTCCTGTGATGGGCCGGTAGTGAGCCGAAATCTGTCTTTTTGAATTTCAACACGGTTTGCCGAAGTAATGCCGACTTTCAGTCCAGTAAAGTGCCATTACTGGGTCAGACTCTGAGTTTTTGACTTCAAGCATGGTTTGCCGGAGTAATGCCGACTTTCGGACCAGTGATGGGCCGTTAGTGTGCCGAAATCTGTCTTTTTGACTTGCAAGACGGTTTGCCGGAGAAATAGCGACTTTCGAACCTTTGATGGGCCGTCAGTGAGCCGAAATCTGTCTTTTTGAATTGTAACACGGTTTGCCAAAGTAATGCCGACTTTCAGCCCAGTAAAGTGCCATTACTTGGTCAGACTCTGAGATTTTGACTTGAAGAATGGTTTGCCGGAGTAATGCCGACTTTCGGACCTGTGATGGGCCGTTAGTGGGACGAACACTGTCTTTTTGACTTCAAGCATGGTTTGCCGGAGTAATGTCGATTTTCGGTCCTGTGATGGGCCGGTAGTGAGCCGAAATCTGTCTTTTTGAATTGCAACACGGTTTGCCGAAGTAATGCCGACTTTCAGCCCAGTAAAGTGCCATTACTGGGTCAGACTCTGAGTTTTTGACTTGAAGCATGGTTTGCCGGAGTAATGCCGACTTTCGGACCTGTGATGGGCCGTTAGTGGGACGAACACTGTCTTTTTGGCTTGAAGCATGGTTTGCCGGAGTAATGCCGACTTTCGGACCTGTGATGGGCCGTTAGTGGGACGAACACTGTCTTTTTGACTTCAAGCATGGTTTGCCGGAGTAATGTCGACTTTCGGTACTGTGATGGGCCGGTAGTGAGCCGAAATCTGTCTTTTTGAATTGCAACACGGTTTGCCGAAGTAATGCCGACTTTCAGCCCAGTAAAGTGCCATTACTGGGTCAGACTCTGAGTTTTTGACTTGAAGCATGGTTTGCCGGAGTAATGTTGACTTTCGGTCCTGTGATGGGCCGGTAGTGAGCCGAAATCTGTCTTTTTGAATTGCAACACGGTTTGCCGAAGTAATGCCGACTTTCAGCCCAGTAAAGTGCCATTACTGGAACAGACTCTGAGTTTTTTACTTCAAGCATGCTGTTAAGACTAGAAATAAAAACATATTTTGTACTTATAGAACTAAGCATAAGTTTACTAAATTCACAGATGTTATCTTTCGACAAGCAACTTGATTTATTAGTTTCCGAATTTCGAACAAGACAATTTTGTATCCATAGTATTCTTTAAGTGACGAATGTTATTTATGAGCGTACGGGATATTCTGAGCTTGAAAGGCGGATTCAGAAGAAGACCGGACTCAGTATACAGCATTTTGGGAACACACAATAAGACATAAAAAAAGGGTCAGTGCGATGTACTTCCCTCACAACTGGTATCCACGTGACGATAGGCCTACGCAGCTATGCGATCTAAGGGTTGGCGTAGACTGGTCGGCGTGAGAAAATTCTCGTCATAAACAAATCTCACCCCACCTACATATTTTCAGTGACTTGTGATTGCCACGGCAGTTTCCGAATGGTCGAAAACTAGAAGTGTCAGCTTGACTACGCGACCGAAAGGGTCAACTGAAAATTACATCTCCGGGCACAGTTCCGACGACAAATTGTACTTTCAAAATTAATTTTTATATTAGTAGAAATCATTTAAATTATAGAACTTTAAACACAGAATCTTGTCATTTATTTATGAACCCAAGATTCAACATTTGGTCCTTCGAGCCGGATCTTAACCGGGTAAAAACAAAAATAATTGTGATTTATTGTGCAATTGTGTTTCATGTAACATTGAATTTAACAAACAATCATGTTTGAACTTTGAACTTTGAACTTGGTGACTAAAATTCAACTTGTGCAGTGGATTACGTGTACTTGTGACTTGGACTTTGATACGTGCAGTGACTAGCAAATTCTTTCATTGTGACTTTAAATTCAATTTATGCAGTACTCATTACAATACTTGGTGACTCTATACTCCATATTATTGGACAGTTTTACATTGTTTGTGACTTTGAACCTAAAATACTGTGAACTCGTGCAGTATTTTACAACGTTTGTATTTGTGAAGTGCAATATTTTTATATTGTGATTGTATTGTAGATCATTACAATATAATATACATTATTACTAGGACTTTGATCATTTGAATCATCAAAACTGTAAAGCAGCATCCTGGTCCAGCAGTGTATACTTGAAGACAAGGGCTCGCAACGGCAAGCAATCGTGGATTTAAGCTGTCGATACATTAGATTATAAAACGGTAAGTCTTCAATATTTCCCTTATTCATAATCCCTTTCAAACAAGCTTCTGTTTTGTGTAAAATGGAAGGGTTAAAGAGGCAACGTGCGACTGTTTTATAAATCAACTTAAGTCAAACGAGTTCAAAGACAATGTCTCAGAAATCAAGGTAATACTTGAAAGAAACGAATCTCTTTTTGATAAGTTTGACATTATACAGACTCAAATCGAAGAATTAGTGACAGAAGAGGATGAAATTGACGAAGAAGCGCGACAGCGTTCCGGATTCGAAACAATGTACTATAAAACCGTAGCGGACGCTCGTACGGTGATTGAGCGAGTGCAACAAATTCGCACTCCGTCAATTACACAGTCACCCTCTATACGTGAACAAAATGAGGGCACAATACGTAATAATGGTGTTAATTTACCAAAACTCAACGTTCCAAAATTTAATGGTAATTACAGTTATTGGGTTAAATTTCGCGACTCATTCACATCAATGATTGATAACAATGAATCAATCAGTAACGTAGAAAAATTTTATTATTTGGACGATGCACTATCAGGCGAAGCAGCTCGGGTTATTTCAGCATTAGGGATATCAGAAGAAAATTATACAATAGCATGGAATGCCTTAAAAGCTGGCTACGAGGACGAGAACGATTTAATACACCATCACGTATCAGGGATTTTTGAAGTACCAGCAGTAACGCGTAACTCATACTTTGAACTTCGTAATTTGGTCGATAAAGTTACTTTACATTTAGCTTCATTAAAATCATTGAAGGAGCCGACAGATCAATGGGACACGCTAATTATATATTTATTAACTTCAAAATTAAATACAGCAATAAAAAACGAATGGGAGAAAACGTTATCGATAAAAACAGAAAGAACTACTTTGAAAACTATGCTCACATTTTTAGAAAGCCAGTGTAAATATTTGAATAAAACGACCAATAAAATTAATACATCAGAAGTTAAGGAAACCAAGTTTTTTGAAAAAAGCAATACTAATAAACGAGCCCATTTTCAACAAGGAACACATTTAAAAAATTATGCATTAACGGCTATTAGAAGTTGTATTTTATGCAAGGGGAACTATTTGTTATATAGTTGTAATGAATTTTTGAAATTATCACCTTCATTACGGATAAGGAAGGTGCAAGAACTCAAGGTTTGTTTTAATTGCTTATCAAAGGGACATGGTAATAAGGATTGTGAACGCGGACCGTGTAAATTATGTGGACGCAAACATAATTCACTCCTTCATTTAGACACACAAGATAAACCACAATCATCGACGCAAGTTCCACTTCAAATCACTACATCAGTAGAGAATAATCTTCCACCGCCAGATCAGCAACAAAAAATTTATAGCACGCAGGCAGTTGAAGGTGCATCATCGTACGTCTTATTAGGAACGGCTCTAGTTTACTTGTATGATCACAGAGGCAAGCAACACGAATGTCGCGCACTTTTAGACTCGTGTTCACAGCCACATATTATGACTACAAGTCTGTGCAAACGCTTAGGCTTGCATCAAACAAGAGCGAACATTACGCTTTCAGGAATCGAACAAGGCAACCAAGAGGTAACGTTCAAAACAACCGCGAAACTAAAGTCACGTGTAACTGACTTTTCAACGTCGTTAACCTGCCTCATTGTCGATAATATTAGTGACAACTTGCCATCGAATCGCGTGAAGTCAGCAGGTATACAAATCCCTGACTCTATCACACTGGCAGACCCAACATTTGATCAATCACGACCAGTAGATTTGCTTATCGGAGCATCTTTATTTTATCATTTATTATGCGTCGGGCAAATTAAGCTAAACAAGGCTCAACCTACTTTGCAAAAAACCTTGTTAGGATGGATTGTTGTAGGTAATATTAACTTTCCTCCATCTGCGCAAAATACGAAGGTAATATGCAGATTAGTAAGAAATCAAGAATTAAATGAAAGTTTACAGAAATTTTGGGAGATAGAACATTGTTTTACAAAATCGAACACACAGTGTCTATCAAAAACAGAATTTGCAGAACAACATTTTCAATCAACAACAACGCAAGATTCCGATGGGCGTTTTATAGTTAGTATACCGTTTAAGCACGAGCTTGCACAGCTTGGAAAGCTTGGATCTTCTAGAGATATGGCGTGTAAAAGATTACTCTCCATGGAAAAAAGGATGTCAAAAAATGCAGAATTAAAAAATCAATATGTTGCATTCATGGACGAGTATGAGTCACTCGGGCATATGAGTGAAATTAAATCTGCAGAGCGTGATCAAACTAGCCCTCATTTTTATTTGCCACACCATGCGGTGTACAAAGAAAGTAGCACGACGACAAAGTTGCGGGTTGTGTTCGACGGGTCGGCAAAGACAACAACCGGCTTATCACTGAACGATGTGCAGCATATTGGGACTCCAATTCAAGACGATTTATTTTCTATCGTACTCAGATTCAGGCAACATCGATATGTTTTATCAGCAGACATAACAAAAATGTATAGACAAATATTAATAAAGGGGGAAGAGCGATCAATGCAGCGTATTTTATGGCGTAAGGACAGCACTTTACCCATCAAGATATTTGAATTAAACACCGTTACATACGGCACAGCATCTGCACCTTTTTTAGCTACTCGGTGCTTGTATCAATTAGGAATTGATAACGAGACTTTATTTCCAACGGCATGTAATGCAATCAAGCATGATTTCTACGTTGACGATTTGCTCACCGGAGCAGAAACAATTCAAGAAGCGATTAGCCTGCGCAACGAACTCAATCATATCTTAAAGACAGCAGGTTTAGAATTGCGTAAATGGGCATCGAATGATCCACGCATCCTCTCTGAT
Organism: Diplolepis rosae; assembly: GCA_030998225.1. Lineage (NCBI taxonomy): Eukaryota > Metazoa > Arthropoda > Insecta > Hymenoptera > Diplolepididae > Diplolepis > Diplolepis rosae. The sequence continues at coordinate 249,372 of JAPYXD010000729.1, read as the reverse complement.
AAAAATGGCCATAATAACAACGAGCCAATCTCAATTTATGGCGACAAGGACCCTAAAACATTAGGACTTGTCTGGGACCCACGAAACGATGAGCTTAAATACCGCATAAATATCATAGATTCGCACAAGGTAACTAAGCGAATTGTGCTGTCAATTATTGCGCAAATTTCCGATCCTCTAGGTCTTGTCGGCCCTGCCATAATTCAGGCAAAGGTAATCATGCAAAAACTTTGGAGCATGAATCTAGATTGGGATGAATCCTTGCCACAAGAGCTGCATTCATCGTGGTGCAATATTTATAAGGAAATGTTAAACATAAACAAAATCGTTATAAATAAACACGCACGTTCGTCTCATTATACAAAATTAGAATTTCATGGTTTTTGCGATGCATCAGAAACCGCATATGGAGCTTGCATATATATGTTCAATTAATCAAAATGGTACGCGAAACACCCGATTATTATGTGTAAAATCAAGAGTTGCACCGTTAAAGGTAACTACAATACCGAGACTTGAACTATTGAGCGCACAGCTTTTAGCACAGCTTGCAAGTAAAGTTGCTCTAGCGTACAACACGTCTAAGGAACAATGGTACTATTGGTCAGATTCGATGGATAAAATGCGCTCAAGCAGAAACCTTTTCAATAGAAATTTCAAAATTAAGGAATAATCAAGAATTGCATAAAACTAGTCATTTAATTCAACTCAACCCCTTTTTGGATGAAGGAGGTTTATTAAGAGTAGGTGGACGAATATCGAATGCAAAAATTTCATAAAATCTAAAATATCCAATAATTCTTGCATCAAATCATAAATTCACATATTTAATTATAAAAAATGAACATCACAGATTACTTCATGCAGGTTGTCAATCTGTATTATTTTCATTACGTAAACGTTTTTGGCCTTTATCAGGAAAGAACACTATTAAAAGGGTGTCGAAGAATTGCGTAACATGTTTTAAAGCAAAACCAGAGGATTTGCCTACTTACCTCATGGGAGAACTGCCTGCAGAAAGAATAACACTTACTCGTGCATTTTTTAACTGTGGCATCGATTACGCAGGTCCGTTTTATATCAAGGAAAAAATTCGCTCTAAGATACTTATCAAGGTATATATTTGTATATTCGTATGTTACGTTACAAAGGCAGTACATATTGAACTCGCACGTGATTTATCCACAGAAGCATTTCTCAATTGTTTCAAACGCTTTTTTGCTCGACGTGGCAAATGTAACAACATTTACTCGGACAATGGTTTAAACTTCGTCGGAGCAAGAAACGAACTCTATGAACTTTATGAATTTTTGAAGGCAGACAAATTCCAAAACAGCATCAACGATTTTTTATCAAGTGAGCAAATAAAGTGGCACTTTATACCACCTCGCGCACCACATTTCGGAGGATTATGGGAAGGTGCAGTAAAATCTGCGAAATATCATATGAAACGCGTCATAGGTAGTACACAATTAACATACGAAGAGTTATACACACTCCTCACACAAATTGAAGCTTGTTTGAATTCCAGACCTCTATCACCGTTGTCCAACGATCCTAATGACCTTTCTCCTCTCACACCTGGTCACTTCCTTATTGGAGACTCGTTAACAGCCTTTCCTCAGGCAGATTTAAGAGAAATCAACACCCAAAGACTGGATTGATACCAACATTTGCAAAAAATGTCTCAACATTTTTGGAATCGGTGGCAGACTGAATACCTGTCTCAATTACAAGGTCGTTCACGCTGGAGTAAATCATCTCCACGTAAAATTACACCAGGCACACTAGTCATTATCAAAGAAGATAATATACCACCTATGCAGTGGCCACTCGGCCGTATTACAGAAACTCATCCTGGCAAGGATAACGTTATACGAGTTGTATCGGTCAAAACTGCACGAAGCATAGTGAAACGTCCTATGACAAAAATTTGTATTCTGCCTAATCAAGACGACGAGAACATGTCTCAAGATTATGCAGTCTCACAGCAACAGTCAAGGTTAACAAATGATAGTGTAAACCCAAACCTATAGTATAATGATTTTTAGTGGACTTTAAGTGCATAAGTTAATTAAGCTAATTAATCCAATTACTCATATATACTCATTATTGTGATCATGTATCATACTTGGCAATCATTGCAACATATATCATAGAATAACATATTTGGTAATTATATGTAATAAAAAATTTGCGTAAACAACCTGGATTGAAAGATACTCTTTCAAGGCGGGCGGTATGTTAAGACTAGAAATAAAAACATATTTTGTACTTATAGAACTAAGCATAAGTTTACTAAATTCACAGATGTTATCTTTCGACAAGCAACTTGATTTATTAGTTTCCGAATTTCGAACAAGACAATTTTGTATCCATAGTATTCTTTAAGTGACGAATGTTATTTATGAGCGTACGGGATATTCTGAGCTTGAAAGGCGGATTCAGAAGAAGACCGGACTCAGTATACAGCATTTTGGGAACACACAATAAGACATAAAAAAAGGGTCAGTGCGATGTACTTCCCTCACAACTGGTATCCACGTGACGATAGGCCTACGCAGCTATGCGATCTAAGGGTTGGCGTAGACTGGTCGGCGTGAGAAAATTCTCGTCATAAACAAATCTCACCCCAACGGTTTGCCGAAGTAATGCCGACTTTCAGCCCAGTAAAGTGCCATTACTGGTCCAGACTCTGATTTTTTGACTTCTAGCATGGTTTGCCGGAGTAATGCCGACTTTCGGTCCTGTGATGGGCCGTTAGTGCGCCGAGCACTGTCTTTTTGACTTGCAAGACGGTTTGCCGGAGAAATAGCGACTTTCGGACCTGTGATGGGCCGTTAGTGAGCCGAAATCTATCTTTTTGACTTGCAACACGCTTTGCCGAAGTAATGCCGACTTTCAGCCCAGTAAAGTGCCATTTCTTGGCCAGACTCTGAGTTTTTGTCTTCCAGCATGGTCTGCCGGAGTAATGCCGACTTTGTAACCAGTAAAGTGCCATTGCTGGGCCGGACACTGGCTTTTTCACTTACAACACAGTTTGCCGGCGTAATGCCGACTTTCGGTCCTGTGATGGGCCGGTATTGAGCCGAATTCCGTCTTTTTGACTTACAACACAGTTTTCCGGCGTAATGCCGACTTTGAGCCCAGTAAAGTGCCATTGCTGGGCCGGACACTGGCTTTTTGACATACAACGCGGTGTGCCGGAGTGATGCCGACGTTCAGCCCAGTAAAGTGCCATTACTGGGCCAGACTCTGGTTTTTTGACTTCTAGCATGGTTTGCCGGAGTAATGCCGAGTTTCGGTCCTGTGATGGGCCGGTAGTGAGCCGAACTCCGTCTTTTTGACTTACAACACAGTTTTCCGGCGTAATGCCGACTTTGAGCCCAGTAAAGTGCCATTGCTGGGCCGGACACTGGCTTTTTGACATACAACGCGGTGTGCCGGAGTGATGCCGACGTTCAGGCCAGTAAAGTGCCATTACTGGGCCAGACTCTGATTTTTTGACTTCTAGCATGGTTTGCCGGAGTAATGCCGACTTTCGGTCCTGTGATAGGCCGTTAGTGGGCTGAACTTTGTCTTTTTGAATTGCATCACGGTTTTCCGGAGTAATGCCAACTTTCAGCCCAGTAATGTGCCATTGCTGGAACAGACTCTGATTTTTTGACTTCTAGCATGGTTTGCCGGAGTAATGCCGACTTTCGGTCCTGTGATAGGCCGTTAGTGGGCTGAACTTTGTCTTTTTGAATTGCATCACGGTTTTCCGGAGTAATGCCGACTTTGAGCAAAGTAAAGTGCCATTGCTGGGCCGGACACTGCCTTTTTGATTTACAACGCGGTGTGCAGGAGTAATTCCGACTTTTAGCCCATTCAAGTGCCATTACTGGGACAAACTCTGTCTTCTTGAAATACAACACGGTTTGCCGGAGTAATGCCGACTTTCGGTACTGTGATGGGCCTGCAGTGAGACGAACTCCATCTTTTTGACTTGCATCACGGTTTGCCGGAGTAATGCCGACTTTCGGTCCTGTGATGGGCCGTTAGTGTGCCTAACTCTGTCTTTTTGACTTGCAACACGGTTTGCCGGAGAAATAGCGACTTTCGGACCTTTGATGGGCCGGTAGTGAGCCGAAATCTGTCTTTTTGAATTGCAACACGGTTTGCCGAAGTAATGCCGACTTTCAGCCCAGTAAAGTGCCATTACTGGGTCAGACTCTGATTTTTTGACTTGAAGCATGGTTTGCCGGAGTAATGCCGACTTTCAGACCTGTGATGGGCCGTTAGTGGGACGAACACTGTCTTTCTGACTTCACGCATGGTTTCCTGGAGTAATGTCGACTTTCGGTCCTGTGATAGGCCGGTAGTGAGCCGAAATCGGTCTTTTTGAATTGCAACACGGTTTGCCGAAGTAATGCCGACTTTCAGCCCAGTAAAGTGCCATTACTGGGTCAGACTCTGAGTTTTTGACTTCAAGCATGTTTTGCCGCAGTAATGCCGACTTTCGGTCCTGTGATGGACCGCTAGTGTGCCGAACTCCTTCTTTTTGACATGCAACACGGTTTGCCGGAGAAATAGCGACTTTCGGACTTTTGATGGGCCGTCAGTGAGCCGAAATCTGTCTTTTTGAATTGCAACACGGTTTGCCGAAGTAATGCCGACTTTCAGCCCAGTAAAGTGCCATTACTGGGTCAGACTCTGAGTTTTTGACTTCAAGCATGGTTTGCCGGAGTAATGCCGACTTTCCGACCTGTGATGGGCCGTTAGTGGGCCGAAATTTGTCTTTTTGACATACAACACGGTTTGCCGAAGTAATTCCGACTTTCAGCCCAGTAAAGTGACATTACTGATCCAGACTCTGATTTTTTTATATCTAGCATGGTTTGCCGGAGTAATGCCGACTTTCAGCCCAGTAAAGTGCCATTACTGGGCCAGACTCTGATTTTTTGACTTCTAGCATGTTTTGCCGGAGTAATGCCGACTTTCGGTCCTGTGATGGGCCGGTAGTGAGCCGAACTCCGTCTTTTTGACTTACAACACAGTTTTCCGGCGTAATGCCGACTTTGAGCCCAGTAAAGTGCAATTGCTGGGCCGGACACTGTCTTTTTGACATGCAACACGGTTTGCCGGAGTAATGCCGATTTTCAGCCCAGTAAATTGCCATTACTGGGACAAACTCTGATTTTTTTACTTCTAGCATGGTTTGCCGGAGTAATGCCGACTTTCGGACCTGTGATGGGCCGTTAGTGTGCCGAACTCTGCCTTTTTGACTTGCAACACGGTTTGCCGAAGGAATTCCGACTTTCAGCCCAGTAAAGTGACATTACTGATCCAGACTCTGATTTTTTTATATCTAGCATGGTTTGCCGGAGTAATGCCGACTTTCAGCCCAGTAAAGTGCCATTACTGGGCCAGACTCTGAGTTTTTGACTTCAAGCATGGTTTGCCGGAGTAATGCCGACTTTCGGTCCTGTGATGGGCCGTTAGTGTGCCTAACTCTGTCTTTTTGACTTGCAACACGGTTTGCCGGAGAAATAGCGACTTTCGGACCTTTGATGGGCCGGTAGTGAGCCGAAATCTGTCTTTTTGAATTGCAACACGGTTTGCCGGAGAAATAGCAACTTTCGGACCTTTGATGGGCCGTCAGTGAGCCGAAATCTGTCTTTTTGAATTGCAACACGGTTTGCCGAACTAATGCCGACTTTGAGCCCAGTAAAGTGCCATTGCTGGGCCATAATCTGATTTTTTGACTTCTAGCTGGTTTTGCCGCAGTAATGCCGACTTTCGGTCCTGTGATGGACCGTTAGTGTGCCTAACTCCTTCTTTTTGACATGCAACACGGTTTGCCGGAGAAATAGCGACTTTCGGACTTTTGATGGGCCGTCAGTGAGCCGAAATCTGTCTTTTTGAATTGCAACACGGTTTGCCGAAGTAATGCCGACTTTCAGCCCAGTAAAGTGCCATTACTGGGTCAGACTCTGAGTTTTTGACTTCAAGCATGGTTTGCCGGAGAAATAGCAACTTTCGGACCTTTGATGGGCCGTCAGTGAGCCGAAATCTGTCTTTTTGAATTGCAACACGGTTTGCCGAACTAATGCCGACTTTGAGCCCAGTAAAGTGCCATTGCTGGGCCGGACACTGTCTTTTTGACATGCAACACGGTCTGCCGGAGTAATGTCGACTTTCGGTCCTGTGATGGGCCGGTAGTGAGCCGAAATCTGTCTTTTTGAATTGCAACACGGTTTGCCGAACTAATGCCGACTTTCATCCCAGTAAAGTGCCATTGCTGGGCCAGACTCTGAGTTTTTGACTTCAAGCATGGTTTGCCGGAGTAATGCCGACTTTCGGACCTGTGATGGGCCGATAGTGGGCCGAACTCTGTCTTTTTGACATGCAACACGGTTTGCCGGAGTAATGCCGACTTTCAGCCCAGTAAAGTGCCATTACTGGGCCAGACTCTGATTTTTTGACTTCTAGCATGGTTTCCCGGAGTAATGCCGACTTTCGGTACTGTGATGGGCCGGTAGTGAGCCGAACTCCGTCTTTTTGACTTACAACACAGTTTTCCGGCGTAATGCCGACTTTGAGCCCAGTAAAGTGCAATTGCTGGGCCGGACACTGTCTTTTTGACATGCAACACGGTTTGCCGGAGTAATGCCGATTTTCAGCCCAGTAAATTGCCATTACTGGGACAAACTCTGATTTTTTTACTTCTAGCATGGTTTGCCGGAGTAATGCCGACTTTCGGACCTGTGATGGGCCGTTAGTGTGCCGAACTCTGTCTTTGAATTGCAACACGGTTTGCCGAAGTAATGCCTACGTTCAGGCCAGTAAAGTGCCATTACTGGGTCAGACTCTGAGTTTCTGACTTCAAGCATAGTTTGCCGCAGTAATGCCGACTTTCGGTCCTGTGATGGACCGTTAGTGTGCCGAACTCCTTCTTTTTGACATGCAACACGGTTTGCCGGAGAAATAGCGACTTTCGGACTTTTGATGGGCCGTCAGTGAGCCGAAATCTGTCTTTTTGAATTGCAACACGGTTTGCCGAAGTAATGCCGACTTTCAGCCCAGCAAAGTGCCATTACTGGGTCAGACTCTGAGTTTTTGACTTCAAGCATGGTTTGCCGGAGTAATGCCGACTTTCCGACCTGTGATGGGCCGTTAGTGGGCCGAACTCTGCCTTTTTGACTTGCAACACGGTTTGCCGGAGAAATGTCGACTTTCGGTCCTGTGATGGGCCGGTAGTGAGCCGAAATCTGCCTTTTTGACTTGCAACACGGTTTGCCGAAGTAATGCCGACTTTCAGCCCAGTAAAGTGCCATTACTGGTCCAGACTCTGATTTATTGACTTCTAGCATGGTTTGCCGGAGTAATGTCGACTTTCGGTCCTGTGATAGGCCGGTAGTGAGCCGAACTATGTCTTTTTGACTTACAACACAGTTTTCCGGCGTAATGCCGACTTTGAGCCCAGTAAAGTGCAATTGCTGGGCCGGACACTGTCTTTTTGACATGCAACACGGTTTGCCGGAGTAATGCAGACTTTCAGCCCAGTAAATTGCCATTACTGGGACAAACTCTGATTTTTTTACTTCTAGCATGGTTTGCCGGAGAAATGTCGACTTTCGGTCCTGTGATGGGCCGGTAGTGAGCCGAAATCTGCCTTTTTGACTTGCAACACGGTTTGCCGAAGTAATGCCGACTTTCAGCCCAGTAAAGGGGAAAAAAGTCCCCGAACGGGGACTTTTTTCCTTTAATTTTGTTTTAAATGAGGACCTATTGCCGACCATCACCTGTGCATTATCACAAGCTAAGGCACAGATATTACATAAAGGGATTTTCTGCCCGGACAATGCTTTTTCGAACGCATCAAAAATTTTAGAGGCAGAACAATCCGAAGCATTTACATTAATAAGCTGGAGCAATTCCACCCTGACAGAAAATGTCGTTGGCTCCACGTATCGAACCATTAATGACAGCCACTTTTCTAGAGTCCTGTTGGTCGTTTCGTCTTCGTACACTGAAAATGATTGCTTACGCAAAATATTTGCCATGCGATCAGTTTCAGCAGCACATACGACGTTATTTACAATTAGGTCCATTTTAGTGTGGCTCAATCTAACGTCTTTTAAAACCGAAGGTTCCATATCTTGGAAAAGTCCTATCAATTCTGATGAAATCGCGAATGGTAAATTATGCTCTACGAAAAATGTACTAATCCTAATCTCTGCTTCTTGTACTTTCTGTTTGAAAGTAACACTTTCCGGAATCGTGGAATTTGTGAATTCTGAAGCAGAAGAACTTGCTACACAAGGTTCAACACTGTAAGAATTGGCAGTTACATTAGAAGAATTTTCACTTACTACTCCATAACATTCTAATTTATTTGAAAACTCTTGCTTCTTTCTGTGTGATAAAGATGCTTCATGCTTTTCAATTTTCGATTTGCCACATAGCAACGTTTTATTGCAAATTTTGCAATGAAATCTTGTTTCATCTGCTAATGTAACCACCCACTCTCTCCACAACGGAAATTCCTCAAACCATCCCAACTGAAAGTTTTTTGCATTTTTCATGACTTTTCTAGCGGGTTGACATTCATTTGAACCAGAGTTCAAACGGTGGTCAACCTTCGTTTGAACCTGGCTGTCCTTCAAAACACTCGAATTTGGGTCAACCGGATTACTCATTGTGAACAATAAATTATACGACGAAGGAAAACAGAATTATTTGAAAAGAATTAATAAGATGAAAAGTCGATAAAATTGAGCGAATGTGAATAATTCGTAATCTGCCCACAAATTAAGTTTCACAAAATAAACTTACCCACAAGCATCAAACAATAACGTACGTAAGAGCACTCACGTATCACCAAATAATAATATAATATTCTTACTTTTGCCGTTTTCAATAAGGAATTACGATAAAAATATGAAGAATCCACACTCTTGCCTTCTCAAATAACGCATTAAGCGAGAATCAAGTATATCTTAGAAGTAAACAAAAGAAGGTTGCTATTATTATTTGTTTTCGTCTCCAATTTGACCTCTATACCGTTCGTTTGCGATTTAAAACATTGGTAACTTTTTGGCTATTAATCTGATTGAGCTACAACTTTTCAGAAAACTTTCTTTACTAAAGTATTAAAATTTTTCTCCTGTAGATAGTTTCAGAAAATGTAGACACTTAATACAATATTAATAAAATCGTAAAATACTGAAAATTTGTTAAGCTAGCGCGAGTGGAAGTAGAGATAACAATTTTTTTTTTTAAATGTACTTCTCCCAATTACTTGAAAAATTAGAAGTTTTAAAAATTTTTGCAAAAGGAAAAACGATGTGCCTTGAAAGTGTGTACAAGTCCTTGAAATTCAAATTCGAACGATTTTTATAATTAATTATCCTGTACATTTAAAGATACAATTTTTGTATTTGGAATAAGTTTTCTGCAATTACGAAAAAATTTTATTTAGAGTACATAAAATTTATTGAACTATTACTAGTAAACTCTACCTCCGTGGTGGTGTGGAAAGGAGTTTTATTTCAGAATATTTGGGATTCTCTAAGAATGAACCAGCTTTTTTATTTTAATATTTCAAATGTGTTTTCTTTCTTTTATGTTTAAGGCAAAAACTAGATCTAAAAAAAGCAAAAAAACCTATTTCTCTAATTGCGTCCAAGATTAGAGCAGAATTTATGCAACCGATTGTTAAAGGTTTTAAAAGTTTTCGCTTTAATTTAAAAAGCAAGTCTTCATAGTATTTTACTAAGTAATGAAAGTATGTCTACAATTGTTTTCTTGAATCCTACCCAAAGGTCAAACATGGTGCAAAAATGTCGTAAAAGAAGAAAAATGTCTGAGTACTTTGAAGAAGTTTTTCTAAATCGATATGTATCATATTCCAATAATATTTAGGAATATTTATTAAAATATTCATCTTCTAAATTTGTTTGATTAATGTACAGAGTACACTTTATATTTGAAATTTGTATACACTCTAAATCTGAATCAGTCAAATTTTCACTGACTGAATCAGTGATTTGCCTTTTCACTGAATCATCAGCGGAAACAATATTTTTCACTGTTGAATCAGTTACTTTTCACTGCAGTAATCAGTGAAATTTGACTGATTCACAGTAACCTGTTTTTAGTTATTTAAATCAGTCAAATTTCACTGATAATCAGTAGATTTTGACTGATTCATATTTGAAATTTGTACAGTTTTTAAAAAAATCCGAAACTTTTTGAATTTAGTAGTTTATTTATAAAATTTGAGAATGTTGTAGTTGATATTTCTATATAGAGCTTTAAGCATTTATGGACATAAAATTTCATTTAAAGTTTCTTCTATCGGTATTCAAAACTTTCAACAATTTTGCAAGATCAGTCAAATGCAAAATTTGACAGAGTATTTAATCAAAATATTTACATTTATTTTTTAAATATTTTGAAAATAATTCGACTAAAATAATGATTAATAAGATTTTGTAACATTGTGGGAATATTGGAACGCTGCAAGATTCAATTTTGAGTACAATTTTCAATTAATGAATGTTTAAAGAATTGAGTGAAAGCATCAATTAAAAAATATTTTTACTTTATAAATTTGATTAAGTGCAGTAATAAGAAAATTTTGACTTTCTATAAAGCATTTCATTTATCTGATTAAAAGTCTGTGCATACGTCACTAAAACGTAAGATTAAAAAACTTTAAACTGCTTTTACCATCAATCTATGAATGTGGATTTTAAACCGTAATTTAATGTGTCTTATTTTTTTTTGATAAAATATTTTTAACATAATTTTTTGCTTAAAGTAGCCGATTTACTCGATTAAAAATTGGTCAACTTGTATATTTCAAAATTCTGTAATAAAAGTATTTTCATATTATGTTTTTGTATCCTATGCGTAGAATTTTAATTTTAAAATTGAGATTTCTCACAAAGAAGAAAGATTGTCTTATTAAAGCAGTTTATTCCCAGAAATTAAAAATCATTTACTTAATATTTCGATTCCAAACATTGAATATTTATTGACTTTGAATAAAACAGAAAAAAAATTTTTATGAAGTTTTAAAATCTTTTTACAATGTTACGAGTTGGGCCGAATTTAGAATTACGAAATCTTTCATTAGAAAAAGAAAAAGTCACTCACATGAAATAAACTTCTGTAAGAATGATCAAGATTGAAGAGATGTTAAAATATTTGAAAAATAATGCAATTGTAAAATTGCAATTTATATCAATATTTGACAAATTTTTAGCTTTCTCAATCAAAGCATTATCCGGAAATTTTTAGTTCCTATAAAAAGATGGAATATTTATCAATTTCTTGAATGTTCATACATTAAAAAAATATCGAATTAGAGAATTATATGCAAAGTATTTTCCATTAAGAAGACATAAACATGACATAATTAGTTTTATATCTACATTTTCAGCTTACTTTTTTGTGGCTTAAGCACACATTTTGAATTCGAAATACAAAAATGCTCTACAGAGTTGAAGTATTTCCTGAATCAATTATTATTGATCCTGAATTCTATTGGAAAAATTTGTTGTTTACTGTTCAAATCTTACTACGATTTCAGACGGACAAACAAATTAAGAACTACAAAATATTTCATCCAAAAGATTGCACTCCTCCATAAAATCTTGTCAAATTGTAACAAGATTTGAACATTTCGAACGAACATTTTTATGTAAAATTTAAAGTTGATTGATATTTATATGTTAATATGGAAATACCAATAAACACATATTTTAGCTTTTTAATTTATCTACTGCTATTAGACAATTTTCCATTTCCGTAGAGATTTTAAGTTTTGGAATGAAAAGTTTGTGCTTAGTCTACAAAAATGTGAGATGAAAATATTTCTAACATATAACTGAAAATAGAAATTATGAACTTGAATTTTATGTTCATTTTATCTTGATAGAAAATATTGTTCTAATTGAAAAATTGTTAAATGTACAAAATTAGTAAGAAGTATATAAATTTTAATGGAAAATTATATATTGATTCAAATTTTATACATTTATTGTCACTAAATTTCACTGAAAGTTTATTTTTGAAGTGTTGAAATCCTCATGAAATTTTCCAAGATCATACTGATGTTTATTTCATGCAGACTTTCTTCAATAAATTGAAGAAAAGTGTTATTTCTTGAACTATATACTTCGTAAATTCAAATTCGTCGTCTGCTTCGCGCCTCTTTTGCACGTACTCGAGAAAAATACAATTCTTAATTTCGACTCGATTAACGAAAGCGTGATATCTAAAAATAACTTTAAAACTCAAGCATTGTAACGAAGTCCGTCTTCGTGCACCTTCGGCTTTACACGAAGCTGGTGACCGCAGCGTGTAGCAGAGCCGACACACTGACACGCCACGTTTGCATGTGTTTCTCCCAGATGGGAACGTGGTGGGGGCCGAAAAATCCCACGTTCTGGAGACACTGATCTTGCACTAAATTCAATTTCTATGTAATTTTAAGTTAATGAGGAAGACACTGACAAAAGATGGAATAAGTTAACCGGGGTAACTTCGAAGGAGAGTTCTAAATTTAAAATGGTCTGAGGGGACGTCACTAATTTTTCGAGCAGAGTTCTGGCGCTGAAGATGTCCCAGCGGTAACTGAAGATTGATTGATTGATGCAGTTGATTTTGGACGATACTGGCTATGTTCGCCATTTCTTCGATTAATACTGACATGGAACTTCTAGGTGCTGACTAATGTTTTTTGTCGATACTGGCTATGTTTGATTTGCTCTGCTAATATTCTTCTGATGTTGGCCTGACCTTGGCACGTGGCTGAGCTGGCCTCTTTTCCTTTGGGTTTCCATTTTTTGTGTACTGAAGAAGAAAGGGGAGACTTCGTTTTTCTTATTCTGGTTTCCCCGACATTCCTTCTTGAGATGATTCATTTTTTAATTTCTATACTTTGCTGCGCCTATCGATATTTTTGTTCCGATGGGGTTCCCTCGTTAACAGGTAGTTAAGAGTTTATGATGTTTTCTATTTATAATTTCACTACTATCTCTCTGTCAATTTGCGCTTTAAAATTAGCGGTAATATTTGAATTAAGACACTTTAATTGACACTGAAGACTTCCTTTACTAAGTAAAGGAAAGGAAAGTATAAGACAAAAGATTTAAATTAAAATAATTTAAGAAATATAGAATAGAGATGAACGATTTGTAAGTTCGAATTGTAATTTATTATCTTGTGAATTAAAAATGTTTAAAAATGTTTATTCATAATAACTGTAGAGTTCCATTTGATGAAATTATAAATTGTACTAAATTTCTTTTCGAAAATACATATTTTACCTTTAATAATAATATCTATTTGCAAATTTTTGGCACTCCAATGGGTTCACCAATTTCACCTCTATTCACAGACATTGTCATGCGTGATTTGGAAAATGATTGCCTACGAATTTTAAAAGACAAACATAATTGCTCTCCTTTATTTTATTACACATTTGTAGATGACACTATTCTGTGTGTACAAAAGAAATTTATTGACTTGGTTTTAAACATTTTTAATTCACAAGATAAGAACTTACAATTCACCTTTGATCAACAAAATAATCAAATTAACTTTCTGGACGTGTCATTAATTATAAAAGATAATAAAATTATTTTCAATTGGTTTCAAAAACCTACCTCATCAAATAGAACAATTAATTACTTTTCCAATCATCCAATTTTTCAGACAAAAAATATTGTTTATAACTTAGTTGATCGAGCGATATCTTTACCTCACAAAACGTTTCATAACGCCAATTTGAAGATTGTTAAACCAATATTATTAAACAACGATTATCCAAATAACTTCATCGATAAAAATATAAAAATCCGTATGAATAAAATTAAATACAGCTCTCCAAATTCTCTAAATAAAACAAACCGTTCAAACTTATACAGACATCAACCAAAGGTATGTTTGCCATACAAGGTAACAAACTTCACTAAATTATCTAATATTTTTAAAAACTACAATATTTCAACTATTCCAGTCGTCAACAAAACTTTGAAATCAATAATAAAATTAGGTAAAGACTCCACAAACAAATGGGAACAAACTAATATTGTATACAAATTTAATTGTAAAAATTGCACTGCGACTTATACTGGTGAATCTAAGAGAGCATTAAGAGTTCGTATTAATGAACACAAAAATAAAAAAACAGTGAATCCGTAGTCTGTGAACATCAATTGGAATTCAACCATGAATTTGATTGGGAAAATACCAAGATTGTTGATTCTGTCTCTGACTATCAAAAAAGATTAACATGAGAGATGATCCATATAAAATTTAATAAATTTAGTATAAATAAAAAAGAAGACATATTTACTTTGAATAGAATTTATTTTTCATTACTTAATAGATTAAATTCATGATAGCTTTCCAGCTGATGACTGTTTACGTTTCAAATTCTGTGTTTACAATAAATGTTGTCAATATTTTAAGTTAACTGTTTGACTGTAATAATTTAGTAGACAAAGTGTCGTCGACTCCATGACATCACTTCATTTTATTAAGTAAATCATGACTTTTATTATAACTTTATTTTCTCGACATTACTCATCATGAGTTTAACTTCTTTTATAAAGGTAAAATTTTAACAATTTTGTGTATGTTCTGGATGTTAAGTTAATTTAATGTTTATTTTTCTTGTGTGTGGCAATTTTGATATTTGGTGTTTTTTTAATTTAATAAAGCCTGATGAGGTTGGCAAACCCATAGCCAACGAAACGTCACAACAATTTTGACACTACAGAGTTTTCTTCTTTATATTTGACCCTCATTGATCGTAAACCAGCATCTTTTATTATATAACTGTAATTTGGTCTTCTATTTTCCTATCAAACCGATCAATCAAATCGGTAGTAGAGCTATGCCACTCCGGCACCACTTACCGACCGAGTAGGTTTTTGTCCATGCTAAGCCCCAACAGATGAAGCTACCACCCAAATCCTGCTCGGTCGGTAATGTAGATCGCTGCTCGGCCATTCCCAGTCCTAACAGATGGAGCTACCGCTTAAATCCTGCTCGGTAGGTAATGTATATTGCTGGTTTGGTAATGTAGCTCTAACTTTATATGCAAAAATACTCAATTGATATGTCAGAGACCCTACTTACCGACCAAGCTGAGAGTCTGTGCTGTGTCATGTCTCTTGTGTATATATATTAATTCAAGTTCACCCCTTCAAAATTTTTGGGTCGGTATTATAGATTACTAGTTTGGTAATGTAGCTCTAACTTTATATGCAAAAATGCTCAATTGATATATCAGAGACCCTATTTACCGACCAAGCTGAGAGTCTGTTCTGTGGCATACCCTTCTATGTAGTGCTGTGTCGAACATCCGAGTACGCCCCTATAGTTCATGCTCCGCCTAGCGGTACGCCTTCTAAGGCTAAGTGGGGCACAGACTACTTAAGTGGTTGCTCCGCTTGGACACTGAATCATTCAACGAGATGGAGCTCGAGATCGAGGTAAGTTCTCAAAATGTATTTGCTTGCTTGATTGCTTGCATGACTTCTGGCATAGGTTTTATTTTCAAGGCTTGTGGTTGCATAGCTGTTTATTGCATGTCTTGTGAGTGGATGGCTTTTATGCATGGCCTTTTAAGTTGATGCCTTTTTATGCATGGTCTTTTAATTTCATCGCTCTCTGCATGGCCTTTAATTGCATAGTTTATAATTGCATAGTTTATAATTGCATTGTTTAATGCATTCGCTTCAACTGTATGGCTATATGAATAATTTTAATTGTATGGTTTACAATTGCATCGCTTTATGCTAGCCTTAAAACAATGCTTAAAATTTTTAATGTACATTTTAATCAATTTCCTAATTACATATTCAGATTGAGTCTGGCATTCAATACCGTCTAGTGTTGGGGAATAGAAGTGGTGGTTATGAGTGGCCGTTACCATCATCTACACCGATGCCATCGCCTACACCACCACCACCATCGCCTACACCGCCGCCATCGCCTATACCACCATCTTGCGAAGGCAACGACGACGATGTGTAATACCATCAGCGAAAAGAACATATAAAGCGAAGAATGAGAAGTCGCAAACACCGGCACAGGCACCACCGCTGTTATAATTTCTTTATATTAAATTAATACATAAATTATCTCCCGGCATTAAAAAATAATCAAGTTGATAATTTAATTTTAATTAGTTTACAAGCCTGCTCGCTATGTACGCTTTTCTGTCGCTTTAAGTATCTAGACTTTCATGTCAAGACCACTATGAATGGGCACTATGCTACTAGTCCGTATCTTAAACTTGCATGCACCTATTGCCTTTGTTTCATTTATTACGCATGCGTAGTAAGAAAAAAGATTGATCTGCGCAGGCGTAGAATTTTAATAGGATAGATTGAATTAACGTGGGGTGATTTTGGCAAAGTGGGGACAGCTTCTATAAAACTGGGGACTGGAACGCTTCGAAAGTATTCCGTCGCTTCATCGGATGCAGCGTTCATCGAGCAGCTCCGAAAATGACCAACGAGAAAAGAAACAAGATGTTCAGACAACAAGACAATCATCGATTACTTGAAGAGTGTGCAGTACTCATCCCGCATATCGAAAATGCTTTAGCTTTATTATCTAAATTTAGTAACGTAAATCCTGTACACATTAACCGATGGGTAGAAAACTGTAATGTAAATCTAAGTACCCTAAATAAGGTATTAAGAACGCCAGGTCTTACGACCCAGCAGAAACAAAGATCTTTAAATATTATTCGACAGATTACGTGTCTCAGTGCCCGATTTGATGCACTATTCAAACGAGGCGAAGGTGACGAAAGTAATGATGTAATTAGTAATCGAGTGCGTTGGGGAGAATGTGATGCAGCATTTAAGCGTCGACTGCAGACTGGCGTTATTATAAACCTTATTCATAAGGATATCGACAATTTTTTAAATGATGCATTCACTCTATTTGCAGAGCGTGTGAAAGGTGCATTAAACAGGCATGGAGCGTTAAAAGTGTACGCTGTACTTGTTGTAAAGTTTATTAGGGTATTTAGTGGTGAATCTTTCACTGCCAAAACTCATGACATATTCGCTACAACTCTCTTAAGTGATTGGTTTAACGACCATGTTAAACGATTGGTTTAACGACCATGTTAAACAACCAATCTTAAGAGATGTTGAAGAGTTTGAAGAAAACGGCTCTGATTGGAAACTACATTTGATTGAGCGATTAGAAATTAACATAAATAAATACAATCCCATGCGTGCAAGTTCGTATATCGATTTGCCACAGCAAATTAAGAGGAAGCAAGCTTGTGTGAATATAAAAAATCTAGACAATCAATGTTTTAAATGGGCAATATTGTCAGCGTTGCATCCTGTTGATAGAAGAGACCACAATTATCGCGTATCTAAGTATAAGAAGTATGAGTCCGAGTTAAATTTCACAGGAATAGATTTTCCTGTGGCATTGAGAGACCTTGCTAAATTTGAACAGCAGAACAATATCTCTGTTAATGTATATGGTCTGACTAGAACAAAGTGGAAGTTCAACACTGTTCCTTTACACCTAACATCACAAAAACGAGAAATACATGTGAATCTTCTACGTGTAGAAGATTATTATATAAATGAATATGATAATCTCGACGATTATGACGATGATGATGAGGGCATTGAACCTTTAAATTTTCATTATGTATGGATAAAAAATTTGTCTCGACTTGTTAATAATCAATTTTCCAGTAATGGCTATAAAAAATATATTTGTAATTGGTGCCTACATCATTTTATCAGCGAGATAAAATTGATTAACCACGAAACAGATTGCAAGAAGATGAATCGCTGCAAAATTATACTTCCCGAAGAAGGTAAAAATATCGTCGAATTTAAAAACTGTAATAATAAGGAAAAGGTTCCATTTGTCATTTACGCTGACTGCGAATGTTTTCTGAGGCCAGTAAACGAGTCTCAAGAACGCAACTCTAATACTGAAGTTTTTGAGAGGCATGAGCTTTTTGACATCGGCTATTATCTGAAGTGTAGCTATGATGAATCACTTTCAGGGTATCACTCATGTCCCAATGGTATGGATCCCTCCAAGTGGTTTGCTGAAGAATTAAAGCAACTGGCTGAGGACGCTGAAACTGTCTTCATGTGTCCTATCCCCATGGACCAGCTGACACACGTTCAGAAAGCGGCTTATAGACAAGCGACTGAATGTCACATATGCGAGAAGTCTATTTTTACTGGTCAGATAAAGGTTAGAGATCATTGTCACCTCACCGGCACGTCCGATTATCTTCCAAATAATGTCTTTGGTATCCCGCAAGCCAACAAAAATATTGTGGGTCTTATGAAAGACGAATGTAGCGGTCAAATTGTAACAGAGTTTGTTGGCTTGCGGAGTAAAATGTATAGCATTCGAGTTAACGGCCAAGATTTTGTCAAAAAGGCAAAAGGTATACGAGCAGGAATAGTTGATAAGAATAATGGTTTTGACGATTATGTCGAGTGTTTGAAAAATGAGCAAAGCCAATGTAGGACGCAATATATGCTAAGGTCACGTTTACATAACGTTGAAACTGTAAAACAGTTCACAATAGCATTAAGTCCTTATGACGATAAGAGGTTCCTATTGCCCCAGAGTACTGATACTTTGGCATGGGGACACTACAAAATCCAAGAGATTAAAGATGTCAAAATGGATGTTGATAGAGAATAGATTATGTGTATATATATATTGTATATATTGTGACAACAAAAATAGAATTGAGTTAGTTGTGACAACACTGTAAATGAATATTGTAAATATAGTATTGCTATATTAAATAAACAAGATAATATGGACATATCTTTTTTTATTTACCCTTACATGTAATTACATTATGTAACATTAACTGAACATCATTTTAATTTCATTTCAACATTGATTCAACAATGAATCAACAATGATTCAACGATGATTCAACATTGATTCAACATTGATTCAACATTGATTCAACAATGATTCAACAATGATTCAACATTGATTCAACAATGATTTAACAATGATTCAACATTGATTCAACAATTATTCAACAATGATTCAACAATGATTCAACATTGATTCAACATTGATTCAACAATGATCCAACAGTGATTCAACAATGATTCAACATTGATTCAACAATGATTCAACATTGATTTAACAATGATTCAACATTGATTCAACATTGATTCAACAATGATTCAACATTGATTCAACATTTATTCAACAATGATTCAACATTGATTCAACAATTATTCAACTTTGATTCAACAATGATTCAACATTGATTCAACATTGATTCAACAATGATTCAACATTGATTCAACAATGATTTAACATTGATTCATCAATGATTTAACATTGATTTACATGTCTGAATTTGCTATCCAGCTATTGTGTGAACTATCAAAGCCGAGCCACTTAACATAAATCGTATTGCCACGTTTTTTAAGAACCTTCTCTACAAAGATAGATATCTGGGTACGTGACTTTGAGAAGTTCTTGTTCATAGAAGCCGCCAGCGATGGATTGATCCTGGTAGTCCTTGAGTTTGTACGTTAAAGGATTGGTTGAAATGACATGATCCACCGTGAATATCTCTGTTGTCCAATTTGGGGTGTATCCTTTCTCGATAACGTTCTTGAACTTACTGACTCGAATTTTATCAGCAATTATGAATTAAGGTCGTTTTGGAATCATTTTTTTTTGTTTATGAAAACGTTGCAAGAGTACCTCCTCATCTGTAGCGGTGACATCTTTCGGTTTCATGCCAATGGTTCGGTGCTTAGAATCGTTGTATTCGGAAACTAGAGTGGACAAGATATCTACCCACTTATAGTTGCCTTGTAAGCTGAATTGTATCCACATTTTGTTCTTGAGTGTGCTATTAAATCTTCCAATGATTGATGCTTTTAGATTACTATAAGTTGAGTACAGTTTGATGTTAAACTGTTGCACTGAACTCCTAAACTGCAAGTTGTAAAACTCTTTACCCTTGTCGGTATGCAGGTTCTTTGGAATTCGTCCTTCTGTAAGTATGGATTTCATTGCGGTAGTAATATCCTTTCCATTTTTGCTTCTGACTGGGACAGCCCAGGCATATTTTAAAAATATATCTATGTATATAGATATATATATAGGTAAGTACCTGAAACCTTTATTAATTTTGAAATATGGTATCATTTCCAGCAAATCAGCCTGCCATGTTTCGTCTATACCACGCATTTGCACACGTCGGCGGGGTAATTTTTTCCCACTTATTTATGTAGCTCTCAGACTACTGTTAACCTTTTGGTGTCCATTTTATTTTCGATAGCACTCATTCGAGCATCCAGTTGTGTAATAATTTCAGAGTTTTTAAGTGATAAGTCATGATCTGTTGCAATTTGTAGGTTTTTCAACTTTTCATTTATTGATCCTTCTAGGATTTTAATCAGCACATTATTATTATCAATTTCTGATCGCAAAGATGATGTGACCTGGTACACAGTGCGTATTTCATTCAGAACGATACACTGTACAAGTCTTAAATTCACTGCGTCGTTTTGATCTATAGCCTCGGTAACGTTGCAGAGTCTCTTGCCTTCTATGTCGTAATTGTCATCTGAAGTGAGCTTGAAACCAGCACCAGGAGTTCCTGCAGGACTGACTAATGGTAGATATAGAAAAGTATTTGACTGTTTCGTAATATTATAAATACAAGAGCTTGGATTGGAATAATGTTAGTATAGTGTGTAACATTGAAACATTAACATGTTCCACAAAGAGAAAGAAGTACTTCGCCAAATAGCAAAAGCTAGTGATGCTATTCGACGTAAACATCGTATGCTCAAATTAGGAAAAGAAGATGTACAAGTCTTAAATTCACTGCGTCGTTTTGATCTATAGCCTCGGTAACGTTGCAGAGTCTCTTGCCTTCTATGTCTTAATTGTCATCTGAACTGAGCTTGAAACCAGCACCAGGAGTTCCTGCAGGACTGACTAATGGTAGATATAGAAAAGTATTTGACTGTTTCGTAATATTATAAATACAAGAGCTTGGATTGGAATAATGTTAGTATAGTGTGTAACATTGAAACATTAACATGTTCCACAAAGAGAAAGAAGTACTTCGCCAAATAGCAAAAGCTAGTGATGCTATTCGACGTAAACATCGTATGCTCAAATTAGGAAAAGAAGATGCAGAAAATATGTTGAGTGAAACTTTCAGGCCTATAGTTACACCATTAGAAAAATTAGTTAAGATGTCTGATATACCTGTTGAACATGGAATAGAAACAAAATTTGAAAAACATGAGGAAGATAATGAAGAAGAAGAAGAAAAAGAAGAAGAAGAAGACAATGATGAAATATCTTTTATTACAGCTACTGATGAGGATAATCGGGAGCGTGATACAATTATGAAAAATTGACAAAAAATTATCTTTTTTTGTTAAAACACAGTAGGAAACAATGTTTGGATATGATTTATGGAGTTCAGAAACTTAGTAATGGATCACTTATGACTGGGGATAATCCTATAAGTTTTAATGATCAGTATATTGAAATTGGTGATAAGCGTTATCTAATAAGCACTTGATTGTTAGAGCTTCTGTTTAAACAGAGACCTGATGAAGCTTATGTAAGCGCTAATGATCTTGAACATTATATAGAAAATCTTGTTACTACTAATGCACACAAAAAGAAATACAGTTCTTCTGAATCCATTCGTGCGGATAAAGGTTCAAAGTATAAGAATATGATAAAACTTCTCACAAGCAGATAATCATCATTAAAAAGATAATGAACCAGTGGAAGTTCGTTGAAAAGACGAAAAAGAACTGATGCATGTTCACTACCTCACTTCATGATAACAAAGCAAAATTCAAGGCCAGATTACATCTATTGGGATGACCCTAACGAGCTAGTTGATCGTCTTCGACTGCTCATGGCATCACAATTAGCAGGCAATCCAAGTCATAATAAAGAAATTATGTTCATCATTGAAGAATTACGTGACGCTAAAATTTTATATTAGGAATGTACTGTTAAATAGAGCTTCATTATCAAAATGAGCATTAACGTGTTCGGACATCCTCTAAATCGAACAACTGTATCGAATCGTGGACCTCCAGGTCCTGCAGGAACTCCTGGTGCTGGTTTCAAACTCACTTCAGATGACAATTACGACATAGAAGGCAAGAGACTCTGCAACGTTACCGAGGCTATAGATCAAAACGACGCAGTGACGCTGTACACTTGTACAGCGTATCGTTCTGAACGAAATACGCACTGTGTACCAGGTTACATCATCTTTGCGATCAAAACTTGATAATAATAATGTGCTGATTAAAATCCTAAAAGGATCAATAAATGAAAAGTTGAAAAACCTACAAATTGCAACAGATCATGACTTATCACTTAAAAACTCTGAAATTATTACACAACTGGATGCTCGAATGAGTGCTATCGAAAAAAAAAATGGACACCAAAAAGTTAACAGTAGTCAGAGAGCTACGTAAAGAAGTGAGAAAAAATTACACCGCCGACGTGTGCAAATGCCGGGTATAGACGAAACATGACAGGCTATGGAAATGATACCATATTTCAAAATTAATAAAGGTTTCAGGTACTTAATTACAGTCATAGATATAATTTTAAAATATGCCTGGGCTGTCCCAGTCAGAAGCAAAAATGGAAAGGATATTACTACCGCAATGAAATCCCTACTTACACTAGGACGAATTCCAAAGAACCTGAATACCGACAAGGGTAAAGAGTTTTACAACTTGCAGTTTAGGAGTTCAATGCAACAGTTTAACATCAAACTGTACTCAACTTATAGTAATCTAAAAACATCAATCATTGAAAGATTTAATCGCACACTCAAGAACAAAATGTGGATACAATTCAGCTTACAAGGAAACTATAAGTGGGTAGATATCTTGTCCACTCTAGTTTCCAAATACAACGATTCTAAGCATCGAACCAATGGCATGAAACCTAAAGATGTCACCGCTACAGATGAGGAGGTACTCTTGCAACGTTTTCATAAACAAAAAAAAATGATTCCAAAACGACCTTAATTCAAAATTGGTGATAAAATTCGAGTCAGTAAGTTCAAGAACGTTATCGAGAAAGGATACACCCCAAATTGGACAACAGAGATATTCACGGTGGATCATGTCATTTCAACCAATCCTACAACGTACAAACTCAAGGACTACCAGGATAAATCCATCGCTGGCGGCTTCTATGAACAAGAACTTCTCAAAGTCAAGTACCCAGATATTTACCTTGTAGAGAAGGTTCTTAAAAAACGTGGCAATACGATTTATGTTAAGTGGCTCGGCTTTGATAGTTCACACAATAGCTGGATAGCAAAGTCAGACATGTAAATCAATGTTAAATCATTGTTGAATCAATGTTAAATCATTGTTGAATCAATGTTGAATCATTGTTGAATCAATGTTGAATCAATGTTGAATCATTGTTGAATCATTGTTGAATCAATGTTGAATCATTGTTAAATCAAAGTTGAATCATTGTTGAATCAATGTCGAATCATTGTTGAATCATGGATGAATCATTGTTGAATCACTGTTCAATCATTGATGAATCAATGTTGAATCAATGTTGAATCATTGTTGAATCATCTTGAATCATTGTTGAATCATTGTTGAATCAATGTTGAATCATTGTTGAATCAATGTTGAATCAACGTTGAATCATTGTTGAATCATTGTTGAAATAATATTGAATAAATGTTGAATCATTGTTAAATCAAAGGTGAATCATTGTTGAATCAATGTCGAATCAATGTTGAATCATTGTTGAATCAATGTTGAATCAGTGTTGAATCAATGTTGAATTAATGTTGAATCATTGTTGAATCATTGTTGAATCAAAGTTGAATCAATATAGAATCATTGTTGAATATATGTTGAATCATTGTTGAATCAATTTTGAATCAACGTTGAATCATTCTTGAATCATTGTTGAATTAATATTGAATAAATGTTGAATCACTGTTGAATAATGTTGAATCATTGTTGAATCATTCTTGAATCAATGTTGAATCATTGTTGAATCATTCTTGAATCAATGTTGAATCATTGTTGAATCAATGTTGAATCACTGTTGAATCAATGTTGAATCAACGTTGAATCATTGTTGAATCATTGTTGAATCAATGTTGAATCAATTATGAATCATTGTTGAATCATTGTTGAATCATCTTGAATCAATGTTGAATCATTGTTGAATCATCTTGAATCATTGTTGAATCATTGTTGAATCATGGATGAATCAATGTTGAATCATTGTTGAATCAATGTTGAATCAATGTTGAATCATTGTTGAATCATTGTTGAATCATTGTTGAATCATTGTTGAATCATTGTTGAATCAATGTTGAATCAATGTTGAATCATTGTTGAATCATGGATGAATCAATGTTGAATCATTGATGAATCAATGTTGAATCAATGTTGAATCATTGTTAAATCATTGTTGAATCATTGTTGAATCAATGTTGAATCATTGCTGAATCATTGTTGAATCAATGTTGAATCAATGTTGAATCGATGTTGAATCAATGTTGAATCATTGTTAGATCATTGATGAATCAATGTTGAATCATTGTTGATTCAATGTTGAATCAATATAGAATCATTGTTGAATATTAGTTGAATCATTGTTGAATCAATTTTGAATCAATGTTGAATCAATGTTGAATCATTGTTAAATCAATGTTAAATCATTGTTGAATCATTGTTGAATCATTGTTGAATCATGGATGAATCATTGTTGAATCACTGTTCAATCATTGATGAATCAATGTTGAATCAATGTTGAATCATTGTTGAATCATCTTGAATCATTGTTGAATCATTGTTGAATCAATGTTGAATCATTGTTGAATCAATGTTGAATCAACGTTGAATCATTGTTGAATCATTGTTGAATCAAAGTTGAATCATCGTTGAATCATGGATGAAACATTGTTGAATCACTGTTCAATCATTGATGAATCAATGTTGAATCAATGTTGAATCATTGTTGAATCATCTTGAATCATTGTTGAATCATTGTTGAATATATGTTGAATCATTGCTGAATCAATTTTGAATCAACGTTGAATCATTGTTGAATCATTGTTGAATTAATATTGAATAAATGTTGAATCACTGTTGAATAATGTTGAATCATTGTTGAATCATTCTTGAATCAATGTTGAATCATTGTTGAATCAATGTTGAATCACTGTTGAATCAATGTTGAATCAACGTTGAATCATTGTTGAATCATTGTTGAATCAAAGTTGAATCAATACAGAATCATTGTTGAATATATGTTGAATCATTGTTGAAACATGGATGAATCAATGTTGAATCAATGTTGAATCATTGTTGAATCATCTTGAATCATTGTTGAATCAATGTTGAATCAACGTTGAATCATTGTTGAATTAATATTGAATAAATGTTGAATCACTGTTTAATAATGTTGAATCATTGTTGAATCATTCTTGAATCAATGTTGAATCATTGTTGAATCAATATTGAATCACTGTTGAATCAATGTTGAATCAACGTTGAATCATTGTTGAATGATTGTTGAATCAAAGTTGAATCAATATAGAATCATTGTTGAATATATGTTGAATCATTGTTGAATCATGGATGAATCAATGTTGAATCATTGTTTAATCATTGTTGAATCAATGTTAAATCATTGTTGAATCAATGTTGAATCATTGTTGAATCAATGTTGAATCAATGTTGAATCATTGTTGAATCATTGTTGAATCAACGTTGAATCATTGTTAAATCAAAGTTGAATCATTGTTGAATCAATGTCGAATCATTGTTGAATCATGGATGAATCATTGTTGAATCACTGTTCAATCATTGATGAATCAATGTTGAATCAATGTTGAATCATTGTTGAATCATCTTGAATCATTGTTGAATCATTGTTGAATCAATGTTGAATCATTGTTGAATCAATGTTGAATCAACGTTGAATCATTGTTGAATCATTGTTGAATTAATATTGAATAAGTGTTGAATCACTGTTGAATAATGTTGAATCATTGTTGAATCATTGTTGAATCAATGTTGAATCGTTGTTGAATCAATGTTGAATCACTGTTCAATCAATGTTGAATCATTGTTGAATCATTGTTGAATCAATGTTGAATCAACGTTGAATCATTGTTGAATCAATATAGAATCATTGTTGAATATATGTTGAATCATTGTTGAATCAATTTTGAATCATTGTTGAATCACTGTTGCATCATTGTTGAATCATTGATGAATCAATGTTGAATCATTGTTGAATCACTGTTGCATCATTGTTGAATCAATGTTGAATAAATGTTGAATCACTGTTAAATCATTCTTGACTCATTGTTGAATCATTGTTGAAATAATATTGAATAAATGTTGAATCATTGTTAAATCAAAGGTGAATCATTGTTGAATCAATGTCGAATCATTGTTGAATCATTGTTGAATCATGGATGAATCATTGTTGAATCACTGTTCAATCATTGATGAATCAATGTTGAATCAATGTTGAATCATTGTTGAATCATCTTGAATCATTGTTGAATCATTGTTGAATCAATGTTGAATCATTGTTGAATCAATGTTGAATCAACGTTGAATCATTGTTGAATCATTGTTGAATTAATATTGAATAAATGTTGAATCACTGTTGAATAATGTTGAATCATTGTTGAATCATTCTTGAATCAATGTTGAATCATTGTTGAATCAATGTTGAATCACTGTTGAATCAATGTTGAATCAACGTTGAATCATTGTTGAATCATTGTTGAATCATTGTTGAATCAAAGTTGAATCAATACAGAATCATTGTTGAATATATGTTGAATCATTGTTGAATCAATTTTTGAATCATTGTTGAATCACTGTTGCATCATTGTTGAATCATTGATGAATCAATGTTGAATCATTGTTGAATCACTGTTGCATCATTGTTGAATCGATGTTGAATCAATGTTGAATCATTGTTGAATCATTGTTGAATCAATGTTGAATCAATGTTGAATCATTGTTGAATCATGGATGAATCATTGTTGAATCACTGTTGAATCATTGATGAATCAATGTTGAATCAATGTTGAATCATTGTTGAATCATCTTGAATCATTGTTGAATCATTGTTGAATCAATGTTGAATCATTGTTGAATCAATGTTGAATCAACGTTGAATCATTGTTGAATCATTGTTGAATTAATATTGAATAAGTGTTGAATCACTGTTGAATAATGTTGAATCATTGTTGAATCATTGTTGAATCAATGTTGAATCATTGTTGAATCAATGTTGAATCGTTGTTGAATCAATGTTGAATCACTGTTCAATCAATGTTGAATCATTGTTGAATCATTGTTGAATCAAAGTTGAATCAATATAGAATCATTGTTGAATATATGTTGAATCATTGTTGAATCAATTTTGAATCAACGTTGAATCATTCTTGAATCATTGTTGAATTAATATTGAATAAATGTTGAATCACTGTTGAATAATGTTGAATCATTGTTGAATCATTCTTGAATCAATGTTGAATCATTGTTGAATCAATGTTGAATCACTGTTGAATCAATGTTGAATCAACGTTGAATCATTGTTGAATCATTGTTGAATCATTGTTGAATCATGGATGAATCAATGTTGAATCATTGTTGAATCAATGTTGAATCAATGTTGAATCATTGTTGAATCATTGTTGAATCATTGTTGAATCATTGTTGAATCAACGTTGAATCAATGTTGAATCATTGTTGAATCATGGATGAATCAATGTTGAATCATTGATGAATCAATGTTGAATCAATGTTGAATCATTGTTAAATCATTGTTGAATCATTGTTGAATCAATGTTGAATCATTGCTGAATCATTGTTGAATCAATGTTGAATCAATGTTGAATCGATGTTGAATCAATGTTGAATCATTGTTAGATCATTGATGAATCAATGTTGAATCATTGTTGAATCAATGTTGAATCAATATAGAATCATTGTTGAATATATGTTGAATCATTGTTGAATCAATTTTGAATCAATGTTGAAACATTGTTGAATCAATGTTGAATCAATGTTGAATCATTGTTAAATCAATGTTAAATCATTGTTGAATCATTGTTGAATCATTGTTGAATCATGGATGAATCATTGTTGAATCACTGTTCAATCATTGATGAATCAATGTTGAATCAATGTTGAATCATTGTTGAATCATCTTGAATCATTGTTGAATCATTGTTGAATCAATGTTGAATCATTGTTGAATCAATGTTGAATCAACGTTGAATCATTGTTGAATCATTGTTGAATCAAAGTTGAATCATCGTTGAATCATTCTTGTATCATTCTTGAATCATTGTTGAATCATGGATGAATCAATGTTGAATCATAATTGAATCAATGTTGAATCAATGTTAAATCATTGTTGAATCAATGTTGAATCATTGTTGAATCAATGTTGAATCAATGTTGAATCATTGTTGAATCATTGTTGAATCAACGTTGAATCATTGTTAAATCAAAGTTGAATCATTGTTGAATCAATGTCGAATCATTGTTGAATCATGGATGAATCATTGTTGAATCACTGTTCAATCATTGATGAATCAATGTTGAATCAATGTTGAATCATTGTTGAATCATCTTGAATCATTGTTGAATCATTGTTGAATCAATGTTGAATCATTGTTGAATCAATTTTGAATCAACGTTGAATCATTGTTGAATCATTGTTGAATTAATATTGAATAAATGTTGAATCACTGTTGAATAATGTTGAATCATTGTTGAATCATTCTTGAATCAATGTTGAATCATTGTTGAATCAATGTTGAATCACTGTTGAATCAATGTTGAATCAACGTTGAATCATTGTTGAATCATTGTTGAATCAAAGTTGAATCAATACAGAATCATTGTTGAATCAATGTTGAATCAACGTTGAATCATTGTTGAATCATTGAAGAATCAATGTTGAATCAATGTTCAATCATTGTTGAATCATCTTGAATCATTGTTGAATCATTGTTGAATCATGGATGAATCAATGTTGAATCATTGTTGAATCATTGATGAATCAATGTTGAATCATAATTGAATCAATGTTGAATCAATGTTGAATCATTGTTGAATCATTGTTGAATCATTGTTGAATCAATGTTGAATCAATGTTGAATCATTGTTGAATCATGGATGAATCATTGTTGAATCATTGAAGAATCAATGTTGAATCAATGTTCAATCATTGTTGAATCATCTTGAATCATTGTTGAATCATTGTTGAATCATGGATGAATCAATGTTGAATCATTGTTGAATCAATGTTGAATCAATGTTGAATCATTGTTGAATCATTGTTGAATCATTGTTGAATCATTGTTGAATCAATGTTGAATCAATGTTGAATCATTGTTGAATCATGGATGAATCAATGTTGAATCATTGATGAATCAATGTTGAATCAATGTTGAATCATTGTTAAATCATTGTTGAATCATTGTTGAATCAATGTTGAATCATTGCTGAATCATTGTTGAATCATTGTTGAATCAATTTTGAATCAATGTTGAATCAATGTTGAATCATTGTTAAATCAATGTTAAATCATTGTTGAATCATTGATGAATCATGGATGAATCATTGTTGAATCACTGTTCAATCATTGATGAATCAATGTTGAATCAATGTTGAATCATTGTTGAATCATGGATGAATCAATGTTGAATCATTGATTTATCAATGTTGAATCAATGTTGAATCATTCTTAAATCAATGTTGAATCAATGTTGAATCATTGTTGAATCATTGATGAATCAATGTTGAATCATTGTTGAATCACTGTTGAATCATTGTTGAATCAATGTTGAATAAATGTTGAATCACTGTTAAATCATTCTTGAATCAATGTTGAATCAATGTTGAATCATTGTTGAATCATTGTTGAATCACTGTTGAACCTGAGAGAGCGTTTTGCGGGCGGGCAGGGTCTCGCCGAGAAGAATCCATGAGGCCAAGCCTGCGGAGCAGACGCGTCCTGCAGCCCACCAACGGTAGTAGCCGCAAGGACTCTACCAGCAGTAGGGCTGTTGCCGTCAGGATGGCCGCCAAGGGAGCCCTATAGACAGGCTCTGCGGCCTTCAAGCACGTGCGGACGCGGTGTGGAGCGAAAGCATCAGGGGACCTTGAACAGGTTTCCTGATGCCGCACGAACGAACACGGAGTGAATGCGGGGGGCCCCTTAATCGGAGTATCGCCCGAAATACGCATGCGGCGACGACGCTGTATTTCCCGCGTGCGCTCTTCTGGTCACACCACAATCACATGCACGACTCCGACACCCACACACACCAGAATGAATGGAATGCTGAGTGAATGGGGCTGCGGCTGGCGCCTGGTTGATATTCCCGATAGACTAGCCAAGGGAAGAGTAGTAGCTTCTCGACCAGGTTAGGTCGTGATGTCAGTACCTCACCTCTGTGGAAGTAATATGGGTAACCGTAAGTCCCTCCGGGTTTCGGCCGCGAAGGGAAAGAACCCGTGAAACCACATGTTAAACTGTGAAAACCGCTCACGATCCTACTGTCTGGAGCCAATTTCGGGGTTGAAATCATGGATGTCCGGGCGCAGGAATGAAGGATTACCTGGTCAGTATTTCCTTGTATCCGACGCGGCGTAGGATAAATCGCACACCGTCTAGCCTGAAGTCCGGGTCAGGTGTCGGGGCGGACCTGGCAGCACTCGGTCGATAGGGGTGACGTTAAACCTTTTGCATCATTATGGCACGGGCCTATCCCGTAACCTTTTTATTAGCTTCCTCAAATTTGCCGATAGGATCGACCATCCGATAAGCCGCTTCTCGGTTTCGGCTCACACAATCAGGGATTTATACAGGCGGGGATAGCAGCCTTACTGCGGTAGGGCTCCCATGATGGGCGAACCGTCTTAAAACTACTACGTTTAATATGAAGACGAAAGACAAAGAAAAGGGTAAAGAGAAGGAGGAGGCGCTGAACACGCCGACACCTGCTGCTGGTTTGGCGTCTACATCGGACACCACAGCAGCAAGCAAGGGCTTGGGTGGTTTCCCAGAAGCTGAGGGATGGAAGGACGTCCTTCAGCTCCTGAGGGAGCAAAACAACAAAATGGAGAAATTGGCCAGGGCCCTCAGCATCATCGAGCAGGGTATGCTGAGAAACAACCATGGACATGTTAAAGACAGCGTGAACGAGGCTACAGAGGTGTTGAGCGGAATACTCAACACCCATAAATGTCTTTTAGAAAGCGGGGTGCAATTCCAGAAGAGGCTGGAGTCCCAACCCGCCTCGAAAAGGATGGGTATCTTCCGGAGACTGCGCTCTGCGTCTCTGGGAGATACCCCGAAAAAACTCACGAAGGGGGAGAAGAGGGTTGCTCCTTCTCCTCCCGAAGATCGGATTCCCAAAAAAGGGAAGGGCAGCTCATCGCCCACATACGCTGCGGCCACCAGAGGCCAGACCCCACAGAAGGATGGGGAATGGCAGCTGGTGGAAAAAAAGAAAAAAAATAAGAAAAAGAAGGAAAAAAAGGTTCCTGTGCCCCCTGCACAGGAACCTAGAGCCAAGGCAAAGTTGCCGAGGCGCACTCCGACTGCTAGGTCAGGCAACGCTGTCAGGGTATCGGCGAAGGACGGTGAGTCCTACGCTGAGATCCTGAAAGCCATGAAGGCCAAGGTGAACCCCCAGAATTCGGGAGCGGAGGTCCTCTCCATCCGGAGAACTAGGAGGGAGGAGATCCTTCTGGTCCTTAGAAAAGGGGGTGACGTCTCTGCCTTCGGAAAGGCGCTCGACCAGGCGGTCGGGGAGAAGGCCGAAATTAAATCATTGGTATCGAAGAGGTCCCTGGAAGTTAGGGACCTTGACGAGACCGTCACAAGGGAAGAGGTTGTTGCCGCGCTATGCATAGCGCTGGGCAAGGCAGACCTCGGGGACCAGTGCAGGCTATACAAGCGCTTCGGTGGTGTGCAGACTGCGGTGGTCCGTTTAACCGAGGCGGACGCCCACAGCTTGCTCGGGTTCGGTAGGCTAAGGGTGGGGTGGATGAACTGCCGCATCCGGGAGCATGTCGAGGTTGCCCGGTGTTTCAGGTGCCAGGGATATGGCTCAACCTTGGGAGAGGAAAGGAAGCCCAGAACCTTCTGATGCATACTGCCAAGGAGAGGAGGGCCGATGTGTTGCTCATTAGAGAGCAACACAAATGGTCCGAAAACTCTTCTTGGTACCAGGATGCATCAAGGAGAGCTGGGATCCTTGTTTGCAGCCCTGATTTGAGCATCAGGGATATCCTGGCGACCGACTCGGGGTTCGTTTGGGTGGAGGTGGCGGGGGTACGCGTGTACAGCTGCTACTTCTCTCCCAACGATCCCTTCGAGATCTTCGAGACCCAGATCCTCCTCCTTGAGGAAAGCCTCAGAGAGGCTAGTGGGCGGTCCCTTATCGCGGGTGACTTTAATAGCAAGTCGCCCGAGTGGGGCGAAGCCCGTCTGGACAGAAGGGGGATCTTGGTCGGCGAGATGGCCGCTAGGAATGACCTGATTGTATTGAATCAGGGCAGGGAATTTACGTTCAGACGAGGAGCGGGGGGGGGGGTCGATTATCGACCTCACGTTAGCCGCGCCCCATCTTGCCTCAAGGATAGTCGACTGGTGTGTCCTCCGGGTAATAACTTTGAGTGACTACCGGTGCATTGAGTTTAGCATCCGCGAACGGAGTCACCCAGTGAATACGGGAAGGGGCGGCAAAGGAAGGAGCCCCTCCTGGAACACAAGACGACTCAGCAAAGACAGGCTACATAAACATCTTGAGGAAACCAGGCTCATAGATGAGCTTGGTTGGGCTAAGTCTGCTGGGTCGTTGGAGGACACCGTGCGGGCGGCGAGGCGGAAAGTGGTCCGGTGAGAAGAACTCTTCACTCTCGAAGAACTAAAGAGAGCGGGTGGAAGGCTCAAGGCAAACACAGCGCCGGGGATCGATGGGTTACCGAAAGAGATCCTCAAAGAGGTCCTCCTAGAAGTCTTTAACTCCTGTCTTCGGGAGGGGAGGTTCTTCGAAGACTGGAAGAAGCAGAGGTTGGTCCTGCTGAGGAAGGGCAACAAGCCTCTAGGGGATGCCTCATCGTATAGGCCAATATGTCTATTGGATACGATGGGGAAACTTCTGGAGGAAATGATCCTACAAAGCCTACAGGGTCACATGGTCCGCGAGAATGGTCTCTCGGAAAACCAGTTTGGCTTTCGGAAAAGCAGGTCCACAGTTGATGCCATCCAGGCAGTGGTGGACATCGCCACTAAAGCAAGAAGAGGAACTGGTAAGAGTAAGGGATTCTGCGCGTTGATCGGCATTGACATACGCAATGCGTTCAATACCGCGAGATGGAACATCTGCATCGAGGCGATGGTGCGGAAAAAGGTTCCAGACTACCTGTTGCGAATGATAGATGACTATCTCAGCGACAGGTGGGTGATATATGAGGGCGACAAATGGTCTCTCAAGGAGGAGATGACATGTGGCGCCCCTTAAAGGTCGCGGGTGGGTCCACTCGTTTGGAACGTCATGTACGACGATTTCCTGCGCATGGACCTGCCTGCTGGAAGGAGCATCATCGGCTTCGCGGATGACGCACTTGTCGTGTGCGCTGCTGACGACGTCGGAATTCTGAAGCTGAGGATCAATGATACTCTGTGGTGGGCAAAGCGTTGGTTAGATAGCAGAGGCCTGAAAATGGCCCCTGAGAAGACCGAGGCTTTGCTGGTCACAGACAGGAGATCCTTCCAATATCCGAAGATCGCTATCGGGGAACATGAAATAGAGTGGACAAAGAGCATTAAGTACCTGGGCGTGCAGTTAGATCGAAGGCTTACCTTCGGCGAACACCTGCAGATCGCGACTGCCAAAGCCATTCAATGTGGGGCTGCCCTGACTCGGCTCATGCCCAACATTGGTGGACCCAGGGAAGCTAAGAGAAGGCTGGTTACGAGCGTGGTAAATTCGAAGCTGCTTTATGCAGCTCCGATCTGGACTAGTGCCCTTAACAACCATGCTATCCTGAAGAAGCTGTTCTCGGCACAGAGAGGTGTTGTGATGAGAATTGTCTCGGCATACCGAACTGTGTCGACGAGTGCTGTGCTGGTCCTGGCGAGCGTCCCGCCAATTGAATTATTGGCGGAGGAAAGGAAAGAGACCTTTCAGCTCCGTAAGGAGCTAACCTGCTTAACAAACCCGCAGGTAATCGCTCGCGCAAAGGAGGCCATCCGCAAGGACGGAAGGCGCAGACTCGTCGAGAAATGGCAGACGAGATGGCATGGTGACCAATCCGGGAGATGGACACACCGTCTAATCCCGGAGCTCACCACCTGGCTGGATACAAAGCACGGTCAAGTCG
Organism: Diplolepis rosae; assembly: GCA_030998225.1. NCBI lineage: Eukaryota > Metazoa > Arthropoda > Insecta > Hymenoptera > Diplolepididae > Diplolepis > Diplolepis rosae. Next base: position 214,882 of record JAPYXD010000729.1, on the reverse strand, counting down.
GCTTTTACCTGGCGCAAGCGCTTTCAGGCCATGGCTGCTTTAATGCGTACCTGAAGCGCTTTAAGAAAAGAGACGACGAGTCGTGTTGCTACTGCGGATCCCTTGTGGACAATGTAGAGAACACACTCTTCTTCTGTGACAGGTGGGGCGTGGCAAGAGAGGCTGTCGGTCGGGAAGTGGGCGCCCAACTCACACCTGACACGATGTTCTCTCTCATGCTCCAGTCTGAACAAAAATGGACACTTATCGAGTCATTCGTCACCGTGGTGATGAAGACGAGGGAGCTCGATGGGCGTGTAGAGCGCGGCAACAACGGGGGCCAGTAGAAATCGCATCGGGGCCTGCACCCGCGGTCCTGCGTCTTGGACGGACTTGGCCGTCCGCGTCGTCCGGGGGAGGAATTGCTTTATTCCTCCCCTGACTGGCGCGGCTAGTCAGTCTGCCTAACGGGCGTGCGACCGCGGATGGGAGTCAATGTTGAATGAATGTTGAATCATTGTTGAATCATTGCTGAAGAATTGTTGAATCATTGTTGAATCATTGTTGAATCAATGTTGAATCAATGTTGAATCATTATTGAATCAATGTTAAATTATTGTTGAATCAATGTTGAATCATTCTTGAATCAATGTTGAATCAATGAAGAATCATTGTTGAATCATTGATGAATCAATGTTGAAGCATGGTTGAATCACTGTTGAATCTTTGTTGAATCAATGTTGAATCAATGTTGAATCATTGTTGAATCATTGCTGAATAATTGTTGAATCAATGTTGAATCATTGTTCAATCATTGTTGAATCAATGTTGAATCATTGTTGAATAATGGTTGAATCAATGTTGAATCATTGTCTAATCATTGTTGAATCAATGCTGAATCATTGTTGAATCAACGTTGAATCATTGTTGAATCAATGTTGAATCATTGTTGAATCAATGTTGAATCATTGTTGAATCATTGTTGAATAATTGTTGAATCAATGTTGAATCATTGTTGAATCATTGTTGAATCATTGTCTAATTAATGTTGAATCAATGTTGAATCATTGTTGAATCAATGTTGAATCAATGTTGAATCATTGTTGAATCATTGTTGAATCAATGGTGAATCATTGTTGAATCATTGTTGAATCAATGTTGAATCATTGTTGAATAATGGTTGAATCAATGTTGAATCATTGTCTAATCATTGTTGAATCAATGCTGAATCATTGTTGAATCATTGTTGAATCAATGTTGAATCATTGTTGAATCAATGTTGAATCATTGTTGAATCAATGTTGAATCATTGTTGAATCATTGTTGAATCAACGTTGAATCAATGTTGAATCATTGTTGAATCATTGTTGAATCATTGTTGAATCATTGTTGAATCAATGTTGAATGGATGTTGAATCATTGTTGAATCATTGTTGAATCAAAGTTGAATCATTTTTGAATCAATGTTAAATCATTGTTGAATCAATGTTGAATCATTCTTGAATCAATGTTGAATCAATGTTGAATCATTGTTGAATCATTGATGAATCAATGTTGAATCATTGTTGAATCAATGTTGAATCAATGTTGAATAATTGTTGAATCATTGCTGAATAATTGCTGAATAATTGTTGAATCAATGTTGAATCATTGTTGAATCAATGTTGAATCATTGTCTAATCAATGTTGAATCAATGTTGAATCATTGTTGAATCATTGTTGAATCAAAGTTGAATCATTGTTTAAGCAATGTTGAATCAAAGTTGAATCATTGTTTTTTTTTTTTTGGTGAGGAGGAAAAATGGCGAAATTTTTAATAGACGTTGTACAGGACTCTCCTAGGACGGGTCTAGGCATACCTGTTAAAACCATAAAAACCCCTCTCACGAACCAATGCACCGCCCGCGGAACCGACTTTCGGCTTTAAACTTCGCGGGCAGTTGGTTCCAGCTTAAAGTCGCGTACGACTCTTCCATCGTCCGTTCGCCCGGGACTCCCATCCGCGGGCATACGCCTGCTAGGCAGGCCGACCAACCGTGCCAACCAGGAAAGGAATAAGAAGATTCCTCCCCCGGTCGACGCGAACAGCCAAGTCCGCCCAAGACGCAGGACCGCAGGTGTAGGCCCCGATGCGATTTCTACAGGACCCCATTGTTGCCGCGCTCTGCACGCTCATCGAGCTCCCTCGCTTTCATCACCAGGGTGACGAATGACTCGATAAACATCCAAATCTGTTCAGACTGGAGCATGAGAGAGACCATCGTGTCAGGAGTGAGCTCGGCACCCACTGCCTGACCGAGGGCCTCCCTTGCCGCGCCCCACTTTGCGCGGACGAAGAGTGTGTGCTCTGCATTATCCACAAGGGAACCGCAGTAGCGGCACGACTCATCGTCTCTTTTCTTAAAGCGCTTCAGGTACGCATTAAAGCAACCATGGCCCGAAAGCGCTTGCGCCAAGTAAAAGCCGACTTGACCGTGCTTTCTATCCAGCCAGGTGGCGAGCTCCGGGATCAGACGGTGTGTCCATCTCCCGGTTTGGTCACCATGCCATCTCGTCTGCCATTTCTCGACGAGTCTGCGACTTCCATCCTTGCTGATGGCCTCCTTCGCGCGAGCGATTTCCTGCAGGTCGGCGCAGGTAAGCTCCTTGCGAGGGTGAAAGGTCTCCTGCCTTTCCTCCGCCAATAAATCTATTGGCGGGACGCTCGCCAGGACCAGCACAGCACTCGTCGACACAGTTCGGTATGCTGAGACACTGGATGGCTTTGGCAGTCGCGATCTGCAGGTGTTCGCCGAAGGTAAGCCTTCGATCTAACTGCACGCCCAGGTACTTAATGCTCTTTGTCCACTCTATTTCATGTTCCCCGATAGCGATCTTCGGATATTGGAAGGATCTCCTGTATGTGACCAGCAAAGCCTCGGTCTTCTCAGGGGCCATTTTCAGGCATCTGCTATTCAACCAACGCTTTGCCCACCACAGACTATCATTGACCCTTAGCTCCAGGATTTTAAAGTCGTCAGCGGCGCACACGACAAGTGCGTCATCCGCGAAGCCGATGATGGTCGTTCCAGCAGGCAGGTCCATGCGCAGGAAATCGTCGTACATGACGTTCCAAACGAGTGGACCCACCCGCGACCTTTAAGGGGCGCCACATGTCATCTCCTCCTTGAGAGACCATTTGTCGCCCTCGTATATCACTCACCTGTCGCTCAGATAGTCATCTATCATTCGTAACAGGTAGTCTGGAACCTTTTTCCGCACCATCGCCTCGATGCAGATGTTCCATCTCGCGGTATTGAACGCATTGCGTATGTCAATGCTGATCAACGCGCAGAATCCCTTACGCTTACCAGTTCCTCTTCTTGCTTTAGTGGCGATGTCCACCACTGCCTGGATGGCGTCAACTGTGGACCTGCCTTTCCGAAAGCCAAACTGGTTTTCCGAGAGACCATTCTCGCCGACGATGTGACCCTGTAGTCTTTGTAGGATCATTTCCTCCAGAAGTTTCCCCATCGTATCCAATACGTATTCCTCAGCAGGACCAACCTCTGCTTCTTCCAGTCTGCGAAGAACCTCCCCTCCCGAAGACAGGAGTTGAAGACTTCTAGGAGGATCTCCGGGTATACCCCGATCACCTCTTTGAGTATCTCGTTCGGCATCCCATCGATCCCCGGCGCTTTGTTTGCCTTGAGCCTTCCACCCGCTCTCTTTAGTTCTTCGAGAGTGAAGAGTTCTTCGCCCCGGACCACGCAGAAACTTCGGTCCTGTCTTTGGAATGGCTCTACATGCGGGAACAAGCTTTTCACGATGTACTTGACACGATCGGCACTATCTAGGCCCGGAGTCTTTCTTCTAGTCACTAATCTCTTAGTGACTATTTTGAAGGCGAGACCCCATGGATCCTTCTCGACTTTTCCGATCAAGTCTTTCCAGCACTGAAGTCGGCTTTTTTTTATGCCTTGCCTCAGAGCTGATTTTGCATTTTTCCATGCCTCGCGCAGCAGAGGTTCACTCTTTAAGCGGGTAAAACTCCGCCGCGCTGTAAGGCACTTTCGACGCAGGACGGACAACTGGTCGCTCCACCAGTACATCGAGTCCCCGGTACGCCTGTGCCCGCGGCGAGGCATGGAGTGGTCGCATGCTGCGACCACTTTCCGCCTCGCCGCCCGCACAGTGTCCTTCAACGACCCAGCAGACCTTGCCCAACCAAGCTCATCTATGAGCCTGGTTTCCTCAAGATGTTTATGTAGCCTGTCTTTGCTGAGTCGTCTTGTGTTCCAGGAGGGGCTCCTTACCTTGCCGACCCTTCCCGTATTCACTGGGTGACTCCGTTCCTGGATGCTAAACTCAATGCACTGGTGGTCACTCAATGTTAGTACATCGAGGACGCACCAGTCGCCTATCCTGGAGGCAAGACGGGGCGCGGCAATTGTGAGGTCGATAATCGACCCCCCCGCTCCTCGTCTGAACGTAAAATCCCTGCCCCGATTCAATACAATCAGGTCATTCCTGGCGACCATCTCACTGACCAAGATTCCCCTCCTGTCCAGACGGGCTTCTCCCCACTCGGGCGATTTGCTATTAAAGTCACCCGCAATAAGGGACCGCCCACTAGCCTCTTTGAGACTTTCCTCAAGGAGGAGGATCTGGGTCTCGAAGATCTCGAAAGGATCGTTGGGGGAGAAGTAGCAGCTGTACACACGTACCCCCGCCACCTCTACCCAAACGAACCCCGCGTCGGTCTCCAGGAACTCCGCGATGCTCAAATCAGGGCTGCAGACAAGGATCCCAGCCCTCCTTGATGCATCCTGGTACCAAGCAGAGTTTTCGGACCAGTTGTGTTGCTCACTAATGAGCAACACATCGGCTCTCCTCTCCCTGGCAGTCTGCATCAGAAGGTTCTGGGCTTCCTTCCCTCTCCCAAGGTTGAGCTGTAGAAATTTCACTTTCCACCTCTTAACCTCCGGAGCTCCGCCCTGAATATTGGGCAAGAACCGCTCCCCGACGCATGGGCGACATCTTTTTCGCCCTTATCAGTACAAGTCAGGCACCGAGGGGGATCCCCTGATGCTTTTTGCTCCGCACCGCGTCCTCACGCGTCCGAAGGTTGAGGAGAGACCATTCGAACGCGTGCGCCCGGCAGGCCCACCGCTAGGGAAAGTCTGAATCATTGTTGAATCATTGTTGAATCAATGTTGAATCATTGTTGAATCATTGTTGAATCAATGTTGAATAAATGTTGAATCAATGTTGAATAAATGTTGAATCAATGTTGAATCAATGTTGAATCATTGTTGAATAATGGATGAATCAATGTTGAATCATTGTTGAATCAATGTTGAATCAATGTTGAATCCCTGTTGAATCATTGTTGAATCAAAGTTGAATCATTGTTGAATCAATGTTGAATCATTGTTGAATCAATGTTGAATCATTGTTGAATAAATGTTGAATCATTGTTGAATCAAAGTTGAATCATTGTTGAATCAATGTTGAATCATTGTTGAATCATTGTTGAATCAATGTTGAATCATTGTTGAATCAATGTTGAATCATTGTCTAATCAATGTTGAATCAATGTTGAATCATTGTTGAATCATTGTTGAATCAATGTTGAAATGAAATTAAAATTATGTTCAGTTAATGTTAAATAATGTAATTACATGTAAGGGTAAATAAAAAAATATATGTCCATATTATGTTGTTTATTTAATATAGCAATACTATATTTACAATATTCATTTACAGTTTCGTCATAACTAACTCAATTCTATTTTTGTTGTCACAATATATACAATATATATATATATATATATAAAGGGTTTCCCAATAAGGGTGATATGTTTTGAAATTGAAAAAAAACACTGAATATTCATTCGGAATTGATCGAAATCTTTTTTATTATATTGGATATTCTATGCCATTTATGATTTAAACAATATATCGGCCAAATGTCCCGCGAGACTTGAGCCAAAAATGCGCCTCATCAGAAAAGATGATTTTTTGATGAAAATTGGGATCATTTTCAATTGATTCCAGAGCCCAATCCGCGAACTCCCGACGCAAACGATGGTCATTAGGCTTCAGTTCTTGGGCCAGAATCATCTTATAGGGATGCAGGCCAAGATCCAATCGCAAAATACGCCAGGTAGTCATCCTGGACAGTCCCAATTCCTGAGATCGGCGTGGCACGGACAATTCACGGTTTTCCTCGATACTGGCCTGTACGGCGGCTATATTCTGTGTAGAACGTGCGGTACGCATACAATTTTTAGGCTTAGTATCCAATAGAGTAAATTCACTCTCCAACTTATCGATTATTCGACGAATTGAGAGCGCGGATGGAGCAGAATGACGACCATATTTTGCACGATATGCTCTTTGAACACCGACAAAACTTCTCGAATTTTGATAAAATAATTGGACAATTTCCAAACGTTGTGGAAGCGTGAAACTACTCATGATTAAATGGCAAACCTTACTGATGACAACTGACAGCAGACGTCAAAAATTTCAGTTCAAATGAGCCCGATAGGGACATTCAAAATCATATCACCCCTATTGGGAAACCCTGTATATATACAAATAATCTATTCTCTATCAACATCTATTTTGACATCGTTAATCTCTTGGATTTTGTAGTGTCCCCATGCCAAACTATCAGTACTCTGGGGCAATAGGAACCTCTTATCGTCGTAAGGATTTAATGCTATTTTGAACTGTTTTACAGTTTCAACGTTATGTAAACGTGACCTTATCATATATAGCGTCCTACTTTGGCTTTGCTCATTTTTCAAACACTCGACATAATCGTCAAAACCATTATTCTTATCAACTATACCTGCTCGTATACCTTTTGCCTTTTTGACAAAATCTTGGCCGTTAACTCGAATGCTATACATTTTACTCCGCAAGCTAACAAACTCTGTTACAATTTGACCGCTACATTCGTCTTTCATAAGACGCACAATCTTTTTGTTGGCTTGCGGGATACCAAAGACATTATTTGGAAGATAATCGGACGTGCCGGTGAGGTGACAATGATCTCTAACCTTTATCTGACCAGTAAAAATAGACTTCTCGCATATGTGACATTCAGTCGCTTGTCTATAAGCCGCTTTCTGATCGTGTGTCAGCTGGTCCATGGGGATAGGACACATGAAGACAGTTTCAGCGTCCTCAGCCAGTTGCTTTAATTCTTCAGCAAACCACTTGGAGGGATCCATACCATTGGGACATGAGTGATACCCTGAAAGTGATTCATCATAGCTACACTTCAGATAATAGCCGATGTCAAAAAGCTCATGCCTCTCAAAAACTTCAGTATTAGAGTTGCGTTCTTGAGACTCGTTTACTGGCCTCAGAAAGCATTCGCAGTCAGCGTAAATGACAAATGGAACCTTTTCCTTATTATTACAGTTTTTAAATTCGACGATATTTTTACCTTCTTCGGGAAGTATAATTTTGCAGCGATTCATCTTCTTGCAATCTGTTTCGTGGTTAATCAATTTTATCTCGCTGATAAAATGATGTAGACACCGATTACAAATATATTTTTTATAGCCATTACTGGAAAATTGATTATTAACAAGTCGAGACAAATTTTTTATCCATACATAATGAAAATTTAAAGGTTCAATGCCCTCATCATCATCGTCATAATCGTCGAGATTATCATATTCATTTATATAATAATCTTCTACACGTAGAAGATTCACATGTATTTCTCGTTTTTGTGATGTTAGGTGTAAAGGAACAGTGTTGAACTTCCACTTTGTTCTAGTCAGACCATATACATTAACAGAGATATTGTTCTGCTGTTCAAATTTAGCAAGGTCTCTCAATGCCACAGGAAAATCTATTCCTGTGAAATTTAACTCGGACTCATACTTCTTATACTTAGATACGCGATAATTGTGGTCTCTTCTATCAACAGGATGCAACGCTGACAATATTGCCCATTTAAAACATTGATTGTCTAGATTTTTTATATTCACACAAGCTTGCTTCCTCTTAATTTGCTGTGGCAAATCGATATACGAACTTGCACGCATGGGATTGTATTTATTTATGTTAATTTCTAATCGCTCAATCAAATGTAGTTTCCAATCAGAGCCATTTTCTTCAAACTCTTCAACATCTCTTAAGATTGGTTGTTTAACATGGTCGTTAAACCAATCACCTAAGAGAGTTGTAGCGAATATGTCATGAGTTTTGGCAGTGAAAGATTTAGACGCAATCTGTTCTTCACCACTAAATACCCTAATAAACTTTACAACAAGTACAGCGTACACTTTTAACGCTCCATGCCTGTTTAATGCACCTTTCACACGCTCTGCAAATAGAGTGAATGCATCATTTAAAAAATTGTCGATATCCTTATGAATAAGGTTTATAATAACGCCAGTCTGCAGTCGACGCTTAAATGCTGCATCACATTCTCCCCAACGCACTCGATTACTAATTACATCATTACTTTCGACACCTTCGCCTCGTTTGAATAGTGCATCAAATCGGGCACTGAGACACGTAATCTGTCGAATAATATTTAAAGATCTTTGTTTCTGCTGGGTCGTAAGACCTGGCGTTCTTAATACCTTATTTAGGGTACTTAGATTTACATTACAGTTTTCTACCCATCGGTTAATGTGTACAGGATTTACGTTACTAAATTTAGATAATAAAGCTAAAGCATTTTCGATATGCGGGATGAGTACTGCACACTCTTCAAGTAATCGATGATTGTCTTGTTGTCTGAACATCCTGTTTCTTTTCTCGTTGGTCATTTTCGGAGCTGCTCGATGAACGCTGCATCCGATGAAGCGACGGAATACTTTCGAAGCGTTCCAGTCCCCAGTTTTATAGAAGCTGTCCCCACTTTGCCAAAATCACCCCACGTTAATTCAATCTATCCCATTAAAATTCTACGCCTGCGCAGATCAATCATTTTTCTTACTACGCATGCGTAATAAATGAAACAAAGGCAATAGGTGCATGCAAGTTTAAGATACGGACAAGTAGCATAGTGCCCATTCATAGTGGTCTTGACATGAAAGTCTAGATACATAAAGCGACAGAAAAGCGTACATAGCGAGCAGGCTTGTAAACTAATTAAAATTAAATGATCAACTTGATTATTTTTCAATGCCGGGAGATAATTTATGTATTAATTTAATATAAAGAAATTATAACAGCGGTGGTGCCTGTGCCGGTGTTTGCGACTTCTCATTCTTCGCTTTTTATGTTCTTTTCGCTGATGGTATTGCACATCGTCGTCGTTGCCTTCGCAAGATGATGGTATAGGCGATGGCGGCGGTGTAGGCGATGCTGGTGGTGGTGTAGGCGATGGCATCGGTGTAGGTGATAGTAAAGGCCACTCATAACCACCACTTCTATTCCCCAACACTAGACGGCATTGAATGCCACACTCAATCTGAATATGTAATCAGGAAATTGATTAAAATGTACATTAAAAATTTTAAGCATTGTTTTAAGGCTAGCATAAAGCGATGCAATTGTAAACCATACAATAAGTAGGGTCTCTGATATATCAATTGAGCATTTTTGCATATAAAGTTAGAGCTACATTACCAAACCAGTAATCTGTAATGCCGACCCAAAAATTTTGAAGAGGTGAACTGGAATTAATATATATACACAAGAGACATGACACAGCACAGACTCTCAGCTTGGTCGGTAAGTAGGGTCTCTGATATATCAATTGAGCATTTTTGCATACAAAGTTAGAGCTACATTACCAAACCAGCAATCTACATTACCTAGCGAGCAGGATTTAAGCGGTAGCTCCATATGTTGGGACTGGGAATGGCCGACCAGCGATCTATATTACCGACCGAGCAGGATTTGGGTGGTAGCTCCATCTGTTGTGGCTTAGCATGGACAAGAACCTACTCGGTCGGTAAGTGGTGCCGGAGTGGCATAGCTCTACTACTCAAATCTGTTGATTGTAAAATTATTTAATTTGCAGTTTGAAAGTGCTCCACATCTTTAATAATTTCCCCATCCATTATTGCTCTAAATTTACCATAATGAATTACATTTACTTTTAAACTTTTTTATTGTTTTAAAATATTTCTAATTTTTTTAACTACCATCTGCTTCGAATTCTCAAAAAAGTGTTTTAAATCTTCATTTTCTAAATTGACAATAGAAATAGTATCTATTTTATTTTGAAATACAGCCTCTATATAATCCCACCTTACTTTTTTATCCTTTTTTCTCAATTGTGATATGTCTCCACCTTTCTTCTTCAACTGTATCATCTTCCTATTAATTGCTTTCAATACTCCAATGGCTGATATGTGGTGCTCGTCTTTTTATGCACCGACAAAGTTTTCTTGTTATTTTTCAAAAATGTGTTCAAAAATCGGATATTTTTTATACCAAACTTTATCCACTTCAATTTTATTGTAATTCAGTTTTTCTTCTTTGTTTAGGACTTTATAAGCTTTATCTATATGAAGAATCAATCTCTTTTAGAGAAATATGCGCCAATTGAGGGTGCTCATGCAATAACCGTCTAGGCGCTGGGCCAATAGGCCGAGCGGAGGGGAGACAGGATAGCTGATTAGCTGAAATTTCATTTCGGGAAAAATTCGGCTTATCAGTATTATACCTACTGGCCGAGCGCCTAGACGGTTATTGCATGCGCACCCTCAATTGTGTTGATATTACTTAAATATTAGATCTTGCTTTGATCAAATGTTTGATTTCTTGAACATTTTTCAATAGCTCATTCACTCTAACTTGTATTACACGTTTATTTTTTTCAACGTTGTACATGTGAAAAAAATGGATGTAACGTAACTAAACAGGGATGCATGGATCGCTTCATTTTGTATCCACAATCAATTCTTTTATCCTTGTCACTTTCCCATGACATATTCATGTATCCCACCTCTCTATTTCCAAGAAATATTTTTCACATCATTTGTCCTTCACTTTGACAGTCTTTTACATCTGATTTATTTATTACCATAAACATCTTAAGCGTTAAACAACATAATGAAATATTTTGCTTCAACGAAATCGATAAACATCGAGTTCTTTCTAGAAGCCAACCTCCTCTATACAAAAAATCTTTCAGGACATATTGTAATACCATAAGTTTCAAGAACCTTTCAGAAACCTTACAATTTAGCACGGACATGAACCAAATAATATCTCTCTGACGTCATACGCTTCTAGAATTTTCCAAAAAATCCTCGAAATTTAACATTGATATTGACCAAATGAAGACTCTGATGCTATAAGCTTCGAGAACCTTCCATAAACCTCACAATTTTGAATGAAAAGAGGCTATATGACGTCAAAAACTTCCAGAACCTTCCAGAAATCAAGGCTTCGGAAATAGTCTCGAGTGTCGGTACACCGGAGAAATGGCATACTTACTTTTAGTATATTATACTAATATCTAGTACATCTTATACTAAAATACGCGGCTAGTATACCTTCTATTTTGAAGAGGAAAATCCTCTTGTTATAAGTATTTTTCCCTTTTTTGGAGATAGTATGTGTTACACTTATAAACAGTATGTACTGCTTTCAAAATCGCCAGGCATTCCAACAATTCAACTCTAATTCTAACTTCTGGAATGAATTCTTTGATTAGGTCTTCCGTGAGGCCCCGCAACCTTCGCATGTTATTTACTTTTGGACCTAATATATCAAAAAGTAGAGAAAAATAAGCCGGGTTTTCATTTTTTCTGACCATTAATTATATTATCTTTATATATTCTACCAAAAATATTTTTTTGTAAATGGATAAAAATCAAGTTTATAAACTTTCTTATTTTCCTCTATTTTTATATAACATTTTATTTATACTTACTTGAAAATCTATCAATAAGCTCTTCTAAATTATTGTTTTTCAACCACATTTCCACACTGTCCATTTTAGTTGATTTTAGTGTTCTTGGCACCATGTGGCACGTACTGCTCATCAGATATCTGTTCACTGACCGGCCATGTTACACTGTTAGAAATGTTATTAAATTTAATGCACTTTAATATACATTGAGTAAATTAAATTTAATATCTTTGTAAATTAAATACAAATTAATATACATTTATCTTAAATTTATTTGTGGCTCATTGCAGCGTCTGCGCAGAATGAATAATAGTCATGTGACTTGCTTGTGCTTGCGTATTTGCTTTCTTGACAAATTTCAAACGAAAAAGTTTGAACACGTGTTGTATCCTTGTATGGTCTAAAGGCATGACCTCTGAAATTTGATCGTGGTGTCTATTCAAGGACCAAAAGTTTGATATTAACAAGGTATTTGAGAGTTCAATACCATTAGATACATCGGGAGGAAAAGGTAAGTTGAGCTTTTATATACTTTTTACCATGCTTTAATTCATAACGCTCGTAGTAGATCACCACGAGATTTGTAAGGTTATGTATGTAAGTGTTGAACTTTACAACTCAATCGATCTTCTTCGCTCAATTTATATAAAATGTTTTCTCCTTTATTAATCCTACGGAGAAAAGAAATATTGTCTTTGATCGAAATCCCGGTCAATATTTTTACATTTGGTTGCATTTTATGGTCATATTGTAAGGTTAATGAACGCACAATGATTGTACGTTTCATTGCATTTTGCGTTTTATTTTTGAAACTCTTGTTCTTTAAAAATTTTTTTATACAATATCTCGTTAAAAGCAATTTGAATATAAATAAATAAAATGTTTCCGTGAAATAGAGTCTCACATTTTTTACGTGTAAAATTACAGTTTGTGTTAGAAATTTTGTATGAATGTCAGGAGGTTAACGTTTTATATTTTTAGATAACTGTAAGATAATTTAATTTCCCATTAAAGTGAGTCAGATAATGTCAATAATTTAAAAAAACAATGCTCTTATGTAGAGAATAGATACCTAGCTGTAAAAAAGTTTACTTTATGGGTGTATTTTTAAAGAATCGCGAAAATGACAAATATTACAAAATCTTCTTATAAATCCCTTTAGAATAGAAGGTTAATCGATTGAGATTGAAGCCTGTATATGGCTTAAGCAACGAGGACAATCTAACCTCGAAAGGGTCTGTCTGATTGAAAAAGAGGAATGCTGATAAAAATGTGACTGCTTGAAATGGATATTGAAGATTTGAAGTAGTCGCGGAGCAGATCGATTAAAAATGTCGCCAATCGTTTAATTTTTATTTCGTCCATTGTGCAATCGACAGATACTCAATTCAGAATTTGAAATTAAGTGAGGATAATGTATTAAATATACTTCAGATGTTATCAGGGAATCGTTTCGTACAATTATTAAAAACACTAAAATAAAGTGTTTCACAAAAGTAAGACATTTTGAGGCTGAGGTATTGAATGATCTGATATATTTTTATTTCAAATATTCCATGTATGATTATGGTTATAATTGTCTGAACTTTTTAGGTACATCCTTATCTGATGAAAGCGCAACATGCACAGTTCTGCTTGAACAGAAAGTGATAGTGTTTTGTTCGGACGTCCTGGAAGGAATCCTTATAACATTTATATCATATTATATTTATGGTTATAAATATCCTCAGCAAATAGAGAAAACCTCAGAATTTTTGCAAAGGTAATGTAAATAATCATTATGTAAATTTTCCAAAAAATCCAATCCAATCATCCAATCATTGGAAACATTTTAAAGATTAAAAACTTATGGAAATACACTGGAACCTCGATTCAGTGAGTTATTCGGAGATCGGTTCACTATTTCGAAGAAGGTCAGTGTAGCGTGAAATCCTAAACAACTAATGCTACGGTGTACGTCCATATCGGTCAACTGGCCTTTAAAGACTTTTTCCCCACCCCACTTCCAGACCTCACTATAGTGTTAAACGTAACCAACTCACTAAATAAAAAAACATAAAATCGAAGTTCCAGTGTAAAAATGAAAAAATGTATACATATGTTGATACATGTGCATAGTTTCTGATATATCTATTTCGTATTTTAATATTTCCGATTTGTTACAGAATTTTCATGCAAATCAACCCCCCAAAAGGAGGAAAGCAAGGAAATAAAAAACTGTGAGCAAAATCATTTGATTCCTCAGTTTATAAACTCGCTGAAATACTTAGCAAATTCACCAACCACTTTATAATGACAGAATATCTTTTCATACAATGTAGATATTTATGATTTAATTTTTGTTTACAGATATTATATATAAAATATCTATATACTTGTATACGTTTAAAGTGTTCAATAAACTGTAATTAAAAATTATTCTCTATTTATTTTTATTAAACATTCCTAAACTCTAATTTATTTAATTTAAGATACAAGTACATTAAATTATGTAGCACACTGCAAAAAGAAGTGTCTTACCTGGTATCTTACTGTAAGATATGAGATGGGAATTTGCTATCTTCTGTCTTAAAATAAGATGTCTCACGAAGTGTCTTATTCAAAATTAAGACGACTTACGTATCTTGGTACGAATAAAGATGTAATTTCCGTCTTACAAAATAAGATACTTGATTGAGTTAGATAATGTATCTTAGTTTAAGATGTTTAGGGTGTCATAAGATGGTTCTGGCATAAGATGTTTCTGAATTGTAAGATATAGCAGGTCAATAAGTTAGCAAAAACTAAGACGCGTAAAGTGTCAAAGAAGTAGTGGTCGAAAGATAGAATCTCTCAAAGGGTTATAGTTACAGTTCATAACCTCAAAAAATGGAGCGTTTTGAGTGTTGCATGTTTTTCTTCTGTGGTGTAATATCAACATATTTAGAGGAATATATTGTTCATTTTCATCGACACGATCCTTTATTTAAACTTTAGATATGACGGATGTGGAGCTACATATAAAAATTGGGAATCGTATCAGCAACACGTAACTCGATATCAGGTATACCTTCTGTTTTAACGTAGTGGATACGTTTGCTAAGTCGCTTATCTCCTTTCCCAATAGAGCATTTTCTTGAATTAATTTTTTTAAGAAGTACATACAGCCATGTAAACCACCACATTTGTAACAGATACCGGTGTGCCGTAAGCTTTTTCTCACAGTGTAGAGGTTATAAGGAACATGAACTGTCGGTAACTTAAGTAACCTGTGTTACCGATGGTTCAACTCAAGATATTTTACGTGTCTCCAATTAATATGCTTTAGGCAACTTGAATGTGACTACCGAAATATCTTAGAAATAACTACACAAGTATCTTATATTAAGACACTTCTTTTTGCAGTGCATGTTGTAATATTAATAGACATACGTATTAAATTTAATTTACATGTAAATGAAATCAGCTTATTGACTTATATTAAAATTAATATACCTGTGCATAGATATAAATACATTTTATTAAAATTAATACACACACTGAGAAAAATAGATATTAAAAATGAGATAATAGAATGTTGGATATTACCTTATATCATTTAGATTATACTGCATAATATCTAATATATTCTTTTAAATATACAAGATATTAATCACCAATAAAAGTTTATATTCAAAATTTACAATATTAGATATTAAACTTTAATATCTAAGATTTTTATAAACAGTAGCGTGCACGTGCCTGAGGAAATGTCACGTGATCAGAGTCTTTGAATTCCATGTAATTTGTCTATCGCACTCGCCCATAGTTTTGCCGGTCGCGTGGTTTTTGGTTTTGACACTGGAATAATAATGTTGTGTCTATATGAAGTTTTGAAGTGTGATTTTTGAAAAAATTTTATATTACCAGTACTGAAATCAGTAAATATCTATCTATATAAGTATATAATTTTTATACCTTCAATGTTTGAAATGAATCTTCTAAACTCTCAATAACTTGTTCTTTATGTAGCCGTTTTTAAATTCAACATCGAATCGCAATTTACTTACTGGAATTCGTAATAGATTAGATCGAGGAATTCGCGAAAAAAGGAGATTATAAGAAAATTTTGAATTCCTTAATCAATCATTATTTACATCATGTTATATTTTCTTAATTTCATTTTTTCTTTCAATTTTTCAATCAGTATTTTCATATTATTATTAGACAATTGCATTCAATGGCATAAATATTGACTTTAATTATCTCAGATATTACAGTTTAGTATCTCAAATACTATGACCTGATATCTAATGTATTTCAGTTTAACATCTGAGATATTTGAAATTAACATATTGGGTTCTTTAATTTAATATCTTAGATATTGCGAAATAGCATATTTTTTTAAATATCTACAGATACTTTGTTTCAATATCTAGATGGCTGTCCCATAGTTAAATCGCAAATACATTATCTGCTAATATCAAGATATTGCGTTTTACTATCTATTTTTCTCCGTGCATGTGTATTAAATTTAATATCCAATGTTTGCATTTACTAGCATACAAATGTATTAAATTTAATATACGTTGCTGCAAAAAACTTCCATTACATTTGTATTAAAATTAATACAGAAATTTCTAACAGTGTACTTATTAGTTCACGATATCTCCGATAGGTACCTTTCCACAGTATGGGGATATGTACTCAATTTAAGACGAAACACACTGAACTTAAGAGAAAATTTACCCGTGTTATAAGAAAATGTAACAAAGACTAGAATATTAGGTTAGAGGCAATTTTTAGTATATCGATATACTAGAAGTAAGTATGCTATTTTTTCGATGTACATGCAGGTGTAGGAATCTGTATCTAGAATTCCCACTAACATACTACTCGTTATATTATTCGCTCTTTATTTTACCATCTTCCTCCGCCATATTTATAGATTTTATTGTTTAATACAATTTCTTTGACTTTTTTCATTTTCCGTAACACAAAAAGTGTTCTTATTTTCACAATTTTGGTCGGATGTGGCTGGTTAACGAATTATTTCTTTTTTTTGGGCCTTCAAGAGGTGTGCCAAATTTCAATCTAATTGAATAATTGAAGGGCCACCAGCAATAACTCGTGATAAAATTTTTTTTTTCGGTCATTTACAAAAACAAAATTACCATTTGGTAGAATTTGTCATGACGCATTTTTTATATTGATACAACTGTTATTCAACCTTAATAGTTTTTTAGATAAAAATTAAAAACATTCAATTTTTTGTCATAAAAAATGATCGAAATTCAGTGTTTTGCGAAACATAAATTGCTATTATTTTTCTTCAGATAATATTTTAATGTAAATAAAAATCAATGTTTTTGTGGTTGTCCCGGTAGAAAGTCTAATAAATTTTTTATTTCGGAAAACTTCCAGCGACAAAGTGGTTTCTTACCGTTAGTGGAAGTTTTCTGGAAATTTCCAGAAATATTTGTTTATTATTGCAGATTCTGCAGCGATGTATTGCGAAAGTCGCTCCGCCGTCACTGAAAATTAATCGACTCCGTGAGCCATGCGAAGCGCTCCCGATCTTCACACAGCTAAAAATGCGTAAGATGGCAGAGTGAATTTCGAAATACATCGCTGCCAAATCCGCAATAATAAACAAATATTTCTGAAAACTTCCAGAAAACCTCCTCTAACGGTAAGAAACAACTTTGTAGCTGGAAGTTTTCCGAAATCGAATATTTATTAGAGACTTTCTATCGGGACAACTACAAAAACATTGTTTTTTATTTACATTAAAATATTGTTTGAAAAAAAATGTTTCATTTAATGCATTGGCTCCGCTACAGTATTCCGCGTCTAATGATGAAAAAACAAACGATTTCGTCAAAAATTGACCGAGTAATAGAAATTTATGTTTTGAAAAACACTGATTTTCGATAATTTTGGATGATGAAAAATTGAGTGTTTTTTTAATTTTTATCTAAAAACGTAAACGAATGTGGTAGGTTTTCGATGAGTTTTTTTTACATGTTATAAATATTTCTAGCTTTTGTTTTTACACACAGCGGATTCACAGGGAGATGTGAGTTTTCACGATTCGCAGTATGAAGGTCCGTTCATTTGTGCCCGGGCATTTGTTCATTTATCACGGTTTTTATTTTCCACAGGCAATGCATACAGCGAACAAAGTGGACAATGAACCGTTGACACTAGACATGTATTGATTATGCGGCACGGTGACATTATAATTTGATGGTGGAGAGGAAGAAGGGCGTTCCGTTTTCGCTTACTGCGCTGACATTAACGTCGGGAGAAGAGCGAGTCGTTGTCTCTTTTATTCTAAGAATTGGAGGCAGAGAGTTGCAGACATGAACGAGTCTTGCGGAGGAAGAGCGTATAAATCTTGACTAGGATATGACTCATCGTCGAACCCCAAAAACTTTGACCGTGTTTCTCCCTTCTAAATACGTTAGTGCCATTAAACAACGATTTCTTGATGACCGGGTGGGGTTTCGACTATCCAGAACAGTCGCAGAGTTAGTGCAACTAGGGGATCTACCTCTTGAGCTCGATGATTTGTACAGCGACTAATAATTCATGCTCCGCGAAATTTAGTCACCCGTTGTGTCAGTGACGCACAAATTTTGTAAGTTATGTTTACGTCAGACACAGGAACGAACATAAAGGGGAAGAAACTGTTTTGAGCTGCCATTAATCAGGAATCGCTAACCATCTGCTGACCTTAAAATTTGTATGCAACATACATAATCTACATAAAAATGAAGTTTTTAATGTGCTCTCTAAAACTGAATGAGTAAAATTCACTGCAAAACACTAGCATATACACTGGTAATCAGTGTGTATGCACTGTTTTCAAGTAAATCTTACTGATTCAGATTTAGGGAGTGGATAATTAGAAAACAAACTTTAATTACATTTTTACAGTCACATTATTACCTATTATCAACTTAAATTTTTTTCACAAAATAGTTCATAAGTAATATTAAATTTTAAAAATTCCAGAGTTGTTCAAGTACATTATATAAAATTCATTTTATATCTATGTTATAGAAATATAATTGTGTCTTTATCTGGGAATACAGGGTGAGTTTTTTAACTAGAGGCATATCTCATGAAGTACGCATCATACGAAAAAAATGTCAGTAATAAAAACTTTTTTTTTGTACCTTGTAATTTTGATATATCCCTGTAATTTGATCAATTTTATAATATTGTAAATGTAAATCGAATTTTCTGAAAGTTAGTAAATTTGTTTTTGATTCCAAATGAAAAAGAAAACTATCGGCTTTAAGGGGATCCACCAGCTTTAATTGGTATGTTTTTGATTTTTTGACATTTACTAAAAATGTTATTTTTTTATTCTCTATACTTTTCTAAATATATGTGTATATTTTCAGGGCAATCTGATTTTCTTTCTTGGAAAAATAAATAAAATTAAAAGTTACTACGATTTACAAATAAAGCGTTTTTAGCGAAAATTGGCTTTTCACACAAAATAGTTTGTTTATTTAATTACTAATATCTCTAAATTATATGGAAAATAATATAAGGTATCCCTATAAAAATAACAAAATTTCTGAAAAAGGAACAGGCGAGTTTTAATAGTGAGTATTAAAGCTTCACTACAAGACTTTAACCCGTTTCCGCCGAAAACGCCACTCGCGGTACATGGGTCTTCAGGAGCTCATAACTAATGCTGTAGACTTCAAAAAAAATTCAGAGAGACATATTTTTAAAGTTTAAGATCTGCCCTTCTCCATAGCGAACTCAAAATTGCTTCGACATATTATTAATTATGAAAAATTGTTGTTTAAACAAAAAAAGCATGATTTTTCCACTCTCTTTTTTTTAAAAACTTAGTTTTCAAGAGCTTTCCTGTCAGCAATCAACCTGGAACCTTTTCAATCGGTGGAATAAATGTCTGAGCTTTAAGAATCCATGGTTCAAAGTTCGATTTTAGGCCTTGGTATTTTCAAAATGGTGCCCTAACCGCAAAATTTTTGCAAATACATCTATGATTTTTTTATTCGAAAACTATGAACTTTCAGAGAAATCACCAAGAGTGAAAAAGTTCTTAAAATTAGTCAAAGAATGCACTTAAATTTTTCCAACTGCTGTCGAGAAAATTTTTGTAAATGGCTAATTTTTGCAAAATCCAAAAATTGTTCAAAGCGCTTCAAAAAAAAAGAACAGAAAATTACTAAATTCTAATGAAAAAAACGAAAAAGAATATCTATATTCATCGACCTTCACGATGGTGATAGTTGGGCAACATAAACTTTGCATAAAATTTTTTACGAATCAGCCAAAGAATCCAAGATAATGATTTGTAAGCGTTATGAACAATTTTTGGATTTTTCACAAATTGAGCATAAACAAAAAATTAAAAATTTTCTCAACAGCAGTTGGAAAAATTTGAGTGCATTCTTCCACTAATTCTAAGAACTTTTTTACTCTTGGTGTTTTCTCCGAAAGTTCATAGTTTTCGATTAAAAAAATCATGACTGTATTTGCAAAAATTTTGCGGTTAGGACGCCATTTCGAAAATACCAAGGCTTAAAATCGAACTTTGAACCATGGATTCTTAAAGTTCAGACATTTATTCCACCGATTGGCAAGGTTCCAGGTTAATTGCTGACAGGAAAGCTCTTGAAAATTCAGTTTTTGAAAAAAAGAGAGTGAAAAAATCATGCTTTTTTTTGTTTAAACAACATTTTTCATAATTAATAATATGTCGAAGCAATTTTGAGTTCGCTATGGAGAAGGGCAGATCTTAAACTTTAATAATATGTCTCTGAATTTGTTTTGAAGTCTACAGCATTAGTCATGAGCTCCTGAAGACCCATGTTCCGCGAGTGGCGTTTTCGGCGGAAACGGGTTAAACTTCGTTTTCCGCGAGTTGTAATTTTCCGTGTTTGTTGCAACATAGTATGTTTGAATAAAATCGAAAGTATTAGACATAGGCCTTTGAAATTTTTACCACTTATTCTTTGTTATATTATCAATATTTTTGAATGTGGAAAACACTGTAGCTAAAAAAAACTGCAAACATTTTTTTTTTTTATATTTTGGGATATTTTTATTAATTTTTTTATTTTATTTTTAACTTTTTTTTCAGTCATTTCACCTTATTTTTCATACCCAAAAACATTGTAAGAAACAAAATAAGAAAAGAATTACGACAATTGGTTAAAAAACAAAAAAGTAATTTGAAGTGAAAAAAATTATATAGGTCTAAACTCAAAAAATAAAAATATTGAAGTAGGCTGATTCCCCTAAGGAACATATTCGCAACATGATACTCGGGCTTCGCGCCCTTTTCTGTATACATTATTTTATTTTATTCCAAATACCTTGAAAATGGAAACGCATTATATACGCAAAGGACGATTTGACGTATTGCAAGCATTTTGACGCTTTTTTGACGCTTTTTTCGTATTCCACATATTTTTGCAAACAAATGGAAGTTATTTTTCAATAGTGTTTTCTAAAATTACAGCATGAAATATAGATCCTGTCGAAAAATTTTCAGATGAAGATTTGTAATTCTCATTCAGGTAAATAATTTTCCACCTTAAAGTTGTTTTTATCTCACATATTTTCTTTAAAAATGGAATTCATGAATTTTAATCGTTTTTTTGGAATTGAAACAAAAAATATAAACTTCATCAGAAACTGCATCACAAAGTTTGTACATCTTGTTGAAGCAAACAATTTTGCATTCATTCGTTTTTTTCTTATTTGACATATTATGGTTGAAAAAATGAATTTTTGATTTTCAATAGCACTTTGTATCAAAGCATTGTCGTATCTCGTACAGTTTAACTGGAAAATGTAATTTAGATATTGACTTTTTTCAATCTTTGACATACTGTAACATTCTCAATTTTGGTTTAATCGTAAAATGTTATGAGCATATTTAGTAGAAATGTATGAGCACTGTCAGAAACCGATATTGCAATTTTTTATATTTCCAACAATTTTTTCTTTCAAAAACACTAAAAACACTCTTAATTTTACAATTTTGGTCGGATGTGGCTGGTTAAAGAACTATTTCTTTCTTTCTGGGTTCTCATGATGATTGACAAATTTCAATCCAATCCGATAATTCTATCGAAAGTTATCCTGTTCACTGACGCTGAACAGACAGACGACAGACAGACACTTTTGTAAAAACCGTTTTCTCTGACTCAGGGGGTCTTAAGACGTAAGGATTTAAAAAAAATTTCAAAAGTGGTTTTTCACATAAAGCCTTCTTATATGATGAGAATGTGAAAATTGTATTCCTGACATTTTTTTTGTACGATGCGTATTTCTTGAGACATTGCGATGGTTTCAGATAATAAACCCACCCTGTATATTTTATTCAAATCATAGAAAAGTCAATATTATGAACCTGACCCGTTTCATGATCGATTAAACTAAATTAGATATAGACTCTATACATCGCAAAAAAATTCTTTAGAAGGATCAACTATTCCGCTATAATCAGCATTATTCTAGATGAAATTACAAGAATTTCAGTTTAGAATTATTATAAGCACAGATGTGATCCTACTATTCCAATTTGGTCAAAATTAACCAGTTAGAATGGCACAAGTTCTCATTTGAGATGATCATGACTGTAAATACAGAGTGGGCACGAGTGGGTTGCAGAATATGAATGTAGTGTTAAGACTATAACATACTGTATATAATCTGTTTTACCGACTGAGAAAAATGGATTGTATGCTAAACTATTTTATACTATACAATTCATATTCTGCAACCCACTCGTGCCCACCCTGTATGTATTTCCTTTCCTTTTTTATAAGTGCATATATTTTTGAAATTTTAATATGAGAAATGTAGAGAAAAATATTATAGTGACAATTCTTTACATTATAAAAGATTATTGAAAACAGTTTTTTTTTTTGTTGCGTGAGGAGAAAAAATGGCGAAATCTTTTATAGACGTTGTACCTTTTATACCTGTTAGAACCAAAGAAACCCCTCTCTCGATCTAATACGAATTAAAATATAGTGAGATCATCACGTGCTGATCTATGAATAATTTATCAAGCCTGAGCTTAAAATTCATTTTCCTCTTAATAAATTATACTGACAGATTCAAATGAAAGCAGTTTAAGGGTATTCCCACCCGCGAAAAAAAAGTTGATCTTGTTAGATCTGGTCAGATCAAATTCCCAGATCTAACCATATCTTGATTTTGTCGAGATCTGACCAGATCTACTTTGAATATGACCAGATCTACTTCAGATCTGATCAGATCTAAAGTAGATCTGGTTAGATCTGGGAATTTGATCTGACCAGATCTAACAAGATCAACTTTTTCTTCGCGGGCAGAGCATTTTCTCAATAAATTCAAAGATGTTAAAAAAATGCACTTCTTTTCAACACATGCAGGATAAGAGTCAAGAAAGATGAACTTTTAAAAGAAGGATAGAAAATAATAAGATTTGTTCCTCCTAGCATTTACGATTTCTTTCTTAATTGTTAAAATTATCAGAAATCGGCGAATGACTCGAAAAATCTTCCTTCTCACGACCTCCAGGTACCTTCCGATTCCAAAAATCCCTCGAAGACAATAATATTGACGAAAAATCAGAGTCCTTGCGATTCCTCACATTCTCATCAACGTACAATTCAAAAAATCACTCTCCATACTTTCTGACGCAAAAAATTTGTTTGTGGATTTTTTTCATTTTTATGATAATTTTTATGATATTTTGTTGATAATTTATGTATAATCATAAAACTCATTACATTATTCATATGTTATGAGTATAAAGCGATAATTAAACAATTAATAATTACTTCCCATCACTCTTTGATACATAGTAACGTTCTCGAAAAAGTAGACAGTAATAGAACATTAGTGGAACTTGCGCCCGACGCCGTCGATCGAAGATCGTGATTCCACGCGCATCACTTTACAAAAAAATTCATATTTCGCATAATTTTTGAGTGCGCACCTTAATTATATACCTAAAATTTGCGTAATACTTGCGGCTATCACTATGAATTTTTTCAGATTTTTCAAAGATGGCATTTTTGCAAAAAATCATTTTGTTTGAAAAAAACATTTTTTTTATCATTAAATTTGGAGTAAAAATTTTGCCAAAAAATACTGTTACATCGGCCATCTAATGATGGAAATCGGAAACATGGAGTCCTGAACCCGTCCGATTTGCTACGGAACACGCCATATAGATAAGATATATATGGGTCATTTCATGGGAGATTTACAGTCAAAATTTTTTTTTCGACGAAACATTTTTTTTGCCTTTTTACTTCGAAAATAATCGACACGTATTTTTTTTTCAATGTGATACTTGAAAATTTCGAGATATAATTTTTTTAAGTTTTGCACGCGGGAAAATTTTTTTTTTTTAACAGCTTACTGTAAAAGCAGTTTTGAATATAAAATGTAACCCTTGCACTTGAAATAAACGAAAGAGTACGAGCTTTCAAAAAAGTTATAGCACAAATTTCGTTGTTTTTTTTGTAATAACAATATAGTACATTTTTATAAACAATTGAATTTTTTTTTGATTTGGAACTAATTTTTTTTCGATATTTTGTTTCTGAATTTTTGTAGAAGTTTTTTCAATATGCAGGCAAAATTTTGGAATGGAAAAATGAAAACTGTAGGTGTAATTAATTTATCAAATCTGTCCCGCGCGTTGAAACGAGTGAGCTCGCACGCTGCAACTACGCTTAAGCTTGTTTAGGCATGCTCGAATTCGAAGCACGTGTGGCAGTGAATGCAGTGACCGCTGTTTTAGTTTTCTGTAAATGTTCCTCAAGCGTTCACCTATTTCAAATTAATACAGAAATGCCAAGCTCTCGATTTAAACATGTCTGCTGCAATCCGTTTAATAAACAAAATCATAGTGGAAAAAAGCAAAAAAAAAATTGCGTTTTAAGTGTATCATTTAAAGTAATTTTATCGTAAAATTTCACTCATCAATTCATCATTATAACTAATGATTCGTTTTGAAATAGTCTACGCACAAGTTTGAATGTACTTACAACAAAAATCTTCCATCTCCATTTCATTTGCTTCTATTCTGCATTGTGTACACAAAACATCATCCGGTTTGAAAATTTTCAATTTTTCAAGTATCGAGGACGAAACGCGACGCAAATTTTTTTTTTGCTTTTTTACACTATAATTTTGTTTATTAAACGGATTGCAGTAGACATGTTTAAATCAAGAGCTTGGCATTTCTGTATTAATTTGAAATAGGTGAACACTCGAGGAACATTTACAGAAAACTAAAACAGCGGTCACTGCATTCACTGCCACACGTGCTTCGAGTTCGAGCATGCCTAAACAAGCTTAAGGGAGTTACTCAGGATGAAGAATTAACGAACAGAAAAATCTTAAACTTTGCAGAGCATTAGGATATTATTGAAAAATTATCCGTACGAAATTTCAAGGTCTGAGGTGGGTTTTTTAGTGAGATATTTCTATTTTGCGCCTCTCTAGTTGATTCAACATAGGCTCTTATGAGAAATCGCGGAGTTTATCGTGTATTATCATTGATATATTTTCAACTGACGAACAGATCATAACGGGATTTAAACAGTAGAAAATTAAGATGTTCAGGAATAGTTATTAACTTTAATAACATTCAAAGGTGGGTTCTAAAAGTAATAACAAATACGATGAAGATTGTAAATTGCTGTAATTTTGGTCTTTGGTTAGGTATGTGGCAACGTCGCATTCGTAGGTTATGTGCGCGAAATTTAAAATGCATGCGTTATATCTATTCAGCAGCTCGTACCAACTGGTGATTAAAATTTGTTATGAAAATCATGTTTTTAATAAATTAAATATAACATATTAATTATTCGTATCATAAATAAACGAATTAAGTACATACAAACAACTTTGTTTTCATACATATCATAATACGTAGTACATAAAATCTTTCTCAATGATATACTAAATTTGTCTTATTTTCAGTCTTGAATCGATTTAACAATTTTTCAATACATATCTATTATCATCACAATCGTTTATTAATTATTATTTAGAATATTTGATACATATACAATAAATATATACCAACTAAACTAAAGTAAATTAGTATTTTGTTTTCAGATAATCACAGGTTTTATATTTAACCTTCCTATTATTTGTCACACGAATTTTCACGTTTTTATCAGCACCAAACAAACGAGATAATCCATCAAAACCATGTTCTTTGTATGCATCGATAACCATAGCTACCGTGATGTCAGAGGCAATCATTTTTTTCCTCATTTGGACGGATGTGCAGCTTTTTAATTCATTGTACAAGTATAATTTCATGTCTGAGAAACATTTCTTAGATATTTCTTAGATGTTTTGACTAGGCGGGTAGGTGAGTAACTCCCTTAAGCGTAGTATTGTGTATATGTACTGTGCTCTCGACGGATAGAGACTTTTAATATTCGTCCGCCTGATGCGACTTCCCGAAACCGGTGTTACTAGGCGATTTTTTAAATCAGCCCCAATTACACGGTGTGTCCCAAAAATAACCGAACTTTATATTTAAATCATACAGCATGCAGCGCCATCTATTGAAAATTTGCAGCATTAAAAATATATATTCATCCTCTTTCAAACGCACCTAAATTCATGTAAATCGGATGACAGATGTGAAAGTTAGAGCCATTTCAATAAAAGAAAAAGTGTGCTAATGTTACAAAACAAAAATGGAACAAGGAGCAAATATAAAATTTTGTGTTAAGCTTGAAAACAAATTTGCTAAGACATACGAATTGATGAAAAACTTTATGGTGATAATTGTATGAGTCGTACTCAAGTTTATACGTGGTTTACACGATTTAAAAATGGCCGTGACTATTTAAATGATGATCCAAGACCAAGACGACCAGAAGCATCAAATCGTGCTGAGTTAGTGGAAAAAGTACGTGAAATAATCGCTATCTTTTTTTTTATTTCATTCGGAAAATTGCATTTGGCCATGAAAGGAAAACGTTTTGCGTCCGTGGAGGACATCCAAAAGGCTTGTACCGACATCCTGAAGGACATTCCGGTTAATGGCCTGAAACACTCTTTCGAAAAGCTTTTGGATCCCGCAAAACAGTGTATCGAGGCTGGAGGGGACTGTTTTGAATAAATAAACTCGAATTTATCAGAACAAAGCTCCTGTCGTTTCTATTTTAGCTCAGTCTCGTTTATTTTGGAACGTACCTTGTATAATACACCTACGTCTCAACGTACGCAGCACAGAGGGGACGAATTTTTAAAAGATTCAAATCAGAAAATTTATAATTTGAATTTTTTTCTTTATTCTCTGGAAAAAGGGGGAATAATTAATTCAAACACTTAACGTTGGAAACAGAGCCTATGTCTCACGTATCTTCCAGAGCTTTGTAATCACAAGCTTTTTATTTGATGGCCCAATAATTCCCAAAGAAATCCATTTGAAAATATCGAATCAAGACAACAAAAACATAGTGAGAGCAAAGATTCGTAACAAAGATAGTTGGCGCAAAAATGCGAATAAAAAAGCAAGAAATGAGGTACAAAATTCTGAAAATTTCTAATCCTTCTATCTAAACTGCGATATGATTTTCGATAATTTTTAACATTTATTAATTGTTGAAAAAACCTGGTGATGACTTCGATAATTTTGCAACTCTCGGAAAATGAAAAAGGAAAAATAGTCGTACAAATGCATGGGGAATCTAATGTTTTCCGCTGTGACAGTGATTTCTGAAAATACTTTAAACTATAGAATATATTCGGTCAGCAGATTGGAAAATATGTCAAATTCGGAAATAACTTCATAGTAATTAATTAATCTGTTCTTTAATTCAGGGAGACAAATATTTTTCAAAATCAGGAAAAACCGTGCCCAAAAAAGTTTTTACGAAAATGGACTCTTGTTACAAAGAAGAGTGTTATGCTGCAATTGATGTCAACTTTCAAGAGCAATTGCATAAATTATTTTGGGAAATCAGAGATTAAAATTCACAGAACATTATGTTATGTATACTTATGAAATTGAAACAGAAATCACCGGACAGCGCAACGATTGGATATACTATTTTTTCATCTTGTTTACGGTATCAGAACACGCGTTTGACAAAAATTACTGTGCCATGTTTTGAATCTCGACAAAAGTAGATTACTGAAAGTTCAAAAGAATCTTCTAAATGGTGAACCTTTGCATGACAAACGTGGAAGTCACAGAAATCAAAAATTGAAATCGACAGAAGAAGTGAAACAATTAATTCATACTCATTGCGCTTCCCTGCCACATGCTAAAACCCATTATTCGAGTAAAAAAACTAAATTGCATTACTTTGAAAATCCTGAATTGACCTTAATACGTTTACCATATATGAATCATTCGTCGATTTCTATAAGACTGAGACTGGTAACTGCACTACTCCAATCGAGCAAAATACTTATTCTGAACATTTTAATCATTACGTGAATTTTACGTTCAACGTTCCCAGAACCGATGTTTGTAATTTTTGTTACAAGAATGAGAATCTTCCTGAAAAAAGTCAAGAATTTTTGGAGCATATTAAGAGCGTTGATGATTATAGAAAAATAAAAAGTTTAATGATGTCGAAAAAAGAGTTTCTGTGTTGTGAATTTGACTATAGGCAAAATTTGCCACTTCCTAAAATTGCTGTTCACGATCAATTTTATTGTAGATTAATTTATCTTCATAATTGTAATATTCACGCCCATAACAGTCCCTGTAGTTACATGTTTCCTTACATGGAAGGGTATTATAAAAAAGGAGCTAATACTGTTTGTAATTTATTACTACATGTAATAACCGAAGAAACGAAAATAGACTGCGTGAACAGAATTGTATTATTTTTGGATGCTTGTGGAGAACAAAATAGGAATTATTCTATGATGATTTGTCTTTCTTTGTTATCGAGATATTTGGAAGTCGCTATTGAGCATCTTTACCTATCTCTACACTCGTACTGACAGTGCGATCGCAATTTTGGTACTTATGGCAAATTGAAAAAAAAGTTGAGTGCGTTGATACTAAATCTGAATGGATCAATATTAAAAACGAGCTCGGAAAACCGATCCTTTCATTGTAGTTGAGAAACATCAATATGATGTCAATAATTTCGGAACGATCATGAAAGAGGGCGCGAAGATTCCAAAAGAACTGCAAATTAACAAGGCTGTGAAAATTGAATACTTTCCGGACGGTACTGTGAAAACATATGACCCCTTGGTTCCACCGGGTGGGATTTCCGTTGAGAAAAAAAAAAGATTTGGAAAGTTCATTACGCTATTTAAGCAGAGGTAGTCAAGAATTTTTCAAACATTTTTTAGATAAGGTCGCAGTAAAGAAAAAGTGATAAAATGCGAATGCCAATTTCTTTCGCTTCATTTCAATGCGCTTATATTAATATTGTTAATTGCTCGTAATACGCATGTAATTACATGTTGGGAATAGGTAATGTCGACAAAATGTGTTTTGGTATGATGATATTTATATTGATATTTATTCATTTCGAGAATCAAACCGCGTTTGAAACCGTGAGAACCTTTGCATGCAACAAATAATTTAAATTATAAAAATACATCAATGGAAAAATTAAAGCAATCATCATACAAACAAAGTATCAGTGTATATTTTCTTCCTTTGTCGCTCTCACACGTTGACCGATCATTTTTTATCATACGCGGAGCCTGTCCATACTCGAAACAAGCGAAAGCGTGAACTGGGCAGTCTACAACGTTTCGGTGCAAAGCATTTTCAATTGTTTCTTTCGAAGTTTTTTCTCTAGAGTTGTGAAATTTTCTAGATAACTTCTTCGAACTCTAATGAAAAACTTTTTCTCTGGAAGTTTTTCGATCTCGAAAATTTTCTCGATACTTTTTTTCGGGGAAGCTTGAAAAACACGGTGCTCGACGCGTATTGATAAACATTGAAGTATTAATTAACAAAATCCTTTTTTTGTCCCAAGTCAAGTTTTGTGAGCATCGCTAATGTATTTCACGCTAGTGTATCAAAATTAAATAAGCAACAAAGTTTTGACGAGTTAAGCACAAAAAAGTATTGATTTCGATCGAATTTGTAAAACAATTTGTATTTTTTATTTCGTGAATGACAAGTCAAATCGAAGGATTGGTTAAACATTTCTGATATTCTATAGGCTCATATTTTTTTTCCTTCATTTTCCGACATTTTCTCCGGGACAATAGTTTTCCGGCACTTTGCCTCGCGAGAAGAGAAACGGAAGATTCTGAATCCAAACGCGTGCTGTAATCCATTAAATTCAAAAAAACATTCTCGCGTTTATGAAGGAATCAGAAAAGTGACAGAAACGTTTTGAAAGAGTGAAAACAATCAAAGGAACGCGAAGCTATCATTGTTGCATACCTATTGATTCAAAAAGTGCTGCATGCAAAATCATTTCTTCATCTACGGATTTCGATGTTCACAAATTATTGTAATTAAAAAATTTTTCATGCCTGATTATTGTTAAATGTTAAATAAAAAAATCGCCTTTTTAAATCGTACGAATACAATAATTACTTTATCCTTGATCATCAAAACTTCCAATTTAAATCACTTTGCAACTACAATGGCGCGAGAGGCGTACAGTGCAATGCACTCCAATAGATAGGGCACGCCGCGCAACTTTCTTCGAATTACAGCTTCTAAAATAATTTCGGCTCCAAACTTTTTTCAACGGATTTGGATTCCTCAAGGTTTTTTTATATATTGTAATTTTTTTTAGATTTTTAAAAAGTGCAGAACACCATCGAAAATCATTTGTTTATAAAAAAGTTATTAAAAAATCATGTAAAAAAAATTTTTTGAGAATTTTTCCAGTGATTTTATAAACTTTATTATATTTTCCTGCCAAATTCCAAAAGTTGATCTAAATCGGTTGATTGATTTATCAGGAAAATGTATTTATTTAAAAAGTATCTAAAAACTTCATGTAACAATAAACTGTTAAAAAAAAAAAAATTTTTTTTGTCAAGTCATTAAGATGATAGTGACCTATCGTTTTTTCATCATTTCGAAGAAAACAAAAATTGGTCATTTTTTTGTGGCTTTTTCAGGAATTCTGACCCAATAAAAAGAAAAAGCAAAAAGTGGTGGCACCGTTTACTGTGGCACTTCACAGATGTAACTCTTGTCAACTCTTTTATAATTTTCAAAATACTCAATCCCAATAAAGATTTAAAAAGGAAAGACTTTCGATTATCAGTTGTAGATGAGCTCATAGGAATAAATTGCCAAAAGAAACGGTGAATACCATGTACAAATATACCCAGTATCCCTGCTACAAAAAAAAGTTAAAACACCTCGAAGTATCATAACGTCAGTACAGAAACATTTACCTGGTGTGTATGAGGACATTGTTTCATTTGAGGACATTTTACATTTGAGGAAACATTGTTTCCTTTGTAGTACTAAAACCGATCGAGTTCGATCACAATTTTATTGCACAATATGCACAAATTATAACCTCTACAAGCTAATTTTTAAAAATTTTGTCCGCCATATTGAATCCGCCATTCTGAATTTTGAAAATCTGACTTCACATTCGTAATCAGGAACCCCAAAAACCCATATATAGAAATTATAACGTTTATACGCTAATTTTTTTAAATTTTGTCCTCCATATTAAATCCGCCATTTTGAATTTAGAAAATCTGACTTAACATTCGTAGCCCGCAACGCCAAAAACCCATATATACAAATTATAACGTTTATACGCAAAGTTTTTTAAATTTTGTCCGCCACATTGTATCCGCCATTTTAAAATTTAAAAATCCTATATAAGATCCTATGTATTTTAAATTAACAATTTTAAACTTTACATTCTAATTCAAAATTTTCTGAATAATCTGATCTATTAGGATGCTAGCAGCGGAATTACGTTAATGAGTTACTAAATACATTTCAACGATATTTTTTATTATAAAAAGAAAATAATATAGATCAGATTATTCAGAAAATTCTGAATTAGAATGTAAAGTTGAAAATTATTACTTTAAAATACATAGAATCTTATATAGGATCTTATGTAAGATCTTATGTGAGTTCCTATGCCAATTTCCTGCATAGGATCTTGCATAAGATCTTATACAGGATCCTATGTAGGATCCTATGTAAGATCCTACATGAGATCCTATGTGGTATCCTACATAGGATTTTTCAATAGGGTTAGGTGGTAAAGAATTTTCAGAAGTAATTATTTCGGACACCTATGTGAGACGGCCCAGCCTCAAGTCTCGGCCTTCTTGGGAAGAAAGTAGAATGAAATTCTCAAAAATAATCACGTGATAAGGTTAAACATATTAAGCCTGAACTCGCACGCAAAAATCAGGAGGTTTCATTGACTGCGAGTGCACTAATTATGCATTAAACTCTGTACCGGAAGTGCGTGTGAGTCTAAAGCAGCGCATCGAGTTTTCATGGACATTTTCGTTAGTGAAATTAGAGAGCGCTACACTAGGTTGCGTTTGCTGCCAGGGAGCGCTAGTGATTGGCGCCTTAAACATGAGCGACCAATCAACAAGTGGCTATACTATGCATGGATCGTTACCCGTGCCAGGAGGGACGCGCATAGTGGAAAAGTACCCTCCTTGTCAACGCGTGAGATGCCTTCTCTTTTTAAGGCATGCTGTAACGTGGTTTTTCGCTCTCTAAAACTTGCCACGCACAACTACGGTACTTCGTACCAGGACTACCTGTTTAGCTCCAAAGCTACTAAAAGTTTTGCCAGGCGCCAGGCCTTTCTTGGGCCAGTTCGTGAAGCTGCACTCTGCTGCAAAGTAAAGCTACTAAATAGCTAATCTTAAAATTATCAGATATCCAACTCAATCTTAACTTGTCCTAATACAAAGTATACCGGTAGTGCCGCCAGCTCAGCCCTTTTATCTGGATAATGGTAGAGGAGGGGGTTACTAACTACCTGAAATGAGACTCGTGATTCTATAAAAATTAGTAAAAGATTAACAATTCATTTTCAAATCTTTTACTGTCATATAATATACAAAAATAAAGATTCTGTCACACAATCATACAATGACGCGAGTTGGCTGGTTGAGGAATCGCGGAAAAGCTTTCTAAGGGGAACTGTAACAAAAGTTTTGAGAAACAAAGGGGGTGGCACCAAACAGAAAAAGAAGGAGAGGAGTGTAAGAGCGTAATATAACCAAGGGAGGGCACCTAACAGTCTGGGAAATCTCGCGACTCACAGAACTTATAATTTAGCAACGGAGCTGGGGAGGACTCGTTTCGTCAGGAATGCTCCAGGGCGAGTCACTAACACTTTATAATTATCCGGGTTCTAGCGGGGGAATCTCAAAAACGTGTACGGGCCTATATTATTATTCCGAAAAAAGGGAGGTTTAAATACTCCACTCAAAGTCACGTTCTGTGGGGATTCCGTCGCCAGAAAATAATAATTGAATTCGTACCTTTCTCTTTTTACTCACTCGATTCACGCAATTCCATTTTAATTTACAAAGCGTCGACACAGTTATTTGTAACGTTATTTATACAGTTGTTTCTTCCCTCACTCCTTTTTCCAACAATCCTTCCTCGGAACCTTCCAACAATCGTCTTTTTTTTCCAAAATTCTCCAAAAAATCGCTCTCCAAGATTCACGCTGTCACACGCCAGCCAACAATCAACAGAATGCTTCCCGCCTGACGTCACTAGTTCTTCTCCCGCCCAAATCTATTCCTCGTCTGCACCATTAGGATTATTAAAATGCGAGTTCACACTCGTGCGTCGTTGAGTTTCTCGGGATTCATCGACTAAAGGTCACTACACAACGTTAATCTCAGAGACACTACACGGAGAGAAGTTTAGTAGAACAGTAGCGCTAGCGGTGGGAAAGCCGTTCGTCTTTAGTTTGGTGTAACTTCTACTCTAAAATTGGGGCACTGGTTACCCCAAACTGACGAAAAGATTGCGAGAGAACGGCTGGCCCAAGTATTTCGCGTAACGGCTCGCCTAGTTTAGGGTAATGGTTCCCCCAAATTGGCAGAGCAGTTCAACCAAACAGAGGTCGCGCAGCTCTCCGTGTGCTTAGCGCATCAGTTCTACGTGTTGGGCGAGCGGATTCACCAAACTTTTCTCCGTGTATCTAAGTCGGCGATTTCCCGTTAACTATGGGTGCGTTCTCAAAACGTTTTATTATAATTAATCAAGCCCTGTTTTCAACTGGAACTAGTGTCTAGAACAGGGTTGAGTCGTCATTCAAATGTACCTAATTTCCAGCCTGTGTTCGCATCTGGTACTTACCAGAGATGGGTTGGGAGATTGCGAAAGTAATGGAATAAGAGAATTTCACAAAAGTGGGCTGATAAACGCGCCCTCTGAACGCGTTGCGCAAACGGTGTACTTTGCGCGTCGGTAAATAATGAAAGTTAGAAAATCCAGAAATGATTTACCATCAGAATTTCTTTGGAGGGGCAGCGCCGCGCGCTGCCCTTGTTTCTTCCTCGTCGCTCTTGCACGTGAGAACGGCTCGTCCCACTTCTCCTTATTCTCCTCGCTACCGCCTCATGCAATGCTATTTTTAGATTTCACGCTTTCGGTTATCGAGTCGGAATTGAGAATTGTGTATTTCTGTCGAAACCGTGCAAAAGAGGCGCGAAGCAGACGACAATTTCAAATTTACGAAATATGTTATTTAAGAAACAACACTTTTTTTCCGATATTTTGGAAAAAATCTGCCTAAAATAAAATCTGAAATATCGTGTAAAATTCTATAAGCATTTGAACACTTCAAAAATAAACTTTCAGTAAAATTTGATGCCAATAAATGTTTCAAATTTGAATCAATATATATTTTCCTATTCGAATTTCCATACTTCTTATCAATTTTGTACATTTTAAAACTTTTTAGTTAGAGAAATATTTTCTATTAAGAAGAGATGAACATAAAATTCAAGTTTAAAATTTACATTCTCAGTTTTATGTTAGAAATATTTTCATCTCACATTTTTGTAGCCTAAGCACAGACTTTTCATCAAACAAATGAAATGGTCTATGGAAAGGAAAAATTTTCTAACACATGTGGATAAATTAAAAAGCTAAAATATGTGCTCATTAATATCTTCATATGAACATGTAAATTGTTGTCGTTCCCCTCTTCGTGGTATGGGAGTGAGGGAGACAGTCGTAGTGTGAGAGAGGGCGACGAGAGGAACTCCTCGCCTCGCTCTAGTTATTTTCTAAGTTGGAGAGGTTAGAAAAGAAGACAGGCGTCTTTCCAAGGTAAAATCGAGGATTTATTTCTAACAACTAGTTTACAGACTCTTACTAAAATAATTCTTTTAATTTACGCTTAATTCGCTCGGCGCGCATTGGTTTGTACGGGTGCGCCCTCTGTCGTAGGGACGGGGAGGGTGTCGATCCGATCGGTGAAAGCAGGATCGGGATGTCTAAAACATCCTCGAAGATGGCGCGGAGGTCATCCGGCGTCGTGGGCTGCTTATCCCTCCTCGAGGCGGTAGGTTTTACGGGCGTACCGGGAGGTGAAAAGATGGATCGTGGCCTTATCACTGGTGCGACCACCTTCGTGGGAGAGGCGATCCGGGCGGGTTTCCAGGGCCCCTCCTGGGTACGTGACCGGGTCGCGGGATTAGACCGTGAGTCGATATTGGATACGTACGAGAAGTACGTATCTCCACCTGACGACAGGGGCCTTCGTGGGGGAGGTCGATGAGCGTCGTAGTCACGTATATCTGACTCGTGCTCAGGGGAGAAGCTCCCTAGTGGCGTCCCTGGGTCGACAGGGGATGACGGTCGTGAGGCCCAATCAGGGACCGGGAGTACGGCTGGAATTCGTGCCGTGAGTGCGACTCGGCGGAGAAGATGGGCTTCGTAGACCCTGGTCTGATGTGGCAAAACGGCGCGTATCTGCCCTGGATCTCTCTGGTAACCGGGTCGAACCGGCTCGGTGGCGTATCCTGGCTGCAGCAACTTCGGCCGCTGGTGGTACTCCGCAGCCCTCGCGAAACTACGCCGCTGATTATGCTTGCGACCCTGTAATATTGATCAGATTAGCCCATGGTCGTGATGGGAAGGGAGGAAAGCGGAGAAAAGAGAAAGAGAGGGAGAGAGAGAGAGAGGGTGAACAACGAGAGGTATGCCTCGCCTTGTTCCCGACGAAAACGACGAGAAGCTACTTCGCCCCGCTTCCGCTAGTGAGAAAAGAGAGAGTGAATGACGAGAAGTATGCTTCGCCTCATTCACGTAAAAAGAGAGAGAGGGGGAACAACGAGAGGTATGCCTCGCCTTGTTCCCGACGAAAGCGACGAGAAGCTACTTCGCCCCGCTTCCGCTAGTGAGAAAGAGAGAGTGAAAGAGAGTGAACGACGAGAAGAATGCTTCGCCCCGTTCAAGAGAAAGAGAGAGAGGGAGAACAACGAGAGGTATGCCTCGCCTTGTTCTCAACGGAAAGCGACGAGAAGCTACTTCGCCTCGCCTCCGTTAGTATAGAAAATGGTATGTTTGTTTAGGTAGAAATAATAATGGCTTACCATGCTTTTCTTGAGGGTTGATTTGGTGGAGTGTATTTGTCGAGATTGGATCTAGCTCGTGGTGAGTGGAGCGTTAGATCTGATTTTCCAAGCGAAGGGACCCCTTTTTATACCCGAAGGGCTCGAAGGGAAAGTGCGTGGGGGTAGGCGCAAGCGTGGGGGTGTTCGAGATGCGTGGGCATGATGCACTTAGTGGCATCACCACGCGCCAATCGAGACGCTCCGGCGCTTTGCGCATCCCCTCCGCGCCGCGTGCATCGTGCTTTCCGATAGACTGGGTCCGCTGAGCCAATCCTCGGTAAGCACGCGCTTTTCTTTCCCCTGAGTCGCTCGATGCGTATCCAATGGGCCCGTTCGGGAAAATGCTACATTTACAAACAATTCTTAAACTAACTTAATCAATGATGGCGGGTGACGCTTGGACGCCGTAGAAAAAGATGGAGGATACAAACATGGGAGGATAGAAAGAGAAAGATAGAGTTGGTGAATATGGCGTCCAAGTAAACATTGATGCTTAGTGACTGAATGGAAAAATTTAATCTTCTACTAATGAAATTACTTCCCAGTTCTTTTTCCCTGGAGATGAGCAAATCAAAGGTCAGTTAATAAAAACTAAAAAGACTATTATACGCTAATGCGTGTATCAAATTCCCCCCCATTTAGATTGACCTTTGTTTGCGCATGTCTATTTCGGAATTAAACTATTATCATAATAATTGTATTCAAAAATATTGTAATTAAACCTAACAGAAATTTCTTAAAATCTAATCACGCTTCCACTGATGCGTTGATGATGTCTGTAACGCCCCCTGGCGTTACTTATTGTAGAATCGACCTGCTGGTTTCTTCTTTGTTTCATAGCGCCTTCGCGACGACTGTGAGGTTGGTAGATGTGCCTGCTCGGCAACAATAATTTCCGATGGCTTCCAGTGTGTAGTGCTGGAGAGGTGGAGGTGTTTGTGCAGTTATTCACTGACACGAAATCGATGAGCGATCATCTTTGTTTATAACTCCTTTACTTCTCTTTTGCTACGTACGGCCTCGCGTCTCTATACGTTACACCTTTGCGTTTACGTAACATATAACGTTTCCTGTCGTCATTGTCTGAGTCTGCGCGAGACAAGGATGGACGCGGCTGCTCGCCGACGTCTATAGGTGGCGTGTGTATCACCGTGTTTGTGTTAGACAAGGATGGGCACAGCTTCTCGCCGACGCCTGTAGGTGGCGCTTGTGACACAGTCCTTTCGTTAGACAAGGATGGACGCAGCTTCTCGCTGACGCCTGTAGGTGGCGCTTGAGGCACACGGTTTGTCCTAGAGAAGGATGGACGCAGCTTCTCGCCGACGTCGGAAGGTGGCGCTTGTGACGCAGTCCGTTCGTTAGACAAGGATGGACGCAGCTTCTCGCTGACGCCTGTAGGTGGCGCTTGTGACGCCGAGTTGTGTTCTTCTCTATCTGTTCCTTTAAACGTAGATGGTATTGTTTGGGCAAGTTGTACTGGAGAGAGAGGTCGTTGGTGGTGCGGCTGTTCGCCGACATCCATAATATCCTCCTCGGGTGGAGATGGACGGAGGTCCTTTCCATGTACTTTACATTGCTCGTTGTTTTTTAGGATCCAGTATACCTCGCCTGAGATATTTTCTAGAATCACGTGGGGTCCGGTCCAGGATGGACCGAGGCCGGCATTATATCCAGCTGTTTTGTTTGAGAGTCGGCGATTTCTGGCGTATATTCTTTCGCCGGTTGCGTAACGAGGTTGCGTATCAACGTTAGTTGCATATCTTTCTTGATACCTCTGTTGATTCCGGCGCGTTGCCATCTCACGTTGTTGACGGGCGATTCTTTCGTCAGCCATTTCCTGCTGAGGCTCAGGTGTGGGTAGTCGCCATTCACCTGGTAGCGTGATGTTCCGTCCTAGTAACAAATTGCTCGGAGTTGTACCTATGGCCGCGTTTCCTCGACGACGAAGGCCAAATAAGAGTTCTGGTAGGTATTTGTCCCAGATCCGTTGGTTACCCTCATGGAGACGCAACCTTAGCCCCTTTTTTATCTCTTGATTACGTCTTTCTGTTGGGTTAGCGCGAGGGTGGTAAGTTGGCGTAGTCCACAACTCACTATCCCATTTTTGACTGGCTTCGGCCCAGGTGTGGCCTGTAAACTGGCTCCCATTGTCGCTGAGTATTCTGCGTGGGTAACCCCAACGAGAGAAAACTTCATCTTCCAGAATCTGTGTAATACGGGTGGCTGTTGCATTACGTAAGGGGAAAGCTTCTACCCATCGTGAAAACATATCAGTCACTACTAGAATGAAACGATTTCCTTTACTGGTAAGAGGGTAAGGGCCCATTAGATCTACCGCGATAGTATCCCAGGCTTTATTTGTGGGGCGTGGGCGCAAATTTTCTGGCTGCTTCCCTCGAACTGGCTTGCAGCAGATGCATAAATGGCAGCCTGCTATGTAACGACGGATTTGGCGGTTCATGCCGGGCCAAAAGAAGTGTTCTTTAATAGAACGGATTGTTTCATCTGTGCCAGGATGACCGGCGAGTGGTTTATCGTGATATTCCAAAATAACCTTTTGTTGTAATGCGGTAGGTACTCGGAATAACCAACCAACGCCATCTGTTGATCTTTTCCAGAAACCATCGAGATCTACCTTGTGGTCTCTGAGGAATTTCTCCTCTTCTGCCGTTAGATGGGGTTGTTCTCGTAGTTCCAACCAATGAGCAGTATCGCGATTGATTTCCTCATCGTCCTGTTGCGATGTAGACACTTCTTTGAAAAGAGAGAGGGTGTTTACGATGTGTACCACTGGTGTAATGTCCGTCGAATCTTCATCTGCGTGTGGGTATGTCGGTAATACCATTCTGTCCAGGTCTGGCTCACCAGGAGATGGTACGTCAGGGTTGGGGAATCTTGAAAGTGCGTCTGGCAACTCATTGTGTTTTCCAGGACAATGTTCTATGTCGAAGGAAAATTCGCTAAGCAGTAAATGCCAGCGTGTAAGTTTTGCACGCGTATCCTTATTGTTTTTTAACCATGTGAGGATTTTGCTGTCGGTGCGCAATGTGAAACGACGGTCTTCAAGGTAGGGACGGTAATGCTTAATGGCCCAGATAATGGCTAAACATTCTTGTTCGTTGCAGTGATAGCGTGATTCCGTCTCGGAGAATTTCGCGCTGGCGTACGAAATAATTTTGCGCTGTCCATCAGGGGTTTGCTGCATGAGAACTCCACCCATTCCTTTTGCGCTTGCGTCGGTCTGTAAGATAAATGGCAAGGTTGAGTCTGGCCGGCTTAATGGACGCGGTTGGCTGAAGGCGATTTTTATATTATCCAATGCTTTTTGGGCTTCTAGATTCCATTTGTATGGCTTTCTGGGGGATAGTAAATCCGTCATTGGAGATATTACTTCAGCGAAATTCGGTACATACTCGTTTAACCAATTCAAAGTCCCTATTAAGGATTGTAGTGTTTTGCGAGTAGTAGGGGGTTCAGCTTCGAAAATAGCCTTCAAATGTCCCTCCTGGGGAGTGTTGTTGTCCTTGTTTATCATATGGCCCAAATAAGGGAGGGTTGTCTGCCCGAATTTACACTTAGTAGGGGAGCAGGTTAAACCATAAATTTCCAACCTTTCGAAAATTACCGATAGATGGAGCAGATGTTCTTCCCAACCATCTGAATAAACAATAATGTCGTCCAGGTAAGCAATGGCAAATTTTCCCCAATATTCGGCCAAAACGTGACGCATGAAATTTTGGAACGTCCCGGGTGCGTTTTTTAATCCAAACGGCATTACTCGGAACTGGTATTGTCCACCGCTGGGAGTAGTGAATGCCGTGTATTTCATGGATTCTCGGGATAATGGGATCTGCCAATATCCACTTTTGAAATCAATCGATGAGAAAATATTAGCACGGCCGAGATCTTTGATAATTTCATGGATACGGGGTAGACATTGTGGGGTATCAATAGTGACGTCATTTAAACGTCGGTAATCGATACAAAATCGATAGTCTCCGTCCTTCTTCCCTGCAACTACGATCGCTGAGCTGTAAGGTGAGGTAGTGGGCTCTATGATTCCGTCAGCAAGCATGTCACGTACTTGTGAATCAATCCATGCGCGTTTTTCGTCCGAGCAGCGTCTCGGGGGGTCACGAAAAGCGCGCGTGTCTGCAAGATGAATTTCATGTTGGATTGCGGCGATGGTTTGGCGTAACCTTCCTCCTTGATGAAATATAAAATGGTGCCTGTGAACGATTTCGTTGAACTTTGTCAGAAATTCTAGGGGAAACTCTAGCTCGAGCTCTGGTACAGCGTACTCGGTTGTTCTACGCTTAATCTCTGGACTGAGATAAACTCTCTGGCGCTCTGATTCGCCTAGAAAAATACAATCCCCTCGGTGTTCGTGTATCACATTATGGTCCCATAGCCATGGACGTCCTAGGATTAGATCCGTAGATAGGCCTGGACTTACGTAAAATTTCCCAGGGTATTTTTTGTCGTAAATCTCGGGTGCAAGATTGATTGATCCGATCAATTGTAAGGTGGCTCCCTCTGCTGCGGGTCCTGCGTATGGGGGGCTTGGCTGTAACGACTGTCGCTGTGCATCAGTTAAGAGTGAAGACTTTATTATGTTGTCAGAAGCGCAAGAGTCTATGAGGGCGAAGATCTCCTGGTTTCCGATTCGAACCCGTAACCGTGCTAATCGATTCGGGGCCGTTGAGGTTAGCTTTATTGCTGCTTGTTCGATGTTGAGGGGCTGGCGGCAGCTTCCTTGGCTGCCGCGCCTTGCCAGTTTCCCGGATTACTGTTTTGTTGAGCTGAAGCTCGCCAGTTTTCTTGATTAATTCGAGAGTTGAAAACTGGGCAGTCCCGGTGGAAATGGCGCTCTGGACAGTAATTACATGGCGGTACGCGACGGGTTGGTGCTGTGTAATTTACCGGTTCTGGAATGTTTTTAATTTTGGCTTCTTCCTTCCGGATTTCCTTGTTTGGGACGTCATCTACTTCGTCCGCTTCTGCTTCAACGGCACGGTCGAAGAGCTCCGTAAATGACGTGGGAGCAGAGGCACGTATGGCTCTACGTATTGAGGGTCGTAACGACTCCAATAAGATGGCGACGATTTCTTCCTCTGGTGCTTCCGGTCGGAGACGGAGTGCGAGTAGATATTTTTGTTGGAGAAAGATGGCGGTGCTTTCCTTCTCACTCTGTTTTCTGGAGTATAAGGTTGTATGTAATTTCATCAAGGTGGTAGTGCCGGCGTACTTTTTTACCAACACCTCTTTGAATTTTGCCCAGGGTAGAGAGATGGTTTTATATAATTCAAACCATTTTGCTGCTGAATCTACCAAAGCTTTTCAGGCAAGGCGTGTTCATTGGCTGGGTTTCGTTGCCGTCTGTTCAAAATGTTCCTCGCATTCCCGGAGGAAGTTATGGGGATCTTCGTGTTCGCTGCCTGTAAATGTTGATAGCGTAGGTTGTGGAGCGCGTAGCGCTCGGATAATGGTGCGCCATTCCTCTGGTAGTAGAGAGGGATGGCGATAGTTTCTGTCGTGTACGCCCTCTGATGGTTCGGATGTTCCATGGCGGGATGTGGAGGCGCCATCTTGTGACCGGCGCGTAGTGATTGGTAGATTGCGTGATGTGGCGGTACCATCTTGTAACCGGCGAGTCGTGGTTGGTTGATTGAGTGATGTGTGCGCCATGATGTTGCGTCGAGGTGGACTAAGCGATAAGCTTCGTCTTTGTAGTAGTGCGTGTGGTGGGGAATTGTGGTTATCCTCTTCAGGGTAGTTGTTGAGCGTCACCGCGTTTTGTTGTCCACTCCCGGAAGTGGATTGCTGTCTCGTATTTATGGTGCGTGGTCTGCCGCGGCCTCGCGAGCTTGAGACTGGTGATCGCTGCATTCTTTCTCAAGGCCTGTGTATTCGCGAACTTCCAGATTTTACTTGTTCGAGCCCCACGTTCGGGCCGCCAATTGTTGTCGTTCCCCTCTTCGTGGTATGGGAGTGAGGGAGACAGTCGTAGTGTGAGAGAGGGCGACGAGAGGAACTCCTCGCCTCGCTCTAGTTATTTTCTAAGTTGGAGAGGTTAGAAAAGAAGACAGGCGTCTTTCCAAGGTAAAATCGAGGATTTATTTCTAACAACTAGTTTACAGACTCTTACTAAAATAATTCTTTTAATTTACGCTTA
Organism: Diplolepis rosae; assembly: GCA_030998225.1. Lineage (NCBI taxonomy): Eukaryota > Metazoa > Arthropoda > Insecta > Hymenoptera > Diplolepididae > Diplolepis > Diplolepis rosae. The sequence continues at coordinate 172,370 of JAPYXD010000729.1, read as the reverse complement.
ATTCGCTCGGCGCGCATTGGTTTGTACGGGTGCGCCCTCTGTCGTAGGGACGGGGAGGGTGTCGATCCGATCGGTGAAAGCAGGATCGGGATGTCTAAAACATCCTCGAAGATGGCGCGGAGGTCATCCGGCGTCGTGGGCTGCTTATCCCTCCTCGAGGCGGTAGGTTTTACGGGCGTACCGGGAGGTGAAAAGATGGATCGTGGCCTTATCACTGGTGCGACCACCTTCGTGGGAGAGGCGATCCGGGCGGGTTTCCAGGGCCCCTCCTGGGTACGTGACCGGGTCGCGGGATTAGACCGTGAGTCGATATTGGATACGTACGAGAAGTACGTATCTCCACCTGACGACAGGGGCCTTCGTGGGGGAGGTCGATGAGCGTCGTAGTCACGTATATCTGACTCGTGCTCAGGGGAGAAGCTCCCTAGTGGCGTCCCTGGGTCGACAGGGGATGACGGTCGTGAGGCCCAATCAGGGACCGGGAGTACGGCTGGAATTCGTGCCGTGAGTGCGACTCGGCGGAGAAGATGGGCTTCGTAGACCCTGGTCTGATGTGGCAAAACGGCGCGTATCTGCCCTGGATCTCTCTGGTAACCGGGTCGAACCGGCTCGGTGGCGTATCCTGGCTGCAGCAACTTCGGCCGCTGGTGGTACTCCGCAGCCCTCGCGAAACTACGCCGCTGATTATGCTTGCGACCCTGTCATATTGATCAGATTAGCCCATGGTCGTGATGGGAAGGGAGGAAAGCGGAGAAAAGAGAAAGAGAGGGAGAGAGGGTGAACAACGAGAGGTATGCCTCGCCTTGTTCCCGACGAAAGCGACGAGAAGCTACTTCGCCCCGCTTCCGCTAGTGAGAAAGAGAGAGTGAAAGAGAGTGAACGACGAGAAGAATGCTTCGCCCCGTTCAAGAGAAAGAGAGAGAGGGAGAACAACGAGAGGTATGCCTCGCCTTGTTCTCAACGGAAAGCGACGAGAAGCTACTTCGCCTCGCCTCCGTTAGTATAGAAAATGGTATGTTTGTTTAGGTAGAAATAATAATGGCTTACCATGCTTTTCTTGAGGGTTGATTTGGTGGAGTGTATTTGTCGAGATTGGATCTAGCTCGTGGTGAGTGGAGCGTTAGATCTGATTTTCCAAGCGAAGGGACCCCTTTTTATACCCGAAGGGCTCGAAGGGAAAGTGCGTGGGGGTAGGCGCAAGCGTGGGGGTGTTCGAGATGCGTGGGCATGATGCACTTAGTGGCGTCACCACGCGCCAATCGAGACGCTCCGGCGCTTTGCGCATCCCCTCCGCGCCGCGTGCATCGTGCTTTCCGATAGACTGGGTCCGCTGAGCCAATCCTCGGTAAGCACGCGCTTTTCTTTCCCCTGAGTCGCTCGATGCGTATCCAATGGGCCCGTTCGGGAAAATGCTACATTTACAAACAATTCTTAAACTAACTTAATTAACCTTATTAATATATCTTTATACTTTAAAAATAATAGAAATGATTTAAAAAATTAATGAATATTTATACAAACTAAATTAATCCTTAAAACTAATTTTCCAAGGTCCCACCAATGCCGTAGACGGAAACGTGTGAAAATCCAAACAATTTCTAAATATTAATAATTTAAGAGTCTAACTTATGTCTAAAAATTGTAGAAGATCTGGGAAGTTTTAATCTATTTAAAAAGTTAATTAATTTTTAACTTGTTCTTGTGAATTTATTTATTGAAATTCTGGTAACGGCAAGGCGCATGACAACGGGTTGGCCGGCCCGTGACGGTAACTTACCGTAACCGAGAACTTCTCTATGCATCAATGATGGCGGGTGACGCTTGGACGCCGTAGAAAAAGATGGAGGATACAAACATGGGAGGATAGAAAGAGAAAGATAGAGTTGGTGAATATGGCGTCCAAGTAAACATTGATGCTTAGTGACTGAATGGAAAAATTTAATCTTCTACTAATGAAATTACTTCCCAGTTCTTTTTCCCTGGAGATGAGCAAATCAAAGGTCAGTTAATAAAAACTAAAAAGACTATTATACGCTAGTGCGTGTATCAAATTGGATAAATTAAAAAGCTAAAATATGTGCTCATTAATATCTTCATATGAACATGTAAATATTTATCGATATTAAATTTTACATAAAAAATTTTGTCCGAAGTGTTCAAATCTTGTTACAATATGACAAGATTGTCACGTCCACCCTTTCTAACACCAGCTGTTTTTCTTCCCCTTTAGTTTTCTTTGAGTTTGAAAACTTTTGCCGCGCGCCATACACATGGCCCCACTTTGGCGCCATATCAGTCCCTCTTAAAGCAATAGCTTTCTTCCGCGACAGACGGCATATGCAAATTTACAAATACAGAAGAATTGAAGAACTTAATGGAAAAAGGTAATAAAAATGAAAGAAGAACAGATTTCCAGATTTCTTCAATCCTTCTAATATAAACTTTCCCAGGACCAATTGACGTAAAGCACTTTAACTAGATTAAACAGATGTTTCTCGCGTGGGAAAGTTATTCTTTTTACAAAAAGAAAAAGAAGAAAGATTACTTTTGAAGACCTAGTTAAATATTATAAATTTATTATATTTAATTGTTAATGCCCGTAAAACCAACTTAACTGATCTTCTTATGCGCAAAGCCTCAGTTTATATAGTACCACCTCCTCTTATTAATACTTATTTCTTTTTAATATAAACATTTTAACTGAATGATGTTGCCATACATACAAAAATTATTGTAAAATTTGATCTAACTTGTTATACAAAATATTTAGGGTTTATCTTTAAACAATTAGCCAATGTTAGTCTAAGTAACAAAATTATATGTATTAGAAATTATTGTTAAAAAACAGGAATCAGAAGCCTCGGTTGGAGATGGGAAAGGTACTTGAAGAGCCATCTTTTGAGGGGAGCTAAAAACTACTTAAAGATGAGACACTCCCCCGCACTTAAGCACTTATGGGACTTACCAACCACATGAGTACGTGGGCGGCTAATCTACATAAGGAGTTTCTTAAAAAACCGAATAAGAGACTCAGAAATTTTTTTTAAACCAATCTCAATAGAAATTAACCACCCTCAAGGGGCTGGAAAATGGAAAAGTAGGGAGATTAGGGCGTGGATTAGTTTTTTAAAAGGACCAAAAAATCTCTCGGTTAAGCAGTAACTCGCTGACTTCCAGTCAGTCAGTTTTTAAAAAACAAATACTAAAGCATTTCTCTCTTTTTCAAATTTCGGTAGTTCGGTTGTTCGATTGTTCTAATAAAGTAAAAATTTCAAGTTTCAAGCAGTTTTTATTCCGCGCAGTTAATTTTTATTCTCAAAAACTTTTGGTTCGACCAGTTCCGGTTTCACAAGAGGCAGTCCTTACTTTAGCCCACGTTCAACTGAGGATTCTGAGGGTCTCTTTTTATCAAGAATTGTATTTCTTCAAATAAAGAAAAGTAAGTGTCAATTTTTGTTGCTGTCTACCTTTTCCTTCTTTCGTTTTGTTAAAATTACATTTAGTCTATTTTTTTTATTATCGAACGATAATTTCTTTATCCTCCAAGGAGTGTCCATGGTCCTGTACGAGGACCGGATTGCTCCTTTTTCCTCCCTAAAACCTTCCTGGTCTTTCTTTTAAGCTCCAGCTTGTTTGAAGTACTAGGAAAACCATTCCTTTCAATTCACAAATAATTTCCCCTGGGTTAAGGAGCCTTTTCCAAAGGGTCCCAAGCTATTGAGCGAAAGCTCAGGCTTAAAGATTTTTAATTTAAATATTTGTGTGATGTCCCTAGGACGTCACATAAAAATTTTTGGAGGCCCCGGAGGGATACTTTGGAAAAGCTCTTTAAATCTTGCGTTCGATACTTTTTTTTACCTTTGAAAATATAAAGTAAACTAATATTTTCTCTTTCCATACTAATTGCGAAGTCCGAGAGTGAGCGTGATCCTCTCGTTCAAAAATAGATAAAAATATGACAAGAAAAATTTTCTGACAAGCTGTCGATTTCACAACGTCTAAGTAGCTAAGCATTTTATTAAATCAAAAAGAATTCTAAACCTAAAATGAAACAAATTCTACTAAATTCATGAAAAATCATGAAACTCTGAATCTTTAAAGTAAAATAATTCAAGAACTTACTAAAACTACGAAAATCATAAAGTTCTAAATCTAAAAATCTATTAACTTTACTATATGCTTAAAAGAAACTAAATGAAATTCTGATAAATCTATAAAAAATTATAAGATTCCAAATCTAAAACTCCATTGAATATACTATATCAAAACAGAAATTAAATTTTACTAAATCTTTGAAAGATCGAGAATCTCTAAATCTATGAAAAAATATCTATAAATCGACTAAATCTATGAAATATTATAATCTATTTTATGTGAAGAAAATAATTAAATCAAATTCCACGAAATCTAAAATTTTTGAATTTAAAAACTATTCAATTTGAAAGGGGAAACTTAAACAAAACTATATGAGGGATGTCTAAAGCCTACTGTATTTGAAAAATAATTAAACAAATTTATGAAATTAAAAAATCGACTACATCTAAAATCTTCTAAATCTACAAATTACGAATCTTGAATTTACAAAATCGAAATCTTATAAATCTTGAAATTACTAAATCGGAATTATCCTCTAAATCTGAAAACTACTTTATCTGAAAATGACTAAATTCGGAAATTCTATACCTGAAAATTAAAATATCTGAAAGTTTTTTATATATGGAATCTACTAAATCTAAAAAATAATCAAATCAAGTCCTTATAAATCTGAAATTCCTATATCTGAAATTAAAATATCTGCAAAGTTCCTAAATCTGAAAAATACTGTATTCGAAATCTAAATCTGAAATTTAAATGTCTAAAAAAGGTTCCTATTGTGACGTCCTGTTAAATCATCCGTCTTAATGAATAAGTTTATATATATGTTTCGCTTTTAGCATTATTTTTTTTATTACTTTATTATTATATGATTTACATTCAAATCGTGGCCCTATGAGAAAATTTTAACTTTTTAAACTTGTTACTATTTAAGACAAACAAAACATTTTTAGATTAACTGCATCTCACAGTCATATTTGTATCTACAATCTTAACAAAACTTATGATCATCCAGTATGGGCTTTCTGTTCTCATTTCAACTTGCGTCTATGTATACATTCATTATTTAAAGGCAAACTTCGTTAGACGCCTACAAAAATCTACAAGACATATGAAAAAAACCATCCGCGTTCCAAAACAAATGTATTTTTAAGCTTAACTCACCATAAACGATCGCACTTGCTCTAAAAAATATCACGCTCATTTAGTTTCAAATGTATAAACTATGATACAAATGCGAGAAGTTAGTTTAATCTCGTTAGACTTCCTAGAAACTAGAAAGCAACTTGTATCATCGTCTCAAAAGGGACAGACACCATCCACACAAAAACTTAAGTAAATACAAATAGACTGCATTTCCTGTCAGAAATAAGAGTCACATACTAATAAATTATAATAAATATAAGAATTTCGAGTTTACCAACAAAAAACTTGTTACTCTTTTAATCAACAAATTATATGCACAGAAAATTTTTATTACATATTGAGACGGTCACATTAGCAGATACACACCACGACTAAAGACCACAGGCACGACACCTACTAGACGGCATAGCAGGTACGCTGAAGCAGCGGTTCGGACAGTCTCCGCTAGGCTCGCAGCGCGAGCCGGCCCACAGCAAACTCGAAACCGTCAACGAAGGGTCAAGGGTCAAGGGTCAACGAAAAAGACGGTAGAATTGGTAAATATGTTATTAGCTGCATAATTTATCTACATCACCGCGATATCTGCGCCACCTGTGTGATATTAGAGAATACCTACTAGAAATATACGTTAAGCATTGCAGGAGTAGTAACAGCAATCAAGCATCGCGAGTCATCGAAACTGACAGAGTGTTATTTATTTATTTTGTGGCGACTGTGACGCCATCTATACATTACTTGTAGGTACTGATTCAAAACACTACTTTGAGTATTATACGCAACGGAGCGTCATAAGCAGTCTAGATAGACTAAGTTCTTTATTTATTTTATTGCGATCGTAGCGCCATCTACGCATTCTTGATAAATACCATTCAAAGCGTTACTTTGAGTATTACAGGGTTACGCCAACGATAAGGCATTGTAAGCAGTCTAGAGAGACTGAGTTCTGTATATATTTTGCCGCGACTTTAGCGCCATCTACGCTTTGTCAGGAAAGACTGAATTATTCTTGTAAGCCACAGACTGTGGACAGTCGGTCACGTCACTCCGACTAGTGCACCACTGGCTCATATGACTCATATGAATAGCTCTCTACCACTGTAATTCATGGGAATAAAGACTGATGTTATACATTTAATACGCCTACCTATCTTTTCCATACCTTTGGGTCCACAAACCATAGACTAGTTTACCAGGTTAGTTAAGGACATATCATAATCAAGCAACGAACTCTTTCAATATATTATTTTTTTTTAAACAAATTATGTTTCAAGTTTATTTTTACCGAATATAAAAATTCAAATTATGCTTTCTCAGCCAAAGGTAATAATAACCTTTAATAAAAGAGTGATTCGAATTAATCATTTAATTACCTAAGAATCATATGATACAAATACTTTAAGTTATAATAAATCTGTAAAAAAAGGTAAAAATCTAGCTCATGACTTCTATTCCAATATACCAATTTACTTGAACTTATTTTAACAAAACTTCGTTCATGTATACTAATTTATTTAAATACACGTAATAATCGCCAAATTCTATACAACATGTTAATAATGTAAATAATCTATACATGGATGTGTGTTAATTTATTTTTACATTAATTTTACTATGCAAAGGACAATAATTAAAATACAGAGCATAATTAGTTGAATTTAATCTTTCTATTACTTTTCTGTTTTTCTTTAAAATATTTTATTTTTATAATTAAATTCTGAATATCAAACCTAAAAATAATTTCTATGCTGATATCCTAAAGTAAAAGGAAAGTAAACGAATATATGCATGTTTCATTCTTAAAGAATAAATTATTCCATTTACAATCTGAATAGGTAAATTCAAATAATAATCAATAATCATTTAAGAAATAGAAATCATAAGAATAAGCATCGATTATTCTTAAAAAAATATGAAATTAAATTTATTTTGTAATAACTAATAGTTGAAGGTTTATATTTATGGTAAATCATTTTTCTTCCTATCAAAAGAACTAGGAATTATTGTATGAATCCGAAATTTAACAAATGTTAATTTAATTGTTAATAACTATAGAATTTACATAAAAATCATAATTTACATTAAAAATTGTACAAAAGTCTCCATCTCTGAGAAAATAGATGAACTTGAGAAAAGTATGGCACCACCCATTAGACCCAGATATCAGGCCCGCTACAAAATCTACCTATGAGAATTAAGAGAGTAACTGCACTCGCTTATCTACACCTATTAGAAAAGCCAAAGATAAAAACCAAGAAGCGCTAGAATATTTTTTATGGAAAGGGGAAGTAGAGCATTTAATAAAAACAGGTTGCACATCAAAAAAGTCAGTTTTTTCTATTGATTTCAGTATTAAAAAAAAAAGGGGGTTTCAAACAGTTCGTTTGAAAGTCAGTCTTTCTATTCACTTCAAAACTTTCAAAATCCTAGAAAAATTTCAATTCAAAGTCAGAGTTTTTTTTTATTCACTACAAATTAAAAAAAATATATATATTTTAAACACATCATTCAAGTTCGTCAAGTTCTGGATGCCAAATCTCTCAAGTTCATCTACATTTCCATCTTCATAAAAAAGGGAATTAAATAAAAGTAAGTAATATTTAATTGGCTATTTTTTACTTTCTTCCATCTTTAAAATTTATAAAAATATTTTCACGTTTCCTCCCAGAACTTACTTGGTGCTGGTAATCATTCCAGTACTGTAGTTCGTTTTTCCCAGTTTAAACCCTTCCTTAAAAAGTTTTAAATATTTTGCGTACTCCTTATTATAGGAAGTGGGAACATTTAAGCTTTACCTCATTTTTTTTCCAAATTCAATTATCCCGTTTAGGAATCTAAAAAAAAGTAATAAGACATCCCACAACGTTTGTTTCCCGAACTATTGGAATGAAAGTTCCAGGTTCAAATAAAATTCATGTGAAGTTCTTCTGACGTCACATATTAAATTTAACTTTTTGGAGGCCCCGGGGGGATATTTACGTTGTAATGTCTTATTCTTTTACAAAAATGTTATTGTGTTTAAATCTTCTTTCTTTTTCTTTCTCTCAATTTTTAATATAAGATCTCATAAACATCAAATAAAAGCTTGACGTGTTAAATTTCATATGTTTGAGTCTAAAATATATTTTTTTTTAGATTATGCTTTATGCACTATTCTTTTTGTGTTAGAAAATTTAAATGATGAGGTTCTCTTTCAGTTTGAATGAAATTTTCCAAGTTTCCGATTCCAAAAATTATTATTGAATTGAGTAATACTGAAGTTATAATTCAAAATTTTTTTTTGAATATGTAAAATTTTACAATAAATTTTCTTTTTACATGTCTTAAATTTAAAATAGAATTTGAAATTATTTCAACTTTTAAAGAAAATGTTAATTGATTTGGAATTATCCAGGTCTGAAGTAATTATATTTGAAAACTTAGACAATGCTGCTGAAAGACTCAATGATTTAGAGGATTCAGATAAAGATAACTGGGCTACAGTTGCATACCTTCATGATAGAGTAAAACTTTTGAAACAGGAGATTGAAATTTTAAAAAACGAGAATAGAGAACTTGTACATTTGAATAAAAATTTAACTGATGAAACTGTGGAGTTAAATAAAAATTGTACAAAAGCAATTGACACGCAGAAAGAAATCCTTGAATTATTGAAAAATATAAAATTAAATTAAAACTTCTAACATTTAATGTTGGAACAAATGAATGAATGGATTTTTATGCAGGATTTAGACGAACATTTGTTGAAAATAAATTAAGAAAGTTAGCGTTTTTTTTTCTGAACTACATTCGTTTGGGTTGCTGCGACTTTTAGTTTGAAAACATATTCCTTTTATTTTATTTTAGTGGACCCTGGAACTAAAGTCTATTTGACTCATAGGCGTAACAAGCCTACTAAGCACCAACGTCTACGACTAAAAGCGAAGGTTGCTCGTAGATTACGGTGGGAAGCTAAAATTGCCGAAAGTTTACCGAAACCGAAAATTACAGAAATTCCACCTTTACCGGCAGAGATAGAAAATCCACCTTTACCGACACTCACGGAAGAAGACGAACGACTTCAATCCACTTATAAGGACCTCCCTTTAAAGGATAAAATAAAAATTTTTAGAAATAGTTTATGTGGATCTTGCCTTTCGAATGGAATAAATATAAGTTGTTTTAGATGCTTCGAAGAAAATAATAGGAGTTATCGAATTCCCAAAAAGTAAAAATAAATTTGGTTTTTAAAATAAGATATAAAATAATTAAGAAAAAAAAAACAAGCAATATTTACAAAAGCTAATAATTTTAGTGGTTTAAAAATAAATTTCCTTTTTTTGTTATTCATCCAAAGTTATGATCACAAAATGTAGATCATGATTTATGAAAAATTAATTGGCAATTAATGTATTTACAAGTTTTCAAATTTGTTCACCTTGGTGTGTTACTATTATAAGTATTTGAAATAAATAGAAACATTATGCATGAAGAATAAGGAATATTTATCATGTATTAAGAATTTAAAAATCCTTTTCAAACTCAACCAATTAAATTATCATATAACTTAAAAAGAAGGATAATCGTTTTATTTTATTTATTTATTTTTTTTTGTAAATTTTTTTTTATAAAATATAAATGAAATTTGATTTTCAACTCATTAGAAATCAGTAAAAATTATATAAATTGATTCGTTTATAAATAAATTTTGTTTCCGTATAAGATACTTTATACATAAATTCTTACAAATTCTCTAAATTGATTAATCCGATAATATAATTTAAGTATCTATATGTCCGACAAAAGAGTTAGGCGTAATCAAACTCGTAACAATCCTCAATTACAAGCAGAAATCGATACTTATGATCCTTTTTTAACCCGTCGAGAAATTCCAAGAGGTGACGAAGAAGAATCATTTATTGTATCAGGAACTAGTAGTGAAGTATCAAGTCCTACCTCAGAAAATTCATTCTCGGAAAAGTCAAGTAGTACTTTAATTAATTCAAGCTCCTCTGCTCCAGAGACTTCATTTTTCGACGAATCGAGAAATACATCAATTTTATTAAATTCAAAAATGGCTACCGCTGTAAATCCGACTCCTGTTCAACCACAGGTAGTTTCACTAAGAGATGCAATTTCAGTCATCCCTGAATTTAATGGTAAAAATATTCCATTATGTCAATTTTTAGAGGGTTGTGACGAAGCGAAAGAAATGATCGGACCTGAATCAGAAGCAAATTTAGCCAGATTAGTAAGAAGTAAAATTACGGGTGAAGCTAGGCAGGCTATTTCTGGTCAAACTTATAATACCATTAACAGCATTAAAGATTTTCTAAAAAAAATATATGCTCTAGCACAAACAATTCCACAACTTCTAGGCGAAATGGGCAACGAATTTCAACGAGATGAGGAAAGCGTAATTTCATTCGCTAACCGAATAAGAGATATTGGTAGTAAAATTTTAGAGGTTAAACGTTTAGAAAATAATGCGAATTCGTGCCGAAATTTCCAGACTTGCCAATTGTGTAAAAAAACAGGACATATTGCCAAGGAATGTTATCTAAATAAAGGCTCAAGTCCAGCGCAATTAATCTGCCAATACTGTAATAGAGTAGGACACAGTGCAGATAAATGTTTTTTATTGAATAATAAAAATACGCAAAAAAGAAAAGACCCTTTAAATATATTTACATGTCAAATATGTAATAAAAATGGCCATGAAGCTGATTCTTGTAGAACCCAAGGTTTTAAATTAAAAGAATGTCGATATTGTAAAGAGACAGGACACACAATTGAAGAATGCTGGAAAAGGAAATACAATGAAGAACAACGTTCGGGAAACGGTCAACACCTTCAAGTATCGAGTGCGACTATGGAGGCCCCAAGAAAAACTCAGCACTCTCCACTCACGAATGCGACCTACAGTCTCCAGGCAGAATTACTACCCTTCGATTAGACAGTAATTTTCAACCACTTCCATACATTGAATTACAAATTTCATCGGTACAAAATCCTTTGAATTTGATGTTGGATACTGGTTCTGAATTGAATGTTCTCAAGGTTGGATCAATCCCTGTTAATGCAATAATAAACACTGAAGATTTAATACTTCGTAAAGGAATAGATTCTACAATAATCCCTCCGATAGGTACTCTAAGATTTAAAATTTTAAATCATGAAGTAACATTTGTGATGGTACCCGAATGTTTTTCAATACCCTTTGATGGAATTTTAGGATCTCAGTACTTTTTGGAAACAAAAGCAAGAATAGATTTTGAAAATAACATACTTTTAATTGGCAATAAAATAATTAAATTTCAACAAAATCATAATCTCCGTTTTGAAAACCGAATAAGTGGCGTATTGAAATGGGATAAAAATCCTAGAATTAAAGTATTACCCTTCATCAAAAGTTTTAACCCACCCTCAGGAAGTATAGGCCAATTTATGGTAGATACAGGATCTGAAGTCAGCATCATTAAAGCTCATTTATTACCAGACGAAATCGACATTGATAAACATAAAACAGTATTAATAAAGGGAATAAGTAATAAAACCTGTAACACCATTGGTACAGTAGAAATTGCAATATATGGAAAAACATCTACTTTTTTTATAGTACCTGAAGACTTTGATATTCCATGTGAAGGCATACTGAGTGTTACCTATCTCACTGAAAATCAAGCTACAATTGATTATGAACATGAAACTTTGAAAATAGGAAACACTCTATCCAATTTACAATGGAATAAAAATAATCATGACGAAACCAGTAAACTTAATATGATAGAAAACCAAGAAAATTTCCATAATTATTCAATACATCTTCCGAATGATTTTTGTACACAAATCGAATCATTCAATACTGACTCATTTAATAACAAATCCACATGGAGTTTAAATACTAATTTTTCAGTAAATTCAAACGATGTCAGCAATTGTGAAAAGGTTGATGAAGAAAACAGTAATGAGAATTTAAAAGTCTGTCCTAATAATTTCTATGAATATGAAAATTCAAATCTTTAACAAATACCTGAATTCAAATCGCCATTCAAAATTTACTTTCAAAAAATGTTACAAAATATTTCAGCAGAACTTGACCTTAAAAATTATTCAACGGAAGAAATTAATGCAACTTTTGATATATTCCAAGAAGTTGGGTCAGGTGTAGAAACAATTAATAGCCTTTCGATCCAAACCCAGGACATCAGTATTGAAGACAGTAATTTATTAAATCAATTACGACTGGATCATCTAGCAGAAGAAGAGAGAGAACATGTAATTAATTTAGCACTTTCTAATAGAGATAGATTTCATTTAGAAGGTCAAAAATTAGGAGCAGCCAGTACTGTCATGCACAGAATACCAATAATTGATGATATACCTGTAAATATTAGGCAATATAAAGTCCCTATATCATTAAAAGAAGAGGTAGAAAGACAAGTAAACGATCTTCTAAAAGATGGTATTATTAAACCTTCCACTTCACCATATAATTCACCTCTGTGGATTGTACCAAAAAAATGGATGCTTCGGGCAAACAAAAATGGCGATTGGTTTCAGACTTTCGCCTACTAAACGAAAAAACGATAACCGGTGGTTATCTACTCCCGGATATAACACAAATTATTGATCAAGTTGGAGGTCATAAATATTATACCACACTTGACCTTGCAAAAGGATTCCAACAAATTTTAATGGATCCACGAGACTCTCACAAAACAGCGTTTAGTACCCCTCACGGACATTACGAGTACGTCCGGATTACATTTGGATTAAAACACGCACCCCCTACATTTCAACGTTTCATTGATGAAACATTTAAAAATCTTTAAGGAAAAATATTATTTACCTTTATTGACGATATAGTAGTATTCTCTGATACACTGGCAGAACATGAAAATAAAATGAATTTGATTATGGAAAGACTTCGAGAATCCAATCTCCAATTAAATTTAGATAAATGTGAGTTCTTACGTAAGGAAGTCTGTTATTTAGGACATATACTAAGTAAGAAAGGAATAAGTCCCGATCCCAGAAAACTAGAAGCAGTTAAAAACTTCCCCAGACCTAAAAATATTAAAAATAGTAGACAATTTTTAGGCTTGTCTGGTTATTACCGACGATTTATTAAAAATTTCTCCCAAATAGCCAAACCGTTAAGTAAGCTACTGTAAAAAGAAGTAGAATTTTGTTGTACAGAAAAAGAAGAAAAAGCCTTTTCTACACTAAAAGAGTTTCTGTGCAATCCACCGGTTCTTCAGTATCCTGATTTCTCAAAACCATTTAACATCACCACAGATGCATCAGGCTATGCAATTGGAGGGATTCTATCCCAAGGAGAATTTGGCAAGGATCATCCAATAGCTTATACATCCCGAGTCCTACGAGGACCAGAATTATTATATGAAGTCTATGAAAAGGAAGCACTTGCAATGGTTCATGCAGTGCAAACTTTCAGATCATACATATATGGTAAAAGGGTGAAAATATTCACTGATCATAAACCCTTAGTTTGGTTCAAAACTGCAGAACTCAATACAAGAGTTCAGAAATGGAGATTCAAATTATCAGAATTCGACTATGAGGTTATCTACAAAGAAGGAAAACAAAATAGCAATGCAGATGCACTTTCTAGAAACCCCACGGAACCCACACAATTTTTCAATGTAGTCACAAGAAGACAACAAAAATTGATGGATAAGGATATATCTAAACCGCAAATAATTAACCAATCAATAAATTCAAATGAGAATAAAATGAATGTGAATTCTTCACTCCAAGAAACTCCTATTAAAAGCCAACAAAAACCTCAAAGACTTTCCAAAAGAATAGCTGAAAAAGAAAAACAAGAGTATGCGGAAAGCGAAAGTAGTTTCTCGACAGAACCCAAAGCGAAAACGGCGTTACCGCCAGACAAAAATTCTCTAGAATCAATATCATCAAAAACAGAAGATGATATGGAAGACACAGTCAAAATGACTGAATCAAACTTCGAGGAAGAAATCCTCAACCAACAAAAAACTAATTCAAGTTTCAATGGTTCATCAAGTTGTAATTCTACTAGTTCAAATCAAAGAACTTGGGACCATGATCCTAACCTAAAATGCCAATTTATGGAGACAAAAGAAATGATTCAAGTCCGAAATGATAACATTATATACTTTACATCCAATACAGGGAAACCTTGTGATAAAGGAGGTCGAAAATTAATCGAGTTTAATAAAATTGAGCCAAACCAAAATTTTATAGTTCCAAGTGTAAATCACATTAAAAAGGAAACAAAACCTAACTATTTTTCTCTTTGTATAAAAGGAGATGAAATAGAACCAATATCTTCCATCCAAAAGAATATTTACACAGTTTTAAAAGAATTGAGAGAGTTAGTAAATAAGCTAAATTTAAAAACATTAAATATAGCGAAAAACGAGACAATCGAAGCAATATATCCTGACTATGCAAGATCAACTATCTAAATTCTGCGTAGCAGTTCCTTTAAAGGACACATTAGCAACTACAATAGCTGATGTATTCGTGAAAAGATTTATTTGTGTATTCGGTGCCCCTAGAGTTGTAATCACCGATCAAGGACAGAACTTCCTAAGCAAGCTAATGCAACGGGTTTCAAAACGGTTTAAAATTTAAGAAATTAGAACAACTGCGTTCCATCCTCAGTTGAATGGATCTTTAGAGAGATCTCATCATGCATTGGGCGAATTTTTAAAACAGCATACTACTGTTGATGAGGAGTGGGATCAGTGGTTAGAAATTGCTATAATCAATTATAATACATGCGTTTCAGAAAGCACTAAGCACACTCCGTATGAAGTAGTGTTCGGTAGAATAGCGAGGTTACCTTCTAGTGACCCTTTAAGAGAAGCAGATTTACTACCCACTTACAAAGATTATGTGACAAATCTCGTGGCTAGATTAAATGGAATAAGATCCATGGTTTATGAGAATCTTGTTAGTTCGAAATTTAAGTCAAAAAAATATTACGATAGAAGAATAAATTCACAAAACTTCAAAGTTGGTGACTATGTTTTCCTTCTAAAAGGTCCAAAGCCCAATAAGTTCGGAAATCACTATTCTGGACCACATAAAATACTTGAGGTAATAAATTCAATAAATGTTCGAATTTCTATGCAAAAAACCAGTAAAGTAGTTCATAGTAACAGACTTAGAATATCTTATATTAATCGGGAAATAAAAGAAAAGAAAAGAAAAAGGAAGAATGATGATGACGAATGAATGTTTTTATGTATATATTTTATTAACTAAATGTATTCTTATATTCAGATCAAAAGGGACAACCCTTGTAAAAATAAGTTTGAAGTTAACACTCTTTATGATTACAGATGTTCTGGTTTTTACTTATTTTAACCCTGAAAAGTACCTATGGATTTATTGGATATGACTGTGGGTCTCGACACCGAAATATTACTACACTATCACTACTAGAAGTCGGTGAATGCGAATTACCAGAGAGCAAAATTAATATCACCAGAGAATACCTCCAACTTCTACAAATAAATGAGTATACAGAAACTAAGGTAATACAATGTAAGTTGGAAATCCATAGAACCATTTATCACTGTGGCATGTTTTCTCATATTTCGATAGTTTCAAACGGTGAAAATGAATATATCCTTGAGGTTAGTAAAAGTTTGTGCGAAGACCTACACAAGACTGGTAATCTCACGATACATGCATCCCACATGATAAGTGGTATTAAAATCAATCAAACAAAAACGCACAGTATAGTTTTCGCAGGTTATGTTAACGGAGATGGAAAGTGTGACGGATCTGGGTATTCGGATCCTTTTGGAATTCGGGAAAATGTTGTGGTACAAGGTACAATTAAAATCACGTTAATGGAACAAATAGCTCAAATTAAATTAAATTCTAATACTATCCGCCTAAGATCCGGCACGACGTGTTCCCTCTCCGAAGAAAATTGTATCGACCAAGAAGGAGGTTATACCTTTTGGAAATCTATCCCTAAAGACAATTGTAACTTTCAAGAATATAGCATTTTATATGAAGGTCTAGCCAATAAAATGGTAGATTATGACTTCAACCAAAAACGAATAATTTATTCCCTGGTTACACAAGATATAACCTTCGCTCTTGCGGCTAAAGGTCAACAGTCTGTTT
This sequence comes from Diplolepis rosae, assembly GCA_030998225.1. NCBI lineage: Eukaryota > Metazoa > Arthropoda > Insecta > Hymenoptera > Diplolepididae > Diplolepis > Diplolepis rosae. Next base: position 155,996 of record JAPYXD010000729.1, on the reverse strand, counting down.
GCGGATACACTTTAATTAAGACGGAACACCCAAAATTATTAATTTTTGAAACCGAAAAAGAAAATAGGTTCACCGATACTAAACATATATCCGTCTCAAACCTAGATATTTTTGCTTATGTCAATTCTAAATTTGTATATGTAGAGAAGCACATTAGATCACAAATGAAACAATTGTATAGAGATGTATTAACACAAAAATGTAACCTGGAGAGACAAACTTTGAAAAATACTCTTACAAAAGCGACCCAGGCTCCTGACGAGTTTGCGTATGACTTGATGAAAGGACCAGGCTATATGGCGGTTATCGCTGGTGAAGTAGTACACATCGTCAAATGCGTACCCGTAGAGGTAAAAATAGAACATGGAGAATCCTGCTACGCCGAATTACAAGTCACAAGAAACAACAAAACCTTTTATCTCACACCAAGAACACATATACTGAAATCAAAAGGAACTGAAATACCATGTAACACGGTACTACCATCAACCTACTACATTGGAGAGAAATGGTATAACATATTAACATTTCCTACATCAGCAGTACAACCAACAGTAATTAAACCCATGACGAAGCCAACCTGGAAATATATCAACCCGGCTGAACTAGCAACTAATGGAATCTACAGTGACAAAGAACTGGATCAGATCAGGGAAAGAATAATGTTTCCGGTAGAACAACCTGCCGAATTAAATGACATCGCTAGAGAAATGAGGGGATACCCATCATCCAATAAGGAAGGAAGTCTGTTCAAACTATTAAATGAAGATGTTGTCGAAAAATTAGTAGATAACACTTGGAATAAAATGTGGTCTAGATTTATCACATTTGGAACCGTAAGTGCAGGATGTATAGCCATATTCACGATTATCCAACTCGTTAAAACCATAGTCGATATAATCATCCAAGGATACGCGCTTCATTCAGTATATGGATGGTCAATACACATACTAGGTGCATTATGGAGTTCAGTTTCCCATTTACTACTACACCTTGCTACACCCAAACAAACTAATAGCCAAGACGTTGAGATGGGAGAACTTTTACCAGAAAGTTCAAAGGAAAAGGATCAACCTAAAAAACAACAGGATGGAATGACCAGCAACCAATCATCCTACAGACTAATCTGATTCAACAGGATCTCTTGATAAGTGGAAAAATTCACCAGCGTTAACTAAAATATGTAAACTCGTTTGGAATTTTGATCAACTATTCAAGAGTACAACTACTGCAACAAATTATAATAAAAATTTAACAAGAATAACATGTTCACTCAGGGTAATGATCGCTACTCAAGTTACACCCTCCTAGCAATCATTTTACGGTGGGGGTGTGACGTCCTGTTAAATCATCCGTCTTAATGAATAATTTTATATATATGTTTCGCTTTTAGCATTATTTTTTTAATTACTTTGTTATTATATGATTTACATTCAAATCGTGGCCCTATGAGAAAATTTTAACTTTTTAAACTTGTTACTATTTAAGATAAACAAAACATTTTTAGATTAACTGCATCTCACAGTCATATTTATATCTACAATCTTAACAAAACTTATGATCATCCAGTATGCGCTTTCTGTTCTCATTTCAACTTGCGTCTATGTATACATTCATTATCTAAAGGCAAACTTCGTTAGACGCCTACAAAAATCTACAAGACATATGAAAAAAACCATCCGCGTTCCAAAACAAATGTATGTTTAAGCTTAACTCACCATAAACGATCGCACTTGCTCTAAAAAATATCACGCTCATTTAGTTTCAAATGTATAAACTATGATACAAATGCGAGAAGTTAGTTTAATCTCGTTAGACTTCCTAGAAACTAGAAAGCAACTTGTATCATCGTCTCAAAAGGGACAGACACCATCCACACAAAAACTTAAGTAAATACAAATAGACTGCATTTCCTGTCAGAAATAAGAGTCACATACTAATAAATTATAATAAATATAAGAATTTCGAGTTTACCAACAAAAAACTTGTTACTCTTTTAATCAACAAATTATATGCACAGAAAATTTTTATTACATATATTTTTTTTTTTTAAACAAATTATGTTTCAAGTTTATTTTTACCGAATATAAAAATTCAAATTATGCTTTCTCAGCCAAAGGTAATAATAACCTTTAATAAAAGAGTGATTCGAATTAATCATTTAATGACCTAAGAATCATATGATACAAATACTTTAAGTTAGAATAAATCTGTATAAAAAGGTAAAAATCTAGCTCATGACTTCTATTCCAATATACCAATTTACTTGAACTTATTTTAACAAAACTTCGTTCATGTATACTAATTTATTTAAATACACGTAATAATCGCCAAATTCTATACAACATGTTAATATCCGGTATTTTTACCAATTCAAATTGTAAATAATCTATACATGGATGTGTGTTAATTTATTTTTACATTACTTTTACTATGCAAAGGACAATAATTAAAATACAGAGCATAATTAGTTGAATTTAAGCTTTCTATTACTTTTCTGTTTTTCTTTAAAATACTTTATTTTTATAATTAAATTCTGAATATCAAACCTAAAAATAATTTCTATTCTGATATCCTAAAGTAAAAGTAAAGTAAGCTAATATATGCATCTTTCATTCTTAAAGAATAAATTATTACATTTACAATCTGAATAGGTAAATTTAAATGATAATCAATAATCATTTAAGAAATAGAAATCATAAGAATAAGCATCGATTATTCTTAAAAAAATATGAAATTAAATTTATTTTGTAATAACTAATAGTTGAAGGTTTATATTTATGGTAAATCATTTTTTTTCCTAACAAAAGAACTAGGAATTATTGTATGAATCCGAAATTTAACAAATGTTAATTTAATTGTTAATAACTATAGAATTTACATAAAAATCATAATTTACATTAAAAATTGTACAAAAGTCTCCATCTCTGAGAAAATAGATGAACTTGAGAAAAGTTTGGCACCACCCATTAGACCCAGATATCAGGCCCGCTACAAAATCTACCTATGAGAATTAAGAGAGTAACTGCACTCGCTTATCTACACCTATTAGAAAAGCCAAAGATAAAAACCAAGAAGCGCTAGAATATTTTTTATGGAAAGGGGAAGTAGAGCATTTAATAAAAACAGGTTGCACATCAAAAAAGTCAGTTTTTTCTATTGATTTCAGTATTAAAAAAAAAAGGGGGGGTTTCAAACAGTTCGTTTGAAAGTCAGTCTTTCTATTCACTTCAAAACTTTCAAAATCCTAAAAAAATTTCAATTCAAAGTCAGAGTTTTTTTTATTCACTACAAATTTTAAAAAAAATATATATTTTAAACACATCATTCAAGTTCGTCAAGTTCTGGATGCCAAATCTCTCAAGTTCATCTACATTTCCATCTTCATAAAAAAGGGAATTAAATAAAAGTAAGTAATATTTAATTGGCTATTTTTTACTTTCTTCCATCTTTGAAATTTATAAAAATATTATCACGTTTCCGCCCCGAAATTACTTGGTGCTGGTAATCATTCCAGTACTGTAGTTCGTTTTTCCCAGTTTAAACCCTTCCTTAAAAAGTTTTAAATGTTTTGCGTGCTCCTTGTTATAGGAAGTGCGAACATTTAAGCTTTAAGTCATTTTTTTTTCCAAATTCAATTATCCCGTTTAGGAATCTAAAAAAAAGTAACAAGACATCCCGAACTATTTCCCGAACTATTGGAATGAAAGTTCCAGGTTCAAATAAAATTCATGTGAAGTTCTTCTGACGTCACACTATATCTGATTTCGACTAAATTTAAAAAAAAGGGAATTAAATCAAATTCTCCTGTATCTCAAATTAAAAATAACTGAAAAATACTATATTCAAAGTCTTCAAAATCTGAAAATTATAATACCTGCAATTTACCATACCCAAAATTCTATGTTCGAAAATATAAAATAATCAATTTCTACTAAATTCGAAAATTACAATTTGAAATTAATAAATCTGAAATTTAAATTCCTATATATGAAATCTATCAAGTCCAAAAAATAATTAAATAAAATTCTTCTAGATCTGGCAGTTATCAGATATAAAATTAACATAATTGAAATTTAAATATCTAAAAAGTTTTTATGTCTGAGAATTTTCCAAGTCTAAAAAGATACAACAAAATCAGATTTTTTCTAAGTCTATAAATCGCTAAATGTTAAATTCTTAAATCTTAAATTTTAATATATAAAAAGAAATTTATATCTAAAAATATAATTATATTAAATTTACTATCTGAAATCTATTGAATCTGAAATCAGAGTTCTTTCTAGTTGATAGTGGTTCAGAGCCTAATTTAATTTAAAAATGCTCCTTACCGTCTGCACGTCTTATAGATACGTGCGAACGCGCACTACTAAAAAGACTAGGCTCCGAACATATACCATCATTAGGTAATATTAAAATCAAACTTTTTGACATCGAGATCACCTTTCAAGTGATCCCAGATAACGTCAATATACCAGGCGCAGGAATTCTAGGGACAGAGTATCTCCAACAGGCTCAATCTGTTCTGGATTTTGAAAAAAAATATATTAGAATCAGAAGATCATGTCGCTATGTTTTCTATCAATAGTAAAATTAGTACTATGCATCCTGTTCAATTAAAAATCCCAATGCCAACGTTGGATTATATAAACTATACTAAAAACACCACTGGTAGCGAAGGTATGAGAAGTAGCTTTTCAACTACATCCCTTAAAGTAGAAGTAAACTCTGTGATGGATGAAACTGAAAGTCTCTGAGAAGACGCGGATGTAAACCTAAACGAAGAATATGAAGAAACTTTCAGCATCGGAGAAAAATACAATTGGTACCACTGACAAATCGCGACCTTCGACGATCTCAACATACAAAATTTCATCAACAAAACAAAACAAACAAAACAAAACGGGACAGCAAGAATACGAACCCAGGGTCGATTCAATTTCAGTTTTTAATGTTGAAACCACCACTTTGGAAGATCTTTTGCACACAGATCATTTAGATGACATTAAAAAAATCACGTTCTAAAAATAGGTAGGGAAAATAGGGACCGTTTCTTTTTGCCAGGAGATGAGCTGCCAGGAACCGATCTAGTCATGCATAGGATACCAACAACCAATGATGAACCAACTAAGGGTAGACAATATAAATTCCCGCACGCACTTAAAGACGAAATAAACAGACAGGTAGAAGAACTTTTAAACGCAGGAATAATTAAACCTTCTCACTCTCAATACAATACCCCTGTGTGGATAGTCAAGAAGAAGCCAGATTCACAAGGAAGGCCCAGATGGCGTATGGTTTTAGACTTCCGAGCTCTTAACGAGAAAACCATAAATGATGCATATCCCCTACCTAATATAACAGAAATCCTTGATCAAGTAGGAAGTGCAAAATATTATTCAGTTTTAGATTTAGCTTCAGGTTTCCATCAAATAAGAATGGATCCCCATGATGCGCACAAAACCGCATTTAGCACTCCATACGGACACTATGAATTTTGCAGAATGCCTTTTGGATTGAAAAACGCTTTGCGTTTTTGGAGTACCAAAAGTTATATTGACAGATCAAGGCCAGAACTTCCTCAGCAATTTAATGACCAGAGTCGCGAAAAGGTTTCGAATAAAAAAACTAAAAACTACCGCCTTTCATCCCCAATCAAACGGTTCTCTCGAGCGTTCTCACCATACCTTAAGCGAATTCCTTAAACAGTATACCGATAAAGACAATGAATGGGATGACTGGTTAGACATAGGAATGTTGAGTTACAATACATGTACCCACGAAAGTACTAAACATACTCCGTATGAGGTCATATTCGGTCGTTTAGCTCGCTTGCCGTCTAGCGATCCTTTAAGAGAAGGGGATGTTGTGCCCACGTATAAAGGTTATATGGTAGATCTAGTAACAAGACTAAATGGGATAAAGAAGTTAGCGTATGATAACCTTGTTTCATCCAAATTTCGCTCTAAGAAATATTATGATAGGTCCATTAATCCTAAAAACTTTCACGCCGGAGATTATGTATTTCTTTTATCGGGTCCGAAGCCCGGAAAGTTCGGAAACCACTACACGGGGCCCCACAAAATACTTGAAATATTAAACAAAAACAATATTAAAATAGAAACTAGTAAAGGAAGTAAAATTGTTCATGCCAATAGACTTAGAATTTCGCACATAAATCATGAACCTAAAATAAAGAAGCAAGCACCTAAAGATACAGACGATGAATAACTAAAGCAAAATAGTCCTTTAACGTCTCATTCTACTGTTTATAGTTCGGGAAAACACTTAAACAAAATAAAAAACCCTGAGATTAACATTCATTTCTGATTACAGATGTTTCGAGTAATCCTTTTACTTTTATTTGTGCCATCAAAAGTTATAGGATTTATAGGGTATGATTGCGGATCCCGTCAATTGAATGTTACCACGCTATCTTTACGAGAACTCGGCGAATGCGAACTCTAGGAACCTGTAATTAATGTTACAAGGAAATATGTCCAGCTACTGCAAATTAATGAATATAGCGAAGCACAGGTTATCCAATGTAAAATAGAAGTACACCGCACTATTTACTATTGTGGTATGCACTCTCATGTATCAATAGTTGCAAACGGCGAAAATGAGTATGTATTAGAAGCAAGTAGGGAAGCATGTAAAATTGCGCATAGGACAGGGATCTTTCAAATAACCAACTCCCATGTAATACACGGACTTCGTGCAAATCATACAGCTAGACACGCAGTACTTTTTGCCGGTTACGTTAACGGAGACGGAAGATGTAACGGAGCTGCTTATAGTGACCCATTCGGAACTTGGGAATCTGTAATAGTTCAAGGAACGGTTAAAATAACACTAACGGAACAAGAAGGTAGGATCAAATTGAATTCAAACGCTATTCATTTGCGCTCCGGTACAGCATGTTCCCTCTCCGAAGGTAGCTGCATCGACTCAGAAGGAGGATATACCTTCTGGGATCCCATACCAATCGATAATTGTAAGTTCAACAGGTATAGCGTATTATACGAGGGTTATGCGAATAAGATGGTCGATAATGACAATATTCAAAATCAAGTAGTTTACTCTCTTTCAACTCAGGATATTACATTTGCACTAGCCTATAAAGGAAAAGAAACAGCTTGTGGTTATAGCCTTATATAAACTGCTAATCTTTGAATTTCCAATCTTGACATTTTTGCTTACGTAAACTCTAAATTCGTATATGTTGAGAAACATATACGAGCGCAGATAAAACTCCTATATAGAGATGTTATTTTCCAGAAATGTAATTTTGAAAGACAAACGATTAAAAACTCCCTTTCCATTGCAACACAGGCTCCAGACGAATTTGCTTTCGATCTTATGAAAGGACCAGGATACATGGCCGTCGTTGCCGGGGAAGTGGTACATATTATCAAGTGTGTCCCCGTCAGTGTGAAGATGGAACATGGCAAAACAGTGGTACAAAATTTTACCACTTCCAACAGAGGCCGAAGCACCTTTAGTTGTAAAACCGATGACTAAACCAACCTGAAAGTACACTAATCCTTCCGAATTAGCAACTAACGGTATCTATTCTGAACAAGAAATAGAACAGCTACGGGAACGCATCATGTTTCCAATAGAACGACAAGCAGTCCTAAACGATGTGGCCCGTGAAATGCAAGGACACCAACTAACCGACAGTGAAGGAAGCATCCTCAAACTCCTAAACGAAGATCCAGGGTTATGCACTAAATTCTGTTTATGGATGGTCCATACACTTATTAGGTGCCTCGTGGAGTTCGGTATCTCACTTGCTACTCCATTTAGCAAAACCAACTCCAAGTCCAGCAGTTGAAACGCTCGAGCTGGGCGAAATGACAAGACCACATACACCAAGACCAGCCTCAAGAAGGATTCAAAATGACACAATTCATGTAAAGGAGGAAAATAAATCCACGTGTTCCACATCATTCTTCAACTTAAGTTAATAATCTGGCTAGTCACTTGGATTATGTATCAGGTCTTCCGTCGGCGAGACACATATCCGCCTTTCAACGAATCCTATCCGAAAACCAACCAACTCCTCCAAATTCCATTAATCACATAAATTGCAAATAGATACTTATTCCAGCGCAGAGAGAAGATTGTTAGTGCTATTAGCACCTAGCAACCGTCTAAGGATGGGGGTGTCACGTCCACCCTTTCTAACACCAGCTGTTTTTCTTCCCCTTTAGTTTTCTTTGAGTTTGAAAACTTTTGCCGCGCGCCATACACATGGCCCCACTTTGGCGCCATATCAGTCCCTCTTAAAGCAATAGCTTTCTTCCGCGACAGACGGCATATGCAAATTTACAAATACAGAAGAATTGAAGAACTTAATGGAAAAAGGTAATAAAAATGAAAGAAGAACAGATTTCCAGATTTCTTCAATCCTTCTAATATAAACTTTCCCAGGACCAATTGACGTAAAGCACTTTAACTAGATTAAACAGATGTTTCTCGCGTGGGAAAGTTATTCTTTTTACAAAAAGAAAAAGAAGAAAGATTACTTTTGAAGACCTAGTTAAATATTATAAATTTATTATATTTAATTGTTAATGCCCGTAAAACCAACTTAACTGATCTTCTTATGCGCAAAGCCTCAGTTTATATAGTACCACCTCCTCTTATTAATACTTATTTCTTTTTAATATAAACATTTTAACTGAATGATGTTGCCATACATACAAAAATTATTGTAAAATTTGATCTAACTTGTTATACAAAATATTTAGGGTTTATCTTTAAACAATTAGCCAATGTTAGTCTAAGTAACAAAATTATATGTATTAGAAATTATTGTTAAAAAACAGGAATCAGAAGCCTCGGTTGGAGATGGGAAAGGTACTTCAAGAGCCATCTTTTGAGGGGAGCTAAAAACTACTTAAAGATGAGACACTCCCCCGCACTTAAGCACTTATGGGACTTACCAACCACATGAGTACGTGGGCGGCTAATTTCCATAAGGAGATTCTTAAAAAACCGAATAAGAGACTCAGAAATTTTTTTTAAACCAATCCCAATAGAAATAAACCACCCTCAAGGGGCTGTGAAATGGAAAAGTAGGGAGATTAGGGCGTGGATTAGTTTTTTAAGAGGACCAAAAAATCTCTCGGTTAAGCAGTAACTCGCTGACTTTCAGTCAGTCAGTTTTTCAAAAACAAATACTGAAGCATTTCTCTCTTTTTCAAATTTCGGTAGTTCGGTTGTTCGGTTGTTCCAGGCCGTGCAAACCTAATGGAAAGGTGGTGGACCGTTAGCAACTAGCGCCGCGTACAGCACTGCGCATGAACTACCATTATATGTGCACGTGCTGGTGCATATACATGCATACGTAGGTTCTTTAAATGTGTTACAAAGAATATATTCAAATAAAATTAAAAGGAAATTGAAGATTTAGCGCAAAATTGTGAAAATTTAATTCAAGAGTGAGAAGTTATGTTGATATCAACTCACTCTTTAATTACATTTACACAATTTTGCCTTAAATCATGGTTTTCTCGTCATAAATAAAAATAAAAAATATCTGTAATTTGTATTTTTATTTTCAGAAAATATAGTTGCTTAGCACATTTTGCGTTGATTTTTGTATTACAAGATAATCGAACACTTTGTGGGGTCGAGATAGCTCTCTTCGGTGTTGTGTGAAAGTCTTCTCCAAGTACATCCTTGCTGCTTCCTGCTTCTGGGATATCTTCTGATTCTTTTTTCTGGAATATAGATTAAAAGCATTTAATTTATATGAATATTTGAAATTTATTTCGTAGGTATTTTATAAAATAAATAAAAATAAATTTTATAAAATAAAACTCCAGTCACATGTTTCGCGAAATTGTGGTGGGAATTTCTGACATTGTGGAATTTGTATTGGCAATTCTCAGCTATTTTTACATAAATAATCCTTTGTAATTTTATACTATATATGTACTTGCATCTATATCTTCAGTAACATTTAGACAGAAGTACACTGCCGGTCGAAATTATTTGTTCACTTGTTGTTTCAGCTATTCCTAAAGTGTCTTAATTTTTATGATAATAAGTTGAAATTTTTTTCCTATCATAAAATAAAAGTTAATAAAATTTTGCAAATAACAAATAAAACAAAATAATAAAATAAACTAAATAACAAAATTGAAGAAATTTTTTTTTTCACAGAAAAATTTCTTCAATTTATATTGGAAAATTCCATCTAGTTTTAAATAACGTTGGATTAATTCTAAATCAGAGGTTGATAAGGTCGATATAGTAGAGTTCCGTTGTCACGTACAGTGATACACTCTTCTAATGATCGACATAATCAACTGAAATGATTTATAAAAATCAGGAAAAATAACAAAATGTTAATTTTATAAAAAAATATTTCAAAAAACTTGAAATTTCAATCATTCTGAAAAATATTAACAACTCTGAAATTAATTAAGATTTTTAAAAGTTTTTTGTCTCATTTAAAAGGTAGATTTTCATAGTATTTTGCTAACTAATCAAGATATTTTCAGATTTTTTTTCCTGGATTCTACCCGGCGTCAAAAATGATACAAAAAGGTCATAAAATTTTTAAAATGTGTAGCTACTTACAAGAAATTTTTAAAAACCAATGTGTATCATATTTTAATAAAATTTATAGATTACTGTCTTCATTTGAAAATTTTCGACATGTTTGTACCATGTTTGACCCCAGGGTAGAATCCAAAAGAAAAATTCTAAAAATATCTTGATAAGTTAACAAAATACTATGAAGAGTAACCTTCAAAATGAGACCAGAAACGTTTAAAGGTCTTAAATAATTTCAGTGTTATTAATATTTATTCAAAAAGATCGAAATTTGACGTTTTTTGCAATAGATTCTTATAAAATTATCATTTTGCCTTCAACTTGGGCTCACTAGATGCAAAATTTAAATAATTATAAAAATTAAGACACTTTAAGAATAGCTAACACAGCAGGTGAATAAATAATTTTGACCAGTAGTGTATATACTACTTTTTTAGTTTGGTATCTCAAAATTACGTGCTAGAATTTTATTGTCATTCCTAAGGAAGTTTTAGATACTTCATCGAAGTTTCTTGTACTATTTTATGTAAATTTTCTTACGATTTTTACATTTTTTCACATTTTCAAAGTTTACTTCGAAACAGGGCTCATATATGTAATATTTTATTTATTGCACTTAAAATTTTAGAAATAAAGATCACTAATGAGGACTCTGATCAGAGTCGAAAAGTTTGAAATTATATACAATATCGTATGAAATTAAAAATATTGTTACTTACGTGGGCAAACTGCACGCTACTTTCTTCAAAGTCTCGTGTGCCTTCTGCAGGTTTTTCTACTTCGGGAATAAAAATTTCGAAGTCTGATGGGGAAGAAACACTCGCCGGTTTAATGTTCACATCACTTCCACTCGACACATCACTACACGACGGTAAATTTAACGTCGGAAAAATGTCGATGACAAATAAAAAATAGACTTTCGAGTACGTCTAGGTATCCTAACCTCGACAAGTAGGGATTTGAGCATGCTTCTATCCATCGTTGTCCGGCATTTTCTTTCTTCGGAAACCGATGAATTGACACATTGTTCTTCCGACCCCTTTTAGAGGTACACCCACTCACAGCACACTGAATTTCGTACTTCGAATTCATTTTAAATGATTATAAAGCGCGATCGCGTACGAATTGTTGATACATATATACAACAATGGCGGAACTCATACGAAGCCGTTCCCTTTGCCGCACTCCGCCCGCTTCCGACAACTAGCGCCGCGTACACCACCGCACATGAACTATCCTACGGGGACACCCAATACATTAGAGGTCGACCTGCCCTGGGTTGTTCTAATAAAGTAAAAATTTCGAGTTTCAAGCAGTTTTTATTCCGCGCAGTTAATTTTTATTCTCAAAAACTTTTGGTTCGACCAGTTCCGGTTTCGCAAGAGTCAGTCTTTACTTCAGCCCAACTTCAACTGAGGCTTCTGAGGGTCTCTTCTTATCAAGAATTGTATTTCTTCAAATAAAGAAAAGTAAGTGCCAATTTATGTTGCTGTCTACCTTTTCCTTCTTTCGTTTTGTTAAAATTACATTTGGTCTGTTTTTTTTTATTATCGAACGATAATTTCTTCATCCTCCAAGGAGAGTCCATGGTCCTGTACGAGGACCGGATTGCTCCTTTTTCCTCCCTAAAACCTTCCTGGTTTTTCTTTTAAGCTCCAGCTTGGTTGGAGTACTAGAAAAACCATTCCTTTCAATTCACAAATAATTTCCCCTAGGTTAAGGAGCTTTTTCCAAAGGGTCCCAAGCTATTGAGCGAAAGCTCAGGCTTAAAGATTTTTAATTTAAATATTTGTGTGATGTCCCTAGGACGTCACAAGATCATATGGACGAGTTCAATTTTTTTAATGAAATATTTTGTAATTTTTAATTTGTCTGTTCTTCTGAAATCGGAGGAAGTTTTGAACAGTAAACAACAAACTTTCCAATGGAATTCAAGGTCAATAAATGCTTAAAGTTTTATATTCAAATTTTAATTACAAAATTTTGAAACTTTGTAACTATAACATTTTTTTGAATAATCAAACCTTTCATTTACACTTATATATTGAAATTTTCAATATGTATTCTGAAGGTTTTTTCAAAATGTTTTATTCTAAAGGATTTATTTTCAATTTTACTTCATACCAAATTAAAGTTAGTGTACGATTTCGTATGCTAATTTTGATATAATTTATGTATTTTTCAAATATTTAAACCTTTTATACTCAAATATTCAGAATTATTTTGAATTCAAAATGTTTTAATAAATTGCATTGACTTTAGGGTCCATAAATGAAGAAGTCTATTATAAATTAAATCAAGGTTCATTACAAAACTACTATTTTAATTGTTTTAATAAAACATTGAATAATTTAAAAACATTAAGCATATTGATACGTTCATAGTTACATACTTAAGTTTAAAGAATTTGAAAATCTTTCTGTTGAAAAAAAGATGATATAGAAGTTTGAGACGTCTCAAACCCAAACTTGTGACGAATTGTGAGACGAAATATTAGGAAGGAAATTTTCGTACGTGACGGAAACTTATCCCTAGATCAGGTAACGAAAGAAGACAATGGAAGCAATAAAAAAACCACTATAAACCAAAGGACTTTTATACCTAAGTTCGGGATAAAATTTACATGCATAGAAACCTTGGGGCAGACGAAAATTTTATGACATAGAAGTTAACGAAGAATTTTCGTAAAAAACTCTTCTCATATCTTAAACCTACATGTGCGAAGTCTTCAAAGATTGCATATATGCTTTAAGGCGAATCGTCCCAAAATTTTGTCGGCCAGCTCAAAGTCGAACCCAAAAGCAGGTAGTTGGTCATGACAATAGAGGTAATAAACCGTACGTTCAGCGTACTCCCAATTCAAAATTGATCATATCCCTAATTGACCCAAGAGATTGAACATCATAGAGTTTTTTCGCGAAACACATCATATGAGTGTAATGTCACATATGAGAACGGGAATTGTGGAACGCCCATAAAGTGGCTGTAATTTTAATAAAAAAAGTAATCAGAAGTATTGAATTCGAAGCAAACATACTGTTTTGGGAAAGTAATAGAGTAAAAAATTATGAAAACTGAGTTAATTCTGATTAATCATTCATGCGCAATGATTTAGAATGACTGCACAAAAATGTAATGAATATTTTAAAAAACGTGCGTTCCTTGCATGCAGAAAGTATGACTTTACATCAAACTTTATGTATGTGCATTTCTGGGTGAGTTACGTTACTTTTTGTAAATGTAACCAGTTGAAATTAAGTTACTTGTTGAAAGAAGTATCTTTCAAACTTAAAGTTACTAGAGAACAAACAGATCGAGTCGTCAAAGTGTTTTACAAAAAGAATAAATGATTTTAAATCAGAAATGACATTCAGCTTGGAGCAATTGTTCGTTCAAATCAACTCTTATTTCCAGAAAATTTTATGTTTTTCTTTTGCATGAAAAATCGATTTCACATTTCAAGCGAGGTTTCTTATACGATTCATTCGCTTCGTGAAGGTTTTTTCTATCAAATACAGGTTTAAACGTTAAAAAAATAGGACGTCGTCATAGTTTTTTTCGACCGTATACTGTGTCAATTTATTGCTTACGATTTGGAAATTTTGTGAAGAATATCGGCAATCTGTTTCATGCTACCAATGTTTGCTTCATCATTTATTCTTTTTGTAAAACACTTTGACGACTCGATCTGTTTGTTCTCTAGTAACTTTAAGTTTGAAAAGTTACTTTTTTCAACACGTAACTTAATTTCAACTTGTTACTTTTACAAAAAGTAACGTAACTCACCCAGAAATGCATATAAATAAAGTATGATGTAAGGTCATACTTTCTGCATGCAAGGAACGCACGTTTCTTAAAATATTCTTGACAAATTTGTGCAGTCATTCTAAATCATTGCGCATAAATGATTAATCAGAATTAACTCAGTTTTCATAATTTTTTACTCTATTACTTTCCCAAAACAGTATGTTTGCTTCGAATTCAATACTTCTGATTACTTTTTTATGAAAATTACAGCCACTTTATGGGCATTCCACAATTCGCTTTCTCATATGTGACACTGCACTCATATGATGTGTTTCGCGAAAAAACTCTATGATGTTCAATCTCTTGGGTCAATTAGGGATATGATCAATTTAGAATTAGGAGTACGCCGCACGTACGGTTTATTGCCTCTATTGTAATGACCCACTACCTGCTTTTGGGTTCGACTTCGAGCTGTCCGACAAAATTTGGGACGATTCGGCTTAAAGCATATATGCAATCTTCGCGGACTTCGCACATGTAGGTTTAAGATATGAGGAGAGTTTTTTACGAAAATTTTTCGTTAACTTCTAAGTCATAAAATTTTTGTCTGCCCCAAGGGTTCGATGCATATAAATTTTATCCCGAACTGAGGTATAAAAGTCTTTCGGTTTATAGAGTTGCTATTTATTGCTTCTATTGTATTTTTTCGTTACCTGATCTAGGGATAAATTTCCGTCTTTTATAAGAATTTATTTTAATATTTCGTCTCACAATTCGTCACAAGTTTGGGTTTGAGACGTCTTAAACTTCTATATCATGAAAAAAAGACGTTTTCGAATGCACCGGAATTCGAGCCCAGGTATTTCGATTAGCGGTCGACTGCATGTACATTCGTGTAAAAATATTAAATATTTTGAAATTTTTTTTTCAAGTATTTTACTTTATAGTAATGATTTGTCGAATTTACATCACACCAAATAAATCTCAAAGTGCAAGATCGCATGCGAATTCATATACAATTTATGCTTTTTTTGTAATATTTAAAACCTTTCTTTACACAGACACTTCCATCGGAAATTAGAGGTTCATATGTTATTTAAGTTTTTGTTAAAGTAACTTAATTTTTATAATAAAAGGTTAACATTTTTTCCTGATGCTAAAACAAAAGTTAACACAGTTTTGCTTCTAATAAGCCCAAGTTAAGAGCAAATTATTAATTTTGTAAAAATATACTACAAAAAATCTGCCCGCTTCGTGGGCACATTCTCATCGCGCGCCTCGCTTGCAAGTTTGAGCGCGCCTGGGGCGCGCGATTCGATCGTCGCACTCGGTCTTATATTCTTTGGACCCTAAAGCCAACTAAGAACATGAACAATATTTGAATATATTACTACTTACTGTCTTAAGCGTTGAAACGCAAAGGGTAGAGAGTGGGTATTAAATTTAGAGTTCAATTTTATACACTCTTAATTTATATGAAATAAAATTTTATTCAAGAGTATAATATTATTTAATATTATTCAAAAGAATAGAAGTCTCGGTCGCAGTCCGCGTGTTCTTAGTTTCCTCAACTATATTTATGGGGTACGAGTTAGGGACTGATTCGGAAGAATCGGAAAATCAAACTCATCTGTCCAGAGAGATGATTATTTTGGTTTTTAAAGAACGCCCTGACTCAATTGTTGCCAATAAAGACAGGGTTTCTTCCACCCTTTTGAGTTTTTCCTTCCACCAAGAAAATCTATGGAGAACATCGAGAGCCTGGTCTTTGTGGGAAAAAGGTACGTTCAATGACTGACATTTATGACTTTCGCGATGAATCCCAGGGCGAGTTGGAGTGTCCCGGTTACCCGACCTTTGCCACATGTGTCCGGCAGACGATCGCCCAAGAGTCGAGCACTCAATGCTCTTAATACAATAGTTCTTTTCATGCTTCCTTTTCCACCAAGAAACTTACATTTTACTAAGCAACCCTACTTGAATCATACATTAAATCTTAAATTTATTACTTCGGTTCTTTTAAAATCTACTGACGTGAGAAACTATATTCTATCCAGTGTATTAAAGCTTAACGAATCCCAAGACATCCTTTCAAAAATTGTAAACTAGTATTCTAAACAATATTCTTATTCTCTAAGCTACAATTTAGTTAGAATTCTATTTTGGAGCAAGATGCTCTCCACATGCATTTTGAGAGTTCTGAAACACTTGGAATGATTTCTAAACATTCCTTTGTCTCTCCACATCCTGTCCCTTATTTATTCTGAGCTTACATTAATTCTGATTCATGAGTTTTCTTTTCATATCATTTTAGTCTTATTTATGAAATAAATTAAGTTCCAAAGTTCAAGTAATATTAATTATTAGATATTGCCGATAATTCGTAAGTCCACTTTATCTAGTCGGTAAGGTAGTTCTTTCGCGCCAGTCAGCGATCGTCACATATACATTTCTATGATTTGGCATCTATGTCATATTTTTCTATGGACAATAACCTTCAAAAATACACAATTACATTCTGCCAGAATAATAGCATCATAGTTGTTTACCTCAGTGAATATGTCGAGTTTCGTTCCAAGTAAATCGCATTTGCCGCATTCGTTGCTTTTCTTATTTCATCAAAAGAAAAAAGCATTTGAAGCTCATCGATTGCTGGTAGAAACTTATGTTGAATCCTGATGAGGGTTCCGATCTAAGCTGAAATGTCAGATTGATATTAATTTTATCATTTGTGGACCTCAAAGAAAATCTTTTCCAAAAATATACTACTATTAATTTCTACTTATATCTCAATATAGTATTTAAAATTAATAGATTAATTATAAAAAACACAATAATAGATCAATATTTTTTTAATCATTTTACAGACAATTTCAAAACAGCATTTAAGAAAAGATATCAAAATATTGAAATAAGACGATAATCTTAGAAATTATAGACTTTTTTTACCCATGTAAAAAACAAGATTCAGATATACTTTCAACTTAAACTGTTTGCAAAAAATGTCTTATTTTTTTATTTAAATTTAAAAATTGTTTAACTTCAAATAAAATTATTTAATCAAAGAAGAGGAGGCATAGCAATTTTATTTTTATATACATTTTTACTTCCTTTTTTACAACAAAAAATTATATATCGTATAGAACAGAACTTAAAATTATTAGCAAGCATATCCCGCTCAAAAATGCGACAAATAGCATCTATGTGACAAATGTCACTTAAATGGTTATTCCCATGATACAAAAATTTTCGATTAAATAATCAATGAAAAAAGTTCGTCAAAATATTTCTCTTTAAATATTCTACACTTAACATTACTTGATTCAAATTAAAACAATAGGATCAAATTAAGTTGAATTTACAGTACTAAATTAATGTACTGAATCATAAACCAGTAATATTTTTATGAACTTCTTTCATTATATTAATAGAAAGAAAAACATATATACAAGTATTATTAAAGAAAAACTCTATTTAAAAAGAAAATTATTCAAACCATAGAAAATATGTTCTCGAAATTGGAAGTTCTGATATTTTGATACTGGAAGATATTATGAGTGGTTTTATTGAATAATGAAAATTTTTTGAGTTACGATGGAATAAATATAAGAATTGTTATTTATAAACCATAATTATACTTGCAAATACAAAAATATAGTAACATCGTATGAAAATTGATAATTTTATTTTTTACTCACTTTTTAAGATTTTTTAATTTAATTACCCTGGCACTTCAAGTTGATCAAAATTATTGTCAGAAGAATTTATTTACTTATTTTCATCTTTAAATTTTTACCAAACTTTATTAAATTTATAGTAGAGGAAAAGAATTTGCAAAATAAAGTAGAGGGTCTAGAAGTGGTTTGGATTATAATTATAATTATTTTAAAATAATCTATTAAATATGTATGAAATGCAAGAATATATACATATATATAATTTTCTATACTCACCGAGAGAAAGTATTAGTCATGGCTACCCATTTTTTTATATAAAAAAGGGTCACAAGTATGTTTTTTACTCTATATCATCTAAACACCTTAGTTCTTGCAGCTGGATTAACTAAGTAGCAATAATTAAGATTTGTATTAAAACTTACAAAATCCGGTTAGTCATTTTCAAAAATTGGAAAGGGTGAAGTTGTAGAGAATCTTTTTCCTAAAAAAATGAACCGTGATTTATTAGAGTCGCATCATTTTTAAAAAGGGCATAACCGGGTCTCTATGTGAAATCGGCCTTGAAACCAAATCAAATTTCGCTCTAAACTCTTTTGAATTATGCTATTCATTAGTTACCTATCAATAAATAAAACAGAATTTTTGCAGATTTTTGCGAGGTGTAGATGGGGGTAAAAAAAATAAAAACCTTCAAAATACACATTCTTCCAACATCTTATTATCAAAACATTTTTTATAATAATAGTAGACTAATGAAAAAAAATATGTATTTGCTAATCAACCTCTAACACGGTTTACTGCTGAAATTTTTGCAAAATATTTTGCGAATTTTTGTTGTTGCGAAAAATCGAAATTTTTACATGCATTCTGAACAAATGGTTGATTGTGATTATTTGCAAGTCGAAATAGTGTTGCGAAAAATATCTTTTCGTATTTAAATATTTACTTTCAAATTAATTAGGCGAGTTTGAAATTTTTGTCACTGCCTACATTATCGGAGTGTCACGTCCCGCGACTCTACCACCTAGAGTAACAAACAAATTAAGGAACCAATGAAGGGATCAAGGCAACATTACCGCGTGCGTGATTATATCGACTCAAGATACAGCAAGATCTAATAAGAAATAGAACGATCGTTAAAATCGAAAGGCAGATTAAAATGGAATTGATATATTTGGTTGTGACATTAATGCCAGGTAATAAATTTCATCGGCGCGTGAGTCATCGGAGAAGGCAACTCATCCGATCTTAAGCTTCAATACCAAATATGAAAAGGGTAGCACACCTGGTGTTTTACCCCCACCATGATTGACATACTTTGGGCCTATAAAAGGCGAAGGTTCCAATAGAAGTCAGTTCAGTCGCTTAGTCAACGTCCGATTTCTATAATGTAACCAACGCGAGTCCAGTTCAGTGTCGTCACTTCTTACCGCGAGTTCAGTCCAGTCAGTGCAGTTCAGTCCAGTCTCATCAAATTATTCACCGCTAGTCGGACCAGTTCTAATTCGACGCCAATTTCAACGACTGTAAAAAGTGACAGGGAATCGCCTTCCAAATTCTCTCTGAAACCTGGGATCAGAGAATCGACTATCTTAACCGGCTAGACCACAATTTCCGATCTGACTGAAATTATCTCAACATCTATAAGTGACGACTCAAGTATTCACATCCAATCTACTGGACTCATTTCATCACCGACCAAATTCCAACGCAGCGTAATCACTGAGTATTTTAACTTTTATATATTCATGTCTATCTTTTCCATGGTGCTCACTTAAAATACTTTTGTTAATAAATATATTTATATGATCAACCCTTCTCATTTACTGACTATTCCTCATCCCTTAGAGAGGATCCTTCCGATCCTTACATAAAACGAGGAGATCTTTTAAAAGAGAGAAGTGTTACGTTTCTGACGTAACATACCCAATCTCTCTTTTTGGTGCATCGGCCGGGAAACTTAGTCAGTGAATGGGAAATCGAAATTTCATAATTACTAGAAATCAAACATTTATAAATTACAATTAAAATTTATCTGATTTCACATATATTTTGTTAAAATAAAATAAATTTGATAAAATCACGAAAGGATTTGACCTTGAGGATAACTTAAGTGATTAAATAATTATTTTATTTTATTTGAAATTTTACACACATATTGGTTGAAATAAAATAAATTTAATGAAATCACGAAAGGATTTGACCTTGAGGCTAACTTGAGTGATTGAATAATCATCTTATTTTATTTGAAATTTTACATACATATCTTGTTAAAATAAAATAATTTTATCAAATCAGAAAGGGATCTGACATTGAGGCTAACCTGAGTGATTAAATAATTATTTTATTTAAAAAATTGTTCAATTTCCTCATTTCTTGTTATTTTGTACAAACTGTGTTAAAATAAAATAAATTCTGTTGATTCACGCAGGGATTTGACCTTGAGGCTAACCTGAGTGATCAAACGACTTATTTTATTTGAAATTTTATTATCTGAATTTCTGAAAGTACAAGGATTACATAGGATTTTGTGCTTGAGTCATGCCTGTCTAATCTCGTACTTCTTTAATTCTAAACTGTTGACTAAGTTCTAATTCGAGTTAAAACGAGAAAAAGCAGCACTCGAGACTATAAGTCCTTTTTAGATTCGTTGAACGGTCACCATTTGATTATGATCAATTGGGTAAGGCAAAATTCAAGTGCTCATGCAGTATCGTTTGAAATTTCTATTTCAACTCTGTTGACTAACAGAATATTTTTAATTGCAAAAGATTGACCAAGATGTTGTGCTTGAGTCAGGCTTGTCCAATCTTGCATTACTAAAATTCTGAATATTTTATAATTTTGTTTATATGTGTATAATAAAAAAATATATTAAATATAAAAAAAAATTTTTTGTTTGTTTGTGATTGTAACAATTACTTCAAAATCATTTATATAAAAAAATTAAATACAATTATATATAAAAAAAAAAACATCAAGTATCCCAGGTAAGACGAAGACCAAAATTAGTTTCAATAAGAATAATTTTGAAACAAAAATTCTAAATAAATATTTTTCTGTAAGCACATGGAAATTGGTAGAATTAAGGCATATTATTTTGAGAACTTTGTTTGATGAATATAAATTTACCTGACGCGGAACATTGAGACAAATTCTTATTTTTTTTTATAACAATTATCAATCTCATTTATAGATTATCAAAAATATATATTTTTAAACGAAAAATATTTGAAAGGTTTTTTCGGTTGATCTAAGCGAATATTTATGTATATTGCAATTTAAATAGTGTCTCCATGTACGCATCAGTAAATTCAATTTTACAATAAGCTATGTCGGGAACCAATCCCAGTGAATTAGGGAAATCACAAAATCAAGAAAATCCTATTACGCGCAGTCAAGTTAAAAAAAATATTGAACTTGCAAAATTTGTGGCACAAAATCAAACTGGTCCCCTTAAACCAAAAAGAACAGTTACTGTAAAGGAAAAGGTAACTAAAGATAAGTTTGAAAATATTTCTAACAAAGACAAAACAAATATCAGTTTTCAATTAGATAATATTTCTTTAGAGAAAACCTTAACGTTTGAACAATTCGAAACTCCCGGAACAAGCAATTTATCTGATTCCAATAATCGGCTTAATTCAAATTTGAAAATTAATTCAAGTATTATTTGTGGATCAATTGATCAGGGCGAAACATTAAAAAACGAAACTACTTATATTTACAACGAAGATATAAGTTTACTTAGTTCAACGATAATTCCAAAAAATACAGTTGAGAAAGAACTAAATTAAATTTATCAGAAAAACCTCTTACACGCCAAACAATTTTAAGTAATTACGATAGCGACGATAATAGTAATAATAGTACCGACAACGAACAAATGGAACAAATTGTTCACAACAATCCTGAAGAAAACGTTAATCCCATTAAGAAGAAGAATTTGAGGGCTTTCCTCCCTAGATATTTTGATAAACTACGTCAATTTGTATCCATATCTTCTGGTTATAGGTGACCGGAATGACTAGTATTGGAAGATTATTTACCATCTAAGTACATAAATGTGATTTAAGGGTCAGTTTTAGAGGAATTTGTGGGTCGTCCGTCATAGATATTTTCAATTTTCATTTAAATAGACATTAATATAAATTACATTCTAGCAGCAAAGGTTGCTGAAAAGAGGTAGTTATAATTTGAAACTAAATTTGATATCAAGATATCAAGATATGTGAAGTTATTTTATACCTTTATTCGTATAAACCACACCGAAAAAAATTCCTTGTACCCGTGTACAAGGAATCAACTACACTGAGAGAAATTTCGGGTTTCACGAACCAAAGTTTTTTTGTTAAAATCGTCTTTACAAAAAATGTTAAAGTTGTCATGACAATCATG
Organism: Diplolepis rosae; assembly: GCA_030998225.1. Taxonomy (NCBI): domain Eukaryota; kingdom Metazoa; phylum Arthropoda; class Insecta; order Hymenoptera; family Diplolepididae; genus Diplolepis; species Diplolepis rosae. The sequence continues at coordinate 133,599 of JAPYXD010000729.1, read as the reverse complement.
GTAGTGGCTTTCATACTTTGGAAAAGTGTTTACTCCAACTGCAAGCAACGTTACTGAGACCACGATTCTGATACTTGAAATACCGTAAGCGCTGCGGTTATAGGAACCAAAGTCCATCGTAAAGCTGTGCATAGAGTTTACTTAAAATGACCAAGTAATGAATTGTCTATGGACAGTAAATACCCAGCCAAAATTATTTTTGAGGTTATAGGTATGGTTCTCCTAGTTATCAAAATACGAATTCAATTTGATTAGAAAAAATAAAGTTTCACCGAAAAGATCAAGAAAAATAATCCGGTATAATGATATTTATTATAACTTTCGTCGATTAAGTTAAAAAATTGTCACTTTTTTCATCACCATAAACTTTTTTTGACTGATTATAGTTTTCACAAAATACGACGAGACAGCAACATTGGAACGCATTGCATTGTCCCCGAAAAAATTCGTTTATCATTTAGAAAGAATTGTCAAACTATATTTATATTAGAATTATTCACCTGATGATGCTTGGCACGGTGAAATATAGTCCAGCAATCGAGAACGTGAATCGGCAGGATTCAACTTAGGCTGCATATCTTTTTGGAAGTAACTACCTATCTCCAGTGCAGTTTTTTTTTTTTTTTTTTTTTTTTTTTTTGGTGAGGAGGAAAAATGGTGAAATATTTTATAGACGTTGTACAGGACTCTCCTAGGACGGGTCTAGGCATACCTGTTAAAACCAAAAAAATCCTTCTCACGAACCAATACACCGGCCGCGAAACCGCCTTTCGGCTTTAAACTTCGCGGGCAGTTGGTTCCAGCTTAAAGTCGCGTACGACTCTTCCGTCGTCCGTTCGCCCAGGAATCCCATCCGCGAGCACACGCCCGTTAGGCAGACCGGTTAGCCGCGCCTACCAGAGGAGGAATAAGAAGATTCCTCCCCTGTCCGGCGCGGACAGCCAAGTTCGCCCAAGACGCAGGTCCGCGGGTGCAGTCCCCGATGCGATTTCTACTGGCCCCCGTTTCTGCCGCGCTCTACACGCCCATCGAGCTCCCTCGTCTTCATCACCAGGGTGACTAATGACTCGATAAGCATCCATATCTGTTCAGACTAGAGCATGAGAGAGACCATCGTGTCAGGAGTGAGTTGCGCGCCCACTGCCCGGCCATCAGCCTCCCTTTCCGCGACCCACCTGGCACAGACAAAGAGTATGTGCTCTGCATTTTCCACAAGGGAACCGCAGTAGCGACACGACTCATTGTCTCTTTTCTTGAAGCGCTTCAGTTACGCATTGAAGCAACCATGGTCCGAAAGCGCTTGCGCCAAGTAAAAGCCGACTTGACCGTGCTTTCTATCCAGCCAGGTGGCGAGCTCCGGGATCAGACGGTGTGTCCATCTCCCGGATTTGTCACCACGCCATCTCGTCTGCCATTTCTCGACGAGTCTGCGCCTTCCATCCTTGCGGATGGCCTCCTTCGCACGAGCGATTTCCTGCAGGTTGGTGAAGCAGGTGAGCTCCTTACGGAGCTGAAAGGTCTCCTTCCTTTCCTCCGCCAATAAATCTATTGGTGGGACGCTCGCCAGGACCAGCACAGCACTCGTCGACACAGTTCGGTATGCTGAGACAATTCTCATCACCACACCTCTCTGTGCCGAAAACAGCTTCTTTAGGATAGCATGGTTGTTAAGGGCACTTGTCCAGATCGGAGCTGCATAAAGCAGCTTCGAATTTACCACGCTCGCCACCAGCCTTCTCTTAGCTTCCCTGGGTCCACCAATGTTGGGCATGAGCCTAGTCAGGGCGGCCCCACATTGGATAGCTTTGGCAGTCGCGATCTGCAGAGGTTTGTGATGCATTCACTGTTTCATGTTTTCATTCTGTAACTATACTTGTCAAGAATACTTTCTTTTATGCTATCTCCAGTGCAGTGCAAGTTAAATTGTGTGACTATTACAAGATTTAATAGTTGTCACGACAGGCTTACCTCGTTGTAAAAAATGAAAGTTATACTTGATTTGTCTAGCGCAACAGCGAACGCTGCGGTTGTAGTAACCAAAGGAGCTTGGCAGTACATATAAAGAAAATACCCCAACTAACCGTTGGGGTACGTATAAAGCTCATTCTAATCATCAACTTTGGTCACAAGAACCGAATACACGAAAAAGTCCAAATTACTGTCATGATAACTATAAAAGTTGTAGCTTCTCTGAATTTTTTTGGTCAAGGCAACTAGTGTACAAAAAATTTATGTGCTATGTGCACAGGAACCAAAGCCGATTTCTCTCAGTGTATTTTGCCTAGTTAGGACAGGCGCCAACTTTGCAATCCTAGTTGAAATGACAAAGTTCAAGTTTAGTAAGAAAAACAAAGAAAGCAAGTTGATTTGACGGACAAATCCTTTCAGGCGCATGTATTAAACATAACCAAAAAACAACTTTACGTTTATGATCTACTAGAGCAAAATTTATATAGATAAAAGTGGGTGTTAAAGAATTATTGACAAAAATAAATTTTTGTTTGCACGGTGAAAAAGTAATAAATACAGAAGATATTCTTTTTACAGCGGAGTTTTGTAATAACAGCATAGCAATATTAATTGAATTTAATTATTAATAGAACTAGAATTATTTGTTTCTCTGTAACAAGGATTATATTGGTATGTTTAATCGGTAAATGATAGTTGACTCGAAAAAAAAAATTTTTCGGTGCAGCCGCAGTTAAAATATATTTTATATTTGTACAATAAAATACTGGTAATCCTGGATATTTAAGTGAATATTCAAATTGAAATCATCTTTACAGAGAATTATTTGAATCGCTTTCGAAATGCCTTAATACCTCAAAATTTAAAAGAAATTTTAACCACTGATTTTTCAAATGATCATAGCCTTACAAAGTCGTTACATCAGTTATGCGAACCATATTACCTCCTATGTCACAAGAAAGCGTAAGAAAAAGATTTTTAAAAGTCTAGCAACATTCAAATGTATATATTGTACTCACTATCTTCTTCATATTTTCAATCAAAAACATCCGAGCACTTGACTTCAGTCACCGGTTTCCAGAAACATAACACGTGCGCCAACTTCGCCTCTGATTTAAATCTCGTATGCGCCAATTTTGCCGCAAGTGTATCGTTCATTACTTAAATACTTTTCACGTAAAATGCTTATTTTTTCATACAAATATTGTATCCTAATCGTAAGATTAAATATCAAAGGTTATAAAATCGTTGCATTAATCTGATTCACCTTAAATTCCTATTATTTATTGATTCAACTCAATGGCTTTGAACATAACCATTAAATGTCAAAAAACGATTAATCGCAATAAAACTGTGTTAAACAATTAGATGTTTATAATTTTTTTAATCAAATACATATCATACAAGAATGCACACGATAGAACTATTTTTATTTTTTTTATGTTATCATTTTCTGGAAAATAGGGTGCGCTAATTTAGACGATGCGCCAATTTCGCCGCTTCTCTCCTATTCATAAGACAATTGAAGGAAAAGCAAGAATTCATGATAATTTTTCAGCTTATTCGAAAAGCAAAACAGTCTATTGTAGTGAATTTCAAAATTCAATTTTTTCCACACGTAATGTGTAGTAGTAAATATTTTCTTTAATAATATTTATCAAATATATGAACTTTTTGAAGCTACGAAACGAATTCTGGATTATTAATCTGAATAGATAGTAAGTCATGTAAATACGATAAGTGTGGATTGGTAACAAATGATTAAGATCTTTTCGATTTCTATTTGACTTGTTTAACATACTGATAATATGAAATTGATCAATGTAAATACTTGAGCATTTGAGAGGTATGGAAATTTGCACATGTGAGCATGTGCACATGTATACTTGGAATAAAACTGATTACAGGATAAAGAATTAATACTCTTTTATTTGCAATGTGTGTGTTTTTGACATATGGCAAATAGTCTATTTATTCATCTGTATTTATATTCTGATAATCCCCGCTCTAAGTAAAAATAGGAAATTATGCCTACGATATAAAAAGCAAATTTTATTAAAATCCATCATTTTCCTATTTCTTGCTTTTAATTGATTAAAGTTTATCATAATAGGCCTCCAAAATGGTTGGATTTAATTTCAATTTTTGCTTGATCATGTTAACAGTCTTCAAATTGTCCAGTGCAAGAGACTATTGTAATATTGAGACTTGCAGTGATCCCTACTTGCATACGATGTGTATTTCCAAAGTAAGTAATTTTTGAAAAATGAAAATATTCTCCGTCTAGCTTTTTTCTTTTCAATTTGCTTTTATTATTCTTTGCATTGCTTCTCTAATAGAATATTTAAAAAATATTCTATTTACACGTTCTTGAAATGTGCTACTTTTCGCGCATCTAGTGTGTGCTGAAAATGACCAATTGCAGGTTATGTGGAATGGTATATTGCATTACAAAGGATGAAACACAGCGATTGCAACGAGTGTGCAGTATGGTGGCCGTGCGAAGCAAGGGCTGCATTCACACTCGTTGAATCTGTTGCATTTTGAAATGCTTCCTGTTGTCAAGTTAACTATATTGTTCGTCTGAAAATAAAAATAGTATATTACATTACAAGGGGCGAAACAGAGCGTGAAGTCAGTCTAGTCTAATTAGTATCCATTACCTTAACGACATTTATAAAGTTTCCTAGTGAATGATTTTCAATTCTTTTCAGTTCGTTCTTTCTTGCTGGGGAAATCTATCTTTGTAAATTCACCAAAAAATATGGTAACAAATGCAGGAAAATGTCATTAAAAATTAAACATCTTACGTAGATCTAAAGGGGAACTAGGTCTATAGATATTTGGATTTACTCGGACAAACTGTTGAGTAAAAAGTATTTTGGTCCAATGGGTGCTGCTGTCTCTTTTGAAATGAGTGAAAACACTCTTTGCAAAAAAGATAGAGCAATTAATATGCTCGAAATAAAAAACAAGCATACCTAAACTAATGCCATTTCGTCCTATGTTTATATCCCACGGTATTTTGCGGGAAAACTGCGTATCTAGCAGCACTGACCTGTTGTGTTTTGTTTCGAGTGATGCATATTATTTTTCACAGCGCCTCTTTTGAAAATCCGATTTTCGGTACCTGTAGAGCGAATTGAAATTTTAAAAAGTTTTACTAAAAGTGAATCGTGCGTGCGCGATTTTTCACTGCATTCAAATGCAGTAAACAATTTTTATTCCATAGCGCCTCTTTCGAGAATCCGATTTTTGGTACCCGTAGAGCGGGTTAAAACTGCGATTTTTAGCAAAAATTGTACCAAAAATCGGATTCTCGAAAGAGGCGCTATGGAATAAAAATTGTTTACTGCATTTGAATGCAGTGAAAAATCGCGCACGCACGATTCATGCAACAAATTACATTCTTAAAGATTTTTTATGCACCCCATCGTAGACTACGAGAGTTTGAGTTATTTTCGTTAGCAAAAACAATTTTAGCATTTATTCATTATATTTTCCTCATTTGTTATGAAAAATATCGTGTGCAACCTGTGAATACATACAATCCTAACTCGTGTCAAGTTTCCAGCATCTTTCTGTAATTTTCAATGTAATAATGTAACAAATAAGTCTTTGAATATTTATCATAGTTTCTTTGGAAACAATATTTTTAAAGATGAAATATTGATTTAGTTACTAATTCAATAAAACAAACAATTACAATTTTATTTGAAATAATAGAAATTCGGAATCAAAACTTGATCTACAGAGAAAAGAATAATTACCCTTAAAATAAATTTTATTGTTATATTAAGAACAATATAAGACTTCTGGCATGGTTATTTTTTTTCTTGGATGAAACAAATAGTGTTTTTCTCAACTTAAAATTCATTTGTATGAAATATCCATAAATTACGCATATTGTGCAACTATTTAGATAGAAAAAGAAATGGTTTCTGTTAAAGATAAATTCGTATATTATCGGAATGTTAGCTTTTGACATTATTTGTCAAATAAATTTCGTTAGTACTATTTACGCGCTAATTTTTTATTGTGTTTTGTTAATTATTGTCGTTGAATGCTCCTCTTCCAATGCGTAATACACAATTAGTAAATAAATTGCCTAATGATACCGCCAAGCGAGTAATATCGAGAAACGAAATGAGAATGAAACAAATTTGCTGTCATGGTTTTTCCGTCTCATTTTGTCTCGTCTTGTTTTGTTCTTTCTCAGTCTTATTCTGTTTTTTTGAGAATTCATGGCCAGATTTTGACCAATCTTTTCAAGTCCCACAAACAAAGGGTAGAGGTACATTTTAATGAAGTAACAAATATCCCTGACCATTTTTTTCTAAAACGATACACTAAGATGAAAAAATTGTTGTCAATAAACCACAAAACTTTATAAATAGTATATTATGTGTCTAGCGCATAAGGAGAGTTATTACGCGACGAGCGACAATGCGACATATTCTATTTTATGTGACTTCGGTGCGTATACGAGTTTTTATGCGTACACTCGAATCTAATCTAGTATTCATCATAATTCTCGTCCATTGCACTTGATATTTCGCGAATAGTTCCGGCCATTTTGATTTCCTCGATCTTGCGTAGTAGTAGCGTATTGTAATAGAGCATGCGCAGTTCAAATGTACAAGGCTTTGTCAGTACGGTGCCAACGCTGTACAAAGAAGAATAAGAAGAAGATTACGCTCCGCTGTATGGTTATAGGCACATGCGCAGTTCAATTTTCACATTACATTCCTCTGTATCTTAATACACAACATCACGTTACTCTCAACTGTAGCGTAAAAACGAGTTTACGCGCCACAGGCACATAAAATATGTCATCAATTCAATATGATCCAAATATGCGGATAAATTTTATAAAAAATACATTATATTTTAGTTTATAAAAACGAATTGAAGAAAAATTAAGGATAGGAGACAGAAAATATCTATTATAAAATCTATTATAAAATCTATTATAAAGTGCACGTTCTCAGAAAAAATAGAAGAAGAAGAGCATTAACCACAATAATTTTGATGCATATTTTGCTATTCAAAATTCAATTGTTTAAAAGACAAATTTTGTGTACAAATTGTATACTTACTTCATTGGCAGCTCCATAATAAAAACGTTTACAATATGTGAAAAAATTATATATATATATATTTACTCAGTGGACTAAGAACATGTTATATCAATACACTCGAGATTCCCTGTAACGAGAAGCTCGAGCATCGGAGACCTCTCTGTAACGAGCGCGAGAGGGATCCCCTCCATATCCTACTTGTTGCTACGCGCTGTTATGCGCATTATATAATGCGCGCAGTCAGTTTGTCAGTGAGGCTATGTGAATAATTTATTTACATAGTTAAAAGAGTATAAAAAAGATTTCTGTGAGTATTGAACATGGAATTAATTTATTTGACGTTATGTACTCAAAATACTAAAAACTTGTGATTAATTCATTAATTTGTGATAAAAGCCATCAAACTCATTGACTACCTTTTCAAATTCGAGCACGCTTCATTCCGTAGTAGTGGGGGAAGAGGGGTCGATCGTCTGCTCGTTATAAGGAGGCGTGACGCGCTCGTTAAAGAGAGGTTTCGTTACAGGGAATCTCGAGTGTAATATGTATAAATATAGTACTTATTTGGTGGGATATTTAAAGTTGCATACATGAATATCATCCATGTAAAAAACATAGGCTGCGTGCCAATGACGCACAATGAAAAAATGTAACTTATATTGTCAAAACTGTTCAGCGAACATAACGGAAAAAAGTAGGACCTAAGGAATGAGAATAGGTACAATATGAAAATGCTGGTCGAAAGTATTTACAGGGACACGAAGTACTTTTTTAAGTGCGTGTTTTGCAAAAAAGTGTTTTCTTTAAATCAAAACAAAAAATCTGCCCGCTTCGCGGGCACATTCTATTCGCGGGCAAATTTGAGCGCGCCTAGGGCGCGCTCCGGAATTTTTAAACGTCGCCCTTCTGGCTCGGTCTTGTGCTTTTCGCATACATTTAAGTTTATTTCTTATAATTTAATACTAAAACTCAAACCAATTTTATAATATTAAAGATGATGATACCTTAAGGGGGTCCTACCATGTAAACGCCGTTTTTCGAGGCGTTTTTTGGGATCTTGCAGAAGGAAAAGAATTCAATATTTTCCAATGCGGTTTTTTTTTAAATTTTTATTGGTCCTTTGAGTATAAAAAAAAATCGAAGTTTAAGAAATAAGTGTTATGCTGTAGCCACAGCACCCCTGCGAAATTAGGCCTTCCAAAAGTATGTGGGTTGATGGTACACACGGTTTTGCAAAAACTGTTCGTCTGAAACACAAAAGGAAAAGTTTTTTACAATCTGCAGACTTGTCGCTATCGTTCGGTACAAGATGAGCTTCCAATTTTTATAAACAAATAATAAAAAAATTGTTTTTATCTGCTTAAAAAACCGAAAAATGAGATTTTTTTTTCATGATCCGCCATTTTGACAATTGTAAAGATAATTATGTGAATTATTACCGTACGATAGCGGCAAGTCTGCAGATTGTAAAACACTTTTTCTTTTGTGTTTCAGACGAACAGTTTTTGCAAAATCATGTGTAATTTCGCAGGGGTGCTGTGGCTACAGCATAACACTTATGTCTGTCTGTCTGTAGGTCGTGTGCGGCATAACTCTCGATAGAATTATCAGATTGAATTGAGCTTTGGTACACTTTATCGGAGCCGAAAAAGTAAGGACAAGTTCGTTAACCAGCCACATCCAATCAAAATTGAGGGATTGAGCACTACTTTTGTGTTTTTGAAAATAATTTTTTGAAAAAATCAAAAATTTTAATACTGGTTTTTGATAGTGCTCATAAATCTCTACAAATTATCCTGATAACATTTTTTGACTAAATCAAAATTAGAAATGTTACAGCATATTCAAATTCGAAAAAAGTCAATATCTAAATTCCATTTTCCAGTTAAATTATACGAGATACGAAAAAACGTTATGATACAATATTATTTTCTACATAAAGACCTACAAATTTGAATTATAACATTTTTTCATAAGATGCATATTTTTTTTTTTAATTCAAAAATAATCTATTGAAAATCCAAATTTCGATTTTTTTCACCAAAATATGTGAGATACGAAATAAGCGTTGTTCTGCAAAATCGTTTCCTTAAGGTAGTACGATCACGAAAATTAGACCTCAGACAAAAATAGATAATTTTGCTTTCAAGAATAGCAACATTATTATTGAAGGGCCAATTTGAATGAGAAAAGATTATTTTTCATGAAAAAAATTTGAAACACGAAAAAAAAATGTTATTAATAAATTTTACTTTTGCCCAATTTTATTTTCTTATAAATAGGTAAAAACCGTTTTTTCTGACTCAGGGGGTCTCAAAACGTAAAGATTTGATGAAAATTTCGAAAGTCATTTTTCACATTAAACCAATACCTTCTCATCCATGATGGGAATGTAAAAATATTCATCTTATTAAACTATGTGTGAATACAAATTTGTTGAAGGTATTTGAAGCCATGGATCAATCGAACCACGTTACTAAATTATACATTAATTCGATCATGTTGAAAGAGTTCGTGTTTCGTCCGGAATTTATTTCGATTTGTGGACCCAAAGGTAAAGGAATAAATTGTAGGCGTGATTATTTAACAAATAATAACAATCTTTTTATTGTTTATTAATATTTTAACAATTGTAGATGGCTGGTACGTTAACAATTCAGTCTTGTAGGTTTGAAATCCGCTATATCTAGTTGGTACTCGGATTACCATGTGGGAGCACACACAACCATATACCTACATACCTACTATCAAGTAGGTAAAAATGTTCTCATTTTACGTTTTAGTGGCTTATATGCATAGACTTTTCAATGAAAAGAAAGAAATGCTTTACTATTTGAATCAGAAAATTCTTCATTTTCGTAGATTTTTTCAATTTTTTAATTAAAAATCTATGCATAGGCCACAAAAACGTGAAGTGAAAATTTGGAATCATCAGCTACAATTTCTAGGCAATAGAGATTTTAATTGGATCGTGGTAGTGCCCTAACTGTTTTGCCCTGTCAGTAATCAGGTGCTGATAGGAAAAACTAGTGAGAGCCTTGATTAATATGAATTTCTATTAAACTCCTTTCCACAGCACCGAGGAGGTAGAGTTGCAGGCACATTTTTTTAAAGCGGTTTCCCCTGTAGGTCTAATCCACTATTTCAAAAATTTGCAATAAGACGAAAGCGAGAAAATAGAAGAAAATATATTCGAGGTGCTTAATTAATCTGAGTCCCCTTGCCTCTCACATAACTCAAGGCACATAAAAATAAATAGACCTCTGGTCACTTGTAAATCGATGCTAATAGATGTCTTTTACCAAGAGGAGGAGTTACCAAGCAGGAGTTTGGACTCGCATATGCTGCGTATCAGACACTTACCTTGACCATTCCAATACGATCGTTGTTAAATACTAATAATTCACGGGCATTGTATAATTAGGACGATATGTTTTACCAAACTCCTGAAAAATTATTATTTATTTAATATTTAATATTAATATAATATTAATTATTTAATATTAATTTAATATTTAATTTAATATTTATTTAATATTTAATTTAATATTTATTTAATATTTTTCATAATCGGCTACAATCTTGCATACAATGTTATATAATGTATAATCAGAATTAACGTTTCCTGCGTGTCATAAGATTTCTTTGTAGAACAATAGAGCTTTGAATAATCCAAAATAATACTGGAACAGGACTTGTATCGACCCTTAGTATTAATATTCAAATATTGTTGATGTTCTTAGTTGGCAATTTTGATATTAAAGGGTTTGAGAATACCTGAAAGTTTTTCAGAAAGCCCTTGTACATATGGTAAGGGAATATATTTAGGATTGTATCTTGACATGTTCCTGCACATGTCCTTTGTTATATTGACCCACAGTGATATATCTGTGATATTTAATTTGGCATGGGGTCAGTTTAGTTACAAATTGTTTATGTCGTAAAAAACATAAACATCAGAAAGGCAAACGTTTCGGCCACAAATGGGGGCCCTCTTCAGTGCCAACAATTTTAATTTGAATTAAAAATAACAATTATAAACTAAACAAGCAAAACTTATGCGACTTAATAAGGTAAATGCACCAGTCCTCGGACAGTTAAGACATCAGAGCGGAAAAAATAATAAACCTTTCCATGAAATTGCTATCTATTGTTCATTTATCATAGTAGAAATATTAGGGATATCATTTTCTTCACAAAAATATACTTGATAATGGTTTTGAGTCATCAATTTTGATAATATAAAAGAATTATGATGATTAATACACGTGTGTCAGTCCCCGGACAAGTCAAATGTGATTGCGTGAGTGGCCGAAAATGCATGCTCGAGTCTCCGGACAAGATAATTATTAAAAGTACATTAATTGAAACAATATATAACACGTTTATTTTTGTTTTTAACGAACTTTTTAATACAATCAATTAATATTTGTGTTAAACAAAAATTATTTCATTATTGAATTACAACGCATACGAGCGCTAGTCATCGTTAATATCTTCGTCGATTGCTTTGGCTTTTTCTGTCTTCTTCCTCTTGGTCAGTGTTTGATTCTCAACTGCTTCTGCTTTTCGATTTTCTTGTCTTCGTTTTTCCTTTTCAGCTTTTTCCTCTCTTTTGATCCTTGCTTTCGTTTCGCTTTTTCAATCTGCTTCTCTTTCTTAATCCTCTCAAACTCAGCACGCTCCTCCGTCTTTTTCTTCGCTTATTCTATTGCTTTCTCCTTCTTAATTTTTGCCAACACTGGTTTTCCTTCTTGTTGCTGTTTTCTCAGCTTTACCCTTTCTTCTTTTTCAAGCTGAATTGCGAGTTTCTTTTCCTCACGATCTCTATTCCATTCCATCCAACCGTCTCCAATTGCAGCGTAAGGTTGAGAATGTTTGTCAACTTTTTTCTTCTTATTTGTTGCATGCGATAGTGAAGGGAAAACAATAGTATATTACGTGCCTAGGCACACAATGAGGGTTATTGCGCGACAAGCGACAATGCTCGCAGGAGATCGAAGCCAAGGCGTAGCCGAGACGAAGCCGAGACGAATCCGAGGCGCGATCCGTCCTGCGAGCATTGTCGCGAGTCTCGTAATTTCCCAAATTGTGTGCATTGGCACGTATTCTATTTTATGTGACTTCGGTGCGTATACGAGTTTTTACGCTACAGTTGAGAGTAGCGTAATGTTGTGTATTAGGATACAAAGGAATCTAATGTAAAATTGAACTACGCATGCGCCTATTACGACACAGCGGAGCGTAATCTTCTTCTTATTCTTCATCTCCTTCGTACAGCGTTGGCACCGTACTGACAAAGCATTGTACATTTGAACTGCGCATGCGTCTATTACAATACGCTACTACTACACAAATTCGAGAAATTCAAAATAGCCGGAAGTATTCGCGGAATGTCAAGTGAGATGGGCGATAATCACGGCAATTTTGACCTTTTCAGATTGGATTCGAGTGTACGCATAAAAACTCGTATATGCGCCGAAGTCACATAAAATAGAATATGTGCCAATGCACACAATTCGGGTAATTACGAGACTCGCTTAAAATGCTCACAGCACTGATCGCGCCTCGGCTTTGATCTCCTGCGAGAATTGTCGCTCGTCGCGTAATTACCCTCATTATGCACCTAGGCACATAATATACTATTACAGCATAAAAAGTCAATAACTTTTTGATTGATGGCGACTGGCACAACACAAAAAGGTTGCGGCGCTAGTCTTGGTGATTGTGTCGGAGGACTGGCACATTGGCATGTTACGTGATCCAGTGTCCGGATTGTTTATTTATTAACATAAGAATAATAAAATCTTCAAAAAAATAAATACATTGTATGCGAAATTCATTTTTACAAAGTATACATGCATTACTTCATTCATATCGTAAAAATTTAAGTGTATATTTCCTTATGAAATTTAACAAAAGTCGGAAACGATTGACTTTGTTCGGACTCTGGCACATGTCCGAGGATTAGTACATTTACCTTATTCATTTTCTTTTTTTTTAGTTTTTTTTGTTTTTTTGTTTTTTTTTCCTTATACTAAATTAATTAATAAAAAGTAGAATTAAAACATGCGAATAGACCCTCCAGCATCGTCCTCACACAGAAGTCCTCTCGTGTCCGATTCGTGGAAGATGTGAATTGCTGAACGCGCTACTCCAAAGGCACACAACCACAATTAATTCCATAAAAAACACAGGTCAAAAATCCAATCGTGGGCCCTCGATGAAGAACGCACAACACAACACACACACGAACCCGAGAAGTTAAGGGTGAGTCGAAAACCGATAAATTTGAATTTGGGAAGAAAAAATTAAATTTTTTTCTCTTTACGATCACGGAGTCGACAGTCAGTATGGTAGACTGCCACTCCGCTGCAAGACAGAGAGAAAACTGATTTAGAAAATATTAAGAATTTTCTGTATGCGAGAGAACTTGTTATGAGGAGTCAAGTTACAACCTCAAAGAGTATGCACACTCAAAAATCTTTTCAACGTCCAGAGCACTTGAGATTTCTATGTGCCAAAGCGTTCGAGGAAAGCAAACCCCATACCACATGTTCGAAGGAATCCGTCAGAAAACTTGCTCAATATGGTACCGAAACACTCCCTCGAACATATTTTAGTACAGTTGTTAAAAATAATCGCGAGTGAGAACATTTTTTGATAAAAGAGAATGGTATAGAATTTTTAAGTTATTTTGCATTGATATACGTGTAGAAAACTTTTTTGCCAATACTTTTACTGAAGTATTGTATTTATATTAAAACAAACACATAATGCATTCAGTAATCCTAAGAACAAGAAGAATAGAATTTTTTAATTGATTAAATTAGGCATGTATGATATGCGCGTGAACCCTTGTTGCCAAAACTGTTTTTAGCATTGTATTTAGATTGAGACAGTACTGTAATACGATTACTAATTCTCGATCCACGAAAAATAGCATTTATGAATTGATATGAGACTGAACTCACTGTTATAAACGCGAAAAAAGAGAATTTTTAATTTATTTTAAACTGACAAGTATGATATATGCGTAAAAAGCTTTTTGACAATATTTTTCAAAAGTATTTTATTTATAGTAAGAATCACTCCCGTAATGTAATTACCAATCATAAATACGCGAAAACACGAAGAATAGAAATTTTTTAGTTATTTTAAATTGACACGTATTATATATGCGTAAAAAACTTAGTTGACAATAATTTTACGAAAGTATTGCATTTATAGTAAAGCGATCCCATAATGCGATTATTAATCCTGAAAACGCGAAAACACGAAGAATAGAAATTTTTTAGTTATTTTAAATTGACACGTATTATATATGCGTAAAAAACTTAGTTGACAATAATTTTACGAAAGTATTGCATTTATAGTAAAGCGATCCCATAATGCGATTATTAATCCTGAAAACGCGAAAACACGAAGAATAGAAATTTTTTAGTTATTTTAAATTGACACGTATTATATATGCGTAAAAAACTTAGTTGACAATAATTTTACGAAAGTATTGCATTTATAGTAAGCGATTATTAATCCTGAAAACGCGAAAACGCGAAGAAAGAGAATTTTTTAGTCATTTTAAATTGACATGTATGATATGCGCGTGAAAAACTTTGTTGCCAATACTTTTTCGAAAGTATTGCATTCATAGTAAAGGATTCCCATAATGTAAGTGCTTCACCTAAAAACGCGAAAACGCGAAAACGCAAAACCACGAAAATGCGAAGAATAGGAAATTTCTTTAGTTATTTTGAATTGACAGGTATGATATATGTGTATAAACCCTTGTTTACAGTACTTTTCCAAAAGTGTTGCATTTATAGTAAAAAACGCTCCTGTAATGTAATTATAAATCCTAAATACGCGAAAACGCGAAGAAAAAGATTTGTTAGTTATTTTAAATTCACCTGTATGATGTACGCGTAAAAAACATTGTTGCCAATACTTTGTCGAAAGTATTGTATTTATAATAAAGCAATCCCATAATGCAATTACTGATCCTGAAAACGCGAAAACACGAAGAAAGAGAATTTTTAAGTCATTTTAAATTGACATGTATGATATGCGCGTGAAAAACTTTGTTTACAATACTTTTTCAAAAGTATTTTATTTATAGTAAGAATCACTCCCGTAATGTAATTACCAATCATAAATACGCGAAAACACGAAGAATAGAAATTTTTTAGTTATTTTAAATTGACACGTATTATATATGCGTAAAAAACTTAGTTGACAATAATTTTACGAAAGTATTGCATTTATAGTAAAGCGATCCCATAATGCGATTATTAATCCTGAAAACGCGAAAACACGAAGAATAGAAATTTTTTAGTTATTTTAAATTGACACGTATTATATATGCGTAAAAAACTTAGTTGACAATAATTTTACGAAAGTATTGCATTTATAGTAAGCGATTATTAATCCTGAAAACGCGAAAACGCGAAGAAAGAGAATTTTTTAGTCATTTTAAATTGACATGTATGATATGCGCGTGAAAAACTTTGTTGCCAATACTTTTTCGAAAGTATTGCATTCATAGTAAAGGATTCCCATAATGTAAGTGCTTCACCTAAAAACGCGAAAACGCGAAAACGCAAAACCACGAAAATGCGAAGAATAGGAAATTTCTTTAGTTATTTTGAATTGACAGGTATGATATATGTGTATAAACCCTTGTTTACAGTACTTTTCCAAAAGTGTTGCATTTATAGTAAAAAACGCTCCTGTAATGTAATTATAAATCCTAAATACGCGAAAACGCGAAGAAAAAGATTTGTTAGTTATTTTAAATTCACCTGTATGATGTACGCGTAAAAAACATTGTTGCCAATACTTTGTCGAAAGTATTGTATTTATAATAAAGCAATCCCATAATGCAATTACTGATCCTGAAAACGCGAAAACACGAAGAAAGAGAATTTTTAAGTCATTTTAAATTGACATGTATGATATGCGCGTGAAAAACTTTGTTTACAATACTTTTTCAAAAGTATTGTATTTATAGTAAAAATAAATCCCGTGATGTAATTACCAATCATAATTACGTGATAACGCGACGAATAAGATTCTCTGGATATTTTAAATAGACCTGTAAGATATATGCGTAAAAATCTTTGTTGGAAATACTTTTTCAAAAGTATTTTATTTATAGTAGAGCAATTCCATAATGCAATTACTAATCCTGAAAACGCGAAAACACGAAGAAGGAGAATTTTTAAGAATTTTTAAGATATTTTAAATTGACATGTAAGATATATGCGTAAAAAAAACTTAGTTGACAATAATTTTTCGGAAGTATTGCATTTATAGTAAAGCGATCCCATAATGCGATTACTGATCCTGAAAACGCGAAAACCCGAAGAAGGAGAATTTTTGAGTCATTTTAAATTGACATGTATGATATGCTCGTGAAAAACGTTGTTGCCAATACTTTTCCGAGAGTATTGTATTCATAGTAAAGGATTCCCATAATGTAAGTGCTTCACCTAAAAACGCGAAAACGCGAAAACGCAAAACCACGAAAATGCGAAGAATAGGAAATTTCTTTAGTTATTTTGAATTGACAGGTATGATATATGTGTATAAACCCTTGTTTACAGTACTTTTCCAAAAGTGTTGCATTTATAGTAAAAAAACGCTCCTATAATGTAATTATTAATCCTAAATACATGAAAAAACGCGAAGAAAAAGATTTTTTAGTTATTTTAAATTCGCCTGTATGGTGTACGCGTAAAAAACTTTGTTGCCAATAGTTTATCGAAAGTATTGTATTTATAGTAAATCAAATCCCATAATGCAATTACTGATCCTGAAAACGCGAAAACCCGAAACATAAAAAAAATTTTTTAAGTTATTTTAAATTGACATGTATGATGTATGCGTGAAAAACATTGTTGCCAATACTTTATCGAAAGTATTGTATTTATAGTAAAAAACACTCCCGTAATGCAATTACCAATCCTAGATACGCAAAAAACGCGAAGAATAAGGTTTTTTTTTTTAAATTGACCTGTTTGATACGCGCAAAAAATACTTTGCTTCCAATACTTTGACGAAAGTATTGTATTTATGGTAAAGCAATTCCATAATGAAATTACTGATCCTGAAAACGCTAAAACCCGAAAAATAAAAATGTTTAAGCTATTTTAAATTGACATGTATGATATATGCGTAAAAAACATTGTTGCCAATACTTTATCGAAAGTATTGTATTTATAGTAAAGCAATCCCATAATGCAATTACTGAACCTGAACCCGCGAAAACATGAAAAATAAAAAAATTTGAAATTAGTTTAAATTGACATGTAAGACATATGCGTAAAAAAACTTTTTAACAATACATTTTCAAAAGTATTGTATTCATAGTAAAAATCAATCCCGTAATGCAATTATACAAGATGTTTAATGCCCAAGTAGTGGAGTCACAGGTCCTAGGACCCAGGTCCCCCTTTTTCTTTATATTATTATGACCTTTTTTTTAATATAGGGTTATAAATCTTGTATAGGTTTTCCACGTCTGTCCTCAGGTTCACCGCATCATCTGTAACTACGATATGGCACATCTCCAACAATAGTCTTTTTTTATAGTTCTCTTCATTAGCTAGAATTATGGTTTTATCAAAATCAAAAAAATGGTCCTTCTCAATTGTGTGTTTCGTTAGTGCATTTTGTTTATTTATTGGTAAGGATACTTTGCAACGAATCTCATCCCATCTACTTTTAACAGCAGAAATAGCTGCTTCTTTGGGTATATTCGTGAAGAGGGAGACTACATCTAAGGAGGCGAGAACATAGTTTTCAGGGACGCTCACGTTTTTTAGTTTATTCACTAGTTCAAAACTGTTAATGATTTTTTATTTTGGTGGGGTGGTATTTTTAGATATGGTAGAGCAAAAGAAGGATGCTAGATTGTAGGTTGGTCTACCCACATAGGAAACAATGGGTCTAACAGGGTTACCTTCTTTGTGGATTTTTGGTAATCCATAGAATCTCGAGGGAATTGCATTAGAAGACTTTAGGTCCTTGGCTAACAGATTGTTAATAAGACTCTTGTTTTCCCATGATTTCACGAGGGAATTAACTTTATTTTGTATTTTGGTTGTTGTGTCTTTGAACCGGACTTGATATGTGTTCTCGTCTTGTAAAAGGTTTATAACTTTTTCATTGTAATTTTCCCGCGTCAAGGCTACTGTGGTGTTACCCTTGTCTGCCCTAATAAAAACTATATCCGGGTTATTTTTAACGAAATTTCTAGCTTCTTTGATTTCTCTAATCGGTTGTACGAATTTCGATTTGTCTTCGTTGACACCTTTCTTAAAATTATTAACAACATTTGCAACTTTAAGTCTCATTTCGTCCTGCGATTCAGGGTTAATTTTACTAATGTTAGATTCAATGTCCGCGATAATAGTATATGTGGGAATTTCACGTTTTTTGATAGTAAGCCCGAAATTTATACCTAAGCTAGCTATTTTTGCGACATTTTCTGGGATTTCATTTCCTGTCAGATTTTTGAACTACTTTTGATTAAGTTTATTGTTGGAGATTGTCCTTTTTTTGGAATCAAGAGTGCTGATTATGCAATCCAATTTTCTTTTACATTTAGATTTACTTTCCTCGAATTGGCGCGAAACTTTCCCAGATTCAAATTAAAAAAAACTGTTGAACAAGTGGCTAGGAAAAACAACAACTATTCTACCCTCAAGATGCCTGATCTGATTCTCAAGATACCTTAAATGTGCGCATATATCACGTATTTCGAGACTCAGAACAGACCTCTGAAAAGTGGTATGCAAGTTGGAAAATCTATTCGATATGCTTCTAGAATTAAGGATTAGTAATTGCATTATGGAATTGCTCTACTATAAATAAAATACTTTTGAAAAAGTATTTCCAACAAAGATTTTTACGCATATATCTTACAGGTCTATTTAAAATATCCAGAGAATTTTATTCCTCGCGTTATCACGTAATTATGATTGGTAATTACATCACGGGATTGATTTTTACTATAAATACAATACTTTTGAAAAAGTATTGTCAACAAAGTTTTTCACGCGCATATCATACATGTCAATTTAAAATGACTTAAAAATTCTCTATCTTCGTGTTTTCGCGTTTTCAGGATCAGTAATTGCATTATGGGTTTGCTTTATTATAAATACAATACTTTCGAAAAAGTATTGGAAACAATGTTTTTTACGCGTACATCATACAGGTGAACTTAAAATAACTAAAAAATCTTTTTCTTCGCGTTTTCGCGTATTTAGGATTTATAATTACATTACAGGAGCGTTTTTTACTATAAATGCAATACTTTTGGAAAGGTATTGTAAACAAGGTTTTATAAACATATATCCTACCTGTCAATTCCAAATAACTAAAGAAATCTCTTATTCTTCGCGTTTTCGCGCTTTCGCCTTCTCGCGTTTCTATGTGAAGTAATTACATTATGGGAATCTGTTACTTTGAATACAATACTTTCGAAAAAGTATTGGCAACAAAGTTTTTCACGCGCATATCATACATGTCAATATAAAATGACTAAAACATTCTCTTTTTTCGCGTTTTCGCGTTTTCAGGATTAATAATCGCATTATGGGATCGCTTTACTATAAATGCAATACTTTCGTAAAATTATTGTCAACTAAGTTTTTTACGCATATATAATACGTGTAAATTTAAAATAACTAAAAAATTTCTATTCTTCGTGTTTTCGCGTATTTATGATTGGTAATTACATTACGGGAGTGATTCTTACTATAAATAAAATACTTTTGAAAAATATTGTCAAAAAGCTTTTTACGCATATATCATGCTTGTCAGTTTAAAATAAATTAAAAATTCTCTTTTTTCGCGTTTATAACAGTGAGTTCAGTCTCATATCAATTCATAAATGCTATTTTTCGTGGATCGAGAATTAGTAATCTTATTACGGTACTGTCTCAATCTAAATACAATGCTAAAAACAGTTTTGGCAACAAGGGTTCACGCGCATGTGACGTCTGAAATCACACAAGCTTTTTTGTGTTTATTAAATTATTTTTGAGTCTGGAGCTTGCACTCCAATAACTCGGGAATACTACAATTAGAATTCTTTCCTAAAGTCACTCCTAGGGGAAAAATTACTCTTGGAGAGATGGAGTTTGAGTATTAAACAAAATCGTACATCTCATAAGGAGCACGTCAAATTGTTTAATACTCGAGGATAGGTTGCGTGAGGAATTTGTACAATTTCTAGTACCAGAATGGTTACTGGCACCTAAGAAATTGTATGGAGGATTATATTTTAAAATAATAATTATAACACAGAGAAAGAAAGAGTTAATAGATAATAGCCAATTTTGATATACAACTTACTTTTTATTTATTTATAAAAGTCCTGGAGAAGTAGATGAAATCCTTGAGAAAAATCCGTGAAACAAGATGTAAACTTTGATACCACTGATCTTTTTTAACTTTCTTTAGAAGAATATTTAAGAAAACTGTGATTTGAGATTTTTTTTTTATAGACTAACTGATTTTACGTTTCAAAAAAAATTTTTTTAAAGCAAGTTTAGTTTGTTGGAGTTTGAATTTGAAGAAAAACTGACTTTTTAGATATTTTTCCAGCTTTTTAAAGAATGCTCTATATTCCCTTTCCATAAAAAATGTTCTAACGCTACTTGGTTTTTCATCTTTTGCTTTTTTAATTGGTGTAGATAAGCGAGAGCAGTTACTCTCTTGATTCTCATAGGTAGATTTTGTAGCGGGCCTGATATCTGGGTCTAATGGGTGGTATCAAAGTTTCCTCGAGTTCATCGTTTCTCTCAGAGATGTCGACATTTATATTGATTTTACAGTAAATATAGATTTTTACATAAGTATGAATAATTATTAACAATTAATTCAAATCATTTACAAATATATGAAATAAGATGAAATAGTTTAAGTTCATAATAAAAATATTCAAATATAAGTATTTATCGACATGATTCGGTCAAAAAACAAAATTTCTTAGTTTTATTTTTAGAAATCGCTATTAGTATTAATTTCTATATATATATATATATATTCTTAAGTTTAAGTGGAGTCATTTGATTATAAATTGAATAATTATATGGTATTTCTAAATTACTTAATATTTATGTGTAAAAGAGAGATGGTCTAGTTTATTGATTATAATTAAAAGTAAGTTTAGAATGATTTTGAGATTTCATGAAATGTACTTGAAATTTAAGAAATGTATAATGATTTAATATAATCCTGTAAATTACAAATCGGCTTCACTCCTTCATACATAAATACTTATAAGATTACTTATGACTTGATTGGATTCCTAAAAATAGAACATTCATTATTTTAATCGAAAATTCATATTTGGCAATATTTAGATTCTCAATGCTAGTTTTAAAATAACATAAACTTAAAATTATATAGTGACCCATAAATGTATTAACTTATCATGCGTCCATTTTTCTAACTAACATTAAAAACATTCGATATATGTGTAAATTGGCTTTAGGGTCCAGAAATGATGAAAACTCAGTTCTTACATTCTTTCAAACGTTTCGACTCAGGTTGGAGTCCTCATCAGTGAGAATTTATTTCTATAAAAAATACAAAGGAGGAATCTTAAGAATTGACCGTGTGACGGATAAACATTGTAGTAAAAAAGTGATATAAGAATCGCAGGTGTGAAAATAAAATTGGACTAAGTAACTAAATTTGCAATACAGTAAAACTGTAACAAAATTGTGCAAAAAAATTTTTTTTCGTAAAATTGCTAAAAAAGAACCTTAAAGAGACGTTGTAATACAATGATATAAATGAATTATGCATGTGAACCTATAAAATTGGTCTAAACTGAATTGTAATGAACTGTACAGAAAAAAATATTTCTATAAGAATACAAATGAAGAAACACAATTTTGTTACAGTTTTACTGTATTGCAAATTTAGTTACTTGGTCCAATTTTATTTTCACACCTGCGATTCTTATATCACTTTTTTACTACAATGTTTATCCGTCACACGGTCAATTCTTAAGATTCCTCCTTTGTATTTTTTATAGAAATAAATTCTCACTGATGAGGACTCCAACCTGAGTCGAAACGTTTGAAAGAATGTAAGAACTGAGTTTTCATCATTTCTGGACCCTAAAGCCAATTTACACATATATCGAATATTCATCAAAGGGTCGATACAAGTCCTATCTATAACATTAAAAACATTATTAAATATTTACTTTTAATCATTCTTATTTTAATTTCAAATAGACCTGAAATATCATTTAGTCCGTTTGGAAATATAAGCAATATATGTTTAATAATTTTTTTTTGTTATATAATTATTAAGTGAGAAAAAAAAAATGTTAATTTTAATTCTTTGTTTGTTTGTGGCTTTTTGAATTTTAAGTTTATTAAGATTTATTCCTATATGACGTTATTTCAGAACAGGAAATGCATCTAGGTCTATTTGTATTTACTAAAGCTTAACTATAAGAGCACTGGCCCTTTTCGGAACCGAGAAAGTTTTTTATGATATTTACATTAGATTATGTCGGAGACTTCTCATAATTGTATCCGCGTCTATTTTTTATCCTTTGCTAGCGGTAGGTATGTAAAATTTTCAAAAGGGAGTACGATTGTGGGTAGTATTTCAGTTAAGAGTTCTATTTGCTGTACATCTAGAAAGTTAATTATATTTAACTGGATCATACAGAGTCCGGACTGAGGACAGATAGTAAAAATACATAACGCTGTGAAAGTACATAAAGCTATGAAAAATACATTTCAAAAATAGGTTTCGTAGAATTTGACTACTTACAGGAAATTATAAATTACTTGATAAAAGTGTGGTTTTAGAGACGGAGTTTAAGGTTAACGAACGATGTTAATTATAAAAGGTTTTTGTTTTTTAGAGAAAAGAAATTTTTTTAAATAAAGAGGGATTTCAAAACATATTTTAATGTCGATAATGTACAGAGGATGTCACACCCCCACCGTAAAATGGTTGCTAGGAGAGTGCAACTTGAATAGCAAACATATCCCTGAGTTAAGTTCCTTGATGTTATTGATGATATTCTTGAAGATAATTACTGTATTTTGTCTTTCTTGTTTGAAAAAGCATAAGTCTGCAGGTTACTTGTAAAGTTTCCACATAAGCATGTTGTATATAAGTAGTTCAGTAGGTTTTCATTAAACTACTTTGAAGAAGGGTTGACTACTAGTTGGTTTTTCCTGATCTTGTATTTCGATTGTTGATTTCGAAACTGTTATAGGTGTGAGTTGTTCTGCTGCTTCCATATCTCCCATTTCAATGTCATCAGGTTTATTTGGTGTTTTTGCCAAATGTAGGAGTAGGTGTGAAACCGAACTCCATAAAGCTCCTAACAAGTGTATTGACCATCCGCACACTGCGTGTAAAGTATAACCTTGAATAATAATGTCAACAATGGCTTTGAGAAAATGAAAAATGATGAATATAGTTATAATTCCAGCACTTGCGGTTCCAAATGTAATAAAATGAGACCACATTTTATTCCATGTATTACTGGCTATTTTGGTAATTGCATCTTCATTTAGTAACTTCAGGAGACTTCCTTCGTTGTCTCCCAATGGGTGTCCTCTTATTTCCCGTGCAATGTCGTTTAAAACTGCTGATCTTTCTACCGGAAACATGATCCTTTCCCTAATCTGGTCCAATTCCTGCTCAGTATATATTCCATTGGTTGCTAATTCGGCTGGGCTGACATATTCCCAGGTTGGCGTTGTCATTGGTTTGATTATTGTAGGTTGCTCTGCTGTAGTTGGGAGTGGTAAAACTTTATACCATTTATTTGCGACATAATAAAGAGATGGTAAAAGTCGGTTACATGGTATTTCTGTTCCTTTGGATTTAAGTATGTGTGTTCTTGGTGTGAGAAAGAACGTTCTGTTATTTCGAGTGACCTGGAGTTCTGCATAGCAAAGATCTCCGTGTTCCATTTTAATTTCTACTGGTATACATTTGATTATGTGTACTACTTCACCTGCAACGACTGCCATATATCCTGGTCCTTTCATTAAATCGTATGCGAATTCATCCGGTGATTGCGTAGCTATTGAGAGTGAATTTTTCAGAGTCTGCTTTTCCAAATTACATTTTTGGGTTATAACGTCCTTGTACAATTGCTTCATTTGAGATCTTATATGTTTTTCTACATAAACAAATTTTGAATTAACATAAGCAAATATATCTAAATTGGATACAGAGATTTTTCTATTGATTGCGAAGCTATCACCTTTTGAAGTTTCAAAAATAAGTAATTTAGGGTGTTCAGTTTTTACGACAGTATAACCGCAAACTGATTCTTTACCCTTAGCTGTCAGGGCGAAGGTTATATCTTGTGTGGAAAGGGAGTATATTATTTGCTTGTTGCTAAAATCATAATCTATTATTTTATTAGCTAATCCTTCATATAAAATACTATATTGATAGAATTTACAGTTATCTGTGGGTATAGGGTTCCAAAAAGAATAACAACCTCCCTCCTGATCCATACAGCTACCTTCCAAAAGTGAGCATATAGTTCCTGATTGTAAATGAATTGTGTTAGAATTTAATTTGATTTGAGCTATTTGCTCACTTAGGGTTATTTTTACTGTTCCTTGTACTACAACATTTTCCCAAGTTCCGAAGGGATCGGAATAACCTACACCGTTACATTTTCCTTCTGAATATATATATCCTGAAAACATTACACTATGAGTTATGGATTGATTGATTTTAATTCCATGTATAATATGTGAATCGGTGATTTTTAATATGCCAGTTTGGTGAACTTCTTCACAAGCGCTTTTACTAATTTCAGAAATAAATTCGTTTTCGCCATTTAACACAATAGATATATGTGAGTACATTCCGCAATAATATACAGTTCTATGTACCTCGATTTTACACTGTATTACTTTTGTTTCGCTGTAATCATTAATTTGTAAAAGCTGTACATAATTTCGCGTTACATTGATGTTTGGTTCTGGTATTTCGCATTTTTCTACTTCCAATAGCGATAAAGTTGTAATATTTAGATATCGTGACCCACAATCGTATCCAATGAATCCATAAGAGTGGTTTATAATTACAAGAAGTAATAACCAAATCATCTGTAAATAAAAGAAGCATTAGTATTGTACATAAGGGTTTGATTTTATTCCCTTTTGAAATTTTCTAGTGATAATTATTTGTTAACTACAACTAATCATCAGTAGTCTGTTTGCATTTATTTTTCATTAGTTTTATTGCGTGACTAATGTGTGAAATTCTGAGTCGATTTGCATGAACTATTTTACTGCCTTTATTGTATTGAATTTTTATATTATTTTTATTAACAATTTCTAAAATTCTATGTGGTCCTGAATAATGATCACCAAATTTATTTGGTTTAGGGCCTTTTAAGAGAAAAACATAATCTCCAATTCTGAAATTTCGGGGATTTATGTTTCTATCGTAATATTTTTTTGAACGTTCCTTAGATCCAATTAGATTATCATGAATAAGAGTTCTTATACCATTTAATCGAGTTACTAAATCAATCAGATATCCTTTATATGAAGGGAGTATATCTGATTCTCTTAAAGGATCACTTGAGGGTAATCTAGCTAATTTACCAAATACTACTTCATAAGGGGTATGTTTGGTGCTTTCTGACACACAAGTATTATAATTTAAAATTGCAATTTCTAACCACTCATCCCATTCTTGGTCCGTGGTAGTATATTGTTTTAAAAATTCACCCAAGGAATGATGATCTTTGCATAAGTTTACTTAGAAAATTTTGACCTTGATCAGTGAGCACGACTCTAGGAGCTCCGAACAAGCAAATACATTTCTTTACAAAGTAGTGGCTAGTGTGTCTTTCAGAGGGAAGGCTAAACAGAATTTTGAAAGTTGATCCTGCATTGTGAGGATATATTCATATCCATTTTTAGTTTTAGGTAGGGGTCCAACAACATCCAGGGCTATTTTATCGAACACCGTTCCTGGTGTGTCCGTGATCACCATTGGTTGTTTCGTTTTAAGCCGTACTAATTTTTTTAGTTGGCAGTTCAAACATTGCTGTATTCTTCGTTGAATGTCTCCTTTTAGATTTTCCCAGTAATAATTTTGCTTGATTCTGTTATAAGTTTTGGAGACTCCTCTATGACCTCCAATTGGTGAACTATATAACTCCTCGAATATTTCATTTCGTTTATCTAGTGGGACAAAACTCAATGTTCCCTTACAAATTAGAATTTTAATATTTACGTTTTTAAATACTGTCTTAAGGGCTAGCAACACTTCTGACCATGGTAAATTTTCGACATGTTCACTGTGTGCAATGCTTAATATTTTTATATCTAGAGGGTATATTAAGTTTCTTAATTGTTTTAATACTATGTACATGTTTTCTCTAATGTTTGAAATAGATTCCTTGTTTTCGCCTCTTATGCAGAGAGCGAAATGGTTTGTTTTGCTTCCTTTCTTTGTATGGGCAGCACTTATTTCCTTTAATTTTTGGTTAGCTTCGATTTTATTAAATTCAATTAAATCTTTTGCATCTTTATCGCAGGGATTTCCTGTGCTTGTGACAAAATATAAAATATTGTCTTTTCGAAATTGAATCATTTCCTTGGTTTCGATTATTTGACATTTTAGGTTAGGGTCAAATTCCCTAGTTTGTTGATTAGAATTTGAAGAGTCGTAGCTTGATGTACTACTGACCTTTGAGTTTTCTTTTTGTTGAATGAGGGCTTGTTCCTCGAAGTTTGATTCAGTCATTTTGACTGTATCTTCAATATCATCTTCTATTTTAGATGATACTGCTTTTGAAGAAATTTTATCTGGCGGTAACGCCGTTTTTGCCTTTGGGTTTGTTGAGTAACTTGACTCACTTTCCGCATAATTAGGAATGTGGTTTTCAGCTACTTTTCTAGATTTAGGGTTATTAATGTTATCTTGGATTTTCTTTTGGTTTCTTGTAACTACATTACAAGGTTGAATCGGCACTTGCTCTGTAGGATTTCTTGAAACTGCATCTGCGTTAAGGTTTAATTTCCCAGGTTTATAAATAACTTCATAATCGAATTCAGAGAGTTTAAAACGCCATTTTTGTACTCTAGTATTTAATTCTGCGGTTTTGAACCATACTAAAGGTTGATGATCTGTGATTATTTTGATTTTTTTACCATAAATGTATGAACGAAATATTTTGACAGCATGAATCATTGCCAGAGCTTCTTTCTCATAGACTTCATATGAAAGCTCAGGGCCTCTTAAAACTCTTGAAGTATAGGCTATAGGAAGATCCTGGCCTAGTTCTCCTTGCGAAAGAATTCCACCAATCGCATATCCAGATGCATCAGTAGTTATATTAAAAGGTTTTGAAAAATTAGGGTACTGCAAAATTGGGGGGTTGCAAAGATGTTCTTTTAGTGTAGAAAAAGCCTGTTCTTCTTTTTCTGTCCATTTGAATACGATATCTTTTTGAAGCAATTTACTAAGTGGTTTTGCAATTTGAGCAAAGTTCTTGATGAAACGGCGATAAAATCCAGCCAAGCCTAAAAATTGGCGTATATTTTTGACATTTTTGGGTTTTGGAAATTCTCTAACTGCTTCTAATTTTCTTGGATCTGGCATAACTCCTTTTATATTCAACATGTGTCCTAGGTAACATACTTTGTCTCGTAAAAATTCACATTTATCGGGGTTTAATTGTAGGTTAGCTTTTTCTAATCTGTCCATAATAAGTTTCATTTTTTCTTCATGTTCTTCTAAAGAATCAGCAAACACAACTATGTCGTCGATAAAGGTAAAAAGAATTTTTCCCTGAAGATTTTTAAATGTTTCATCGATGAATCTTTGAAAAGTAGGAGGGGCATTTTTTAATCCAAAGGTCATTCTTACATATTCATAGTGACCATGTGGAGTGCTAAAAGCCGTTTTATGGGCATCTCTTGGATCCATTAAAATTTGTTGAAACCCTTTTGCTAAATCAAAAGTTGTATAATATTTATGTCCTCCAACTTGATCAATGATTTGCGTAATATCTGGTAATGGGTATCCATCACTGATAGTTTTTTCATTTAATTGACGGAAATCTGAGACAAGTCGCCATTTTTGTTTACCTGATGAATCCATTTTTTTAGGTACAATCCATAGGGGAGAATTATATGGAGAACTTGATGGTTTGATTATTCCGGAATCTAACATTTCTTGTACTTGCTTTTCAACTTCTTCCTTTAGTGAAACTGGAATTTTATATTGCTTTACGTTGATTGGTATGTCATCAATCGTTGGGATTCGATGCATAACAGTACTAGCTGCCTCGAGTTTCTGTCCTTCTCTAAAAAAACGGTCTTTGTTGGAAATTACAAATTTAACTATATAATTCTTTTCATCTTCGTTCAAAGCATTTAATCTTAATTTGTTAATTAATAAATCATCTTCTGAAACTGTATTTTTGTTTTTTATTGAGAAAGTTTCATAAATTTCCTCCTCAGAGAAATCTCCTCGAAAAGTTTCATAAATTTCATTAATTTCCAGTTCAGAATAAGAATTTAAGTCAAGTTCGGATGAAATTTCATGTAAAATTTCCTGAAAGGTTTCTTTAATGCACCATGTAGATTCTTCTTGTTCCAGATAAATAGGACTATCTAAATCTTCAGTTTTGTCACTAGAAAGCCTTCGTTTATGCTCTTGATTAGAGATTGCATGAACTGATGACGCATTTGTATCTAAACTCCATGATGAGTCTGATTTTTGAATATTTTCTAGTAGATTGTAAGTGGTATTATTCTTTTCTTCTTCTATAACATACTGTCGATTTTCCTTTAGTAAAAATTCATTTCCTAATTTAAATTTTGAGACTTTATCATTAGTGGTTATTAATTCATTTTTATAATCAATTAAAGCATTTGTTTCTGTTAAATATGTCGCACCTAAAATTCCTTCACATGGGATATCGAAATCATCTGGTACAACATGAAATGTAGAGGTATGTCCATATACTGCGAGTTTAATTGTTCCTATTGTACGATTTAGTTTGTCTCCTACTCCTTTTAGGAACACAGTTTTAAAATTATCCATTTCAATTTCGTCCGGTAGTAAATGATTCTTAATAATGTTTGCTTCTGACCCTGTATCTATCATAAATTGTCCATAATTCTTAGAAGGTGGATTATAAACATCGATAAAAGGTAAATTATTCTTTTTCAAATTATTTGACCATCTTGTAATTCCACTTATTCTCGTTTCAGTTGATGGTTCATGATTTTGTTGAAATTTGATGACTCTATCTCCTAAAATAAGGTTTTGGGTAAGGAAGTTAATTTTTGCTTCTGCTTGTTCGAAATATTGTGATCCCAAAATTCCATCAAATGGGATGAAAAACTGATCAGGTACAATATGAAATTTCACTGCATGACCCATTAGTTGCAGTTCAATGGTACCAATTGATGAAATTATAATAGAATCAATTCCCTTAAGGAATACTGTTTCCTCTTCATTTATTATTTGTGGAAAATGTATTTTTTTAATCTTTAAAATATTCAATTCAGATCCAGTATCTAACATAAGTGTAATTGAATCTTCTGCTACTGGATAATTGAAAGTTATAAACGGAATTTTTTTTGAATAATCATTTATATCAATGGCAATAATTCTTTTTGAAACTCCTCGATTGCAGACATTTGATTGGAGCGCTGTTGATCCTGATTTTCTCTCAAGGCCGCACTCGGTACCTGAGAGTTCCATCCGTTTCCCATTTTTCTTTCTTCATTATATTTTCTTTTCCGGCATTCTTCGATAGTGTGTCCAAGTCCTTTACAATACCTACATTCCTTTTTTGTAGATATAGTTCTACAGTTTACCGCATCGTGTCCATTTTTATTACATATCTGACAAGCTAAAACTTTATTCACTTCTGGTATAATTGATTTTGATTGCTTATTAAATGTAAAACATCGATCCGCACTATGCCCTTGTTTATTACACAATTGACACATAATTTGATTTGTTGTTTTATTAAAAAAACAATCTTTAGCAATATGGCCCCTTTTTTTGCATATTTGGCATTCTTGCATGCCAAAACAGTAGAGAGCTGTGTGTCCTTGTTTGTTACACAGCTGGCATGTGATGTTATTTTGAAGTTCAGTTTTTGAATTTCTCTGAGCCTTGAAACATTTTTCTAGGGAATGTCCACTCATTTTACAATAAGAACACCAAAGTTTATTTTTACAGTCCTTTGTTTCGTGTCCGTCTTTATTGCATATTTGACACATAAACATGCGACGCATTCGCAAATGATTATCCTCAGTTCGCATATTGGCTGATTTTCTGAGGTTTTTTTGAGCTTCCAGTTTTCTTTCGATAGAGATTGCGTTTTGGACCAAATCATTTACATTTTCTGTTACTTCATTTCCTAAACGTTGTTCCAATTCAAATTTCAATCCTCTTTTGAAGGAATCGATCATGGTGTTTTCAATCGATGTACGAAAGTTTACATCTATGTGTCCATCATTTTCTAAACTGCTAGCTTCTAAAATTCGAGTTCCAATGTCCCTAATCCTATTCGCAAAAGCAATAACATTCTCATGATCTCTTTGGAACTCTTGTCCTAATTCACCTAACAGTTGTGGAATAGTTCTTGCTGGTGAATATATATTTTTTAAGAAAGTTTTTAATTCATCTATGGTTAAGAATGTACGACCAGAAATAGCTTGTCGAGCTTCTCCCTGAATTTTACTTCTAATTAATTTTACTAAATTGGTTTCTGATTCCGGCTCTATCATAAATTTCGCTTCATTGCATCCCTCTATAAATTGATTCAAGGGAATGTTTTTGCCATTGAATTCTGGAACTACCATAAGTGCATCACGTAAGGTAACGACTTGTATTGCCGCAGGAGGTTGTTGATTTGGATTTCCAGATATGAGCTTTGCCCTGCAGAACTCTGCGCTAAAATATTTGATTTATCCGTAGTGCTCATATTAAATTTTTTTAATAAAGAATTTTGTAGGGAACTTCCTAAATAAGACTCACTTAAATCTACTAGAGTTTTTGTACTATTATCTGATGCTACAGAAATATTGAAAGGATTTTCAAAAGAAGAGTTTTCCTGGTCAGTAAAAATATTTAATTGTTCTGTATCTGCGTCTGAAGATACAGAAGCGTTCAAAAGATGTTCGTCCTCACCTCGTGGCAACTCTTTTCTTGGGGTAAAAGGATTAAATTCTTCGATCTCATTCCTGAGATTTAAATCTTTAGAAGCTTGCGTCCGCGTTATTCTTTTGTCAGACATCCAAAACTTCGATATGCATTAAAAGGAAAATTTTAAATTGTGAATTTTGTTATAGTAAATATGTAAAGTTATTATAAATATAGTAATAAAACTTTTAAGTATGAAAAATAATGTATTTTAATAATAATTATATTTATAAATGGATCATTTTACATAAATCTCATTTGTGTTTGTAAAAACTATGAAAATTAAATTTTATTCATAATTTATTTGAAAAGCTTAAAATTAGAAAGAAAACTATTTCAATTTATAAAAATAAAAGAAAATGTGTTTGCAAATAAAATCGAAATTATAAGCTATTTCTGGATCCTCATTTTATTATTTATTATTCAGGATATTCGTGGTATAGTTTGATAGACTTGAATAAAAGGTACATATACGTTATCTAATAATTTTATTAACAAGTTGATTTATTATTTAACATTTCTTTTTAGGGATTCGATAATTTTTATTATTTTCCTCGAAACATCCAAAGCAAGTAGTGTTTATCCCATTCGATAAACAGGATCCACACAGGCTATTTCTAAAAATTTTAATTTTTTCCTCTAAAGGGAGGTTTTTATAATTGGTTTGTAGCCGCTCGTCTTCCTCTGTAAGTATTGGTAAGGGAGGATTTTTTTCCTCAGTCGTCTCATAGGATGGAAGTGGAGGATTAGCTTCCAGAGCTTTCTTTGCTCGTCGGGCTAATTTTGCCTTTCCTCGTTGGCGTTGATGTTTTGTTGGCCTGTTGCGACGATGTGTAAAATAAATTTTTGCTCCAGATTCCACTAAAATAAGATTTTGTCTTTTGAGTAAAAAAATTTAATTGATAAATATTGTGGGATTCCATAAAAGAGAAAAAAATTATTATTTAAATTTGAATTAAAAGATAAATAAATAAATATAAAATACTTAAATAATTCTTCTTGAACTTCGAGTGCTTTTGCACATGTCTTGTTCAATTGCAAAGTTTCTTCTACTACAGTTTTATTCAATTGTTTAAGATCCCTATTTTCCTTTTCTAAATTTGTAATTTTTTTCTCTAAACTTTTTATTTTATCACAAAGGTGAGCTACGGTTGCCCATCGATCTTGGTCTAAATCCTCTAAGTCATTAACTCTTTCAACCAAATTTTTAAAAATAATAGATTCTGAAACCGAAATTTCTAGTTCATTTAACATTATTCAAAAGCAAAATATATTTTCAATATTGATGTTATATTTGAGTTTCACGAAATTTTTGAATTCTTTTAAAGTATTTATTCTTCAGGCTTCATAACATTTTTCTTATTAATAATTAGAAATTTTGATTCGGATTTTTTTTAATCCATTCAAGAATTTAGTTTAGATATAGGATTTATTTAATTCCTTTTGTTTTTAATTTAGATATTAGGATTTTTATTAATCCTATTGAATTTTAGAAGTTTAGAAACTTGAAATCTGGATTCTTTTGGTCCATAGAAAATTTAGTATAAATTTAGGATTCTTTTTTATCCCTTTTTAGAATTTTGAAATATAGAAGAGTTTTAAATAAGGATTCTTATGATCCATTAGAAAATTTAGTATGAAATTGAGGATTCTTTTATATCCCTTTTTAGAAGAGTTTTAAATTAGGATCATGTGATCCTATTTGAATTTTAGAATTTAGGATTCTTGTAATCCTATTTGAGATTTGGAAAAATCGAAGTTTGGATTCTTTTGATCCATATAAAAAAAATTGAAAATTAGGATTCTTGTGATCCTATTTGAATTTTAGAATTTAGAATTTCTTAGAATTTAGGATTTTAGTAATCCTATTTAAAATTTTGAAACATAGAAAATAAATTTGAAAAATTAGGATTCTCGTGATCCTTTTTGAAATTTGCTTTGATTTTAAAATTAGTATAGAATATTTGATCTTTTGTCAAATATCTGAATGTGGAATTTGGAATAAAATATTTTTTATTTTAGTTAGAATTTAGTAAATTTTGGATTTTTTCTTCATCCTTAAACATTTATTTATTTTTTATAATTTTAACTTTAGTATAAATTGCTTGAAACCTTGAATTTCGAATTCTGTTTTTTTTTCTTAAGAATTTTTGAAATATAATTTTATAAAAACTTAGAATTTTTAACTATTTGACACCTAGTTAAAAATTTGAATAAAAATTAAGTATTTTATTCATTTAAAACATGAAAAAGCTTGGAAGGTTTTTAAAATTTGTAAAATGTTTATATAATTTGTCAACATTTATATTTTTTTTTTTGGTTGAGAAAAGTTGTGAAGTTTGTAAAAATATCTTAAAATCTGAGTTTAGATTTTTTTCTCAAAATTCGAAATGTAACTTAGAAATATGCAAAAATTTATATAATATGAAGAAAGATTTAAAGTTTTTTGTTAAAAGCTGGTTTTGCTCCAACAATTACTTTTTTAGGGTTTAATTTATTATTTCTTTTTTCCAAAAAATTATCCAATTGGCTCATGTCTGTTGGAAGATTTTTTTGGCTAGTTGGAGGGTTTAAATAAGTACGTTTAAAGGTATATGTACTACTAAAAAGGTCCAAAGGATTCATTTTTAATAAAAAAGAGAACACTCGAAAATAGAATGCAAAATTAGTTTAGTAATTATTATAAAAATTTTCCTTTCTTTTGAAGAATAAATATATTATAATTATAAAAATGGAATACAATAATTGATGATTTTTAAACAAAACGAAATTTTTGGTCGACTCAGAATTCCCGCTCAATAATAAAAATGGTAATCATACATAATTGGATAGAGAAAGATGAAAAATAGGAAGAAAAGTACATAATTTTAAAAAAAAAGGAAAGAATTCGAGTTAGCAGTTATCCCCCCGGGGCCTCCAAAAAATTAAAAAGTCTTATGTGACGTCTGAAATCACACAAGTTTTTTTGTGTTTATTAAATTATTTCTTTTAAGAAGAAATAATTTATAATTATTTTTGAGTCTGGAGCTTGCACTCCAATAACTCGGGAATACTACAATTAGAATTCTTTCCTAAAGTCACTCCTAGGGGAAAAATTACTCTTGGAGAGATGGAGTTTGAGTATTAAACAAAATCGTACATCTCATAAGGAGCACGTCAAATTGTTTAATACTCGAGGATAGGTTGCGTGAGGAATTTGTACAATTTCTAGTACCAGAATGGTTACTGGCACCTAAGAAATTGTATGGAGGATTATATTTTAAAATAATAATTATAACACAGAGAAAGAAAGAGTTAATAGATAATAGCCAATTTTGATATACAACTTACTTTTTATTTATTTATGAAAGTCCTGGAGAAGTAGATGAAATCCTTGAGAAAAATCCGTGAAACAAGATGTAAACTTTGATACCACTGATCTTTTTTAACTTTCTTTAGAAGAATATTTAAGAAAACTGTGATTTGAGATTTTTTTTTAATAGACTAACTGATTTTACGTTTCAAAAAAAATTTTTTTAAAGCAAGTTTAGTTTGTTGGAGTTTGAATTTGAAGAAAGACTGACTTTTTTAGATATTTTTCCAGCTTTTTAAAGAATGCTCTATATTCCCTTTCCATAAAAAATGTTCTAACGCTACTTGGTTTTTTATCTTTTGCTTTTTTAATTGGTGTAGATAAGCAAGAGCAGTTACTCTCTTGATTCTCATAGGTAGATTTTGTAGCGGGCCTGATATCTGGGTCTAATGGGTGGTATCAAAGTTTCCTCGAGTTCATCGTTTTTCTCAGAGATGTCGACATTTGTATTGATTTTACAGTAAATATAGATTTTTACATAAGTATGAATAATTATTAACAATTAATTCAAATCATTTACAAATATATGAAATAAGATGAAATAGTTTAAGTTCATAATAAAAATATTCAAATATAAGTATTTATCTACATGATTCGGTCGAAAAACAAAATTTCTTAGTTTTATTTTTAGAAATCGCTATTAGTATTAATTTCTACATATATATATATACACATACATACATACATATATATATATATATATATATTCTTAAGTTTAAGTGTAGTCATTTGATTATAAATTGAATAATTATATGGTATTTCTAAATTACATAATATTTATGTG
The DNA here is from genome assembly GCA_030998225.1 of Diplolepis rosae. Lineage (NCBI taxonomy): Eukaryota > Metazoa > Arthropoda > Insecta > Hymenoptera > Diplolepididae > Diplolepis > Diplolepis rosae. The sequence goes on along the minus strand of JAPYXD010000729.1, from coordinate 98,204 downwards.
TAAAAGAGAGATGGTCTAGTTTATTGATTATAATTAAAAGTAAGTTTAGAATGATTTTGAGATTTCATGAAATGTACTTGAAATTTAAGAAATGTATAATGATTTAATATAATCCTGTAAATTACAAATCGGCTTCACTCCTTCATACATAAATACTTATAAGATTACTTATGACTTGATTGGATTCCTAAAAATAGAACATTCATTATTTTAATCGAAAATTCATATTTGGCAATATTTAGATTCTCAATGCTAGTTTTAAAATAACATAAACTTAAAATTATATAGTGACCCATAAATGTATTAACTTATCATGCGTCCATTTTTCTAACTAACATTAAAAACATTATTAAATATTTACTTTTAATCATTCTTATTTTAATTTCAAATAGACCTGAAATATCATTTAGTCCGTTGGAAATATAAGCAATATATGTTTAATAATTTTTTTTTGTTATATAATTATTAAGTGAGAAAAAAAAAAAATGTTAATTTTAATTCTTTGTTTGTTTGTGGCTTTTTGAATTTTAAGTTTATTAAGATTTATTCCTATATGACGTTATTTCAGAACAGGAAATGCATCTAGGTCTATTTGTATTTACTAAAGCTTAACTATAAGAGCACTGGCCCTTTTCGGAACCGAGAAAGTTTTTTATGATATTTACATTAGATTATGTCGGAGACTTCTCATAATTGTATCCGCGTCTATTTTTTATCCTTTGCTAGCGGTAGGTATGTAAAATTTTCAAAAAGGAATACGATTGTGGGTAGTATTTCAGTTAAGAGTTCTATTTGCTGTACATCTAGAAAGTTAATTATATTTAACTGGATCATACAGAGTCCGGACTGAGGACACATAGTAAAAATACATAACGCTGTAAAAAGTACATAAAGCTATGAAAAATACATTTCAAAAATAGGTTTCGTAGAATTTGACTACTTACAGGAAATTATAAATTACTTGATAAAAGTGTGGTTTTAGAGACGGATTTTAAGGTTAACGAACGATGATAATTATAAAAGGTTTTTGTTTTTTAGAGAAAAGAAATTTTTTTAAATAAAGAGGGATTTCAAAACATATTTTAATGTCGATAATGTACAGAGGATGTCACACGCATATCACACATGCCTAATTTAATCAATTAAAAAATTCTATTCTTCGTGTTCTCAGGATTACTAATTGCATTATGTGTTTGTTTTAATATAAATACAATACTTCAGTAAAAGTATTGGCAAAAAAGTTTTCTACACGTATATCAATGCAAAATAACTTAAAAATTCTATACCATTCTCTTTTATCAAAAAATGTTCTCTCTCGCGATTATTTTTAACGACTGTACTAAAATATGTTCGAGGGAGTGTTTCGGTATCGTATTGAGCGAGTTTTCTGACGGATTCCTTCGAACATGTGGTATGGGGTTTGCTTTCCTCGAACGCTTTGGCACATAGAAATCTCAAGTGCTCTGGACGTTGAAAAGATTTTTGAGTGTTGTGTTGACTCCTCATAACAAGTTCTCTCGCATACAGAAAATTCTTAATATTTTCTAAATCAGTTTTCTCTCTGTCTTGCAGCGGAGTGGCAGTCTACCATACTGACTGTCGACTCCGTGATCATAAAGAGAAAAAAATTTAATTTTTTCTTCCAAACTTCAAATTTATCGGTTTTCGACTCACCCTTAACTTCTCGGGTTCGTGTGTGTGTGTGTGTGTGTGTGTTGTGTTGTGCGTTCTTCATCGAGGGCCCACGATTGGATTTTTGACCTGTGTTTTTTATTGAATTAATTGTGGTTGTGTGCCTTTGGAGTAGCGCGTTCAGCAATTCACATCTTCCACGAATCGGACACGAGAGGACTTCTGTGTGAGGACGATGCTGGAGGGTCTATTCGCATGTTTTAATTCTACTTTTTATTAATTAATTTAGTATAAGGAAAAAAAAAACAAAAAAACCAAAAAAAAAGAAAATAAATATTAAGTCGCATGAGTTTTGCTTGTTTAGTTTATAATTGTTATTTTTAATGCAAATTAAAATTGTTGGCACTGAAGAGGGCCCCCATTTGTGGCCGAAACGTTTGCCTTTCTGATGTTTATGTTTTTTACGACATAAACAATTTGTAACCCCACGCCAAATTAAATATCACAGAAATATATTTAGGGTTTTGACCTGCGGGGTGTACGTGTTGTGTGTGTGTTTGTGTTGCCTTTGGATGGATGGTGTGTGCAGGTATTCTTTTTGTGAAGATGGTTTATTCTGTTTTGTATAACGTGATTGATAAAATTGATCGGGTAATTGTTGTTGAGTAATATGGTTTTTATTTTTTGAATGTTTTCCTTGTGAAAAGTGATATGTGCTAAAGTGGTGCCTCTATCAACCAGATGGTTGATCACATTAATTTTGTAGCTCACTGGATGATGTGAATCGAAATTTAGAAGCCGGCCCGAGCAAGTTGGTTTTTGGTACCAGTTAGTCTTAATTTTTTTCCCCTCTCTGATAATGAGGACATCCAAAAAACAAATGTTTCCATCTGATTCCTCTTCTATTGTAAATTTTATTTTATGGTTGTAGCTGTTAAATGTGTTTAAAATTGTGTCAATTTCGTCAGTCGGTACTGCTGTTATAATGTCATCAACATATCGTAAAACGAAGGGTAGATGAAAAGGTAAAGATGCAATACATTTCATTTCTAAATCATCCATAGCTATATCAGCTGCAATGGGAGAAAGAGGGGAACCCATGGGAAAGCCAGATTTTTGTTTGTATGAGGTGTTTTGAAAGTTAAAAGAGGAGTTAGATGAGCAAATTCTGAGTCCCCTTTCGAATTGGTACCGAGGCATTTTTGTATGTGGCTGAATTTTTGGCCACCTATCTTTGATGCCTTTGATAGCTATGCCAATTTGAACGTTGGTAAAAAGTGATACTGCATCTAACGAAATAATTTTATGGTTTAGTGGGACTTCGATATTTTTCATTTTCTCAATGAAATCGAAACTATTTTTATGTCGTGAGATTGGGGGGGTTATATTATTTGAAATAATGTTGTTGTAGAAAGATGCGAGGTTGTAAGTGGGGCTGCCACAGGAAGAGACAATGGGCCTAGGAGGAAAGTTCATTTTATGAATCTTTGGCAGACCATAGAATCTGGCTGGAAGTGGGTTTCTTGATTTTAAAGAGTTTGCTGTAATTACACTAAAGTAATTTTTATCTTTCCATAGTTTAATGACGTTGTTAACTCTATTGTGAATAGTGTTTTTGGGGTCTTTTTTCAGTGGTACGTAAGTCTTTTTGTCCGATAACATGAGTGTGGCCTCCTGGATGTATTTATTTTTGTCCATGGCAACAGTAGTGTTACCCTTGTCAGCTTTCGTGATTAGTATGTGGGGATTGTTTTTCAGGAAAGTTTTTGTGCATTTTGAATTGTGTATGACCTGTTTTTGAAAAAAGTTAAGGGAGTTTTGTTTTTGGTTAGAGAAAGTTTTAAACAGTTAACAAATTTTAATCTTGCTCCAAGAAAAAAACTTCAACCTCCACTTTACTTTACCAAGCTTTTTCCAAGTCTGTTGCTAAATGCAACTCATTTTTCAAGGAAAATCCGTAGGGATAGGTTTTATTTTTACAAAAATTATGTGGTCACCTTGTTCGCGACGCAATAAAAGAAGGAAAAAGGGAGATTTGTGATTGTGTTACTCCAATTATTTTCTCACCAACAATGTCGGTCTACTTAATCATATAACAGGTCAGTTCTTGTTTTTTGGTGATATTTATATCGTTTTCCACAAGTTTTTATCCGTACACGTGCAATTTTTCAAGTCTCTTCTCTTTGTATGTTTATAGGAAAAAGTTTTTGTACAATGTTTATTTTTTTGAAAATTTTAGTTTAGACCAACTTTATAGTATATCACATGTACAATTCATTAATATCATTTTTTACTTAAACAAATAACAGGTTAGTTTTATTTTTTGGTGATATTTTATTTTGATATTTCACAATTTTGTCAGACATATTTTATTTTGATAGTTCACAATTTTGTTAGATTTTTTGTCCATGTTTTTATTTCATTGAATTTAGTTTTTAAGAACAATTTTTACAGTTTTACAGTTTTTACATGTGCAATAGATTTATATTGGTTTTTTTACTTTGGTTATCCGTTACAAGTGCAAATTTTTTGGATTTTGTCAGAAAACATTTTCTTGCACAGTTTTTAATATTTTTTGTAAATTTAGTTTTAGACCAATGTCTTATAGTATATCACATGTACAATTCGTTTATATCGGTTTTTACCACAATTTTTCATCCGTCACACGTTCTATATTTTTTAAGTTCCTCCCCTTAGTAATTTTTACTCAAAAAATCTTTGCTAAGTTTTATTTTCTTGTAAATTTGGTTATTTATACCAATTTTATATTTCCACATGTTCAATTCATCTAGACCGTTTTTACCACAATGTTTACCCGTCACACGCGTAAACTTTAAGTTTCTTCACTTCGTATTTTTATAGAAAAAATTTTTTGTTGGTTACAGTTTTCACTTTTTTTTGCAAATTTAGTTATTTAGATTAATTTTACACTTTCACATTTATAATTCATTTATATCATTTTTCCACAATGTTTATCCGTCACGCGTGCAATTCTTTTAATGTTCTCCCCCTAGTATTTTTACAGAAATTTTTTTGGTTTGTTATAGCTTCATTTTTTTTTGCAAATTTAGTTATTGAGACCAATTTTATATTTTACACTCGCAATTCTTTATAACATTTTTTATCACAATGTTCATCGGTCACACGTGTAATTTTTTTTTAAATTTCTTCCTTTGTATTTTTTATAGAAATAAATTCTCACTGATGAGGACTCCAATCTGAGTCGAAACGTTTGAAAATATGAAACTTTGAGTTACATTTTTTCCTGGACCCTAAAGCCAACTAAGAACATCAACAATATTTGAATATTTATCCAAAATATTTTATATTTGTATTTTATACACGAGAAATCGTAAAGTGTAATTTCGTATGCAAATTTAGAAGCAATTTTGGTTTTTTGAATACTGATTTTATTTGAATGAAATTTTTTTTCAATGTTGCCTTATACCAGAGAAGAAACTCTACTATATAATTTCGAGTGTATAATTAGATATAATTTATGTATTACTGAAGTATTTTAATATTTTATTTTTTAAAGTCTATTATCATATTTCATCATTCTTTAATATATAATATTTTCCAAATAATTTTCTAATTGAATTATTCGATTTGCATAGCTAAAAAATATTGAAATTAATATTTTGTTTTGAAACTTTGAAAATTTATTGACTTTGAATTTCAATAGAAAATGATTTCTTAAGTGTTCAAATCATTCTAAAATTTAAAATAAAATGTTTATATATTCATTTTAGGTGAATGTTTTTAAAAACATCTAAGAAAGAAATGTAATATCTTGAATGATATATTTCGTGATTTTAAATTTGTCGTCTCCTTCGCGCCACTTTGACGCGACGTCGACAGAAACACAATTTGTGTCCAAACGGGCGGAAGAAGTCGCATTGCATGCTTGCGCGTAGAGCGGCACGCAGTCAATTGCGCCTCGACATTAAAATCGGGCGAAATGTTCATACCGCCCGCTTCAACGAGCGAAAATGTTCATACCACCCGCTTCAACGGGCGAAATGTTCATACCGCCCGCTTCAACGGGCGAAATGTTCATACCGCCCGCTTCAACGAGCAAAAATGTTCATACCACCCGCTTCAACTGGCGAAATGTTCATACCGCCCGACACTTGACTGCTCCCGGCTAACTACGCGCTCGCACGCAATGCGACTTTTTCCACCAATTTGGACACAACACGTCGTGTGTACCTTGAGCGACATGGTGGCGATGTGACTCGTGTGAATACCGCCCTCGCTACGCTTAGGCGGGTACACTTCACACTCGTCACAATCGCCACCATGCCGCCCTTGGTACACAATCTACTATTTCGAACTTGGCTCAACAGCCGACAGCGTGAAATCAAAGCCAACTCAGTTGGTGTCTCGTGACTCAATAATGTTAGCGTAATAAAAACAAAATACAACAACATCATTCGATTAAAAACACATTTTCTCGGTGTCAGTGAATTCTAAGTAGATAGAAAAATAATTTTTTTCGTTTACTGTTGACATTCGCCAAACTATTTTCATGTTCACCTAAGATGCACCACATAGAGGTTGTCAGTCAGATTAGCATCCCTTATTTTATATACATTATATAAAATTATATACATCCTATATTGATAACTTAACAAAACACGTACAAAACTTAACATACACTATACCTAACAATTTACATATATACATTATTGTAGCATCATTCTGTTGTGCTGTATACGGCCCAAGAATTTTGATTACATACCCAGTCAGCTGAATTATACAACTTTTTGCGAATTCAGCAGAATGAGAGTCTATTAGATCACGTCTAGATGTACCACGAAATTCAAAGTAAGAAGGAAGTATATCATTTTTGAAAGACTTTATTATGGATGGAGTATGTTCTGAAACGAATTGTTCTTGCTCAAGTTGCGGGATAGACGCAATCATTTTATTTGAGTTCTCCGTTCGTAGTTTGAGTAAAAACACTACTAGAGCTTGAGTAACAGTCCTAGTCTGTCTTTCTCGCATTGATATCATCATTCTTCGTAACTCAATGATATTATCTCAGGTTAAACCAGTAAATAAATTCAATTGTTTTTCAGATAGCGAAAAATCTCCGATTCTGTCAAGAATCGTGGTGTCACATTCGACGCTTAAACCTTGTAATAAAACTGACAACTCCGAAACCTGAAGTTCTGTGAAGTTCAATTATGTTCGCAAAAGAGTGAGATCTCTATCGACCAAACGGTTTTTGATAAGATGTTCTCGACAACACCGGTTACCTTCTGCAATAAATATATTTTTTTTCAACGTAGGATCGTATGCGAGCTTCTTGTGGAAAAATTGTTAGATTTTGTGCTTTATGGCATAAACAACAATATTTGTGAGTCATCAGAACCTAGAGGAAGGACTCTCTATAACCTATATTAGTAGTGTTTCTTTTGTCATCCAACTTCCTGTGTTTATAAATGAGAACACGACAGCTTCCACACAGGACGTCATTGATGGCGATTCTTTTATATAGAGCGAGGGAAGAAGCAATCGCTTCGTTTTTATTTTGAACGACTTTCATTTTGCCAGATACTTTTTTCACAAACCTATGGCAAGAAACACATTTCGGATTTTTCGGAATCTGAACGTCATCAGAATCCATTATGTCGCTATAATGATTGAGCAAATATATTAATGAAAACAAGTATGACTTGTGTAAAAGAGCAATGCGGTCTTCTGGCAGTCAAATAAAGAGAAATAACGATTATATCTCTAAATGGAACTAGGTGTTGCGATATGAAAATTGCATTCATTGGCACCAAGCAAGAACAAGGTGTAATTGTTTCCTGATAAGTTGTAGGATGCTGTTGCACCACGTTTGAACTACAGGAAGGTATACCTATTGGAAACAAATGATGCTCTTCCCAAACTGTCGAATGACTGCAATCGTTCTACAACTGAGAATGAAATAAAAACGCGAAACGTAGATCATGGGCACAAGCTTCGAGAATGAGATACATGGGGAAATATATAAACTGAATTTTGTGACTGAAAGAAAAAGCTTGTTGACAGGTGGATAAAGTGTATTGAAAACAAGGCGATCATGTAGAGATGTGTTTTTTTTCTAAACTGATAACGGTCAATTCCACAGACAGAGTGCGGATAATTGTTGATACACCCTCGCATTCATATAAAGTGTACTATGTCGTCCACTATGCAGCAAATACGTAAAAATAAATATGATATTGTACGTGATCAACGTAAAATTTTCATGAGTATAGAAACAATTGCTTCAATGAGTCATAGGGTATCAATAATGAGCACTTGGATCATAAAAGGGCCTCTCCGCGCGAAACCCGGTAAAAGTATTGTCCAATGTGAAAATCGAAGGATGAAAATTAATTTTCGTGAAATCGTAAAAAAAATAATACCGTTATTTGCAGCTCGGTTAGGCGCGTCTTTATTGTTGCATAAACTTTTTTATCCGATGATTTGTTTATCCGTTAAAAAATAAAATATGCGTTTTTGCATACCTGCCAAATTCAATGCCGTTCGGAACATAAATTGCCGAAACTCAGTCACTATTCACCCGATTGCTTTGAAATTTAGCATGGTACATCTCTGGACACTATACTCGGCACCAAAGTTGTCGAAAGTTCGATATGTATTGTATTTTTAACAATATTAATTTGTTTATACGAAGCGGTTTGGAATGATGCAATATTTTTTCGACATGCGAGAAAGTTTTTTCCTATTGAAGATACGAAAAACTTCCAGCGGATGATTTGGTCAGGACTGTTTGAAGAAGTTTTTGACATAAAATTATGTCAATTGGTGCAATAGTTTATTAGTTATCGGCGTTTTATTGAAAGCGCGCAACGCGTTTTGACACGCACCATGAACAAAGTCGCGAGCGCGCGTATCGCATTTATTCCATGTTCGTGTCCGAACGAAAGCATTTATTTATTGAGTAATTTTTGTTTATAAAAAGTAAGGAACATTTCGAATGAGTTCGAGGCACAAAATTATTAAAACTCAAATAAATTCACACAAGCGTAATTTTTGTGACCTTTGGCATGTAAACAACAGGTTATAAATATTGTTGTCAGATGTTCGCGCACATAAATGCATGAAACTGTATTAGATTAAACAAAAGAACATCGCTTTTCCAACGAAACCCACACGGGAAAAATTAAAAAGTTTGAATTTCATGTCTTCAATACACATACATCTAATAAGATAATGGAGTCCAATTAAATGCAGTTTTAGCTAATATGATATTTATAAACAAAAATTACTTAATAAATAAATGCTTTCGTTCGGACACGAACATGGAATAAATGCGATACGCGCGCTCGCGACTTTGTTCATGGCGCGCGTCAAAACGCGTTGCGCGCTTTCAATAAAACGCCGATAACTAATAAACTATTGCACCAATTGACATAATTTTTTGTCAAAAACTTCTTCAAACAGTCCTGACCAAATCATCCGCTGGAAGTTTTTCGTATCTTCAATAGGAAAAAACTTTCTCGCATGTCGAAAAAATATTGCATCATTCCAAACCGCTTCGTATAAACAAATTAATATTGTTAAAAATACAATACATATCGAACTTTCGACAACTTTGGTGCCGAGTATAGTGTCCAGAGATGTACCATGCTAAATTTCAAAGCAATCGGGTGAATAGTGACTGAGTTTCGGCAATTTATGTTCCGAACGGCATTGAATTTGGCAGGTATGCAAAAACGCATATTTTATTTTTTAACGGATAAACAAATCATCGGATAAAAAAGTTTATGCAACAAAAAAGACGCGCCTAACCGAGCTGCAAATAACGGTATTATTTTTTTTACGATTTCACGAAAATTAATTTGCATCCTTCGATTTTCACATTGGACAATACTTTTACCGGGTTTCGCGCGGAGAGGCCCTTTTATGATCCAAGTGCTCAGTTGTTCCATGCATTGTAGGGGCCAAAGAAGTTTTTATTTATTTCAACTATGAAGTTAAACCTCTCCGGAAATTTTCGAGAAAATATATATTGTCACTTTGAATTTGAGCATGATATAGAAAAAAAATAGTGGATGTTCAAGAAGTAAATGTAAATACATTAAAAAAATTATTCAAAAATTTAAAAAAAATTTCTACCCCCTTTTTATAAACGAAACTTTAAGCCCGATCGAACGTCTTCGTTTTTTGGGGTGGTATCACTTGAGAAATTATACCCCATAAGTATCGTTGTCATCAGATTGTAAATGTTTTGATTCCTCTTTGTTATCATCAATAGAGTTTCATGAAAGAGCGTCTTCATTTACATTCATTTTTCCTGCCTTGTAAACTACATAAAAATCATATTCTGTGAGTTTTAATCTCCAACTTGAAACTCGTGAACAGCGGTCGTTAGAATTTTGAAACCAAACTAGGGGTTATGATAACTAAAGCAAATTTTCTCCCATACAAATGAGGACGAAAATGAGTAACACGAAATGTTATAGCAAGAGCTTTTTTTCGATATGCATCATATATTTTCTTAGTATCACTTAGACTACGTGAAGGATATGCTATTGGCTTATTGCTACCTATTTTTCCTTATAATAAAATACTTCCTATTGCAAATCCGGAAGCATCTGTTGTGAGTATAAAAGGTTGAGAATACTCAAGTCTCTGTAAAAGTCAGTCTTCACATAATTTTACTTTTAAAATATCAAAAGCGGTTTCTTATTTTTCAGTCCAATCGAAAGGGCCAATCCTCCTTTTTGTTTGTTTTCTCATAGTTTTATTGAGGTCCAAATATAGTCGTGTTTTTTTATGTTCTGAAGATTCGAGTGGTTTCGAGTTCTTGAAATTTTTGGTTATACATTTTTATAGAAGTTGATTTAGAGGACTTGCAGTTTTTGAAAATCCATCAATAAATCGTCTATAATATCCTGCTAAGCTGAAAACTTGTTTAGCATTTTTCTGTATTTTTGGGACTGGAAACTTTTTACCGCTATTATTTTTTTATGATCTAGACGTACTCCATTTTTATCAATTATAAGACGTAAATATCCTGCTTCAGGTCGTAAAACTGACCATTTGTCTAGTTGTAATTGAAGATTTTTTACATTCTCATCATGGATGAGAGGGTATTGGTTTTATGTGAAAAATGACTTTCGAAATTTTAATAAAATCTTTACGTTTAGAGACCCCCTGAGTCAGAAAAAACGGTTTTTACGAAAGTGTCTGTCTGTCTGTCTGTAGTAGGTCGTGTGCGGCATAACTTTCGATAGAATTATCAGATTGAATTGAGCTTTCGCACACTTTATCGGAGCCAAAAAAGTAAGGACAGTTTCGTTAACCAGCCATACCCAATCAAAATTGAAGGATTGAGCACTACTTTTGTGTTTTTGAAAATAACTTTTTGAAAAAATAAAAAATTTCAATACCGGTTTTTGATAGTGCTCATAAATCTCTACAAATTATCCTGATAACATTTTTTGACTAAATCAAAATTAGAAATTCTAGAGGATATTAAAACTTGAGAAAAGTCAATATCTAAATTCCATTTTCCAGTTAAATTATACAAGATACGAAAAAACGTTATGATACAATATTATTTTCTACAGAAAGACCTACAAATTTGAATTGTAACATTTTTTCATAAGATGCATATTTTCTTTTTAATTTAAAAAAAAAACTATTGAAAATCCAAAATTCAATTTTTTAGCAATAATATGTGAAATACGAAAAAACGTAAGGATACAAAGTTGTTCGTTTCAAATTAAAATTAAAATTCAAGAATTCCATTTCTTAGACAAAATATATGAGATATATAAAAAACGATTAGATGAAAAATTATTTGCCTAAATGAGGTCTACACAGTCTTATTAAGAAGTTTCTCGACAGGATGTATATTTTATGTTTTGATTTTTAATATTGAAAAAATTCGATTTTTTTCACCAAAATATGTGAGATACGAAATAAGCGTTGTTATGCAAAAACGATTGTTTTTCCTTTTTTAGATATTTGGAAGAAAATAAATTATATTAATCATGTAATTTATTAAAAAGTTACTGCAATGTATACAGAAAATCGAGCGCGAAGCTCGAGTGTCATGATGAGAATATGTACCTTAAGGCCGATAGAGCTTTAAGTAAATTGAATTTCCTGTTTTACTTAAACTGAAAAAGAAATTTAGTGAATTTGAGAAAATGAGTAATTTACATCATTTTTAATATTATAAAATTGGTTTGAGCTTCAGTATTAAATTATAAGAAATAAACTTAAATGTATGCAAAGAGCACAAGACCGAGCGCGAAGCGCGAGGTCCAGAAAGAACGGAGCGCGAAGCGCGACGATCAAATCGCGCGCCTTAGGTGCGCTCAAACTTGCGAGCGAAGCGCGCGATGAGAATGTGCCCGCGAAGTGGGCAGATTTTTTTCTATGTCTTGCTGCTAAATTCTTGATTTAATTTCGTGCTCTTCTAGGATATTTGCAAATTATTTCTGTGTAGCTCAGTGGTTAGAGCAGTTACCCGGCAATCAAAAGACCTGGGCTCGAATCCCAGCGCAGTCGAAAGCGTTATTTTTCCACAGAAAGGTTTTCAAATTCTTTAAATATTGTTATTACTGCTGTACAAATTTCTAGAAAAATATTCTTATATAGTAGATGTATATATATAAGTCGATCAAGGTGTGGGTTAGAAAAAATAATTGAAACACTCAACCATAATTTGTCATGAGCGGTACTTTTTGTGACATTTTACTTTATTACTGCCGAAAAGGTAAAAATGCAGTGCAAGCTCGGAAAAAGTTGTATGATGTTTATGGTGAAAAATCATTAACAGAACGCTTGCGCCAGAATTGGTTTGCTTGTTTTCGTTCCGGAGATTTTGACCTCAAAGTTGCACCACGGTCTGAACACCCAACTGAAGTTGATGACGACCAAATAAAAGCAATAATAGAAAATAACTGGCTTAGTACGAAACGAGAGATTGCAGAGAAGCTTAAAATATCACATACTTTCGTCGAAAGACATTTAAAACAACTTGGTTACGTTAATAAGCTTGTTATTTGGGTTCCTCACAAATTAAACGAGATTCAACTCACCAAACGAATTTCCATTTGCGATTCACTGCTGAATCGTAACGAAACCGATCCTTTTCTAAAGCGAATCTTAACGAGCGATGAAAAATGGGTTGTTTGCGATAATGTCGTGCGAAAAAGATCATAGAGCAAGCGAGATGAGCCTTCACAATCGACATCAAAAGCCGATATTTATCAAAAGAAGGTTATGCTGCGTCTTTGGTGGGATGTCAAAGGTATCGTTTATTTTGAGCTGCTCCCAAGCAACCAAACTATTAATTCGAATGTCTACTGTCGCCAGCTAATGAAATTGGACAATGAAATCAAGGAATAGTGATGCCTCATCCACCATATAGTCCTGACCTTGCATCATCCGATTATTATTTATTCCGTTCACTTTAAAACCATTTGAATAGAAAAGTATTCGATTCAAATGAGGCTGTCAAAAATGAGTTGATTCTATTTTATGCCTATAAGAACCAAACTTTCTACGAAAGCGGAATTATAAAGCTGAATGAAAGGTGGAAAGGGGTCATCGAATAAAATGGTCAATACATAATTGATTAATGATTATATGTATATAAGACAATTTTTCTTTCTTGAGGATTTTCAAAGTGAAATAACTAGAAATTGTTTCTCTGTAAACAAAGTAAATATTTATTTTATTTTACACGTCCTATTAACACTATTATTTATACTACACGGAAAAAATTTGTCACGTATTTATTATTATAAAAGTATTTTAAACACTAACTGATCTTTTCTAAGAAGTAATGAAAAGTTTTATAATCTTTGGATTCATTTGTCAAAGATTTTAAAAGACCATCGAATAATTTGAAATGAAAGTAATTCAAACAAATAGTTTTGTAAATTTTATTCTAAAGTCCATCAGATTTTATATGCCGTCTTCTAAAATTTTCTCGACAGTCGCAAAAATCGATGCGCAGAAACGTAATTCGTAGAATCGCGCAGCTGATAATGCAGCTCGGCTTTTTGTTTTTGTAATAATTATGGTTAGATTTTGAGATTACGTGTCATTTGGTTTCGTTTGAATCTGGATTGAAGTGTACATTGAAGAATTAGTTCCGAGTAAGTATATGTTTACCTTGATAAAGTGTATTATGTCAAATTTGAAATTTATGTATTTTTTAGTTTGATTATATAGGTTTTGATTATATAGGTAATGTAAAAGAGAAAAATAATTAACTAGAAGTGCAGGATCATATCACAGAAAATAATATTTTCCTTTTTAGAATGTTCAACATTTTCTTCGACTGTCACTTAGACTTTCGATGCCTGGTTTAGAGAAAATAAAACCCACGGTGTTTTAAATTTTTCGTGACTGTCACTTAAACTTCCGAATTTACGTTTTACATTTTCAGCGATTATCTATCATATTCTTCAATAAGGAGGTTCATAATATTTAGTCGACTTTCTAAGTTATCCAAGAGTATTACACAAAGTCGATGACTTTATAAGCGACAAATTTTTTCCGTGTATGTACAATCTTACCTATAAACAAAGGAATGACATTTAAAGTTTATTATCTATCACTTCTTTATTTACGCTCTATATAATTTTATCAATCCGTTTTTATAAATCTTTCATCTGTCTTATCAACATGTCCTCGTCTCTCTTTTTATCTCTTTCTCTCCTTCTTAATCTTAGTGGTACCCTGTATCACCACTCTACAATCGTGCGATGCACGGTAATATTTAAATGAAAGGAATACTATTTCTTTACATCTCCCCCACCCATGGTGAAAATTCCCAATTTTCTGTTTTTCTTTAATTTATTTTTTTATTTATTTTTTTTGCACGCGTCTTCTTCATATTCTACTTCATTTATCTCGTCTTCTTCCGTCTAAATCGGTTGTAACTTGGTTATATGAATAAAAGTTGATTCAGTTTTCTTCCTTCCTGTATTGATCTTGTAGATAGAATTTGATATTTTTTCTATTATTTCAAAAGGGCCAATTCTTAGTTCGTCTCATTTTCTTCTATTCAGCTTGTTTCCGTTTTCTACAAAGACCTTGTTTCCTATGTTAAATTCATATTGTTTTCGATTTTTATCGAATAATTTTTTATTGTAATTGTGTGATTTTACTGCGTTTTCTAATGCTATTTTCTTATCTTCAGTCCATTTATTTTCTGTCTTTTCTGCTTTTAATTCCTTCAGTAAGATATTTACATCTGTTCTGTCCAATAAATATTTTGGGACAAAGCCTGTGATCGAGTGTTCTGTTTCATTATATTTATCCACACACTCTCGTGCTAATGTTGTCCAAGATTTTTTTTCTCCCTTCTCATTCATTTTACATCTTATTTTATTGACTAACGTTTGGTTCAGTCTTTCATTCAAACCGTTCGAGAATGGTGTGTTTAATGCTGTAAAAATTAGTTTTACATTATGTTTATCCAGAAACTCTTTAAATTCTTTAGAGTCAAGGCCTGGATATTGGTCTGTAAGGATTATTCCAATCTCATCTGTTTCCAGTACCATCTTCAACAAATTAATGAAATCATTCGTGTTCTGCGTTTTTGAAGTTAAAACGAAAGCGTATCTTGTAAAGTGATCAACCAATAAATGGAGATACTTTTTTGTTGATCTAGATCCTCTAAAACCACCTATACTGCCTATGGACATTATTTCAAATGGCTTTGTTTCTGAACCTACAGTCTGTTCATCAAGAGCGAGTTCTCGATTTTTCGAAAACTATTTGAGATTTTTGAACTTTTTTTTTTTCAATGAAAGTACATTCAAAAGGACTACGGCGCAATTACCAAGGCGATTCAGTAGCGCTCGTATCGTCCGAGAGAGCAGACGTGAGTCATAATGAGTTCTGTGTACGCGAAACGTTTTGAAGCGGTCTTCTTGTGTACCCATCCAAAGGGACCACTTATGTCCTATACAGCCGCTGCTAAATACATCAAAAAGACGAAATCGTTCGTGAAGAAGTGGTTTGAGCATTATAAAGCCAATAAAACAGTGGACGATCTGCCTGAGAGGCAAATCGCAAATTTTGGGCGTTTAGAGCTCTTCACCGAGAACTTGAATGCTCAGAAAATGCTCCAAATATATGAACGTGGTCTTCTGAAGTCTGCTACAAAGATGTTTGGAGCCGATACGGCCGATTGGATCTTACAAGAAAATAACGACCCGAAACATCGAAGCCGTCTCTGCACCGCCTGGAAAACAGAAAATGGCATCACAACTTTGGACTGGCCATCACAGTCCCCCGATGCCAATCCAATCGAAAATTTCTGGAGTGTTTTAAAGAGGAAGCTTGCGGGAAAAGGTGTTCACCCTGAAACAGCTCCCGCAAAAAATCAGGAAGATATGGCAAGAATTACCAACGGACTACGCTGAAAAATTAGTGGAAAGCATGCCGAAAAGGTGCCAGGCCATTTTGGACAACGATGGGGACTGGACTATCTATTAGGTAGTAGCGCCATAGTCCTTCGGGAGTACTTTTATTTAAAAAGAAATAAGGTTTTAAAATCTCTAATAGTTTTCGAAAAATCGAGGACTCGCTCTTGTTGAACAGACTGTAACAGTGAAATCAATCCAAATTTTCCTTTGCCTCTTGTCTTATTCTTCTTACAGGTTTCGCAATTTTTACAAATATTGGTTATATTTCTCGTTAAATTTTTCGCTGTATATATTGGACTAATTTTCTTTTGCATCTGTCTAATTTCAGTATGACATAGGTCCTCATGCACTAGTTTTATGATTTTGTTGCTAAATTCTTCTGATAGGATAATTTTTTCTTTCTTTTTCATTTTCTTATAGTAAATTCCATTTTTCTTTATCCAGCCTTGTTCTTTTATCTTTAATATTTCATTTGTCTGTTGGTCCGACATTATATCTTCTATTTTTATTAAATTCACTATGTATTCACTGAAGTATTTGCAATTTTTTGTCTTCATTGTTAGGTCATCTATTAATGGAAATGGTTGGGCCTGTGGCATAATAATTTTATTCAATTCTCTGAAATCTACGCATAATCTTGATCTTTTTTTATCATCCTTTTTATATGCCAGTGTAACTGGGGCTGCAAAAGGGCTGTACGATTCTGCTATTAAATTTCTCTTTAGTAATATAGATATCTGTTCTTCTATTTCTTTCTTGTCTTCTATTGTGCATCTGTATGGCCTCTTGCTGCAGTATTTATCTACTAGTAGATCTATGTGAGCTTCATAATCTTTAACAGTTCCAATGTCATATTTATCTTTGGCAAATACTGTTTTGTAATCTTCTATTATTTTTCCTATCACATTTTTCTTTTGGTAGTCCAGATGATCTATTGTAATCTCAAATTCTTTCTCTTGTATGTGTTCGTTAAAATTAATCGAATACATTTCCATCTTACTATCTTTATCTTCTTCTTTGTTCGAGTTTTTCTCAATTGTATTTTTTAATGTTTTTATATCTGGTTTTTTTTCTTCTATCTTCAAATTTTCATTTTGAGCAAGCCTAAATTTCTTTATCATATCTAACCCTATTATGAAATCATCAAAATCTTCTTCTTTAATTATATATTCATCCATTTCTTCTTCTATTTCAAATATCTTTATTTTTATAGTTATCAAACCATCCGTTTTCTTTACACCATTAACCGTTTTCATGTATGCTGTATTTACGTTTTCTATTTTTTCTTTTACTTTTATCAGTCTCGAATTTATTAAAGAGATCTGTGAACCTGAGTCATAGACGCCACTTACTTCTAATTTATCTTCTATCAGTAGTTTGATCTTAATTAATGGTGTAATCTCTAGTTTTTTTTATCTGTGTTTAAATCTACTTCTAACACAGAATTACTATTCACATTTCTAACATGGTTCGCTTTTTCATTTTCGGTGTCTTTTGTCTTGAACCAACATGCTTCCTCGGGGTGATATCTGCTCCCTTTATTCAAGTTTTCACACGTTTTACACGGTTTTTTCCCTTCAACTCTTATTTACTGTCCAAAGTTACTATTGTTCGATTTTGTAGTAATTTTTTTGTATACTATACCTTCGTATTTTCTAATTTCGTTAAATAAATCTGTACTATGTTTCAGATCATCTCTGTTTATTTTATTTAAGATAAATTCTGGCAAACCAGTTGCAATGAGATCGATCAATGTTTTTGGATCCATAGATTTGTTTATGTCTAGTATGAGTTTTTCTTTTTTCATCGTATATTCAATTAAGAGCCCTTGCTTATATCTGAATGCAAATGCGTATATGACCATGTTCCAGCCTCTGTTTTGAAATGTTTCTAGGAATTTTTCTTTACACTCTTTCTATTCAGAATTCAGAGATATTTTTTAGATTCTGTTGACCTTCTTTTTTTTCTGTTGCTTCAACTAATCTTTCTATGATTTTTTTTAGGTCATCCCTGTTTTCTACTTCTTGTTCTTTAACTATTTCTTCTAAATATTGATCCATAAATTGTATGTTTTCATCTATATATGTATCTTTCAGGGCTCCTTCTACTTGTATCCAAACTTTCGTAGTTTGATGTCTTCTTTTTAAGCTATTCTTTACATTTGCAAAATTTGGTGTCTTTATAAGTTCTTTGTGATTATTTATTGTTCTTACATCCTCCGGTATTGAAAAACATTTTCCCTCTTCCGAAGGGATTGAGGTTATTGCAATTACGTTTGTTTTTCCATCACTTCCTGCTATTACAGCAAATTCGAACGGGAGTTTTATCATTTTCTCTCTTTTTTTTTGTGATTAGAAATGTCGTTTTATAAGACAATTTTTCTTTCTTGGGGGTTTTCAAAGTGAAATAACTAGAAATTGTTGCTCTGTAAACAAAGTAAATTCATCTGTCTTATCAACATGTCCTCGTCTCTCTTTTCTATCTCTTTCTCTCCTTCTTAATCTTAGTGGTGCCCTGTATCATCACTCTACAATCGCGCGATGCGAGGTAATATTTAAATGAAAGGAATACTATTTCTTTACATGTATTAATAAACTTGCTTTGAAAATCATGAAAAAAACGAAATGACTTTGTTGACATACCAACTACATGTGCCTTTGTTTTACAAATTGTAATGACTTATTTTGGTAATATTTTAAATTATAAATTGTTTTTAAAAGAATGAAATTGTTTATAGCAAGGATCTCCTCCTACTTCATTTTTTACTCTTTTGGAAGAAGAAAAAAATCATTTCTCAAAGTAAACTTCTCTTTTCAAGAATATCATTGAACGTAAAATAAAAAATACTTATCTGAATTTTGCATTAAATTGAAAATTTTTAATTTTCTATTTTAACTTCATTTGAAGTGGGTAGATATTTTTCTGAAAATTTAAAACATATTATTGTAATTCAAATCCAACCTCCCCCCCCCCCCCCCTCTCCACATATAACATTTTCAATGTTTTAACTAAAGGCTAAGGTTTAACGCCCCGCGATGTTAATCTGAAAGTTCGAACCTTTTATTTTTCTCGCGAATATTGTTAACTGAAATAAAGGTGAAAATGTAATGATTTCTTTTTCGATGATATCCTTTTTCTTGTGAATTGCCCAGAATATCATGCAATTTTTTTCTGTGACTTTGGGCCTTTTTTCTGCTTACGAAGGTTGTGAAATCAGAAAAAAGGCTAAGTTCGTCAAGCGATGTTACTAAATTTTTGCTATTTATAATTACTCTCGCATTACTTTTGCATGAAAAATTCTTGATCTTGAAAAAACAATGCGATATAGCCTAGACTTATTAGTATACATTTACCGTTCGACGTTGGCCTTTCAAGTCCTTAGCTGCTTCTTGATGAGACGATTTTTCTTTTAACATATATAGTATATAATTTGAACTACTCATTGAGTGAAGTGCAGTTGAATGAAAAGAAATGCATTCATTTTCATTCATGTATCTTAATTCAAAATGAATTTCATGTGGAAGATGACTCCTCTATGAAATTACGTTTATGCATGTTGAGATGCTAGATGAAAATAAAAATCAGATAAACTTTTGGAAATGTTGATGGATCTAGTTTTTTGAATGATGAATACTTTTAATTGTCTCATTTAAATCAGAATAAAATTTGAATAGTGGCACAACTATTAGTAGATTGCAATTTTCAATTTTTTCTTAAAGACTTTATCTTAGAAACACAATACCTAACAATAACTTTATTTCATAGATTTTGTTGATAAAATCGAAAGGATTTTTAGCAACTTTACTTTGTGCATAAAAATCCGAAAGAAATATTATTCCACGCACTTTCATCTCGGTTTGTTTTAATAAGCGTGGAATTCGATAGAGACGATTTTGAAAAGTTGGTAGAAGTTGAAATTCAGTATCAAAAAAACATGGTTTCATTCAGTAACTGAAATTCGCAATTACTATACAGTTTGAACTAATGCAAAAGCATGTTTTTTTTTTTAACAAGCTATTTTATTATGGTTCATCAAAATGTAATAAATTGATTTCGAGTTACCATATGCGAGAGTAATTATAAATAGCAAAAATTTAGTAACATCACTTGACGAACTTAGCCTTTTTTCTGATTTCACAACCTTCGCAAGCAGAAAAAAGGCCCAAAGTCACAGAAAAAAATTGCATGATATTCTGGGCAATTCACAAGAAAAAAGATATCATCGAAAAAGAAATCATTACATTTTCACCTTTATTTCATTTAACAATATTCGCGAGAAAAATAAAAGGTTCGAACTTTCAGATTAACATCGCGGGGCCTTAAACCTTAGCCTTTAGTTACAACATTGAAAATGTTATATGTGGAGGGGTGGGGTGGGGGGGGGGTGGATTTCACTCCGTGTTTCACCGTAGACTAAAAAAACCACGATTTTGATTTTTACAAAACTGCCAAAAAAAAAATTTTTCACTTTGTTATTAAGATTTGAACAATAACAATTATACATAACCTTAAACACATCCTTTATACATTATGCACTGTAAAAAAAATAGTTGGGTAGAATTTCAAAATCAGTTGTAAATGTATTAATATTCCGTGAAATTACAATTGAATAGTAATTATGCTACGTGGCACGTTGTTTTTTTACAAGGCGAAATGTAATAATGCAACGTTACATGTCGTAGAATTCAATATTATTGACAGAATTACAATACGATTGTAAAATTACTACGTATCACGTTGGAAATAAATCGCTTCACGTGATACGTGGTAATTTTACAATCGTATTGTAATTCTGCCAAAAATATTTAATTCTACGACGTGTAACGTTGCATTATTACATTTCGCCTTGTAAAAAAACAACGTGTCACCTAGCATAATTACTATTCAATTGTAATTTCACAGAATATAAATACATTTACAACTGATTTTGTAATTCTACCCAACTATTTTTTACAGTGTGTGGAACGCATGATCGTGTCAATACATAAAAATATTTTTCCGAATGAAATTGAAAAACATAACCTACAAGTATATCTTTCGTCTATCGAGTGTCGCACTTGACCATTTAAATCAATAAGAACACGTTTCCGTTCGGACAATGAATAACATTGCCTATAAGGCAGTCTTTGAGATATTTTTTTAAGAAACTATATCATCTTTTATCTACATTTATGCATTCCAGAGGGAAAGTTCATAACATAACCTAAAAACACATCCTTCATACATTATGTGTAACGCTTGACCGTTTTTATCCATAGAAATGCATTTCCGAATGAAACTATAAAACATAACCTACAAGTATATGTTTTGTGTATCTGGTGTAGCACACGACCTTTCCAATCGATAAAAACACAAATTTCAAACTGAAATTATAAGCGTAACCTAAAAAATCCCTTTTATGGAATTGATTTAGCATTTGACTGTTTTTCATTAAGAAATTTACTTTTTGGAACGAAAATGATGAAAACGCAAAACAGAACCTAAAAATACATCTCCTGTGTATTTTTTGTGACTTTATTTTCTTCAATCACGTTTCATTCAAAATTGCCTGTTTTGTTTGTTCAGAGAAATTAATTTTTTGAATTTTCCCACTAAACTTACATGTAACTCCATCTGTTACTTTATATCACGAATATCTGCACTTATTACCGACATTCATCTGCATTTTGATAACCGTATGCTTTTCTTGTACATCACAACGCGCGCCTGAAAATTTTAGAATTTCCAGCGTGAAGTTCACCGCGCGTCGGAGAATTTATGCTTTGGCAGAGATGAGTTGGGAGATTGCCAGTCCCATGTATTACATTTCAATTGATTTTCTGCAGCGCTCCCTATCCACCTAAGCGTTTTTGGAACTACAATGAAGGTGGACGCGGTTGTATTCTGTTTCCTAATCGGTAAGGCAGAGCATATGCTCCAGTTATCTTCTGAAACCGATAAGGTAGAGAAACAAAAGGTGAATCGAGGTACATACATAATTTCGATTTTCATACGTAGAAGTAGAAACATTGATCCACATTTGGTTTGGATAATTTTGTCACGATAAGACTCAGTTATTGAAGAAACTAACTGAAAATCAAATAAATCCGTGTATTTTGTATGGAACAATATTTCAAAAGTTTAAATACGAATTAGTGGTTGTTCATCATTGCAAGGCAGCTTTTTACAAGAGCAATATTTTTAGTTAAAAAATACATTATTTCCAAATATTGTATCTTTGGTTAAGTTAAGAATTCGATTTTTTCAAATATATTCCGAAATAGAATTTCATTGTACATCTCTTATTTTAAATTAAAAAATTTTGTATCTTCAAGTGTCTTCGAAATATTTACAAGAAACCAGTTTTTTTATGAAATCAAAATTTTCTCATTTTTCACTTTAATTCCGTCCTTTCCGGACCTCGCGCTTCGCGCTCGGTCTTGCATCTTCGCATACATTTAAGTTTACTTCTTATAATTTAACACTAAAGCTCAAACCAATTTTATAATATTAAAGATGATGTAAATTACTCATTTTCTCAAATTCACTAAATTTCTTTTTCAGTTTAAGTGAAACAGGAAATTCAATTTACTTTAGGCTCTATCGGCCGTAAGGAACACATTCTCATCATGACACTTGCGCTTCGCGCTCGATTTTCTGTATACATTTCAGTAACTTTTTAATAAATTACATGATTAAAATAATTTATTTTCTTCCAAATATCTAAGAAAGGAAAAACAATCGTAGACTTTATTTGAGGAGACGATTTTGCAGAACAACGCTTATTTGGTATCTCACATATTTTGGTAAAATAAATCGAATTTTTTAAATATTAAAAATCAAAACATAAAATATACATCCTGTCCCAAAATGTCCTAATGAGAATTTGTAGATTTCATTTACGCAAATAATTTCTTATCTAAACGTTTTTTATGTATCTCATATATTTTGTCTAAAAAATGGAATTCTTGAATTTTAATCGTATTTTTTGGAATTGAAACAAAAAATATATGTTTTTTCATAAACTGTGTGAGACAAAACTTGTAGATCTTTCTGAAACGAACAACTTTGTTTTCTTAGGTTTTTTTCGTATTTAACATATTATTGTAAAAAAATTGAATTTTGGATTTTCAATAGTTTTTTTTTTAAATTAAAAAGAAAATATGCATCTTATGAAAAAATGTTACAATTCAAATTTGTAGGTCTTTCTGTAGAAAATAATATTGTATCGTAACGTTTTTCGTTATCTCGTATAATTTAACTGGAAAATGGAATTTTGATATTGACTTTTTTCAAGTTTTAATATGCTGTAACATTTCTAATTTTGATTAAATCCAAAAATGTTACGGGGATAATTTGTAGAGATTTATGAGCACTATCAAAAACTAGTATTAAAATTTTTGATTTTTTCAAAAAGTTATTTTCAAAAACACAAAAGTAGTGCTCAATCCCTCAATTTTGATTGGATGTGGCTGGTTAACGAACTTGTCCTTACTTTTTCGGCTCTGATAAAGTGTGCCAAAGCTCAATTCAATCTGATGATTCTATCGAGAGTTATGCCGCACACGACCTACTACAGACAGACAGACACTTTCGTAAAAACCGTTTTTTCTGACTCAGGGGGTCTCAAAACCTAAAGATTTGATAAAAATTTCAAAAGTCATTTTTCACATAAAACCAATACCCTCTCATCCATGATGAGAATGTAAAAATTATTAAATTTGTTTGGACATATTGACAAAATCATAAATTTTAATCTTTAATCGCTTTATTTATCACAAAAATTTTAAGCAACAAAAATCTTCCAGTGAGAAAGTTTTTCATTAGACTAAAAAGAAGTTTTCTGGAAAATTTTAGTACAATCTAATTTAAAACATATTTATTATAATATTTGTATTATTAGATAATTGGCTTTAGGTTCCATAATTATCTCATATTTTTATTCTGTAGACAATACCAAAGTTGTATTCAAAAGTGGGACTCACATGCGCAATATTCACTAGTTGTTTTTTCATATTCTAGAAATAAAGATCACTGACGAGGACTCCAATCAGAGTCGAAACGTTTGATTAAAACTACTGTTTTTTTCATTTATGGACCCTAAAGCCAATTATCTAATAATACAAATATTGTTATCGAGGGTCGATATAATTCCTGTTCTAAATATTTAATACAATAATAAATATTTTATAATATTTTCTTTTTTTATTATTTTATTTTATTTTACAATATTCGAGAATATTTCAACTATGATTTTCGATACAGTTTACCGTCGCCAAGAATAAAAAGTATAAATTTAAATAATAATAAATAATATTGCATAACGTAAAATAATTCTTTTTTGGCATGTCCATTAAAATGGTAATTTTTGAGGCAGACAAGTATATTAATTCAACAATAGAAAACATCTTCAATATAAATATTACGCTTACCGCAAACTCAGGATTACGAATGAGATCTATTTTAGCATTGAAATATAGGTACATTTTGTTTATGAAAAACAGAAAGTACTTATTTTTATTTTGAAAATGTATTTTTGTTGTTACCAGTATAAAATTGTAGATTGAGTTATTATTTACCAGAAAGGCCATCATCTACTCAATCTACAGTACTTATCTTTAATGTCATTATTACAATTCCAGGAATTAGTATAATTTCGTCTGGTAAATCCCAATGGCTTAGATGTTGTTTTGTTTCGTTTCTTACAAAAACAGACCCATCTTATTGTACATGCTAAATAAATATATTATCCTACATTATGCAATATTATTTATTTATTCAATTTCTTTCAAGTTCATCTTGAGTTGGTTAAGATTATAGAAAAATAATTCATTTTGATCTCTTTTTTCGAATGGTATTATTTTTTTCTAAACTAATCTTCTATTTTAATTTTTAAATTATTTATTTTTCATTTACTTGCTTATATTAGTATAAGCGTAGTCTTTTTAATGAAAAACCGGGGTACCTACACGGAAAAAAATTTGGTAAAAAATGCTGCACTACCTCTGGTGCTCCTGCGCCACTACTATACACTGGAGGGCAACTGCAGCGCTCTTCATAGGTTAGCAGGTTTACTTTTTTGTGGACTAACTGCTTTCCCACAATTGCGGGAGAGCTGCTGCCTCACAGGAGGGAATGCTGCGGCGAGTCATATAAACTGATATTTGACTATACTTTTCAATGTAAAATTCAATTGTTTTGATATTTCTGAAATCGTCGTTAATTATTATATCTTTTGAAGAATTTGTTTAATTTCTTAAAATGATGTGAAATTATATAAAATCTCAACATTGAGGTTAGGTTATTTGTAAACAGATCGTAATGAACCAAAAAGTACTTCTATATATATATAGGAAACATCATTTCAATGGGCACTTTCATGTAAATGTTTATTTTAATTGTTTATAAATTGTTTATTTAACAATCGAAACATTTCAATCTTTCTAATAGTCCGAGATCCCACTGCAAAGTACCTTCACCGAAATGTTAATAGAACAAAACGCGTCGAAACTAGTGCATTATATACGTCCTAACACGAAATGGCTAGGTTGTCTAAGCATAGCCGGGTCCTTATGACAAAAATTATTTATTTAAAATCCTAATTATGGGAGTTAACTACAAATAAGATTAATAAAATAAACATAGTACCAATTGAAAGATGACGACTAGACAAGCGAAAAATTGTAGGGTTGTCAACCCCAAGGTGGGTCTAAACATAGGTTGTTTAAACATTTATACAGATTTTTTGGCGTTCAACTTCACCGGCTGTTTAATAGAATAATAAATACTTGAATCAAAAGCATACGATCTGCGTTTCGAGAAAATATAGGGTTGTCTGCGTAATTCCGGGTCCAAAGTGAGACAACCCTACGCGAAAACTTTTCATTTTGCGCGCGCGATAGAAAGGAATGGAGCATCACTGCAACTACAAGTTGAGATTCGAAAACCGGTATTAACGTGACTTGTTCTTCCCCCCTTGTACTCAAATCTGTAATGGTGAAAATTTCACTATTTGAATTAGTGAAAATTATTTTACTATTGAAATAGTAGAATTAGTTTTATCACTATCTGAATCGCTGAAATCCACTGTTTGAAATAGTGAAATGGACTTTTTGAATTAGTGAAACCCACTATTTCAAATAGTCTATTTTGCTATTTTTAAAATGACCTATTTTCTTTTAATTCCAATAATGAAATTTCACTATAAAATATTGAAATTCATTATTTAAAAGTAGTACTTGCGTGTATAGTGTTTGACTAGATTTTCTTGAAATTTGGTAATAACATTCCTTTGATGTCGAACATCCCGGGAGCATTATTTTAGAATTTTTGATTGTTCCATTTTTGAGTAATCAATCGTCAAAATTGCCAATTACACTGAGAACAATATATCTTAGTTTCTTCTTTTTTTAGGCGAAATTCTCCTATAATTTATGGCATTTTAACCCCAGAAAATCCTTATAGAACATTTTCCTATTTTTTATCGGACTTTACTTACCACCGGAAATTGTGCTATAAAATAGGGGGCTTTTTCCGAAAAAACATATAATTTCCCACTCAAATGGCTAATTAATACTTTTTCAAAACAGTAAAATATCACTGTTTTGATTCCGGAATTTTTACTGTTTTTTATCGGATTTTTTCCCGTGATTGGAACACTAAAAAGTTCATATAAATTTGTCAGAATCTTTCCTCTTTTTTATCGGACTTTTTCCTTTTTTTATCGGACTTTTTCGACGCAAAAAAAATCAAAAATTTATTTTCCCTTTTATCGATCCTTTTCACCTTCTTCAGAAACAACGTTTCTACCTTCATTTTTCTATACTTATCATTGACAACCTATGTGAAAGGAGAAATTATTCAGACTTTTATTATCATGCACAATTATGAAACAATGTTAGTAATTATATTAGGAAATTTAAACATTTATGTAGTAAAGACGAAGAAATCTGAAAATAATTCTGCTCCAAGCTGGGTTCGAACTCGCACACTCGTGGTCCGTAGGCTAGAACGTAGACCGCTGACCTGTGAAACCATTCCAACGGCACTTCAATTATTAGTTACATGACCCACAACCTGAGATACCCCATTTTATTACGAATTTTACTTTGAAAAACCCTACTGTTGTTGGTGAAATCGTTTCCCAACCGTAAAAAAACAAATTTGTTTTTCTAAATGTAGATTCTACATAGCGATATACAGATGGTCCTTAGTAATTAAAAACTTCATAAAGCCACTTATTTAATATAAAAAATTTATAAAATTAGTGACTTTTTATGAAGTCAACTTTATGAAAATTTTTATAAAAACTGTCTTTATGAAATGCGTTTTTTTTATAAAAATACAAAACTTTATAAAATCACTGACTTTTATAAAGTTTTGTTTTTTTATAAAGGTACGATTCTTTATAAAAATCCTCAACTTTGTAAAATTTTCATATAGTTTTTTTATAAAGTGAACATTATAAAAAAATGTATACATTATGAGTATTAATAATGTAATTTTACGAAAACTGAATAAATTTACCAATTTTGTATACAGTAAACCCTATGAAAGTTTTATAAAGTTTTCTATTTTTATAAAGAACTTTTTTTTTTTAAAAGACTAAACTTTATAAAATTTTTGTATTGTTGACCTTATGAAAAGTCAGTATTTTTACGAGATTTGCCTTTTTTATAAAAAATCGCATTTCATAAAAAGGCCGGACTCTATAAAAAAATTTAAAGTTAACTTCATACAAAGTCATTAATTTTATGAAGTGTTGTGTTTTCATATAAAGTAGTGTTTTTTAAAAAAAATCAAAAATTTATAAATATTTTTTCAAGTTCACTTCTTCAAATAGGTACACGTACACATGTACGCTAAGTCACTTTGTACGCCAAAAATACATTACTACATTCGAGCATGACGCACGTCTGTATACACACGCACACAAGTACACTGCTCACGTGAGCACGCCGCACACTAATGCACGGACTCGTGTATAGTTGATGCCATCAGTCCGAAAAAAACCAGTAAAATCTGCCTTGAACTTCAAGTTTTGATTCCGATAATTTATCGGAAATCTGACGGACCATAAAAAGTCCCATAATTTATCGGACTTTTTTAGATTCAGTTACTGTACATATTTTCTGTAAGTAAGGGACTATTTCCGTCAAAATTTGAATAACAACTTTCCTATAAAAAAAAGTAAATACTTTTATTTTTTGTCCTCTTATTTCACTTTCGCAATAGTATATACTTCTTTTCAAATAGGAAGTTTTCCTATTGTCTACCCCCTGAGGTAGAATTCCTATAAAAAACAGGAAAAATTCAGATATATTTTTCTCAGTGTAACATAGGCAATTATCAAATTATTAGTATTTTACTATTTTAGTAAATTACCAAATTACTAAATTACATTATTTTAGAATTTCTGATTGATCCATTTTTGAGTAACAAATCGTCAAAGTTGCGAATTGGCATATGCAATTACTAAAGAGACAAAGAGAGGCTCCATAAAAGGTCTCTGAAATTCGATGGTTTGAGACCTGTCAACGTGCTTCTTTTTCTTTCTTTAGTAATTGCCTATGCCGATTCGCAACTTTGACGATTGATTACTCAAAAATGGGACAATCAAAAATTCTAAAATAATGCTCCCGGGATGTTCGACATTAAAGGAACGTTATTACCAAATTTCAAAACAATCTAGTCAAACACTATACACGCAAGTACTACTTTAAAATAATGAATTTCACTATTTTATAGTGAAATTTCATTATTGGAATTTAAAGAAAATAGGTCATTTTAAAAATAGCAAAATAGACTATTTGAAATAGTGGATTTTACTAATTAGAATAGTTTTAATTGTTTACAAATTGTTTATTTAACAATCGAAACATTTTAATCTTTCTAACTTCTGTAACAAGACATTACACTCTGGACATTAATTTCGTTCACTGTGTATTGCTTGTAAATGTTTATTTTAATTGTTTATAAATTGTTTATTTAACAATCGAAACATTTCAATCTTTCTAACTTCTGTAACAAGACATTACACTCTGGACATTAATTTCGTTCACTGTGCATTGCTTGTAAATGTTTATTTTATTTTTTTATAAATTGTTTATTTAACAATCGAAACATTTCAATCTTTCTAACTTCTGTAACAAGACATTACACTCTGGACATTAATTTCGTTCATTGTGTATTGCTTGTACGTGTTTATTTTAATTGTTTATAAATTGTTTATTTAACAATCGAAACATTTCAATCTTTCTAACTTCTGCAACAAGACATTACACTCTGGACATTAATTTCGTTCATTGTGTATTGCTTGTACGTGTTTATTTTAATTGTTTATAAATTGTTTATTTAACAATCGAAACATTTCAATCTTTCTAACTTCTGCAACAAGACATTACACCCTGGACATTAATTTCGTTCATTGTGTATTGCTTGTACGTGTTTATTTTAATTGTTTATAAATTGTTTATTTAACAATCGAAACATTTCAATCTTCTAACTTCTGTAAAAAGACATTATACTCTGGACATTAATTTCGTTCACTGTGCATTGCTTGTAAATGTTTATTTTAATTGTTTATCAATTGTTTATTTAACAATCGAAACATTTCAATCTTCTAACTTTTGTAACAAGACATTACACTCTGGACATTAATTTCGTTCATTGTGTATTGCTTGTGCATGTTTATTTTAATTGTTTATAAATTGTTTATAAAATTGTTTATTTAACAATCGAAACATTTCAACTTTCTAACTTCTATAACAAGACATTACACTCTGGACATTAATTTCGTTCACTGTGCTAGATGTTGAATTGTGATAGTTCTTCTGTCTGATGATTCATGTCAATTAAAATATTTTAGGGTATTTCTGAATTTTTTTAACCGCCCTGGTTTGTTCTCAGCCCTTCGAGGATGGGTGAAATACTCTCATGATTCTTCTAGTAATTTACGCAATCGTTCTTACGGTGAATAGGCCTAGATTCCTAAGTTATAACGCATGGGCGTTGACTTAAAAACATTTAGTGACTAAACTACTTGAGCGTCGCAGGACGTAACATAGTACTCAGTTAAAATTTTTGGAGACCCCGGGGGGATTGCAGCCATAATTGCGTAGGGACATCGCGGAATTACTTATACCCAAATTCGTTTAGATTTCGATATTGCTGAACGGTGGTAAAAATTTGAAGGCTTCAAGTCTATCTGGTGAAGACTTTCTTCAAAGCACACTATTAAAGGCTTGGAAGGGTTAGTTAAAATGCGCCTGTAGTTATCAAAATGTTAAATAATCTAGATATAACGCTTTCCGAAGTTATATTATTATTATTATTAGAAATCTAAGGAAAGTTATCTGTAAATTATCAGAGGAAAATTCCAAGGTTGTAAAGGTTCTGAAGGAAATATTAAATTTGGTGGAAGGGTTGCAGAATTAACAGGGAATTTGACTTTTTTTACAGTGGATACACAGAAGCTGACTTCTGTTCCAAAGCGCAAACGAAACTTCGGCAAAAGCACACGATTGCGGCTCAAAAAGAGAAGGGAGCTTCTCCAACAGGAATTTGATCGCGAGGGATTAAATCTCATCGCTACGTATAGGGATACGATACAGTGCCCTCCACTACCGCGTTTTAAAATAAAAAAACCAGGGAAACCCAAGGTAGTCAGCATCGTTAGCTTGAAAAACGGGTTTGAACTCAAGGATTTAGGCGACAAAATTCTCGTCAACCCAAGAGCCGCAGCCCCAGTACAAGCTCAGCCACCAGTCATCTGCTTGGTCACACTGTCCCATTCAAGCGAGGCCAATGATGACACGATTATTGTAAGACATATTGAGCTTACACAAGAACAAAGGATCGGATCCAGTCAGAAAAGGGTCAGCTTTCCCCCTGGAAGGAGGATTGTACCGGAAGTGGATCCAAACCAGCGACCGATTTTGTTGTGCAGGGGATGCAAAATTCGTCCTAGAAACGAATTTTGTAGAAACTGCTTTGAAGAAAATTATTACCTTACGTGGAGACCGACGCCGGAAATAAACTAAAACAATAAACTTAGGGAAGAATTGAGAAATCTGTTTGGTGAATCAGACATATCAGACTGAAAATTTATTCTTTTACTACTGTTATTAATAATTCTGACTGTAAAAATTATATAAATACAATAAATAAGATTTTTATTAGAACCTTTGTGTCGCGTTGAATTAGAGATAGACAAACCTGATAAATTATTATTTGTCTTTTTTTTCTTCTTTCTCACTTCTTTCTCTTGTGCGAGAAGTTTAGTTAAATTAATTTTAAACGTTTTTTTTTTGTGACTTGGATTTATGAATAACTTAAGAATTACACGTAGTTTAGCTAAGAGTGACGAGGAGCTAAGAAGGGAAGTAGAAGCTTTCGACCCATTTGTTTGCAATAAGTCAATTCCTCGCGGCGACTCTGAAGAAGAAATTAACGAAAAGTTACAGGTAAGCCGAAACCAAAAGCGTCCAAGGAGACCTTTTGCAAACCCAAGGCAAGCACAATCAGAATAATTATGGCAGCTCAACCTATACCCTTAAAAGACGCTTTAACCGTAGTGCCGGAGTTCAATGGTGAAAATGTACCCTTAAGCGTATTTCTAGAAGGATGTGATGAAGCCAAGGAAATGGTCAACGCTGAAAATGAGGCCAATTTAGCGAAACTCATCAGATCAAAACTTACGGGTGAGGCACGCAAAGCAATCTATGGTCAAGCATTTGCCACTATTGAACAATTGAAGGACTTCATTAAGGCCATTTATTCTCCTTCTAAAACTGTACATCAATTACTAGGTGAAATGGGTAACGAGTATTAGAAAGATCATGAAACGGTGATTTCTTTTGCAAATCGTATCAGGGACTTGGGTAGGCGGATCATAGAAACTCAAAGGGTGGATGCGGGTAATGTTGACGCCGCGTTTAGAACATCAATTGAGAATAATTGTATAGAGTGTTTTAAAAGGGGGTTCAAACCCGAAATAGAACAGAGACTAGAAAATGCCGATGATATGGAGCATATCGTTCAAAATGCAATTAAAGCGGAACGATTAGTAGAGGCTAGGACTGCTTTGAGAAAAGAAGGTAGGAATAAGGTTGAAGGTCTACCTCAACCTAGAGAAATAAAAAAAGGTACTTATGTATCTCAAGTTTTTAGAGACAAAGGAAATGCTGATGCTAGGGACACTTATAATATGCGATTTTCAGTTACTTGTCAGTATTGCAACAAGGTAGGGCACACAGCGAACACGTGTCACGACAGATTCAGTAGAATAAATTTGGCACAAGTGGTCTGCCAAATTTGTAGTAAGGAGGGGCATGCAGCTAATCAGTGCAGGAATGCAACTAAATGTCAATTATGCGATAAATCGGGACATTCTGCAAGGCAGTGCCGACCTCAAAACACAAGAATGGAAAATTGTCAAATATGCGGTAAAATAGGGCATACTGCAAACCGATGTTTCCAGACAAGACCTGCAGCAGATAGGTTCTTACCTCAGTTAGAAGCTAGATCACTTTTAAACTGCCAAATTTGTAAAAGAACGGGGCTCACAGCTGCCACTTGTCGAGTTAATATCAATAAAAGTTGTAATTACTGTCAAAACAGTGGACACAGTATTGAAGACTGTCGAAAAAGACAATATAACGAAAAAATGAAATCGGGAAACGGACAGAGTCTCCCGAGTACGAGTGCAGGACAGGAGACTCCCAAGTACCAAGTGCGCTCAACCAATTTTATACAAACGGAAGAACCAGTTTGCGAACTCTTACCATTAGATTAAGTAAGATTCATGAGATGATACCATTTGTATCATTCAAACATTCCCAATTTTGCCGACCTATAGACTTAATGATAGATTCAGGCTCACAGGGTAATATAGTTAAAATCAATGTAATACCATGTAATTACGCAGTAAATTATTTAGATAAAATATGGATAAAGGGGATTTCGAAGGAACCTCTGATTACACTAGGAAGCGTCAATTTAAAAATTTTTGACCAAATAATCAAATTTTATGTGACTCATACTGAAGTAGAGATTTCTTATGATGGAATTTTAGAGGTTGAATTTCTTAACAAGAATAAGGTGACCCTGGATTTTACTAACAAAAGGTTGAATTTCAGAAATGTAACTATGGCATTTAAACAAAACGTAGTTTACAATGGAACAAATAACGTCACAAGAATATATAATGTTAATCATTGCGAACCGAATCGATCCTTACCCTTTATCGACATTGCTAATCAGCAGATAGAGCACATAGGGCAATTCTTATTAGATACCGGTTCAGAAGGGAATATAATTAAAATAAGTTCTTTGCCAGCTGGTTGTGATATTAAAACAAAGGATATCACCTATTTAAAAGGGATTGTCGGAGGAGTAATCCCTACTTTAGGTTCAGCAGAAATTACAATCTTTGGATTTACGATATCTTTTCAAGTAGTACCAGAGGATTTTTCAATACCTTGTGAAGGGATTCTAGGGGTGGAATATTTCGAGAAATTGGGTGCTATGTTAGATTTTGGACTAAGATTACTAAAGGTTGGAGAGAATTACTCTACGTTCAAGGACAGGAGATTCACCGACCGAAACGAGACCGAAGAAAAATGATTAGAAGTTAACAATTCTTCAGAAACTAAGGGAAGTGAAACATCAGACTCAGAAGATGATTTATGTAATGATTTCTCAGATGATACAATAGAAGGTAGCAAGATTTCTGATATTTGGAAGGATGAAATTGATTTTAGGGAAGAATACCATCTGTAGTTAGAAACACGAACTATCGCAGAAGATTTAAATATCCCTCAAGATACAAGTTTAATTGAGGAAAATCATCTCAGTGTTTTTTCAGTAGAAAATATAGCAAATCCACCAGAAATATGCGAAACTTTCTCAAACTCAAACTCCACAGACGAAACACGTCTAGGAAAGCTATTAGAGATTCTAGAATTGGATCATCTAAATAAGGAAGAACAGGGAAGTATGTTAAAATTAATAAAAATACATTCAGGCAGATTTCAATTAAACGGAGACGAATTAACCTCATCAAATGTGACCAAACACCGAATCCTTACAGTTGATGATCACCCAGTTAACACTAAGCAATATCGATTACCGCATAATTTGAGGGAAGAAGTAGAAAAACAGGTGAACGAATTGTTAGAGAAAGGAATTATCAGACCTTCAAAATCACCTTACAACACTAGCTTATGGGTAGTTCCAAAAAAATCAGATCAAAGTGGAAAACCCAGAATACCAAAGAGCTATGAATATCACACTCGACGGTATGATAGGAAAAGGGGTATTTGTATATATAGACAATATTGTCATCTATGCGAAAACTCTTGAAGAACATGAGAAACTATTCAATGAGGTGATGAATCGCCTGCGTAAGACTTCCTGGAAACTCGAACCAAAAAAATGTGAGATATTACGACGCGAAGTAACATATCTCGGACACATTATCAACGCCAACGGACTTAAGCCTGATCCACGACAAATAGAAGCAGTCAAGGAATTTCCGAAATTGAAGAATGTCAAGGGTGTTAGACAATTTTTAGGGTTGGCAGGATACTAAAGAAGATTTATCAAGGATTTCGCAAGAATTGCCAAACCACTAACAAAGTTGTTACAGAAGAATGAAGTCTTCCAGTGGACAGAAGACGCTGAGAAGGCATTTTCAAAACTTAAGGAGATCTTGTGTATAGCACCTATTCTAAAACCCCCGGACATGAGTCAACCATTTTTAATCACTACTGATGCTTCTGCTTATGCTGTCGGTGGGATTTTATCACAAGGAAAAATTGGAAGCGATCTGCCGATTGCATACACCTCTCGGGTACTTAGAGGACCTGAACTAAAGTATGAAAAATACGAAAAGGAAGCGCTAGCGGTAATACATGCAGTACGCACATTCTGACCATATGTGTTTGGAAGAAAATTTACAATTATCACAGATCATCAACCTTTGATTTGGTTCAAAACAGCTGATTTGAACACCAGAGTTCAGAAATGGAGGTTCAAGCTGTCAGAATATGACTATGAAATTGTGTATAAACCTGGAAGGATGAACGCTAACGCAGATGCTCTTTCAAGAAATCCAGTCGAATTCAAACAAATCAACGTTATAACTCGTAGGCAAGCCGCAATGAAAAAGAATACGAAAGAAAAAACAAGTGAAGCTGAAAAAACCAAGACAAAAGTACTGATACCTGAAAAAAACGCAAGGCAAAGGACCAAACGAAAACGAAAAGAGGAAATAAATTACGCCGAAAGTAGCACTGAGAGTGATTGCGAAGCAGAAGCAAGATTACCAGAAAGGGAAGCAGTTTTTAAAAACTATCAAAATAGTCCAACTAATGATGAGCCCGCTAAAATTGAGATGAAATCAACGAACGTAGGTTACAACGGCAGAAATTCTGATACTGATTTATCTGACACCGATGATGAATCATGTGAATCTGAAATAGTAGATAAAATAGATACAGACAGACAGACAGACAGTAGCTGCAACTGTCACGTATCCATGACAGTTATATTATATATTATAATCATATAAAACTATTATGCTATTATATCATATAACACGTTTTATTGTTGCTATAAATATTGTTGCTAGATACATGTAATTGTTTTTATAAATAATATCACTATTACTATTAACTAAAATATCAAGAAACAATTGATTTTATTGATAAAATACTAATTAAAACAAATATTACCTTTTATTATTATTAACTATTATTATTACTATTGTTAATAATAACAATTAACGAAATGCAACAAATGTTATATAACAACAATATTATTTCAACCTTTATATTTAAAATTATTATTAATCACTATTATTTGGGGTCGAATCCCAGCGCAGTCGAAAGCGTCATTTTTTCCACAGAAAGATTTTCAAATTCTTTAAATATTGAATTTATTTGCATTATTTGCGATATAAGAGTTTGAAATTGTCTACGAGGACACCTGTCGACAAGGTATCCTATCTGATACGCGACTAGTGATCCTCCGATGATGTAGGCAGTGACAAAAATTTCAAACTCAACTAATTAATTTGAAATCATTTACAGCCGCAAGGCTGAGCCACTAGGCGATATAAGGAGATCTTCCTGTGGAGAAGGAGATGTCGGACGCCTGTGTAGCTCAGTGGTTAGAGCAGTCGACCGGCAATCGAAAGACCTGGGCTCGAATCCCAGCGCAGTCGAAAGCGTCATTTTTTCCACAGAAAGATTTTCAAATTCTTTAAATATTAATATTTAATATTGTTATTAACATTAATTGTCAAAATGCAACAAATATTAAATAATAACAATGTTTCTTCAATTTCTTGATTTGCAATAATTATCAATCACTTTCATTATAATTATTTCATATTGTTATTAAAATTTGCAACAAATATTGTAATAATGTTACTTCAATTTTTATAATAATAATGTTTATAATAATTATCATTATTGTTAATATTCTTATTTGATGTTAATCAACAATCAGCAATTAATTATAAAATACGTTCTTTTAATAACTATTACTATTATGTTATTTTATAAACAAAAGCAATGTTTAAATATAAAGATTAATAGAATTATAAACAAATCATAATCACCATTTATGTACAACAATTGTATTATAGTTACTCTATTACTTACTTATGTATACAAATAATGTCATTGACCCTTGCGACTAAATCTACCTAAAAACCTGATGGTACGGGTTTACACAGCCCTTGAGAAGATGTGAGTACACCCACACCACGAAAGCATGACCCACACGGACTTGGAAAATCGGTGTGAGTCCCTAAGCTCACCAACGCAGCACACCAGCAAACTGGCCCAAAGTCTCAACTCACCACACTGACACCTAAGATTCTAATGGACTTCGAAAAAGCTATTGAAACCATGGAACTCAAATTCCCATACTTTCTACCTACGAGTTGAGACTGCAGACGACAATATAAGCCAGGCTGCAAGGCCTAAACACCAGTCTAAGCAAGTCTAAGCGCGTCGGATTCTGAGTCCGAGCGAGTCTAAGGGAGTCTAAGAGAGCGTACAATCAAGCAGCATCGCTAGAACCGGTTTTCGTCGCCGTACCGCAATAAATCTAAGTGGCCGTAATTTCCACGTGTTCGGGAAAACCAATATGATAACAACGGAGTGAATTTCAATAAAACTGGATTTAGTGTCATTGTAATCGAGGTATCAAAATAAGGATACCGGTTAAACAAAGGATTGACCTGCCACTGTTGGTCAATAAGGATAATTAGGGGAGGTACCCGATTAGCAGAGGATACACAAAACTTAAAGGATTATCGCTTTCAAGAGGCCACCTCATCAAGAACAACCGGTAAGTCAAATAACTTGTTTTTATTAAAGTTCTCTTTTCTTTTGAGCCCTTTAGACTCACGGTGTGTTTTTCTTTAAGGTTGGACCAATCAGACTCGACCAACCAAAGGAAAACAACCTGCAACCAACAACTAAAAAGTCGCTTGGGTTGAAATAAAATTTGTATTTTTATAATAAATTATTATTAACAATAATTGTAATTTGATTCATTTGGCTTGTCCTCTACCCGGTTAATTGTTAAATTTTAACAATAAACAGAGGAACATAGTTAGGGTAATTGTCTCTAGACTTTAGATAGGAAATATTTATATTAATTTAAAACTTATGACGTCACACAACCAACAATTATTAAATGGAAATTTAGATAACGAAGAGAGTACATCCCAAATTAAAGCAACAAATGAGACCGCGTTTAATCACAACATAGTTGAAACAAAGGAACTGCTACAGTATCGTTCGGATAACATTGCATACTTTGTAACAAGCAACGGAAGCCCGTGCGATAAGGGCAGTAAAGCATTAATAGAAGCGAATAAAATCCCAGTTAAATGTACATTACAGGTAGGTAACATTAACGAGATCAAAAAGAGTAACAATAAATACCTTTTTGGTCTATGCATACGCGAAGAAATTTCAGAATCACAGGTTACAATTAAAGATAATCTTTACCACACACTAGTTCTTTTGCGTGAATCCCTAATAAGTAAAAATTTAAAAGAGTTTAGCATAGCTAAAACTCCTTATGTTGAGAACATACTATGGCGAGACATCCTAGAGATTTTCAAAGAAGTTTTAGACAACGTTTCTATTAAAATTATCGTTTGTAAAGGAACAGTACAGTACGTAACGGGAAATCAAAGAGATGAAATTTTTAAAGAACTCCACAATTCACCAATAGGTGGTCACAGAGGGGTATCTAAAACCTTTAACAGAATTCGGCAAGATTATTATTGGGAGAACTTGAAACAAGACGTACAACGACGAATACAACAGTGTATACAATGCCAATTAAAAAAATTAGTTAGACTTAAAACGAGACAACCCATAATGATAACGGACATGCCTGGAATTGTTTTTGAAAAAATTGCTTTAGACATAGTGGGCCCTCTGCCCCAAAACTAAGGATAATAATGAGTTTATACTTACAATGCAGGATCAGCTTTCAAAATTCAGTCTCGCAGTACCATTACCGAATGCCTTGACTACTACAATAGCCGACGCATTTATAAAAAAATTTATCTGCATTTTTGGAGCATCTAAGGTTATTTTGACTGATCAAGGTCGAAATTTCCGTAGCAGTTTAATTCAGAAGGTAGCAAAAAGATTCATTACACTCTGGACATTAATTTCGTTCACTGTGCATTGCAAATTTGGAAAAACCGAGAAATTTAGCTTTTATTAAACAAATTAATAACTCAGTTAATTTTTAACTTTTTAGGTTGACGTTTGGTGGAAAAGTAGCAGACTTTATGCTCTTCAAATGTATAAAAAACGGACACTTTAAGATAATACGTTTCTGCGCTATTGACACTTTAATTTATTTAGTACATTAATTGCAAAATATCTGCTTGCCGCAGAGGTGGTCCGATTTTTATTTTGAAAACGGCTTTTAAAAATATAAATTAAGCACAACAGAACGTCAATCTTGGTTTTTCGCTAAAATGTTGCAAAGTTTATTAAAAAACGCCCGAAACATGGCTTCAAACGCCTGATCGCAGGAAAGTGACAGTGGTGGGGGGAGAAGACGAGTAGGCTCACTGAGTCACTTTGCTGCGTTCACGCGTTTAAAAACCATGTTTAAGGCTTTTTTAAATAAACTTTTCAACATTTTAGCGGAAAACCAAGATTGACGTTCTGTTGTGCTTGATTTATATTTTTAAAAGCCGTTTTCAAAATAAAAATCGGACCACCTCTGCGGCAAGCAGATATGTTGCAATTAATGTATTAAATAAATTAAAGTGTCAATAGCGCAGAAACGTATTATCTTAAAGTGTCCGTTTTTTATACATTTGAAGAGCATAAAGTCTGCTACTTTTCGACCAAACGTCAACCTAAAAAGTTAAAAATTAACTGAGTTATTAATTTGTTTAATAAAAGCTAAATTTCTCGGTTTTTTCAAATTTTCTCCGCTTCTAATTATCCAATCAGATCATTTTATTCGCAATTCGATTTCCTGAAACTTTCCGATTGATGTTATTAAGATTGGATAATTACCTTCAATGCTATAACTAAAAAACTAAAAAACAGTGCGTTTTTTTGGTCTTAAATGTTAATAAAAAATTTATAAATCATATTTCGTTGTCCAAAACATGACACAATTATTCTATGACCAACTTTTCTTCTGATGGCGCAGTCCGTTTTCTGAAATAAATAATGTTCTAAATCATTCATAACAAATTCCCTATTGCTTGGACTATTATAGTAATAACTACGCTTTAGTTAACAATTACTAAATATCTTCCTGTCAGTTCAACTAAGAGCGTCGTATAAATCCGGATTATATATTAAGTAAATGGAAAAAACTGTACATAGTGCATACACTGTGTACAGTTTTGTTTGCTGACAACCGTTTTCCTCATAGACATAATTTACGTGTATTTTGTTTGTAATGAATATTTAATCATTTTATGACGCTACACAAAATAATCATAAAATAAGTTTTATGCACAAACTAAAATGCATTTTGAAAAACTCTACTTCCTTGTGTTAGTCCGCGACACTAGCGCACCCAAGCACGCTCGTGTGTATTTGAAACGTTGGGTACTTAATTCCTAATTTTAATTAATATTTCAGAAGTATATTCAGAATGAGACCATTTCAGCAATGTATCCTTTCACTTCCAAATACATAATTTACATAATGTTTATAAAAGTTACAAAAAACAATGAACATAGAGATTTCTTTTCCCAATAGAGTCCTGCACCTCAGTGTCCAACATACGGCGTTGGATTGACTGGTGAAGAAAAAAAATTGATTGTAGATAAGCACAACGAATTGAGAGCAAAAGTTGCTTCTGGAAACGAACCTCAAGGAAGTCCTGGCCCACAACCGGCAGCCAAAAACATGCAAAATCTCGTAAGTATATTTTTAGCTTATCGATAACAATAACAATATCCCAAGTCAATTTCTCTCTTCTCTAAACAAAACGATTTTAAATCTGATAGTTGAATTAAATGTAATAACAAAGTATGAAGATTTTAAACGGAATATTTTGATACTTTCTATTGATATTATTAGGGACTGATCCCCGTCGCTGAGGATCAAATCCTGGCCAGGATGTGTAGCCGGATCCTCAGCAGCTTCCGTGGGTACTCACTCGGTGGCGGAGGGAGTGGAAGCCTTCCCTTTGGCGTTGAGCCGAATAGCGAGGAAATGCCATGCGCCGAAGGCTTCCTCGGTGGCGTTCGGTGTGCTGCGTCGTTTCTGGTAGTGGGCGGCGGTTGTCTGGAGGGTCCCTGATTGCTGGCCACGCTGTCTGGCGGAATGAGGATCGTAAGCTGAGCTTGTTCCTCCAGGAACCTAGCTCGGTTTCGGCGCTGCCGTGGGTTCAATCAATTATTATTATTATCTCCTGCTGCTCAGATTCCAAACCGAGGTACCTACAGAGGCGATTGCACGCCGTATCGGTGTGAAGCGAGTATGGAGAGACGACGGGGCGCGCTGCTTTTGTTCCTTCCTTGTCGTTCTTGCAATGGTATTTTTAGATTTCACGCTGTCTGTTATAGAGTCGAAATTGAGAATTGTATTTTTCTCGACTCCGTGCAAAAGAGGCGGGAAGCAGACGACAATTTCGAATTTACGAAATATGTACTTGAAGAAATTATACTTCTTTTTTCAATATTTTTGAAAAAATCTGCTTGATTTAAATATCTGAAAGGTCCTACGAAATTGTATAAAGATTTTAACACTTAAAAAATAAGCTTTCAGTAAAATTTAATACCAATCAATATTTAGAATTTTAACAAATATAAAAATTGAATAGAATTTTAGGTTTTTAAATTAAATCTTAAATCATGAATTTCGGATTTCCATACAACTTACCCGTACATTTAAAAAATTGTTAATCAGAGAATTATTTTCTATTAAGAAGAGTGTCTTAATAGAAAATTTAAATTTCTATTCAAGATTGAAATTGATATGAAATATTTTCATCTCACATTTTTTTTAACCAAAAATGAAATACTCTACATAAAGGAAAAAATTTCTAATAGAAGTATATGAATTATATTTTCATATTTTAAACTCAAAATGTATGCTTGGGCTAAAAAAAATTAAGATAAAAATAATTTTAGTATTGGCAATTCAAACTTGCAATGCGAGACCTGGTGGTCGACAAGCGAACTAATCAATATGGCCAACGTTGGGCTTCGCGCAGCATTGTGTATACTATACTAAAGTCAGATGCTCACAGTGTAACGCAGTAATTAATCAATTGTTTGACAAATAAATATATAGTTAATATAAAAAGTAAGTGGCAAGTGCATAAATAAATATAAGCGTGAAAATGGAATTCTCACCGAAGCACAGGAAAGGAAAAGATTTTATTCGTAAAGGCCATGATTGTTTTCATTCAGCAGCGCCCCTAAGCCCGCGGTGGACGTTTGTTTTGCCAATAGAATTGAATATATCGATTTTAAACTTGAAAAATACATGCCTAAATTAAACTGTTGGAAGATCTAGTAAAATTGATAGGAGGTTTAAAAACTCGAAATATAATTTACTAGTAAAATTAAAAGTTAAGAAATGTTCAAAATTTCACGTCAATATATTAATTGAAAAGGTTTGTAGTTTTTAGGTCAACTACTTCATTTGAAAAAAATTTCTTTTTCGTGCAGAATTTAATTTTTGAAATAAAAATCTCTACTTAAGAAATATGAAATTACGATAAAATTTAAATCCAAATCTGGTACAAAATATTTTTATTTTGGACTTGAGAAACATCGAATAAGACGACTTTGAATTTTATTGAAAGATTCTTTGATTTTATACGTCAGAAACGTAACACTTCTCTTCTTAAAAGATCTTCTCGTTTTGTGTAAGGATCGGAAGGATCCTCTCTAAGGGATGAGGAATAGTCAGTGATTGAGAATGGTTAGTGATATAAAATATATTTATTGACGATGAAATTATAATGAATGAGCACCATGGAAATGGAAATTGAATTGTATTGTTGAAGTACCATTGTAATTACCCTGAGTTGTAACTTGCTTGGTGATGAAATGAGTCCAGTAGAGCGAATGTGGCAACTTATGTCCTCACTTGTAATTTTTTAGATAGATGTTGTCAGATAGGAAATTCGTAGTCCAGCTGGTTGATATAGTTGATTCTTTGATCCCAGTTTCAAAGAGAATTGGGAAGGCGATTTCCCTTCACTTTTAAAGTCGTTGAACTCAGCATCGAATTAGAATTGGTCTGGGTAGCGGTAAAAATCTGGTGAAGCTGGACTAGACTGACTGGATTCGCGGTGTAGAGATGATGGCACTGGACTGGACTCGCGTTGGTTACATCGTAGAAATCGGACGTTGACTAACTAACTGAACTGAACTCTATTGGAACTTTCGCTTTTTATAGGCCTTTGAAAGGTCACCTATGGTGGGAGTAAAGAACAAGATGTACCACCTTTTCCATATTTGGTATTGAAGCTTAAGATCGGATGAGTTGCTTTCTCCGATGACTCACGCTTTGATGAAATTTATTACCTGGCATTAATGTTACAGCCAAATATATTAATTCTATTTGAATCTGCCTTTCGATTTTAACAATCTTCTTATTTCTTATTAAATCTTGCTGCACGGAGAAAAATGGATATTGACCCATAATATCTAGATATTGAGGCACAATGTCAGTAGCATTCAACTATGTGACAAACATTTAGATATTCTACTTCAATGCCTGCAGAAATCGAAAAAAATATATCAACCACCAGTATCTCAGATATTGAGCTTGATTATCTCAGGTATTAAAAATGAATATTCAAAATACTAAACTTCTGAATATCCTCGTTAGTAAACTTAAAAGTCTGAGGTACTAAAGTTGAATATCTCAGATATTGAACATCAATATCAGGTATACTGAAAAGGTAAGTAATATTACAGCTCAATGTCTAAGATACTCAAAAAATTATTTTAAAGGTTATAGAATAACTAAATATTCAGTTTTTAGAAAAAAAGTTAAATTATATTTTATTATGTACATAAGTATATAGTAGATTTATACATCGCTTTCATTTTCATTATTTGGCATGTCTAAAATTAATTTAATGTTCTTGTTAGAAACTTATAACCTTAACACTAAGGTTAGATTTCATTCTCGGCTATAAACCACATATAGAGAAAATATATAACTTATATGTTTACTGCATCTCAAGTTAAAGACCCGATCACTTTTATTCCATTAGAAACACTAATTAGAATTTAAGGAAACTTTAATAAACTTTCAAAATTTATCTTTCCGGCACGCTGTAAGCATGTCAATCTTAGATTCACTTAGATTTCGATGAGCGCGAAAAAGTGATCACATGACCTTTATATATATGCGCGCGCACTTCATGTTTCAATATCTAAACTATTGAATTTGAATATCAAATGTTACTTCTCGGAAAAATCTTATATATTGAAAAAAAAATTTAATATTGCGTGTCAATATCTAGATATTATGGATGAATATCTCTTATTTGAATATCTACATTTCAATATCCATTTTTCTCCGTGTGTATCTTGAGTCGATATAATCACGGACGTGGTAATGTTGCCTTTATCCCTTAATTGGTTCCTTAATTTGTTTGTTACTCTAGGTGGTAGAGTCGCGGGATGTGACAGATTAGTTTTCAAATCATTCAACGATTTTGTAAGATCAGCCAAATGCGAATTCTTACAGAATATATATTATATGATCAAAATAATTATATTTTTCAATATTTTAAAAAATATTCGCCTAAAATGCAAATTTATGAGATTTTGTACAATTTTGGGAAGATTTTAACATTTTAAGATCAACTTTTTGGTAAAACTTTGAATAGATGAATGTTTGAAGGTTCAAGTGAAAACATTAATTAAACAATGTTTTTACTTTATGAATTTAATCAATGAAATTAATTATTTTAATTTCAATACTCAAATCAACTGTTATTCTTGTAATTATAGTCCTGTAATAGTTTAAATTGAGCGCAGCAATCGTCTTTAATCCTTATTTTGAAATTCAGAAAATTACAATGAAATACCAGATTTGGATACGAATTTAATCTTATTTTCATATTGCTTAAGCACAGATTTTTAATTTAAAAATTAAATGCTGTACGAAAAAGAGAATTCTTTTAAATGGAGTAGTTGACTTGAGAACTACAAAACTATTCAATTAATACATTGACGTGAAATTTTGAACATTTCTTAACTTTTAATTTTACTAGTAAATTATATTTCGAGTTTT
Source organism: Diplolepis rosae (assembly GCA_030998225.1). Classification (NCBI taxonomy): domain Eukaryota; kingdom Metazoa; phylum Arthropoda; class Insecta; order Hymenoptera; family Diplolepididae; genus Diplolepis; species Diplolepis rosae. The sequence goes on along the minus strand of JAPYXD010000729.1, from coordinate 53,398 downwards.
TAAACCTCCTATCAATTTTACAAGATCTTCCAACAGTTTAATTTAGGTACTTAATTATTTTTCAAGTTCAAAATCGATATATTCAATTCTATACTAAAATTATTTTTATATTACTTTTTTCAGCCTAAGCATACATTTTGAATTCAAAACATAAAAATGCTTTACACACGTTAAGTATTTTGGGAATGAATATAAAACTTATAAATTTAGTAATTAATGTATTCATATAAAACTTTGAGCATTTATTGACATTGAATTTCATCTTCCTACGATATCTGAAGAACAGACAAATTAGGAATTACAAAATATTTCATTCAAAAATTGCACTCGTCAATAAGATCTTGTGGAAATGTAACAAGTTTTGATCACTTGGAACAAAAATTTCCATGTAAAATTTCAAGTCAATAAATACTTACATGGTCATCTGAAGATATCAATGAACACATTATAATGTTTTATAATTTATAAGTTTCATAATTCATGTACTTCTATTAGAAATTTGTTCCTTTTAAGTAGAGTATTTCATTTTCCGTTAAAAAATCATAAGATGAAAATATTTCTTACATAAAATTAAGTATATCAATCAATCAACTTAAATAGAATTTTAAATTTTCTATTAAGACATTCTTCTTTATAGAAAATAATTCTCCGATTAAAATTTTTTTAAATGTACGGGTAAGATGTATGGAAATTCGAAATTCATAATTTAAGATTTTATTTGAAAACCTAAAATTCTTTTCAATTCTTATATTGGTTACAATTCTAAATATTGATTGGTATTAAATTTCACTGAACGTTTATTTTTTAAATGTTGAAATCCTTATACAATTTCGTAGGACCTTTCAGATATGTAAATCAAGCAGATTTTTTCAAAAATATTGAAAAAGAAGTATCACACCGATACGGCGTGCAATCGCCTCTGTAGATACCCCGGTTTGGAATCTGAGCACACTGCTGGTATGTCGAGGCTGCGTCCGGTGTGGCAAGGCTGCGTTAGCGAACTTTAACGTGATTGATCGTGAAACTCGGAGGTCACGAGACAATGAGAAGCGTTGAAAAGCTTGGGCATGTACTTTAACGTGATTGATGGGGAAACTCGGAGGTCACGAGCCAATGAGGAGCGTCAGGAAACTTAAAGATAGTGCTTTAACGTGATTGGTCGGAAAACTTAGAGGTCGCAAGCCAATGAGAAGTGTTGCACTGATAAGCCCAATCGACAGCCCGCCCGTCTCTGTCTTTTAGAAATGTGACATGCTTAATTCTCACAGAGGTTGATGCCGCATTGCAAGAGCATGGAGAAGAGATTCAACAACCTGGACAGCGGATGATATATCCAGAGTTTTGAAAAGGTCGCTAAACTGGAAAGCACCTTAACTGAATATGGTGCACAACTTCTGGTACAGACACGTGTGCATCCCGTATTGGCCAAGTGCATGCAGAACATCATTAACAATATAGAACTTGCGCCTTCTTTTATGCTGAAAGGAATCACGTATATGCCTCCAACGAAACGAGATGCCCACAATCCTTCAGACATTAGACCGATAGCATGTCTTCAGACTATTTACAGAGTCCTCACCGCTGTAATTTCTGATAAGGTCTAAGGTTAAATAATACACTCACAGAAGAACAGTAGGGATGCTACCGTAACTCTCGAGTTTGCAAAGATCTGGACACAATCGACAGTATCACAGTATTGCAAGCCAAAGAACATTAACGTAACTTGCACATCGCCTATATTGACTATAAACAAGCTTTTCCTCGATTCCTCAGGATTATCTTATTGTCATCCTTAAGATATACAAGATCTGCCCTCATATGATCCGCTTTCTTGGACATGGGATGTCCTTATGGAGGACTAGGATAAAGTATTTTGATTGTGGGCAACCGAGGGTGACCAGATTCTTACCGAACACGAATGGCATCTTTCAGGGTGACTTACTTAGTGCAATGTGGTTCTGTTTTGCTCTCAACCTGTTAAGTAGGACACTGAATAACATCGGTATGGAATTTGGTCTGGACAAGTGTCGAGAAGGGTGAGGTTGACATGCAATTGAGACATGGGGATGAGGCTGTCATCGAAACGATTCCCGAGAAGGACTCCAATAAGTACTTAAGCGTCTTCCAGTTAAAACAAACTGCAATGGAAGAGATTCTTTTGGAGTAACCAACGCTTGTCCTCAATTCTAAAAACAAGTCTCAATTCAGTGAACAAGATCAAGACTATTAACACTTATGCGATCTCACTTCTCACATACTCCTTCGGGCTCACTAAATGGTCTAAGACCGACCTTGCGGGTATTAACAGAATCATTCGCACCGAAATGACTGGGCACCGAATGCATCACAGCAGCTCTACGATTGAGATGATGGTTTTACCACTTTTGAAAGGGGTAGGGGTGTGCACCAACTGTTTGCCTCACAGGTATCACAGTTGCGTGAATACTTTAACAAGAAACGGCATTTAAAAAAAAAACGAGTCAGTAAGGATCGTACTAACGAGAGACGAGTGTTTCGCAAACCAACCAATGATCTTTAAATCAAAATATTAATGATTTCTTCGTCTGTCGCCTTATATGCCCCTGGTGTATATCAATATTTTGGATATTAGTGAAAATTATGGATTTTTTTATTTATTTAGAAAGAGGTATGAAAATTGTACTGATGATCTAAAATGATACTTTTTATTATTTTTTTATGTAGACATGGGACGACGAACTTGCAACAATAGCCCAACGTTCAGCCAATACTTGTGTATTTCAACATGATCAATGCCGTGACGTTGGTACGTATATGTACTTATTTAAATTATTTTAAACTATTATTGTTTTTATACGCACTACAGCAAGCGTCAAACATTGCCTTACCAATTCTTAAGATAGTAAAAGAAAATACTAAAATTGATTTTTGATCAATAGTATACATGCAAAATTTTTAATACTCATTACTACTGCATATAACTTTTAATGCAAAAGAAATACAAGTAGAAGATAATGCAAATTTACATGTATTTTTCTATTTCTATATTATATCAATAAAAAGTATCTATATAACATTTTCAATACATCAACACTACTACAATAAAACTTCATCACATACACTCAATATACTCCAAAGATTAATTAAACTTAAAACTTTATTAAACAGAAATTAAATCAAAACTTTTTTCAAGCAATAGTAAATTAATTAAATAACTCTGAACTTTTTAGACAGTTATGAATTGACTGGGCCGGAAATTTTCTTTGCAATCATTTTTGAATTTATGAAACATAAATCCATTCCTTAAAATATAAAATAATTTTAAAGAATATATATTGACTTTGTTTCTTGATATTTATTTTAAATCTCTTAGAGACGTATAAACTTTTCAAAACATTATGAATTGACTACATAGGTAATTTTGTGCATAATTATTTTTAAAAAAATAGTTCTTTAAATTCTTTTAATTACGTTTAAATTTCAGTCTTTCAAAATGCTTCATAATAATTTCCTAATTTCAAATTACAAGTATATTATTTCATTTTAATTATTAATCATTATATATTGCTTTGAAACCGAAAATTATTTAGTCTACTAGCCTTTTACTGCAAAAATGATTGCGTACTTGCCTGTTTGGCCTTTCTGCAAATTCCATTGTAATTTTTTGAAAGTATATTTTTCAATGGTAAAATAATACAAATTATATATTTCGGCCGAGGCAGATTTTTTCGCGTTCTTCAACTATTTGTTATTTATATGTTATAAATCCCAGACGTAGAAAGGCATTAAATAATATCTTCAATAAATAATAACATTATCATGATGTATCAAGATTATTATGTCACGCGCCTTTTCCTCATGATCAACGTAGTCCCCCAATTCCTAGCCGTTTATGCAACAAATTTTAACACCTGATATGGCGAAAAAAATGTCAGTATTTCTGGTCCACCGCCGTGGCACTCTGGCGCTTCCCGCCCTATGTCCATCTTTCACTTTCTGGCTCTAACTTACGTGATCGAGAAGAAACTATGCTTCTTTATATGCAATCTGGCGCTTACCTGTCTACGCACGTAATGCGGGTTTTAATTGGGCTTCGGCAATGCCGAAAAATATTTGACCTCTAACGTAACTATTTGATATAGGCTCTAACCTATAAAGTATGCGCAATAATTTCGTCAAACAAAAGAGCATGGACAGTTAACAACTGTTTTTCTTTTTTTTGTTTCACAAAGACAGCAGTCGCAGCAGTAGCCTTAGTCGCGGTCGCAGCCGTAGTTGGAACAAACCAAACAATGAAATCCAGCTAAGTGCAGACTTCTGAGCGCCATTGGCAAGAGATACCACGAAAAGCGAGTCCTCGCTCCAAGTTTGCATTCGAAAATTGCCAAACGTTGGCAAGACTTATTAAAGGACTTGCAAACGATGATAGGATGTAATTAATTACGAAATATACTTTGCCAGAAAACTGCATATTCAGTGATCCCCCGAAAAATAATTCAGAGATAAAAAATGTCGTTTCTCAAAGTGATTTGACTAGAGATGCACGCATTCAACTAAAGCAACAAAAAATAACAGCATCGCTTTCAGCTATCTCAAAAGCTTTAAAGTCGCTCATAAAAGATAGAAGAGATGTACAACACTTACCAGTTATTGAATGTCTCAGTGACCCAATAAAACGAAATATGCTTAAAGAAGTGGTGGAGTTTTTTTGCAAAGAAAGAAAAATACGCCCTTTTTGATAATTATGAAGAAAAAGTTTTAACTTTTTTGACACTAATGTATGATAAAAGTGCGCCTTATAGCTCGATAAATTGTTATAGATCCTGTTCTAATAATACCAATGTATAATAACAACAAAAAGATTTGCAGAGCTCCGGCGTCACATTGTCATTTGAACAAAACTAGAAAGATTCGAGATGATATGAAGTTATTATTTCTTTAATTAAAAGCTCAATTTAAAGCAGTTACTGCGCAAACTCTCAGCCGTTGAGTGAAGCTTGGCCTTGATAAATACGATATAGGCACAAATATTTTCACAGCACACTTAACGCGTCACGTGTCAACTTCTGCAGTCAAAAGAAAAGGCAGTAATATCGATACGCTGCCTAGAACATCAGGGTGTACAGAGAATTCTAATACGTTTACAAAGTTCTATAACTCGTTTGAGTAGCGACCAGTCTGCATTCACCAATGCGATTTATAACATTGAAGGCATGTAAACATTTTTCATGTGTGATTTCTTTATTTAAAATAAATCAGATCATTTTTGTAATTAGCCGTAAAATTTGCTTTAAACAACTACGTTGTTCATGAGGAAGAGACGCGTAATATAATTGTAAGATTAAACGACCATGACTGTAAGTGAAGTTCTATCATTTCGGAAGAGGCGCTTCATACAATAAAGATAGAACATCACTTACAGGTAAGTACTTTTAATCTTACAATTATAGGTGATAATTTCGAGATTTTAAGAGCAAAATAAAGATGAGAATATATTTTTTGTTAGATTGACGGGTATATAAATACTCCATGATACAGTGAAGATTATTAATTATGAGAAAAAATTCCTAATTTTATTTTCTTTACAATCTTTATTTTTTGGTAACATTTGGTACGCTATTCTTTAAACTCTTCCTACAGGAAGGAAATGACAAAATACATTTTTATTTCATTAAAGTCATGATTTGAAATTGCAGAGAGGTTCCAAGTGGGTCAAAACATTGCATCTGAATCCTCAACTGAAAGTGGATATTCACCTGACGTAACCACGTTTTTACAAATGTGGTATGACGAGGTTAAATTATTTGATAGTAACCAAGTTTCAGAATACAAGTGAGTAAAAACTAAAGATCGTGCACATTAATGAGATAAGTTAGTGTCATATAAAATGACATAAATAATTTTAATTTACGTAAAATAAGCTTTAATCACATTAAAAGAAATTTTCTTGGTAAGATTTGATGTTACAGTAAAACCTCATTTATCGGGACACTCATTTATCGGGATCTTCACTTATCGGGATCTCGCAACCTCATTTATCGGGACATTTTGTTTCTCCTCCAGCCACCACACCTTGTACATAGTGACATGAAGTGGGGTAAGGTGAAAGCGTGGTGGGACTCCCACCATGAGACTGAAGGTGGTAGTGGGGAGCCCCTCGTAATCCCGATAAACGAGGTGTTTACATTTCAAGGGCGTCCCGATAAATGAGGTTTTACTGTATATATATGATGTTTTGTATTGTTGTTAAAATGGATTGTTCATCAAGAAAGGATAGACTCATACGTTTGAACACTGCGCAACTAAACTCAAGATGGAATTGTCAATATACGTAATAAGTTAAAGAATTTTTGACGGTGTGATTTTTTAATATTTTTTGAAGCGATTGGTAAAGTAATGCAAAATCTATTTTTGCTTTATTGGCCATTAATTTTATAGTAAAGTTTTTGACATCATTTAAATATATATCTTATTTATCTATAGTCCAGATGGAAGAACTGGGCACTACACTCAGCTAGTTTGGGCTAAGACTACAAACATAGGATGTGGATCGGTCAAATATAACCAAGATGGATTCAATAATGTTTATTTAGTATGCAACTATGGACCAGCAGGAAATTTCATAGGGCAGGAAATATACCAAATTAAAGAATAAATTCAGGATTGTTTACTAAACGAAAACTGTACAGAATTTTCTTGTAATATTAAACTTGTTATCTAAACAAATCGCTTAATTTTTATGTAACCTAGTTCTTTGCAAACACTCGCCCAAACTACCAAAATTATATTGTTCGCATTCATAATTGCTACGTATTTAACATCTTTGGTTATCGAAAGTGTGAATGGTCGTGGCTTTCAACATATTTCACAGAACCTGAAAAGCCAAATTTCTGGAGATTTAAAAATAAAAGTCATGTTGCTTCACGTTATGTTGAAACATTTATATACTACAAAATGTTAAGGAAACGACATGTGAAAAACCTAAACCGGTGAATATAGCTATAAACGGAATGATCTTATTTTTCATGTTTGTTTCATAAACACAAAATAATATATTTTGCACCCGTACTTGGTACATCTTGTGTTGTCAAAAGAGACAATGATCGCAGCTGTCACGCTATTTTAATCTACCTGAAGGAGTGGATTTCTGTGAATTTGGGAATAAATGTGATGTCGTTTCACTAAATGTTGAAATATTTACATACTCGACAGTGTTTGGGAAATGATATGTACCAAACCTAAATGGGGGAATATTGCTACAAAGTGGAAAATCGTATTTTTCATGTTTTTAGTGTTACATCCTGCATAGGTTTATATTCATTAAAATTATGTAGAATAAGAAATAAATATAGTGATTCTGAAGAATTTCGGCCACCCAGTACACAGAGGAAATGAACACTTGTATGCAGCTGACCCGGACTACAGGAGGGTAATAAACATGTCAAAGTGCATGATAAGGACGCTCCCCTAGTCTCAAGGCACTGCACTCAGAGTACTTTCCACAATTTAACAGATTTTTACAGATTTTCTTCAGAATAAAATTTTGAGAATTTTCTTTACTTTTACTAATTTATCAATAGAGTTTCGCAAATAACTTCGAATTATGTGTTCAGAAGTATGATAAAATTTCATCCTAGTTATTTAAGTTTAGATTAGGAATAAGAACTTACGTATGGAAAAAGGGTTTTTACAAATATAGAGTACCTCTGTTATTGTTACATGCGGAAAATATGTGAACATTAAATGAACTAATAAATAATTCCTTATTATTGTTGTAAGATAGGTTAAATTTGATAAGTATAAAAGGGCAAGCAAGATAGGGGTAAAATTCGCCATTGCGAATAATTTAAAATTGCAATTTAAGTTAAACTCCAACGCAATTTACCGGATAGGACTTTAAATAAGGGTAAACTTAAAAAAGTAGGCTTGTTTTTGATCAATTTTTGTAAAAGGCAAAGTGAATATGAGGACACCCGGTATAAACTTAAACATCCGTCATGCTCTCTTCGTCTTACTCAAAAGGCATTTTACCATACCTAAATGGCACGACCTTCGCGCAGAGATATACTAAAGTTTCTACTCTCAGTGGTGAAATGTGACGCGGAGACATACGGAGAGATATAAGGATACGTGGTAATCTACAAAACATAGGAGGCACTGCTGCAATAGAAGACGTATTGAACAAACGATGTAACACTTGGTTGAAAGAAAACTCTCACACTGGAGCCTGGTGCAGCGTACCCAGAAAGTAGTATTATTTATAGAATTATTAAAAATTAATGAGTGCTCTAGAGCCTAGGCAGCGTACCTAGTCACTCAGAAAAAATAGTCACCACAATTTCCTTCTTTGATGGCCCTTTGGCTGCTTCTCGTTGAAGGGTAGTACGTTCAGACTGAGTGTCTGACCGAAGTGTCTCTGGAAGATCTATTACGCCTGGTTATAGACTGACGGATTCGGGTTGGCTGTGGGCAGAGTCGCGGTGCGACCCTAGCGGAGACTGTTAGAGTTGCTGCCACAGCGTACCTGCTGTGCCGTCAGGCAGGTGTCGCATCTCTTACCTTCAGTAGTGGTGCGTGACAGCTGATGTAACCGTCTCATCTGCCCCCTTTTCGAGAAAGGGTCCTGCTTTCCTGGATGAGGACATGGCGGCTTTTGGTCGGCTTGGTGGCTTCATCTTCCTGTGATGGTAGCTTACTCAGGGTGGTGGTTTTGATGGTATCTGGGGCCTCTTGGAGAGCCCCCTGAAAACCATCATTGCTCTTTGGGCTGGTTCCAGCGGAGCTCATGGTGTGCTGAGCTGGTGATGCTGTTGGGTGGGTAGCTGCTAACGAAACCGTCATCCCTTTTTTCTTGGGGTGCTTCTTCTTCATGGACTGATGGCATCAGCAATTACATTTCTTTTGCCCGGCCAGTGTTCGGTTTGAATTTGGTAGTCTTGTATGGCCATGATCCATCTGGTTAATCTTTTACTAATCAGTTTGCAGGAACGCAAAAAGGTTAGTGCCATGTGGTCAGTCCTGTGAATTATGACTGCACCCCATAAGAAGCTGTGGTATTTTTGAAGTGCCCAGACCAATGCCAAGAGCTCCTTTTCAGTGGCAAAATAGTTTAACTCAGATCCTCTTAATGTTCTGCAACCGCAGGAAATGAATTTTGTGCCTTCCTCATCCTATTGATACAGGAATGCGCCTATCGCGTAGTCGCTAGCGTCGGTTTGCAGATAATAGGGTTGTGAGCTATCAGGAAAGTGCAACATGATCTTGCTGCAGAGCAGGGATTTGACCTTTTCGAAGGCTACTTGGTGTTCCTCCTTCCAGTGCCATTTTACGCCCTTTTTCTATAATCCCAAAATTGGACTTATAACCTCCAAAATGTCTTTGCTGAATTTCGCACTGAAATTGACCGTTCCTGGGAATCCTTGTAGTTGCTTCTTGTTCTTAGGGGTATTGAATCCTTTATAGCTTTTATTTTCTCCGGGTCTGGTCTGATTCCATCAACAGATATATTATGGCCGAGGAAAGTGGCCTCCCTCTCTGAACTCGCACTTTCTAAAATTTAAGGTGATGTTCCTCTCCTTAAATCTGGCGAATATCATCTCTAGGTGGGTGAGGTACTCCTTCTCGTTTTCTGACGCGACGAGTATGTCATCAACGTAAGAAATAACGAACTCAATTAGACCGAATAGCACTCGTTCAAGCCCCCTAACTAGAGCTGAGGTGCTGGTTTTTAATCCAAATGGTATTTGCCAAAAACTCATATTCATATCAAAGCTAGATAGAATCTTCTTGCTGCGGCACCTTTGGAAGAGAACCTCCATGTTCTCAGTTCCCTCGTGATCCGCTTAGAGCCTCTTATTTAATTTGCGAGCGTCCAGGCAGAGGCGGATTTTACCATCCTTTGTGGTGGTCGCGACAAGAGGGTTGACAAAGGGGCTAGTAAACTTCTGAATGATATCCCATCTCATGATGGCTTGGATCTGTTCATCTGCCTCCTTTTCGTAGTTGTACGGGATTAGATACGTTCTAGGGCACGGTGGATGTCCATCCGTGAGTGTCAAGCGGTGGTAATAGCAGTCTATACGGCCCGGCTTAGTGATAAAGATCTCGCGGTACTTCCACAGTAGATCTTTATATTTCCTTTTAATGGCTTGTGGCATCGTTCCTCTGGATTCTATTTTAGCTTGTAACTGCTCCGTAGTCAATTCTTCATAAGAGTCTAGCAGTCTGACTTCATCTTGATTGGTTCTAGGGGCTTTTGTCAATTCTCCCCCATACATTTTTATCGTCGCGGTCTTTGATTCTTGGTGGAGCGTTAGAGTTCCATCTCTAAGGTTAACCAGGCTACCCATGGTCCTCAATACATCTATTCCCAGCACGCAGTTCTTCGTGAGCTTAGGGATGATGAGAAAAATAGTTTTGCATTCCAATTCCCCTATTTTCAGCGTGACAAATATTGTGGATCTTATATCCTCGTTGAAGATGATAAATGCGGCTTGCCCCCTGCTTGGTCTGACCGCTGTCCAGAAGTCCTTAAGTTCTTCCCGAAACTTAACTGTTTGTTGTCTAAGACTTACCCGCCGTATTTCCTGGGTGTTTCTTTGAATATTGGCCTCAGCAACTTCAGTGTCACGGTCCATATAGTCTCTCAGTCGTCCCTCTAGAATTTGAAAGCGAATCTCATAAACATTCCCCAAGGATCGGACCTGTTCGCTTGTTTCAGCGTGCATCTTATTCTCTAATTCCCCCATCTGCTCCAAAAATCTTCTAGAGAGGGCATCTATGCGTCGTTCTGATGCCTCTAGTCTTGCACTTAGCTGTCTATTTTCTCGTCTGAGGTTGTCATACTCAAGTTTAAGTTCCTTGTACTTACTCATCAGAAAACTTCCTAGTGGGTCTTCTCTTTCTCTGGTTGTAGACTCACTAAGGGCCATATTCATTTCCTCATGGAGAGTTCTGCGCCTCTCTTGGTTCCTAGGGATTGCACCTATAATTGACGTAATATTCGGTAAGGTATAATTACCATCTTCAATGGGAGAAGAGATTAGAGCTCTTGCCCCCTGAATGACGTCACAGGCCTGAGATGAGACCTCCTCTGGGTCACCGCGATCGGTAGTGTTTCTCTTACTAGGTCACCCGCGGGTTCGCGTCATTTTGACTTCTTCTTTGTTCTACTATGTCTAGATAGTCTAACACCTTCGGGTCCCTGTTCAGGCGCCAATGAGAGAGTTCGATATGTCCTTAATTTTATTTTATTTATTTAAATAATATTTTTGGACCCAAAGGTGTGGAAATAATTGGTGGGCGAGTAGATTGGCATAACAATCAGTCTTTATTTATTGTTTTCTATAATTTAACAATCTGTAGATTGTTGGTGCAATAATAATTGAGTCGCGTAGGAGATCCACGCAAAGCACAATGATACGAAGTAGATGGCGTTATTATCACAGACAAAGTACATCAGTCTTCAGACCTCAGGCTGTTTGGTAATAAACCTATTTCTATAAAGCATGAGCGGAACCTTAAATAGATAATACTTTTGACTATAGGTGGCGCCGTCGTCACAGCTAAACAACTCAAAATAAACGAAGATAAATGCGCTCTCTCTTTCGCGGATTTCTCAGTGGCAAATCCCTTTACGAAATCTAAAAGAAAAACTCTGAACAAATAATAACCCAAAAAGTAGGTGGCGCTTTTGTCGCGAACCAAATAACTTATAATAAATACGCTCTCTCTATTGCGGATTGCTCGGTGGCAAATCCCTTAGAGAAATCTAAAAGAAAAACTCTGAACAAATAATAATCTCAAAAGTAGGTGGCGCTACTGTCGCGAACCAATAACTTAAAGTAAATACGCTCTCTCTATTGCAGATTGCTCGGTGGCAAATCCCTTTGCGAAATCTATAAAGAAACTCTAAACAAATAATAATCTCAAAGTAGGTGGCGCTGCTGTCGCGAAAATGCAAAGCCCCAAATAGGTCGTGCCCGTATTTACGAGTCTTACAAAATGTATGCAAACTAAATTTACTTGGCCGCCAAGACGGCGGGCACAAGCACTAAGAGAAATAGTGATTGGCAGCCTGGATGCCGTGCACCAATCAGAAAAGAACTTAAAAAATACTATTCACGGCAGCCAGTGATAGCGTTCACCGTGGAAAGGAATATACGAGATGGCAGCCTAGGCAGCGTACACCATGAGAGGAGGAGAGACAGCCTGAGCAGCGTACGTCTCTCTCTAAGGAAGTAGGAGCACCGTCTCTACGCTTAGGCAGCGGACTAGAGAGCGGGTGAAGGCACAAGAGTTTATAGTGGAGCCTGGACAGCGTACCCACGAACACTGCTTATCTTCTGGAGGCTAGGTGGCGTACCCAGAAAATAAGTTATTAATTTAAATTAGAAGTTGCACTAGAGCCTGGACAGCGTACCTAGTGTTCTTCGATACAAAATATTTTTACCAGACTGCTGCTCCTCGGTGACCCTTTGGTTGCTTCCAGAGGTGCTGCCTGGGACTTGCGTCCCGATTGGGGATCCTGAGATCCCGGCTGGAGATACCGCTGAGAATTGCTTGCGCTCGGTTATAGACACGCGGTTTCAGGTTTACAGCGGGTAAGCTTGCGCTGCGAGTCTAGCGGAGACTGTTGGACCACTACCCCTGAGTTCCTACTGCGCCGCATGTACTATACCTTTAGTATGTCGTGGGCGCAATCAGCTGACGTGAATTGTGACCGTTTCATAATATCAATATTTCGTTATTCATTTATATAGTACTGAATTTAGTGCTAACCGTTTCATTATTGGTTTGCACTAATTCAATCGAATAAAGCAATTTAGTATCAATACTTTTTTATATTCATTTATACGGAATTCAGTGCTAACCATTCCAATAATTGGATTGTACTAATTCAATTAAATAAAACATTTTAATATCAATATTTCGTTATTCATTTATACTGAATTTAGTGCTAACCGTTCTGATAATTGGTTTGCACTAAATCAATTTAATAAAACATTTCAATATCATTGGTTTGCACTAATTCAATTGAATAAAACGTTTTTAATATCAATATTTCTTTAATTACTTATACTGAATCTAGTGCTAACCGTTCCAATATTGGTTTGCACTGATTCAAGCGAATAATACATTTCAATATCGAACGTTTCATTTATTTCTTCATACTGAATTTAGTGCTAACCGTTCCAATATTAGTTTGCACTGATTCAATCAAATGAAACATTTTAATGTCAAATCATTCTTTATACATCTAATCTGAATCTAGTGATAACCGTTTCAATATTGGTTTGCACCGATCCAATCGAATAGGACATTTTATATCAAATAGTTCTTCATCCATCTAATCTGAATCTAGTGCTAACCGTTCCAATATTGGATTCAAGCGAATAATACATTTCAATATCGAACGTTTCAATTATTTCTTCACACTGAATTCAGTGTTAACCGTTTCAATATTGGTTTTGAACAACATTGTTCAATACCAACATTTCTTCATTCATTTTACCGAATTTAGTGCCAATCTTTTTCACACATTGCGTTGCATCGATTTAATTAAGACAAATGCTTTAGTAAGGTATTTGGGATAGGTGATATATTTGATTGGTGAATTGACTCTTGGTCTCGAGAAAAACAAAATCACGAATCTACAGATAGCGTTAATTTATTCTCTTAGCTGAAGGCGAATTTTCTTATGATTAAGGTTGTGGCTGAAACCTCTAATCACGCTAGGTCGTTCCCTAGGTACATTTGTACGTTTTCGGACGTAACAAGGAATATTTTTGGAGGCCCCGGGGGGATAGCCGTAATAGTGATTTAGAGAGTACCAAGCTACTGCTTAAATTTCATAAGGTATTTTTCGTTTATTCTTAAAGCATAGATCAGGTCATCAAATTAAGAAAAGCTGGAGAAAGGATATCGGAATTAGAAAATTTAGATGAGGATCGCTGGTCCACTGTAGCGTATTCATGCAGTAATTTTGAAAAACTTGAAAAGGGTTTTAAGGAATTGAAAAAAGAAAGTCAGAAACTTAAACAGGAAAATGATAAATAAAATACACAAATCACCCAATTGAAAGAAAATTACGCGCGAACTATAGAATCTCAAGGAGAAATCCAAACCTTATTGGGTAATTTGAAGGTCTAATATAATTTTTGACACAGCTTGTTTCAATTTCAGTGGAGAGACAAAATTTTGTTGGTATGACCAAAAATAAAAAAGGGTGATTTGGAAATTTCTACGATATTTAAGGTGTTTCTGAGTGAAAATGTTTTAAAGCTGCGAAACAATGTACTGAGTTTTTGAAATTTTTATTGATGTTTTGATACTCAATTGAATTTTCATAAAATAAATTTTAATCAAACTACCAAATTACAGGAGAATTTTTCTTAAATTGATGATAAAATTACGAAACTGAAAAAAAATGTTCAGTAACATGTAATTGTACGAAACTTCGGTTAAACAAAGCGTTAACTTGTTACAAGCTTGAGAATTTCCAGATACAAGTATTAGAAAAAAATGACACATTGTAATTGAAAATCTGGAAATTTTTTCGTAAATCTACTAAACATTAACTGAATTATTTTTGAATATTTCAGAAACTAGCAAAATTTTAACACTAAATAAAATCATTAAATCCTAAATTTAGATATTTGACAAAAGATCAAATATTTTATTCTAAAATACAAATTCCAAATTCTAAATTCAGATGTTTGACAAAGTTCAAATATTCTACTCTTATATACAAAATTCTAAAAATCTGAATTCAGATATTTGACATATGATCAAATATTCTATCCTAATATATGAAATTCTAAATTCAGATATTTGACAAAGTTCAATTATTCTATTCCAATATATAAAATTCATAATTCAGATATTTAAGAAAAAATCAAATAATCTATTCTTATATCAAAATTCTAAAGCTCTAAATTTAGATATTTAAGAAAAGGTCAAATATTCTATTCTAATTATCAAATTCTAAATTTTTCTAAATCTCAAAATTTCAAAACGGATTACAAAATTCTAAATTACAAAATTCTTAAAAAGGATCACAAGAATCCTAAAATTTATTCAAATTTTCTATGGCTCAAAAATCCAAATTCTAAATTTTTCTAAATCTCCAAATTTTAAATAGGATTATAAAAATCCAATATAAAATTTTAAAAAAAGGATCACAAGAATCCTAAAATTTATTCAAATTTTCTATGGATCAGAAGAATCCAAAATATAAATTTTCCAAATCCCCAAATTTTAAATAGGATTATAAAAATCCTATATTACAAAATTATAAAAAGGATCACAAGAATCCTGAAAACTAAGAAAATTTTCAAATTGATAGAAGGAATCCAAATTCCAAATATATCTAAATCATAAAATTTCAAATGGGATTACAAAAATAATAAATTACAAAATTCTTAAAAAGGATCACAAGAATCCTAAATTTATTCAAATTTCCTGTGGATCAAAAGAATCCAAATTCTAAATTTTTCCAAATCTCCAAATTTTAAATAGGGTTATAAAAATCGCGTATTACAAATTCTAAAAAGGATCACAAGAAACCTAAGAACTATTCCGGTATGACTGCGTATCGCGATCATTGAATATAACAACAAAATCGTTGTTAGATGTAGGGCCATGTCAAACGCCTTCGAATACACTTAATATATCAAGGAAATATGTACAATTATTAAAAGTAAATGAATTTTTAGAAACTCAGGCTATTCAATGTAAGCTTGAAGTTCATCGTACGGTTTTCTATTGTGGAATGTATTCACATATCTCAATTGTAAAACATGGAGAACATGAGTATTTATATGACATAAGCAAAGAAACTTGTAGACAACTTTATACCACCGGAATACTTAGATTCGGCAATCATATTATGAGCGGTGTCAAAATAAATAGTACTACAACGCGCCCCATGCTTTTCGCAGGCTATCTAGATAACGAATGTAGGTGTAACGGAGCCTCATATTCAGATCCTTGTGGAGATTGGGAAGCGGTAGTAGTTCAAGGAACAATAAAGGTAACCCTGCAAGAGCAAAGAGCTAAAGTAGATCTAACCAATTATCTGATACATTTACGCTCCGGTACAACTTGCACCTTATCAGACGCAACATGCATGGACGTAGAAGGTGGGTATACATTTTGAAATCCCATTCCAGTAAGTAACTGTAAATTTTACAAGTATAGCAATTCATACGAAGGATATGCAAATAAAATTAATGGTTTGGTTCATAATCATGTCCAGACTGTACTAGCTATTGCAACACAGGAACCAGATGAGTTCGCCTACAATTTGATGAAAGAACCTGGATATATGCCAGTAACCGCAGGAGAAGTGGTCCACGTAATAAAAACACGGAGATGAGTGATACGCAGAACACAAGGTGACGAAAGGAAATTCAACTTATTTACTGACACCCAGAAAAAACATAATTAAAGCAAGAGGCACAAAGGTTTCTTGTGATACGATCTTACCTTCGTATTACCTAGTTAAAGGTAGCTGGTATAAATTACTACCTAAATCAACTGAAGGGGAAGAACCCCTAGGTTATAGCGCGCGGGCGTTGACCTAAAAGCGAACATCATTTCACATGATGTACATTTGTACGTTTTCGGACGTAACATTAGCGTAAAGGCAAAATCATATAGTTTGCACCCGTAGTTGCTAGATATTCAACGTCTTGTGTTATAGAAAGAGAGAATGATCGTGGCTATCACGCTACTTTAATCTACCTGAAGGAATGAATTTCTGTAAATTCGAATACAAATATTATGTTGCTCCACTTACTGTTGAAAGATTTGCATACTTGAAAACGTTCGATAAAAAATATGTGTCAACCTAAAGAGGGGATTTTGCTATAAAGTGGAAAATCTTATTTTTTATGTTTTTAGCGTAAACGCAAAAACTCGTAATTGGTGCATTTTTAACACCTTGTGTTATCAAAAGAGAGATTGATCGCGGCTGTCACGATATTTTAATCTACCTGAAGAAGTGGATTCCAATAAATTTAAAAATAAATGTCATTTTGCTTTAAATATTATTGAAAGATTTACATACTCCGAATTGTTAGGCAAGTGATATGTGTCGAACCTAAACCGGTAAATAATGCTATAAAAAGAACTATCGTTTTTTTCATGTTGGTTGCTAAAACTAAAAATAATATAATTTGCACTCGTACTTGGTACATACTTAACATCTAGCGTTTTTGAAAGTGTGAATGATCGTGGCTGTCACGCTAATTTACTCTACCTGGAGGAGTAAATTTCTGTAAATTTGAATAAAAATATCATGTTGCTCCACTTATTGTTGAAAGATTTACATACTCAAAAGTGTTTGGGAAATGATATGTGCCACACCTAAATAGGGGAATATTGCTACAAAGTGAAAAATCGTATGTTTCATGTTTGTAGCGTAAAGGCAAAATCATATAGTTTGCACTCGTACTTGGTACATATTAAACATCCTCTGTTACCCAAAAAGAGAATGATCGTGACTGTCACGCTATTTTAATATACCTGATAAAGTGGATTTCAATGTATTTGAAAATAACTTTTATTTTGCTTCACTTATTGTTAAAAGGATTACATACTCGAAATTGTTAGGGAGGTGATAAGTGCCAGACCAAAAAGGGGGAATATTGCTATAAAGTGGAAAATTTTATTTTTTATGTTTGTAGCACATACGTAAAATCAAATAGCTTTCACTCGTATTTGATAAATATTTGACATATTTATTTATCGAAATAGAGAATAGTCGTGGCAGTCACGCTATTTAAGCAGTAAATTTCCGTAAATTTTAAAAGTCATTTTGCTTCACTTATTGTTGAAAGATTTACATACTTGTAAGTGTTAGAGAACTGATAACTGACAGACCTAAATAGGGGAATTTTTATATAAAGTGGAAATATTTTTTTTATGTTGGTAGCGTAAATGCAAAATCTTATGTAAATCTTCCAACAAAATGTTGAGCAACATTAAATTTATTTTTAAATTTACAGAAATTCACTCCTTCAGGTAGTTTAAAATAGTGTGACATACACGATCATTCTTTCTTTCGATAACACAAGGTCTTAAAAATGTACCAAGTACGAGTGCAAACTATAAGATTTTTCTTTTACGCTACAAACATAAGAAATGAGATGTTGCACTTTATAGAAATATTCCCCTACTTAGATTTGGCACATATTATTTTTCAAACACTATCGCGTATGTACATCTTTCAACAATATGCTAAGCAACATTAAATTTATTTTAAAATTTACAGAAATTCACTCCTTCAGGTAGTAAAAAATAGCGTGACATGCACGATCATTCTTTCTTTCGATAACACAAGAACTTAAAAATGTACCAAGTACGAGTGCAAATCATATGATTTTGCGTTTACGCTTCAAACATAAAAAAAAAGATTTTCCACTTTATAGCAATATTCACCCTTTTATGTTTGGCACATATTTTTTTTCAAACGCTTTCAAATATGTAAATCTTTCAACAATATGTGAAGTATCATTAAATTTACTTTACACTTTACAGAAATTCACTCCTTCAGGTAGTAAAAAATAGCGTGACATACACGATCATTCTTTCTTTCGATAACACAAGATCTTAAAAATGTACCAAGTACGAGTGCAAATCATATGATTTTGCGTTTACGCTACAAACATAAAAAAAAAGATTTTCCACATTATAGCAATATTCCCCCTTTTATGTTTGGCACATATTTTTTTTCAAACGCTTTCAAATATGTAAATCTTTCAACAATATGTGAAGTAACATTAAATTTACTTTACAATTTACAGAAATTCACTCCTTCAGGTAGTAAAAAATAGCGTGACATACACGATCATTCTTTCTCTCGATAACACAAGATCTCAAAAATGTACCAAGTACGAGTGCAAATCATATGATTTTGCGTTTACGCTTCAAATATAAAAAAAAAGATTTTCCACATTGTAGCAATATTCCCCCTTTTATGTTTGGCACATATTTTTTTCAAACGCTTTCAAATATGTAAATCTTTCTACAATATGTGAAGTAACATTAAATTTACTTTACAATTTACAGAAATCCACTCCTTCAGGTAGATTGAAATAGCGTGACAGCCACGATCATTCCATATTTCGATAACACAAGGTCTTAAAAATGTACCAAGTACGAGTGCAAACTATATGATTTTTCTTTTACGCTACAAACATAAGAAATGAGATGTTGCACTTTATAGCAATATTCCCCTACTTAGTTTTGGCACATATTATTTTTCAAACACTATCGCGTATGTACATCTTTCAACAATATGCTAAGCAACATTAAATTTATTTTAAAATTTACAGAAAGTCACACCTTCAGGTAGTAAAAAATAGCGTGACATACACGATCATTCTTTCTTTCGATGACACAAGGTCTTAAAAATGTACCCAGTACGAGTGCAAATTATCTGATTTTGCGTTTACGCTACAAACATAAAAAAAAAGATTTTCCACATTATAGCAATATTCCCCCTTTTATGTTTGGCACATATTTTTTTTCAAACGCTTTCAAATATGTAAATCTTTCAACAATATGTGAAGTATCATTAAATTTACTTTACACTTTACAGAAATTCACTCCTTCAGGTAGTAAAAAATAGCGTGACATACACGATCATTCTTTCTTTCGATAACACAAGATCTTAAAAATGTACCAAGTACGAGTGCAAATCATATGATTTTGCGTTTACGCTACAAACATAAAAAAAAAGATTTTCCACATTATAGCAATATTCCCCCTTTTATGTTTGGCACATATTTTTTTTCAAACGCTTTCAAATATGTAAATCTTTCAACAATATGTGAAGTATCATTAAATTTACTTTACACTTTACAGAAATTCACTCCTTCAGGTAGTAAAAAATAGCGTGACATACACGATCATTCTTTCTTTCGATGACACAAGGTCTTAAAAATGTACCCAGTACGAGTGCAAATTATCTGATTTTGCGTTTACGCTACAAACATAAAAAAAAAGATTTTCCACATTATAGCAATATTCCCCCTTTTATGTTTGGCACATATTTTTTTTCAAACGCTTTCAAATATGTAAATCTTTCAACAATATGTGAAGTAACATTAAATTTACTTTACAATTTACAGAAATTCACTCCTTCAGGTAGATTAAAATAGCGTGGCAGCCACGATCATTCTTTATTTCGATAACACAAGGTCTTAAAAATGTAACAAGTACGAGTGAGAACTATATGATTTTGCGTTTACACTACAAACATAAGAAATAAGATGTGGCAATTTATAGCAATATTCCCCCTTTTAGGTTTGGCACATTTTTTTTTTCAAACGCTTTCAAGTATGAAAATCTTTTAATAATATGTGAAGTAACATTAAATTTACTTTAAAATAGACAGAAATTCACTTCTTCAGGTAGACTTAAATATCGTGAGAGCAAAGATTGTTTATTCTTACGATAAGAGAAAGTCTTAAAAATGTTCCAAGTACGAGTGCAAACTATATGATTTTTCGTTTAAGCAACAAGCATAAAAAAAAAGATTCTTCACTTTATAGCAATAATCCCCCATTTAAGTTTGGCACATTTTTTTTTCAAACGATTTCAAGTATGTTCATCTTTCAGCAATATGCTCAGCAACATTAAATTTATTTTAAAATTTACAGAAATTCACTCCTTCAGGTAGTAAAAAATAGGGTGACATACACGATCATTCTTTCTTTCGATAACACAAGATCTTAAAAATGTACCAAGTACGAGTGCAAATCATATGATTTTGCGTTTACGCTACAAACATAAAAAAAAAGATTTTCCACATTATAGCAATATTCCCCCTTTTATGTTTGGCACATATTTTTTTTCAAACGCTTTCAAATATGTAAATCTTTCAACAATATGTGAAGTAACATTAAATTTACTTTACAATTTACAGAAATTCACTCCTTCAGGTAGATTAAAATAGCGTGGCAGCCACGATCATTCTTTATTTTGATAACACAAGGTCTTAAAAATGTAACAAGTACGAGTGCAAACTATATGATTTTGCGTTTACACTACAAACATAAGAAATAAGATGTGGCAATTTATAGCAATTTTCCCCGATTTAGGATTGGCACTTTTTTTTTTCAAACGATTTCAAGTATGTTCATCTTTCAGCAATATGCTCAGCAACATTAAATTTATTTTAAAATTTACAGAAATTCACTCCTTCAGATAGTAAAAAATAGCATGACATACAAGATCATTCTTTCTTTCGATAACACAAGGTCTTAAAAATCTACCAAGTACGAGTGCAAATTATATGATTTTGCGTTTAGGCTACAAACATAAAAAAAAAGTTTTTCCTGTTTATAGCAATATTCCTCCTTATAGGTTTGGCACGTATATTTTTTTCAAACTGTTTCAAGTACGTAAATCTTTCAACAATATGTTAAGTAACATTAAATTTACTTTGAAATTTACAGAAATTCCCTCCTACAGGTAGATTAAATTAGCGTATAAGCCACTATCATTCTTTATTTCGATAACACACGGTCTTAAAAATGTAACAAGTACGAGTGCAAACTATATGATTTTTCTTTTACGCTACATACATAAGAAATGAGATGTTGCACTTTATAGCAATATTCCCATACTTAGTTTTGGCACATATTATTGTTCAAACACTATCGCGTATGTACATCTTTCAACACTATTGCTAAGCAACATTAAATTTATTTTAAAATTTACAGAAAGTCACACCTTCAGGTAGTAAGAAATAGCGTGACATACACGATCATTCTTTCTTTCGATGACACAAGGTCTTAAAAATATACCAAGTACGAGTGCAAATTATATGATTTTGCGTTTACGCTACAAACATAAAAAAAGAGTTTTGCCACATTATAGCAATATTCCCCCTTTTATGTTTGGCACATATTTTTTTTCAAACGCTTTCAAATATGTAAATCTTTAAACAATATGTGAAGTAACATTAAATTTACTTTACAATTTTCAGAAATTCACTCCTTCAGGTAGATTAAAATAGCGTGGCAGCCACGATCATTCTTTATTTCGATAACACAAGGTCTTAAAAATGTAACAAGTACGAGTGCAAACTATATGATTTTGCGTTTACACTACAAACATAAGAAATAAGATGTGGCAATTTATAGCAATTTTCCCCCATTTAGGTTTGGCACTTTTTTTTTCAAACGATTTCAAGTATGTTCATCTTTCAGCAATATGCTCAGCAACATTAAATTTATTTTAAAATTTACAGAAATTCACTCCTTCAGATAGTAAAAAATAGCATGACATACAACATCATTCTTTCTTTCGATAACACAAGGTCTTAAAAATCTACCAAGTACGAGTGCAAATTATATGATTTTGCGTTTACGCTACAAACATAAGAAATGAGATGTTGCAATTTATAGCAATATTCCCCCTTTTAGGTTTGGCACATTTTTTTTTTCAAACGCTTTCAAGTATGAAAATCTTTTAACAATATGTGAAGTAACATTAAATTTACTTTAAAATAGACAGAAATTCACTTCTTCAGGTAGATTAAAATATCGTGAGAGCAAAGATTGTTTATTCTTACGATAAGAGAAAGTCTTAAAAATGTTCAAAGTACGAGTACAAACTATATGATTTTTCGTTTAAGCAACAAACATAAAAAAAAAAGATTCTTCACTTTATAGCAATAATCCCCCATTTAGGTTTGGCACAATTTTTTTCAAACGATTTCAAGTATGTTCATCTTTCAGCAATATGCTCAGCAACATTAAATTTATTTTAAAATTTACAGAAAGTCACTCCTTCAGGTAGTAAAAAATAGCGTGGCGGCCACCATCATTCTTTATTTCGATAACACAAGGTCTTAAAAATGTAACAAGTACGAGTGCAAACTATATGATTTTGCGTTTACACTACAAACATAAGAAATAAGATGTGGCAATTTATAGCAATATTCCCCCTTTTAGGTTTGGCACATTTTTTTTTTCAAACGCTTTCAAGTATGAAAATCTTTTAACAATATGTGAAGTAACATTAAATTTACTTTAAAATAGACAGAAATTCACTTCTTCAGGTAGATT
Organism: Diplolepis rosae; assembly: GCA_030998225.1. NCBI lineage: Eukaryota > Metazoa > Arthropoda > Insecta > Hymenoptera > Diplolepididae > Diplolepis > Diplolepis rosae. Next base: position 30,335 of record JAPYXD010000729.1, on the reverse strand, counting down.
AAAATATCGTGAGAGCAAAGATTGTTTATTCTTACGATAAGAGAAAGTCTTAAAAATGTTCAAAGTACGAGTACAAACTATATGATTTTTCGTTTAAGCAACAAACATAAAAAAAAAAGATTCTTCACTTTATAGCAATAATCCCCCATTTAGGTTTGGCACATTTTTTTTTCAAACGATTTCAAGTATGTTCATCTTTCAGCAATATGCTCAGCAACATTAAATTTATTTTAAAATTTACAGAAAGTCACTCCTTCAGATAGTAAAAAATAGCGTGACATACAAGATCATTCTTTCTTTCGATAACACAAGGTCTTAAAAATGTAACAAGTACGAGTGCAAACTATATGATTTTGCGTTTTCACTAGAAACATAAGAAATAAGATGTGGCAATTTATAGCAATATTCCCCCTTTTAGGTTTGGCACATTTTTTTTTCAAACGCTTTCAAGTATGAAAATCTTTTAACAATATGTGAAGTAACATTAAATTTACTTTGAAATTCACAGAAATTCACTCCATCAGGTAGATTACAATAGCGTATAAGCCACTATCATTCTTTATTTCGATAACACAAGGTCTTAAAAATGTAACAAGTACGAGTGCAAACTATATGATTTTGCGTTTACACTACAAACATAAGAAATAAGATGTGGCAATTTATAGCAATATTCCCCCTTTTATGTTTGGCACATATTTTTTTTCAAACGCTTTCAAATATGTAAATCTTTCAACAATATGTGAAGTAACATTAAATTTACTTTAAAATTTACAGAAATTCACTCCTTCAGGTAGTAAAAAATAGCGTGGCGGCCACCATCATTCTTTATTTCGATAACACAAGGTCTTAAAAATGTAACAAGTACGAGTGCAAAATATATGATTTTGCGTTTACACTACAAACATAAGAAATAAGATGTGGCAATTTATAGCAATATTCCCCCTTTTATGTTTGGCACATATTTTTTTTCAAACGCATTCATATATGTAAATCTTTCAACAATATGTGAAGTATCATTAAATTTACTTTGAAATTTACAGAAATTTACTCCTTCAGGTAGATTAAAATAGCGTATAAGCCACTATCATTCTTTATTTCGATAACACAAGGTCTTAAAAATGTAACAAGTACGAGTGCAAACTATATGATTTTGCGTTTAAACTACAAACATAAGAAATAAGATGTGGCAATTTATAGCAATTTTCCCCCATTTAGGCTTGGCACTTTTTTTTTCAAACGATTTCAAGTATGTTCATCTTTCAGCAATATGCTCAGCAACATTAAATTTATTTTAAAATTTACAGAAATTCACTCCTTCAGATAGTAAAAAATAGCATGACATACAAGATCATTCTTTCTTTCGATAACACAAGGTCTTAAAAATCTACCAAGTACGAGTGCAAATTATATGATTTTGCGTTTACGCTACAAACATAAAAAAAGAGTTTTGCCACATTATAGCAATATTCCCCCTTTTAGGTTTGGCACATTTTATTTTTCAAACGCTTTCAAGTATGAAAATCTTTTAACAATATGTGAAGTAACATTAAATTTACTTTGAAATTCACAGAAATTCACTCCATCAGGTAGATTACAATAGCGTATAAGCCACTATCATTCTTTATTTCGATAACACAAGGTCTTAAAAATCTACCAAGTACGAGTGCAAATTATATGATTTTGCGTTTACGCTACAAACATAAAAAAAAAGTTTTTCCTGTTTATAGCAATATTCCCCCTTATAGGTTTGGCACGTATATTTTTTTCAAACTGTTTCAAGTACGTAAATCTTTCAACAATATGTTAAGTAACATTAAATTTACTTTGAAATTTACAGAAATTCCCTCCTTCAGGTAGATTAAAATAGCGTATAAGCCACTATCATTCTTTATTTCGATAACACAAGGTCTTAAAAATGTAACAAGTACGAGTGCAAACTATATGATTTTGCGTTTAAACTACAAACATAAGAAATAAGATGTGGCAATTTATAGCAATTTTCCCCCATTTAGGTTTGGCCCTTTTTTTTTCTTACGATTTCAAGTATGTTCATCTTTCAGCAATATGCTCAGCAACATTAAATTTACCTTGAAGTTTACAGAAATTTACTCCTTCAGGTAGATTAAAATAGCGTATAAGCCACTATCATTCTTTCTTTCGATAACACAAGGTCTTAAAAATGTAACAAGTACGAGTGCAAACTATATGATTTTGCGTTTACACTACAAACATAAGAAATAAGATGTGGCAATTTATAGCAATATTCCCCCTTTTATGTTTGGCACATATTTTTTTCAAACGCTTTCAAGTATGTAAATCTTTTAACAATATGTGAAGTAACATTAAATTTACTTTAAAATTTACAGAAATTCACTCCTTCAGGTAGATTAAAATAGCGTGAGAGCAAAGATCATTCTTTATTTCGATAACACAAGGTCTTAAAAATGTAAAAGTACGAGTGCAAACTATATGATTTTTCGTTTAAGCAACAAACATAAAAAAAAAAGATTCTTCACTTTATAGCAATAATCCCCCATTTAGGTTTGGCACATTTTTTTTCAAACGATTTCAAGTATGTTCATCTTTCAGCAATATGCTCAGCAACATTAAATTTATTTTAAAATTTACAGAAAGTCACTCCTTCAGATAGTAAAAAATAGCATGACATACAAGATCATTCTTTCTTTCGCTAACACAAGGTCTTAAAAATCTACCAAGTACGAGTGCAAATTATATGATTTTGCGTTTACGCTACAAACATAAGAAATAAGATGTGGCAATTTATAGCAATATTCCCCCTTTTAGGTTTGGCACATTTTTTTTTTCAAACGCTTTCAAGTATGAAAATCTTTCAACAATATGTGAAGTAACATTAAATTTACATTGAAATTTACAGAAATTCACTCCTTCAGGTAGATTAAAATAGCGTGGCAGCCACCATCATTCTTTATTTCGATAACACAAGGTCTTAAAAATGTAACAAGTACGGGTGCAAACTATATGATTCAGCGTATACGCTAGAAACATAAAAAATGAGATGTTGCAATTTATAGCAATATTCCCCCTTTTAGGTTTGGCACATTTTTTTTTTCAAACGCTTTCAAGTATGAAAATCTTTTAACAATATGTGAAGTAACATTAAATTTACTTTGAAATTTACAGAAATTCACTCCTTCAGGTAGTAAAAAATAGCGTGGCGGCCACCATCATTCTTTATTTCGATAACACAAGGTCTTAAAAATGTAACAAGTACGAGTGCAAACTATATGATTTTGCGTTTACACTACAAACATAAGAAATAAGATGTGGCAATTTATAGCAATATTCCCCCTTTTAGGTTTGGCACATTTTTTTTTTCAAACGCTTTCAAGTATGAAAATCTTTTAACAATATGTGAAGTAACATTAAATTTACTTTAAAATAGACAGAAATTCACTTCTTCAGGTAGATTAAAATATCGTGAGAGCAAAGATTGTTTATTCTTACGATAACACAAGGTCTTAAAAATGTAAAAAGTACGAGTACAAACTATATGATTTTTCGTTTAAGCAACAAACATAAAAAAAAAGATTCTTCACTTTATAGCAATAATCCCCCATTTAGGTTTGGCACAATTTTTTTCAAACGATTTCAAGTATGTTCATCTTTCAGCAATATGCTCAGCAACATTAAATTTATTTTAAAATTTACAGAAAGTCACTCCTTCAGATAGTAAAAAATAGCGTGACATACAAGATCATTCTTTCTTTCGATAACACAAGGTCTTAAAAATGTAACAAGTACGAGTGCAAACTATATGATTTTGCGTTTACACTACAAACATAAGAAATAAGATGTGGCAATTTATAGCAATATTCCCCCTTTTAGGTTTGGCACATATTTTTTTTCAAACGCTTTCAAATATGTAAATCTTTCCACAATATGTGAAGTATCATTAAATTTACTTTGAAATTTACAGAAATTCACTCCTTCAGGTAGATTAAAATAGCGTATAAGCCACTACCATTCTTTATTTCGATAACACAAGGTCTTAAAAATGTAACAAGTACGAGTGCAAACTATATGATTTTGCGTTTACACTACAAACATAAGAAATAAGATGTGGCAATTTATAGCAATATTCCCCCTTTTATGTTTGGCACATTTTTTTTTTCAAACGCTTTCAAGTATGAAAATCTTTTAACAATATGTGAAGTAACATTAAATTTACTTTGAAATTTACAGAAATTCACTCCTTCAGGTAGTAAAAAATAGCGTGGCGGCCACCATCATTCTTTATTTCGATAACACAAGGTCTTAAAAATGTAACAAGTACGAGTGCAAAATATATGATTTTGCGTTTACACTACAAACATAAGAAATAAGATGTGGCAATTTATAGCAATATTCCCCCTTTTATGTTTGGCACATATTTTTTTTCAAACGCATTCATATATGTAAATCTTTCAACAATATGTGAAGTATCATTAAATTTACTTTGAAATTTACAGAAATTTACTCCTTCAGGTAGATTAAAATAGCGTATAAGCCACTATCATTCTTTATTTCGATAACACAAGGTCTTAAAAATGTAACAAGTACGAGTGCAAACTATATGATTTTGCGTTTAAACTACAAACATAAGAAATAAGATGTGGCAATTTATAGCAATTTTCCCCCATTTAGGTTTGGCACTTTTTTTTTTCAAACGATTTCAAGTATGTTCATCTTTCAGCAATATGCTCAGCAACATTAAATTTATTTTAAAATTTACAGAAATTCACTCCTTCAGATAGTAAAAAATAGCATGACATACAAGATCATTCTTTCTTTCGATAACACAAGGTCTTAAAAATCTACCAAGTACGAGTGCAAATTATATGATTTTGCGTTTACGCTACAAACATAAAAAAAAAGATTTTCCACATTATAGCAATATTCCCCCTTTTATGTTTGGCACATATTTTTTTTCAAACGCTTTCAAATATGTAAATCTTTCAACAATATGTGAAGTAACATTAAATTTACTTTACAATTTACAGAAATTCACTCCTTCAGGTAGATTAAAATAGCGTGGCAGCCACGATCATTCTTTATTTCGATAACACAAGGTCTTAAAAATGTAACAAGTACGAGTGCAAACTATATGATTTTGCGTTTACACTACAAACATAAGAAATAAGATGTGGCAATTTATAGCAATTTTCCCCCATTTAGGTTTGGCACTTTTTTTTTCAAACGATTTCAAGTATGTTCATCTTTCAGCAATATGCTCAGCAACATTAAATTTATTTTAAAATTTACAGAAATTCACTCCTTCAGATAGTAAAAAATAGCATGACATACAAGATCATTCTTTCTTTCGATAACACAAGGTCTTAAAAATCTACCAAGTACGAGTGCAAATTATATGATTTTGCGTTTACGCTACAAACATAAAAAAAAGTTTTTCCTGTTTATAGCAATATTCCCCCTTATAGGTTTGGCAAGTATATTTTTTTCAAACTGTTTCAAGTAGGTAAATCTTTCAACAATATGTTAAGTAACATTAAATTTACTTTGAAATTTACAGAAATTCACTCCATCAGGTAGATTAAAATAGCGTATAAGCCACTATCATTCTTTATTTCGATAACACAAGGTCTTAAAAATGTAACAAGTACGAGTGCAAACTATATGATTTTGCGTTTAAACTACAAACATAAGAAATAAGATGTGGCAATTTATAGCAATTTTCCCCCATTTAGGTTTGGCACTTTTTTTTTCAAACGATTTCAAGTATGTTCATCTTTCAGCAATATGCTCAGCAACATTAAATTTATTTTAAAATTTACAGAAATTCACTCCTTCTGATAGTAAAAAATAGCATGACATACAAGATCATTCTTTCTTTCGATAACACAAGGTCTTAAAAATCTACCAAGTACGAGTGCAAATTATATGATTTTGCGTTTACGCTACAAACATAAGAAATGAGATGTTGCAATTTATAGCAATATTCCCCCTTTTATGTTTGGCACATATTTTTTTTCAAACGCTTTTAAATATGTAAATCTTTCAACAATATGTGAAGTAACATTAAATTTACTTTAAAATTTACAGAAATTCACTCCTTCAGGTAGATTAAAATAGCGTGGCAGCCACGATCATTCTTTATTTCGATAACACAAGGTCTTAGAAATGTAACAAGTACGAGTGCAAACTATATGATTTTTCGTTTAAGTAACAAACATAAAAAAAAAAGATTCTTCACTTTATAGCAATAATCCCCCATTTAGGTTTGGCACATTTTTTTTCAAACGATTTCAAGTATGTTCATCTTTCAGCAATATGCTCAGCAACATTAAATTTATTTTAAAATTTACAGAAATTCACTCCTTCAGATAGTAAAAAATAGCATGACATACAAGATCATTCTTTCTTTCGATAACACAAGGTCTTAAAAATGTAACAAGTAGGATTGCAAATTATATGATTTTGCGTTTACACTACAAACATAAGAAATAAGATGTGGCAATTTATAGCAATATTCCCCCTTTTAGGTTTGGCACATTTTTTTTTTCAAACGCTTTCAAGTATGAAAATCTTTTAACAATATGTGAAGTAACATTAAATTTACTTTAAAATAGACAGAAATTCACTTCTTCAGGTAGATTAAAATAGCGTGGCAGCCACCATCATTCTTTATTTCGATAACACAAGGTCTTAAAAATGTAACAAGTACGAGTGCAAACTATATGATTTTGCGTTTACACTACAAACATAAGAAATAAGATGTGGCAATTTATAGCAATATTCCCCCTTTTATGTTTGGCACATATTTTTTTCAAACGCTTTCATATATGTAAATCTTTCAACAATATGTGAAGTATCATTAAATTTACTTTGAAATTTACAGAAATTCACTCCTTCAGGTAGTAAAAAATAGCGTGGCAGCCACGATCATTCTTTATTTCGATAACACAGGGTCTTAAAAATGTAACAAGTACGAGTGCAAACTATATGATTTTGCGTTTACACTACAAACATAAGAAATAAGATGTGGCAATTTATAGCAATTTTCCCCCATTTAGGTTTGGCACATTTTTTTTCAAACGATTTCAAGTATGTTCATCTTTCAGCAATATGCTCAGCAACATTAAATTTATTTTAAAATTTACAGAAATTCACTCCTTCAGATAGTAAAAAATAGCATGACATACAAGATCATTCTTTCTTTCGATAACACAAGGTCTTAAAAATCTACCAAGTACGAGTGCAAATTATATGATTTTGCGTTTACGCTACAAACATAAAAAAAGTTTTTGCAATTTATAGCAATATTCCCCCTTTTAGGTTTGGCACATTTTTTTTTTCAAACGCTTTCAAATATGTAAATCTTTCAACAATATGTGAAGTAACATTAAATTTACTTTGAAATTTACAGAAATTCACTCCTTCAGGTAGATTAAAATAGCGTATAAGCCACTATCATTCTTTATTTCGATAACACAAGGTCTTAAAAATGTAACAAGTACGAGTGCAAACTATATGATTTTGCGGTGGACGTACAAACATACGAAATAAGATGTGGCTTTTTATAGCAATAATCCCCCATTTATGTTTGGCACATATTTTTTTCAAACGATTTCAAGTATGTTCATCTTTCAGCAATATGCTCAGCAACATTAAATTTATTTTAAAATTTACAGAAATTCACTCCTTCAGATAGTAAAAAATAGCGTGACATACAAGATCATTCTTTCTTTCTATAACACAAGGTCTTAAAAATGTAACAAGTACGAGTGCAAACTATATGATTTTGCGTTTACACTACAAACATAAGAAATAAGATGTGGCAATTTATAGCAATATTCCCCCTTTTAGGTTTGGCACATTTTTTTTTCAAACGCTTTCAAGTATGAAAATCTTTTAACAATATGTGAAGTAACATTAAATTTACTTTACAATTTACAGAAATTCACTCCTTCAGGTAGATTAAAATAGCGTGGCAGCCACCATCATTCTTTATTTCGATAACACAAGGTCTTAAAAATGTAACAAGTACGAGTGCAAACTATATGATTTTGCGTTTACGCTACAAACATAAGAAATAAGATGTGGCAATTTATAGCAATATTCCCCCTTTTATGTTTGGCACATATTTTTTTTCAAACGCTTTCAAATATGTAAATCTTTCAACAATATGTGAAGTAACATTAAATTTACTTTGAAATTTACAGAAATTCACTCCTTCAGGTAGTAAAAAATAGCGTATAAGCCACCATCATTCTTTATTTCGATAACACAAGGACTTAAAAATGTAACAAGTACGAGTGCAAACTATATGATTTTGCGTTTACACTACAAACATAAGAAATAAGATGTGGCAATTTATAGCAATATTCCCCCTTTTAGGTTTGGCACATTTTTTTTTCAAACGCTTTCAAGTATGAAAATCTTTTAACAATATGTGAAGTAACATTAAATTTACTTTAAAATAGACAGAAATTCACTTCTTCAGGTAGATTAAAATATCGTGAGAGCAAAGATTGTTTATTCTTACGATAAGAGAAAGTCTTAAAAATGTTCAAAGTACGAGTACAAACTATATGATTTTTCGTTTAAGCAACAAACATAAAAAAAAAAGATTCTTCACTTTATAGCAATAATCCCCCATTTAGGTTTGGCACAATTTTTTTCAAACGATTTCAAGTATGTTCATCTTTCAGCAATATGCTCAGCAACATTAAATTTATTTTAAAATTTACAGAAAGTCACTCCTTCAGATAGTAAAAAATAGCATGACATACAACATCATTCTTTCTTTCGATAACACAAGGTCTTAAAAATCTACCAAGTACGAGTGCAAATTATATGATTTTGCGTTTACGCTACAAACATAAGAAATAAGATGTGGCAATTTATAGCAATATTCCCCCTTTTAGGTTTGGCACATATTTTTTTTCAAACGCTTTCAAATATGTAAATCTTTCAACAATATGTGAAGTAACATTAAATTTACTTTGAAATTTACAGAAATTCACTTCTTCAGGTAGATTAAAATGTAAGCATTGTTTATTTCGATAACACAAGGTCTTAAAAATGTTCAAGTACGAGTGCAAACTATATGATTTTTCGTTTAAGCAACAAACATAAAAAAAAAAGAAATACTTTATAGCAATAATCCCCCATTTAGGTTTGGCACTTTTTTTCAAACGATTTCAAGTATGTTCATCTTTCAGCAATATGCTCAGCAACATTAAATTTATTTTAAAATTTACAGAAATTCACTCCTTCAGATAGTAAAAAATAGCGTGACATACAAGATCATTCTTTATTTCGATAACACAAGGTCTTAAAAATGTAACCAAGTACGAGTGCAAACTATATGATTTTGCGTTTACACTACAAACATAAGAAATAAGATGTGGCAATTTATAGCAATATTCCCCCTTTTAGGTTTGGCACATTTTTTTTTCAAACGCTTTCAAATATGTAAATCTTTCAACAATATGTGAAGTAACATTAAATTTACTTTGAAATTTACAGAAATTCACTCCTTCAGGTATATTAAAATAGCGTATAAGCCACTATCATTCTTTATTTCGATAACACAAGGTCTTAAAAATGTAACAAGTACGAGTGCAAACTATATGATTTTTCATTTACGCTAACAAACATAAAAAAATAAGATTCTTGGCACTTTATAGCAATAATCCCCCATTTAGGTTTGGCACATTTTTTTTTCAAACGATTTCAAGTATGTTCATCTTTCAGCAATATGCTCAGCAACATTAAATTTATTTTAAAATTTACAGAAATTCACTCCTTCAGATAGTAAAAAATAGCGTGACATACAAGATCATTCTTTCTTTCGATAACACAAGGTCTTAAAAATCTACCAAGTACGAGTGCAAATTATATGATTTTGCGTTTACGCTACAAACATAAGAAATAAGATGTGGCAATTTATAGCAATATTCCCCCTTTTATGTTTGGCACATATTTTTTTTCAAACGCTTTCAAATATGTAAATCTTTCAACAATATGTGAAGTAACATTAAATTTACTTTGAAATTTACAGAAATTCACTCCTTCAGGTAGATTAAAATAGCGTATAAGCCACTATCATTCTTTATTTCGATAACACAAGGTCTTAAAAATGTAACAAGTACGAGTGCAAACTATATGATTTTGCGTTTACACTACAAACATAAGAAATAAGATGTGGCAATTTATAGCAATTTTCCCCCATTTAGGTTTGGCACATATTTTTTTTCAAACGCTTTCATATATGTAAATCTTTCAACAATATGTGAAGTAACATTAAATTTACTTTGAAATTTACAGAAATTCACTCCTTCAGGTAGTAAAAAATAGCGTGGCGGCCACCATCATTCTTTATTTCGATAACACAAGGTCTTAAAAATGTAACAAGTACGAGTGCAAAATATATGATTTTGCGTTTACACTACAAACATAAGAAATAAGATGTGGCAATTTATAGCAATATTCCCCCTTTTATGTTTGGCACATATTTTTTTTCAAACGCTTTCATATATGTAAATCTTTCAACAATATGTGAAGTATCATTAAATTTACTTTGAAATTTACAGAAATTCACTCCTTCAGGTAGATTAAAATAGCGTGGCAGCCACGATCATTCTTTATTTCGATAACACAAGGTCTTAAAAATGTAACAAGTACGAGTGCAAACTATATGATTTTGCGTTTACACTACAAACATAAGAAATAAGATGTGGCAATTTATAGCAATTTTCCCCCATTTAGGTATGGCACTTTTTTTTTCAAACGATTTCAAGTATGTTCATATTTCAGCAATATGCTCAGCAACATTAAATTTATTTTAAAATTTACAGAAATTCACTCCTTCAGATAGTAAAAAATAGCATGACATACAAGATCATTCTTTCTTTCGATAACACAAGGTCTTAAAAATCTACCAAGTACGAGTGCAAATTATATGATTTTGCGTTTACGCTACAAACATAAAAAAAAAGATTTTCCACATTATAGCAATATTCCCCCTTTTATGTTTGGCACATATTTTTTTTCAAACGCTTTCAAATATGTAAATCTTTCAACAATATGTGAAGTAACATTAAATTTACTTTGAAATTTACAGAAATTTACTCCTTCAGGTAGATTAAAATAGCGTATAAGCCACTATCATTCTTTATTTCGATAACACAAGGTCTTAAAAATCTACCAAGTACGAGTGCAAATTATATGATTTTGCGTTTACGCTACAAACATAAAAAAAAAGTTTTTCCTGTTTATAGCAATATTCCCCCTTATAGGTTTGGCAAGTATATTTTTTTCAAACTGTTTCAAGTACGTAAATCTTTCAACAATATGTTAAGTAACATTAAATTTACTTTGAAATTTACAGAAATTCACTCCATCAGGTAGATTAAAATAGCGTATAAGCCACTATCATTCTTTATTTCGATAACACAAGGTCTTAAAAATGTAACAAGTACGAGTGCAAACTATATGATTTTGCGTTTAAACTACAAACATAAGAAATAAGATGTGGCAATTTATAGCAATTTTCCCCCATTTAGGTTTGGCACTTTTTTTTTCAAACGATTTCAAGTATGTTCATCTTTCAGCAATATGCTCAGCAACATTAAATTTATTTTAAAATTTACAGAAATTCACTCCTTCAGATAGTAAAAAATAGCGTGACATACAACATCATTCTTTCTTTCCATAACACAAGGTCTTAAAAATCTACCAAGTACGAGTGCAAATTATATGATTTTGCGTTTACGCTACAAACATAAGAAATGAGATGTTGCAATTTATAGCAATATTCCCCCTTTTATGTTTGGCACATATTTTTTTTCAAACGCTTTCAAATATGTAAATCTTTCAACAATATGTGAAGTAACATTAAATTTACTTTACAATTTACAGAAATTCACTCCTTCAGGTAGATTAAAATAGCGTATAAGCCACTATCATTCTTTATTTCGATAACACAAGGTCTTAAAAATGTAACAAGTACGAGTGCAAACTATATGATTTTTCGTTTAAGTAACAAACATAAAAAAAAAAGATTCTTCACTTTATAGCAATAATCCCCCATTTAGGTTTGGCACATTTTTTTTCAAACGATTTCAAGTATGTTCATCTTTCAGCAATATGCTCAGCAACATTAAATTTATTTTAAAATTTACAGAAATTCACTCCTTCAGATAGTAAAAAATAGCATGACATACAAGATCATTCTTTCTTTCGATAACACAAGGTCTTAAAAATGTAACAAGTACGAGTGCAAAATATATGATTTTGCGTTTACACTACAAACATAAGAAATAAGATGTGGCAATTTATAGCAATATTCCCCCTTTTATGTTTGGCACATATTTTTTTTCAAACGCTTTCAAGTACGTAAATCTTTCAACAATATGTTAAGTAACATTAAATTTACTTTGAAATTTACAGAAATTCACTCCTTCAGGTAGATTAAAATAGCGTGGCAGCCACCATCATTCTTTATTTCGATAACACAAGGTCTTAAAAATGTAACAAGTACGAGTGCAAACTATATGATTTTGCGTTTACACTACAAACATAAGAAATAAGATGTTGCAATTTATAGCAATATTCCCCCTTTTATGTTTGGCACATATTTTTTTTCAAACGCTTTCATATATGTAAATCTTTCAACAATATGTGAACTAGCATTAAATTTACTTTGAAATTTACAGAAATTCACTCCTTCAGGTAGATTAAAATAGCGTATAAGCCACTATCATTCTTTATTTCGATAACACAAGGTCTTAAAAATGTAACAAGTACGAGTGCAAACTATATGATTTTGCGTTTACACTACAAACATAAGAAATAAGATGTGGCAATTTATAGCAATATTCCCCCTTTTAGGTTTGGCACATTTTTTTTTTCAAACGCTTTCAAGTATGAAAATCTTTTAACAATATGTGAAGTAACATTAAATTTACTTTAAAATAGACAGAAATTCACTTCTTCAGGTAGATTAAAATATCGTGAGAGCAAAGATTGTTTATTCTTACGATAAGAGAAAGTCTTAAAAATGTTCCAAGTACGAGTGCAAATTATATGATTTTTCGTTTAAGCAACAAACATAAAAAAAAAGATTCTTCACTTTATAGCAATAATCCCCCATTTAGGTTTGGCACAATTTTTTTCAAACGATTTCAAGTATGTTCATCTTTCAGCAATATGCTCAGCAACATTAAATTTATTTTAAAATTTACAGAAAGTCACTCCTTCAGATAGTAAAAAATAGCATGACATACAAGATCATTCTTTCTTTCGATAACACAAGGTCTTAAAAATCTACCAAGTACGAGTGCAAATTATATGATTTTGCGTTTACGCTACAAACATAAAAAAAAAGATTTTCCACATTATAGCAATATTCCCCCTTTTATGTTTGGCACATTTTTTTTTTCAAACGCTTTCAAGTATGAAAATCTTTTAACAATATGTGAAGTAACATTAAATTTACTTTGAAATTTACAGAAATTCACTCCTTCAGGTAGATTAAAATAGCGTATAAGCCACTACCATTCTTTATTTCGATAACACAAGGTCTTAAAAATGTAACAAGTACGAGTGCAAACTATATGATTTTGCGTTTACACTACAAACATAAGAAATAAGATGTGGCAATTTATAGCAATATTCCCCCTTTTAGGTTTGGCACATATTTTTTCAAATATGTAAATCTTTCAACAATATGTGAAGTAACATTAAATTTACTTTGAAATTTACAGAAATTCACTCCTTCAGGTAGTAAAAAATAGCGTTTCTGCCACCATCATTCTTTATTTCGATAACACAAGGTCTTAAAAATGTAACAAGTACGAGTGCAAACTATATGATTTTGCGTTTACACTACAAACATAAGAAATAAGATGTGGCAATTTATAGCAATATTCCCCCTTTTATGTTTGGCACATATTTTTTTCAAACGCATTCATATATGTAAATCTTTCAACAATATGTGAAGTATCATTAAATTTACTTTGAAATATAAAGAAATTTACTCCTTCAGGTAGATTAAAATAGCGTATAAGCCACTATCATTCTTTATTTCGATAACACAAGGTCTTAAAAATGTAACAAGTACGAGTGCAAACTATATGATTTTGCGTTTAAACTACAAACATAAGAAATAAGATGTGGCAATTTATAGCAATTTTCCCCCATTTAGGCTTGGCACTTTTTTTTTCAAACGATTTCAAGTATGTTCATCTTTCAGCAATATGCTCAGCAACATTAAATTTATTTTAAAATTTACAGAAGTTCACTCCTTCAGATAGTAAAAAATAGCATGACATACAAGATCATTCTTTCTTTCGATAACACAAGGTCTTAAAAATCTACCAAGTACGAGTGCAAATTATATGATTTTGCGTTTACGCTACAAACATAAAAAAAAAGATTTTCCACATTATAGCAATATTCCCCCTTTTATGTTTGGCACATATTTTTTTTCAAACGCTTTCAAATATGTAAATCTTTCAACAATATGTGAAGTAACATTAAATTTACTTTACAATTTACAGAAATTCACTCCTTCAGGTAGATTAAAATAGCGTTGCAGCCACGATCATTCTTTATTTCGATAACACAAGGTCTTAAAAATGTAACAAGTACGAGTGCAAACTATATGATTTTGCGTTTACACTACAAACATAAGAAATAAGATGTGGCAATTTATAGCAATTTTCCCCCATTTAGGTTTGGCACTTTTTTTTTCAAACGATTTCAAGTATGTTCATCTTTCAGCAATATGCTCAGCAACATTAAATTTATTTTAAAATTTACAGAAATTCACTCCTTCAGATAGTAAAAAATAGCATGACATACAAGATCATTCTTTCTTTCGATAACACAAGGTCTTAAAAATCTACCAAGTACGAGTGCAAATTATATGATTTTGCGTTTACGCTACAAACATAAAAAAAAAGTTTTTCCTGTTTATAGCAATATTCCCCCTTATAGGTTTGGCAAGTATATTTTTTTCAAACTGTTTCAAGTACGTAAATCTTTCAACAATATGTTAAGTAACATTAAATTTACTTTGAAATTTACAGAAATTCACTCCATCAGGTAGATTAAAATAGCGTATAAGCCACTATCATTCTTTATTTCGATAACACAAGGTCTTAAAAATGTAACAAGTACGAGTGCAAACTATATGATTTTGCGTTTAAACTACAAACATAAGAAATAAGATGTGGCAATTTATAGCAATTTTCCCCCATTTAGGTTTGGCACTTTTTTTTTCAAACGATTTCAAGTATGTTCATCTTTCAGCAATATTGCTCAGCAAAATTAAATTTATTTTAAAATTTACAGAAATTCACTCCTTCAGATAGTAAAAAATAGCATGACATACAAGATCATTCTTTCTTTCGATAACACAAGGTCTTAAAAATCTACCAAGTACGAGTGCAAATTATATGATTTTGCGTTTACGCTACAAACATAAGAAATGAGATGTTGCAATTTATAGCAATATTCCCCCTTTTATGTTTGGCACATATTTTTTTTCAAACGCTTTCAAATATGTAAATCTTTCAACAATATGTGAAGTAACATTAAATTTACTTTACAATTTACAGAAATTCACTCCTTCAGGTAGATTAAAATAGCGTGGCAGCCACGATCATTCTTTATTTCGATAACACAAGGTCTTAAAAATGTAACAAGTACGAGTGCAAACTATATGATTTTGCGTTTAAGCACAAACATAAAAAAAAAGATTCTTCACTTTATAGCAATAATCCCCCATTTAGGTTTGGCACAATTTTTTTCAAACGATTTCAAGTATGTTCATCTTTCAGCAATATGCTCAGCAACATTAAATTTATTTTAAAATTTACAGAAAGTCACTCCTTCAGATAGTAAAAAATAGCGTGACATACAAGATCATTCTTTCTTTCGATAACACAAGGTCTTAAAAATGTAACAAGTACGAGTGCAAACTATATGATTTTGCGTTTACACTACAAACATAAGAAATAAGATGTGGCAATTTATAGCAATATTCCCCCTTTTAGGTTTGGCACATTTTTTTTTCAAACGCTTTCAAGTATGAAAATCTTTTAACAATATGTGAAGTAACATTAAATTTACTTTAAAATAGACAGAAATTCACTTCTTCAGGTAGATTAAAATAGCGTGGCAGCCACCATCATTCTTTATTTCGATAACACAAGGTCTTAAAAATGTAACAAGTACGAGTGCAAAATATATGATTTTGCGTTTACACTACAAACATAAGAAATAAGATGTGGCAATTTATAGCAATATTCCCCCTTTTATGTTTGGCACATATTTTTTCAAATATGTAAATCTTTCAACAATATGTGAAGTAACATTAAATTTACTTTGAAATTTACAGAAATTCACTCCTTCAGGTAGTAAAAAATAGCGTGGCGGCCACCATCATTCTTTATTTCGATAACACAAGGTCTTAAAAATGTAACAAGTACGAGTGCAAAATATATGATTTTGCGTTTACACTACAAACATAAGAAATAAGATGTGGCAATTTATAGCAATATTCCCCCTTTTATGTTTGGCACATATTTTTTAACCAAATATGTAAATCTTTCAACAATATGTGAACTAGCATTAAATTTACTTTACAATTTACAGAAATTCACTCCTTCAGGTAGATTAAAATAGCGTATAAGCCACTATCATTCTTTATTTCGATAACACAAGGTCTTAAAAATGTAACAAGTACGAGTGCAAACTATATGATTTTGCGTTTAAACTACAAACATAAGAAATAAGATGTGGCAATTTATAGCAATTTTCCCCCATTTAGGTTTGGCACTTTTTTTTTTCAAACGATTTCAAGTATGTTCATCTTTCAGCAATATGCTCAGCAACATTAAATTTATTTTAAAATTTACAGAAATTCACTCCTTCAGATAGTAAAAAATAGCATGACATACAAGATCATTCTTTCTTTCGATAACACAAGGTCTTAAAAATCTACCAAGTACGAGTGCAAATTATATGATTTTGCGTTTACGCTACAAACATAAAAAAAAAGATTTTCCACATTATAGCAATATTCCCCCTTTTATGTTTGGCACATATTTTTTTTCAAACGCTTTCAAATATGTAAATCTTTCAACAATATGTGAAGTAACATTAAATTTACTTTGAAATTTACAGAAATTCACTCCTTCAGGTATATTAAAATAGCGTATAAGCCACTATCATTCTTTATTTCGATAACACAAGGTCTTAAAAATGTAACAAGTACGAGTGCAAACTATATGATTTTGCGTTTACACTACAAACATAAGAAATAAGATGTGGCAATTTATAGCAATTTTCCCCCATTTAGGTTTGGCACTTTTTTTTTTCAAACGATTTCAAGTATGTTCATCTTTCAGCAATATGCTCAGCAACATTAAATTTATTTTAAAATTTACAGAAATTCACTCCTTCAGATAGTAAAAAATAGCATGACATACAAGATCATTCTTTCTTTCGATAACACAAGGTCTTAAAAATCTACCAAGTACGAGTGCAAATTATATGATTTTGCGTTTACGCTACAAACATAAGAAATGAGATGTTGCAATTTATAGCATTATTCCCCCTTTTATGTTTGGCACATATTTTTTCAAATATGTAAATCTTTCAACAATATGTGAACTAGCATTAAATTTACTTTACAATTTAAGGAAATTCACTCCTTCAGGTAGATTAAAATAGCGTATAAGCCACTATCATTCTTTATTTCGATAACACAAGGTCTTAAAAATGTAACAAGTACGAGTGCAAACTATATGATTTTGCGTTTACGCTACGAACATAAGAAATAAGATGTGGCAATTTATAGCAATATTCCCCCATTTAGGTTTGGCACATTTTTTTTTCAAACGATTTCAAGTATGTTCATCTTTCAGCAATATGCTCAGCAACATTAAATTTATTTTAAAATTTACAGAAATTCACTCCTTCAGATAGTAAAAAATAGCATGACATACAAGATCATTCTTTCTTTCGATAACACAAGGTCTTAAAAATCTACCAAGTACGAGTGCAAATTATATGATTTTGCGTTTACGCTACAAACATAAGAAATAAGATTTGGCAATTTATAGCAATATTCCCCCATTTAGGTTTGGCACATATTTTTTTTCAAACGCTTTCAAATATGTAAATCTTTCAACAATATGTGAAGTAACATTAAATTTACTTTAAAATTTACAGAAATTCACTCCTTCAGGTAGATTAAAATAGCGTGGCAGCCACCATCATTCTTTATTTCGATAACACAAGGTCTTAAAAATGTAACAAGTACGAGTGCAAAATATATGATTTTGCGTTTACACTACAAACATAAGAAATAAGATGTGGCAATTTATAGCAATATTCCCCCTTTTAGGTTTGGCACATTTTTTTTTTCAAACGCTTTCAAGTATGAAAATCTTTCAACAATATGTGAAGTAACATTAAATTTACTTTGAAATTTACAGAAATTCACTCCTTCAGGTAGTAAAAAATAGCGTATAAGCCACTATCATTCTTTATTTCGATAACACAAGGTCTTAAAAATGTAACAAGTACGAGTGCAAACTATATGATTTTGCGTTTAAACTACAAACATAAGAAATAAGATGTGGCAATTTATAGCAATTTTCCCCCATTTAGGTTTGGCACTTTTTTTTTCAAACGATTTCAAGTATGTTCATCTTTCAGCAATATGCTCAGCAACATTAAATTTATTTTAAAATTTACAGAAATTCACTCCTTCAGATAGTAAAAAATAGCGTGACATACAACATCATTCTTTCTTTCGATAACACAAGGTCTTAAAAATCTACCAAGTACGAGTGCAAATTATATGATTTTGCGTTTACGCTACAAACATAAGAAATGAGATGTTGCAATTTATAGCAATATTCCCCCTTTTATGTTTGGCACATATTTTTTTTCAAACGCTTTCAAATATGTAAATCTTTCAACAATATGTGAAGTAACATTAAATTTACTTTACAATTTACAGAAATTCACTCCTTCAGGTAGATTAAAATAGCGTGGCAGCCACGATCATTCTTTATTTCGATAACACAAGGTCTTAAAAATGTAACAAGTACGAGTGCAAACTATATGATTTTGCGTTTTCACTAGAAACATAAGAAATAAGATGTGGCAATTTATAGCAATATTCCCCCTTTTAGGTTTGGCACATTTTTTTTTCAAACGCTTTCAAGTATGAAAATCTTTTAACAATATGTGAAGTAACATTAAATTTACTTTGAAATTTACAGAAATTCACTCCTTCAGGTAGTAAAAAATAGCGTGGCGGCCACCATCATTCTTTATTTCGATAACACAAGGACTTAAAAATGTAACAAGTACGAGTGCAAACTATATGATTCAGCGTATACGCTACAAACATAAAAAATAAGATGTTGCAATTTAAACCAATATTCCCCCCTTTAGGTTTGGCACATTTTTTTTTTTCAAACGCTTTCAAGTATGAAAATCTTTCAACAATATGTGAAGTAACATTAAATTTACTTTACAATTTACAGAAATTCACTCCTTCAGGTAGTAAAAAATAGCGTGACATACACGATCATTCTTTCTTTCCATAACACAAGATCTTAAAAATGTACCAAGTACGAGTGCAAATCATATGATTTTGCGTTTACGCTACAAACATAAAAAAAAAGATTTTCCACATTATAGCAATATTCCCCCTTTTATGTTTGGCACATATTTTTTTTCAAACGCTTTCAAATATGTAAATCTTTCAAAAATATGTGAAGTAACATTAAATTTACTTTGAAATTTACAGAAATTTACTCCTTCAGGTAGATTAAAATAGCGTGGCAGCCACAATCGTTCTTTATTTCGATAACACAAGGTCTTAAAAATGTAACAAGTACGAGTGCAAACTATATGATTTTGCGTTTACACTACAAACATAAGAAATAAGATGTGGCAATTTATAGCAATATTCCCCCATTTAGGTTTGGCACATTTTTTTTTCAAACGATTTCAAGTATGTTCATCTTTCAGCAATATGCTCAGCAACATTAAATTTATTTTAAAATTTACAGAAATTCACTCCTTCAGATAGTAAAAAATAGCGTGACATACAAGATCATTCTTTCTTTCTATAACACAAAGTCTTAAAAATCTACCAAGTACGAGTGCAAATTATATGATTTTGCGTTTACGCTACAAACATAAAAAATGAGATTTTGCAATTTATAGCAATATTCCCCCTTTTATGTTTGGCACATATTTTTTTTCAAACGCTTTCAAATATGTAAATCTTTCAACAATATGTGAAGTAACATTAAATTTACTTTACAATTTACAGAAATTCACTCCTTCAGGTAGATTAAAATAGCGTGGCAGCCACGATCATTCTTTATTTCGATAACACACGGTCTTAAAAATGTAACAAGTACGAGTGCAAACTATATGATTTTTCTTTTACGCTACATACATAAAAAAAAGATTCTTCACTTTATAGCAATAATCCCCCATTTAGGTTTGGCACATTTTTTTTCAAACGATTTCAAGTATGTTCATCTTTCAGCAATATGCTCAGCAACATTAAATTTATTTTAAAATTTACAGAAATTCACTCCTTCAGATAGTAAAAAATAGCATGACATACAAGATCATTCTTTCTTTCGATAACACAAGGTCTTAAAAATGTAACAAGTACGAGTGCAAATTATATGATTTTGCGTTTACACTACAAACATAAGAAATAAGATGTGGCAATTTATAGCAATATTCCCCCTTTTATGTTTGGCACATATTTTTTTTCAAACGCTTTCATATATGTAAATCTTTCAACAATATGTGAAGTATCATTAAATTTACTTTGAAATTTACAGAAATTCACTCCTTCAGATAGTAAAAAATAGCATGACATACAAGATCATTCTTTCTTTCGATAACACAAGGTCTTAAAAATGTACCAAGTACGGGTGCAAACTATATGATTTTGCGTTTACGCTACAAACATAAGAAATAAGATGTGGCAATTTATAGCAATTTTCCCCCATTTAGGTTTGGCACATTTTTTTTTCAAACGATTTCAAGTATGTTCATCTTTCAGCAATATGCTCAGCAACATTAAATTTATTTTAAAATTTACAGAAATTCACTCCTTCAGATAGTAAAAAATAGCATGACATACAAGATCATTCTTTCTTTCGATAACACAAGGTATTAAAAATCTACCAAGTACGAGTGCAAATTATATGATTTTTCGTTTACGCTACAAACATAAAAAAAAAAGTTTTTCCTGTTTATTACAATATTCCCCCTTATAGGTTTGGCACGTATATTTTTTTCAAACTGTTTCAAGTACGTAAATCTTTCAACAATATGTTAAGTAACATTAAATTTACTTTGAAATTTACAGAAATTCACTCCTTCAGGTAGATTAAAATAGCGTATAAGCCACTACCATTCTTTATTTCGATAACACAAGGTCTTAAAAATGTAACAAGTACGAGTGCAAACTATATGATTTTGCGTTTACGCTACGAACATAAGAAATAAGATGTGGCACTTTATAGCAATATTCCCCCATTTAGGTTTGGCACTTTTTTTTTCAAACGATTTCAAATATGTAAATCTTTCAACAATATGTAAAGTAACATTAAATTTACTTTACAATTTACAGAAATTCACTCCTTCATGTAGTAAAAAATAGCGTGACATACACGATCATTCTTTATTTCGATAACACAAGGTCTTAAAAATGTAACAAGTACGAGTGCAAACTATATGATTTTGCGTTTACACTACAAACATAAGAAATAAGATGTGGCAATTTATAGCAATATTCACCCTTTTATGTTTGGCACATATTTTTTTTCAAACGCTTTCAAATATCTAAATCTTTCAACAATATGTGAAGTAACATTAAATTTACTTTGAAATTTACAGAAATTTACTCCTTCAGGTAGATTAAAATAGCGTATAAGCCACTATCATTCTTTATTTCGATAACACAAGGTCTTAAAAATGTACCAAGTACGGGTGCAAACTATATGATTCAGCGTATACGCTACAAACATAAGAAATGAGATGTTGCAATTTATAGCAATATTCCCCCTTTTATGTTTGGCACATATTTTTTTTCAAACGCTTTCATATATGTAAATCTTTCAACAATATGTGAAGTATCATTAAATTTACTTTACAATTTACAGAAATTCACTCCTTCAGGTAGATTAAAATAGCGTGGCAGACACGATCATTCTTTATTTCGATAACACAAGGTCTTAAAAATGTAACAAGTACGAGTGCAAACTATATGATTTTGCGTTTACACTACAAACATAAGAAATAAGATGTGGCAATTTATAGCAATATTCCCCCATTTAGGTTTGGCACATTTTTTTTTCAAACGATTTCAAGTATGTTCATCTTTCAGCAATATGCTCGGCAACATTAAATTTATTTTAAAATTTACAGAAATTCACTCCTTCAGATAGTAAAAAATAGCGCGACATACAAGATCATTCTTTCTTTCTATAACACAAAGTCTTAAAAATCTACCAAGTACGAGTGCAAATTATATGATTTTGCGTTTACGCTTCAAACATAAAAAAAGATTTTCCACTTTATAGCAATATTCACCCTTTTATGTTTGGCACATATTTTTTTTCAAAAGCTTTCAAATATCTAAATCTTTCAACAATATGTGAAGTAACATTAAATTTACTTTAAAATTTACAGAAATTCACTCCTTCAGGTAGATTAAAATAGCGTGGCAGCCACCATCATTCTTTATTTCGATAACACAAGGTCTTAAAAATGTAACAAGTACGAGTGCAAACTATATGATTTTGCGTTTACACTACAAACATAAGAAATAAGATGTGGCAATTTATAGCAATATTCCCCCTTTTAGGTTTGGCACGTATATTTTTTTCAAACTGTTTCAAGTACGTAAATCTTTCAACAATATGTTAAGTAACATTAAATTTACTTTGAAATTTACAGAAATTTACTCCTTCAGGTAGATTAAAATAGCGTATAAGACACTATCATTCTTTATTTCGATAACACAAGGTCTTAAAAATGTACCAAGTACGGGTGCAAACTATATGATTCAGCGTATACGCTACAAACATAAGAAATGAGATGTTGCAATTTATAGCAATATTCACCCTTTTATGTTTGGCACATATTTTTTTTCAAACGCTTTCATATATGTAAATCTTTCATCAATATGTGAAGTATCATTAAATTTACTTTACAATTTACAGAAAGTCACTCCTTCAGGTAGATTAAAATAGCGTGGCAGACACGATCATTCTTAATTTCGATAACACAAGGTCTTAAAAATGTAACAAGTAGGAGTGCAAACTATATGATTTTGCGTTTACACTGCAAACATAAGAAATAAGATGTGGCAATTTATAGCAATATTCCCCCATTTAGGTTTGGCACATTTTTTTTCAAACGATTTCAAGTATGTTCATCTTTCAGCAATATGCTCAGCAACATTAAATTTATTTTAAAATTTACAGAAATTCACTCCTTCAGATAGTAAAAAATAGCGTGACATACAAGATCATTCTTTCTTTCTATAACACAAGGTCTTAAAAATCTACCAAGTACGGGTGCAAATCATATGATTTTGCGTTTACGCTTCAAACATAAAAAAAGATTTTCCACTTTATAGCAATATTCACCCTTTTATGTTTGGCACATATTTTTTTTCAAACGCTTTCAAATATCTAAATCTTTCAACAATATGTGAAGTAACATTAAATTTACTTTACAATTTACAGAAATTCACTCCTTCAGGTAGATTAAAATAGCGTGGCAGCCACCATCATTCTTTATTTCGATAACACAAGGTCTTAAAAATGTAACAAGTACGAGTGCAAACTATATGATTTTGCGTTTACACTACAAACATAAGAAATAAGATGTGGCAATTTATAGCAATATTCCCCCTTTTAGGTTTTGGCACGTATATTTTTTTCAAACTGTTTCAAGTACGTAAATCTTTCAACAATATGTTAAGTAACATTAAATTTACTTTGAAATTTACAGAAATTCACTCCTTCAGGTAGATTAAAATAGCGTATAAGCCACTATCATTCTTTATTTCGATAACACAAGGTCTTAAAAATGTAACAAGTACGAGTGCAAACTATATGATTTTGCGTTTACACTACAAACATAAGAAATAAGATGTGGCAATTTATAGCAATATTCCCCCTTTTAGGTTTGGCACATTTTTTTTTCAAACGCTTTCAAGTATGAAAATCTTTTAACAATATGTGAAGTAACATTAAATTTACTTTAAAATAGACTGAAATTCACTTCTTCAGGTAGACTTAAATATCGTGAGAGCAAAGATTGTTTATTCTTACGATAAGAGAAAGTCTTAAAAATGTTCCAAGTACGAGTGCAAACTATATGATTTTTCGTTTAAGCAACAAGCATAAAAAAAAAAGATTCTTCACTATATAGCAATAATCCCCCATTTAAGTTTGGCACATTTTTTTTTCAAACGATTTCAAGTATGTTCATCTTTCAGCAATATGCTCAGCAACATTAAATTTATTTTAAAATTTACAGAAATTCACTCCTTCAGATAGTAAAAAATAGCATGACATACAAGATCATTCTTTCTTTCGATAACACAAGGTCTTAAAAATCTACCAAGTACGAGTGCAAATTATATGATTTTGCGTTTACGCTACAAACATAAAAAAAAAGTTTTTCCTGTTTATAGCAATATTCCCCCTTATAGGTTTGGCAAATATATTTTTTTCAAACTGTTTCAAGTACGTAAATCTTTCAACAATATGTTAAGCAACATTAAATTTATTTTAAAATTTACAGAAATTCACTCCTTCAGATAGTAAAAAATAGCGTGACATACAACATCATTCTTTCTTTCGATAACACAAGGTCTTAAAAATGTACCAAGTACGGGTTCAAATCAGATGATTTTGCGTTTACGCTACAAACATAAAAAAAAAGATTTTCCACATTATAGCAATATTCCCCCTTTTATGTTTGGCACATATTTTTTTTCAAACGCTTTCAAATATGTAAATCTTTCAACAATATGTGAAGTAACATTAAATTTACTTTACAATTTACAGAAATTCACTCCTTCAGGTAGATTAAAATAGCGTGGCAGCCACGATCATTCTTTATTTCGATAACACAAGGTCTTAAAAATGTAACAAGTACGAGTGCAAACTATATGATTTTGCGTTTACACTACAAACATAAGAAATAAGATGTGGCAATTTATAGCAATATTCCCCCTTTTAGGTTTGGCACATATTTTTTTTCAAACGCTTTCAAATATGTAAATCTTTCAACAATATGTGAAGTAACATTAAATTTACTTTACAATTTACAGAAATTCACTCCTTCAGGTAGATTAAAATAGCGTGGCAGCCACGATCATTCTTTATTTCGATAACACAAGGTCTTAAAAATGTAACAAGTACGAGTGCAAACTATATGATTTTTCGTTTAAGCAACAAGCATAAAAAAAAAAAGATTCTTCACTTTATAGCAATAATCCCCCATTTAAGTTTGGCACATTTTTTTTTCAAACGATTTCAAGTATGTTCATCTTTCAGCGATATGCTCAGCAACATTAAATTTATTTTAAAATTTACAGAAATTCACTCCTTCAGATAGTAAAAAATAGCATGACATACAAGATCATTCTTTCTTTCGATAACACAAGGTCTTAAAAATCTACCAAGTACGAGTGCAAATTATATGATTTTGCGTTTACGCTACAAACATAAAAAAAAAGTTTTTCCTGTTTATAACAATATTCCCCCTTATAGGTTTGGCACGTATATTTTTTTCAAACTGTTTCAAGTACGTAAATCTTTCAACAATATGTTAAGTAACATTAAATTTACTTTGAAATTTACAGAAATTCACTCCTTCAGGTATATTAAAATAGCGTATAAGCCACTATCATTCTTTATTTCGATAACACAAGGTCTTAAAAATGTAACAAGTACGAGTGCAAACTATATGATTTTGCGTTTAAACTACAAACATAAGAAATAAGATGTGGCAATTTATAGCAATATTCCCCCATTTAGGTTTGGCACATATTTTTTTCAAACTGTTTCAAGTACGTAAATCTTTCAACAATATGTTAAGTAACATTAAATTTACTTTGAAATTTACAGAAATTTACTCCTTCAGGTAGTAAAAAATAGCGTATAAGCCACTATCATTCTTTATTTCGATAACACAAGGTCTTAAAAATCTACCAAGTACGAGTGCAAATTATATGATTTTGCGTTTACACTACAAACATAAGAAATAAGATGTGGCAATTTATAGCAATATTCCCCCATTTAGGTTTGGCACATTTTTTTTCAAACGATTTCAAATATGTAAATCTTTCAACAATATGTAAAGTAACATTAAATTTACTTTACAATTTACAGAAATTCACTCCTTCAGATAGTAAAAAATAGCATGACATACAAGATCATTCTTTCTTTCGATAACACAAGGTCTTAAAAATCTACCAAGTACGAGTGCAAATTATATGATTTTGCGTTTACGCTACAAACATAAAAAAAAAGATTTTCCACATTATAGCAATATTCCCCCTTTTATGTTTGGCACATATTTTTTTTCAAACGCTTTCAAATATGTAAATCTTTCAACAATATGTGAAGTAACATTAAATTTACTTTACAATTTACAGAAATTCACTCCTTCAGGTAGATTAAAATAGCGTGGCAGCCACGATCATTCTTTATTTCGATAACACAAGGTCTTAAAAATGTAACAAGTACGAGTGCAAACTATATGATTTTGCGTTTACACTACAAACATAAGAAATAAGATGTGGCAATTTATAGCAATATTCCCCCTTTTAGGTTTGGCACATTTTTTTTTTCAAACGCTTTCAAGTATGAAAATCTTTTAACAATATGTGAAGTAACATTAAATTTACTTTAAAATAGACAGAAATTCACTTCTTCAGGTAGAATAAAATATCGTGAGAGCAAAGATTGTTTATTCTTACGATAAGAGAAAGTCTTAAAAATGTTCCAAGTACTAGTGCAAACTATATGATTTTTCGTTTAAGCAACAAACATAAAAAAAAAAGATTCTTCACTTTATAGCAATAATCCCCCATTTAGGTTTGGCACATTTTTTTTCAAACGATTTCAAGTATGTTCATCTTTCAGCAATATGCTCAGCAACATTAAATTTATTTTAAAATTTACAGAAATTCACTCCTTCAGATAGTAAAAAATAGCATGACATACAAGATCATTCTTTCTTTCGATAACACAAGGTCTTAAAAATGTAACAAGTACGAGTGCAAATTATATGATTTTGCGTTTACGCTACAAACATAAGAAATGAGATGTTGCAATTTATAGCAATATTCCCCCTTTTATGTTTGGCACATATTTTTTTTCAAACGCTTTCAAATATGTAAATCTTTCAACAATATGTGAAGTATCATTAAATTTACTTTGAAATTTACAGAAATTTACTCCTTCAGGTAGATTAAAATAGCGTGTCATACACCATTATTCTTTATTTCGATAACACAAGGTCTTAAAAATGTAACAAGTACGAGTGCAAACTATATGATTTTGCGTTTACACTACAAACATAAGAAATAAGATGTGGCAATTTATAGCAATTTTCCCCCATTTAGGTTTGGCACATTTTTTTTTCAAACGATTTCAAGTATGTTCATCTTTCAGCAATATGCTCAGCAACATTAAATTTATTTTAAAATTTACAGAAATTCACTCCTTCAGATAGTAAAAAATAGCATGACATACAAGATCATTCTTTCTTTCGATAACACAAGGTATTAAAAATCTACCAAGTACGAGTGCAAATTATATGATTTTTCGTTTACGCTACAAACATAAAAAAAAAAGTTTTTCCTGTTTATAGCAATATTCCCCCTTATAGGTTTGGCACGTATATTTTTTTCAAACTGTTTCAAGTACGTAAATCTTTCAACAATATGTTAAGTAACATTAAATTTACTTTGAAATTTACAGAAATTCACTCCTTCAGGTAGATTAAAATAGCATATAAGCCACTATCATTCTTTATTTCGATAACACAAGGTCTTAAAAATGTAACAAGTACGAGTGCAAACTATATGATTTTTCTTTTACGCTACAAACATAAGAAATGAGATGTTGCACTTTATAGCAATATTCACCCTTTTATGTTTGGCACATATTATTTTTCAAACACTATCGCGTATGTACATCTTTCAACACTATTGCTAAGCAACATTAAATTTATTTTAAAATTTACAGAAATTCACTCCTTCAGGTAGATTAAAATAGCGTGGCATACACCATCATTCTTTATTTCGATAACACAAGGTCTTAAAAATGTAACAAGTACGAGTGCAAACTATATGATTTTGCGTTTACACTACAAACATAAGAAATAAGATGTGGCAATTTATAGCAATATTCCCCCATTTAGGTTTGGCACATTTTTTTTTCAAACGATTTCAAGTATGTTCATCTTTCAGCAATATGCTCAGCAACATTAAATTTATTTTAAAATTTACAGAAATTCACTCCTTCAGATAGTAAAAAATAGCGTGACATACAAGATCATTCTTTCTTTCGATAACACAAGGTCTTAAAAATCTACCAAGTACGAGTGCAAATTATATGATTTTGCGTTTACGCTACAAACATAAAAAAAAAGATTTTCCACATTATAGCAATATTCCCCCTTTTATGTTTGGCACATATTTTTTTTCAAACGCTTTCAAATATGTAAATCTTTCAACAATATGTGAAGTAACATTAAATTTACTTTACAATTTACAGAAATTCACTCCTTCAGGTAGATTAAAATAGCGTGGCAGCCACCATCATTCTTTATTTCGATAATACAAGGTCTTAAAAATGTAACAAGTACGAGTGCAAACTATATGATTTTGCGTTTACACTACAAACATAAGAAATAAGATGTTGCAATTTATAGCAATATTCCCCCTTGTAGGTTTTGCACGTATATTTTTTTCAAACTGTTTCAAGTACGTAAATCTTTCAACAATATGTTAAGTAACATTAAATTTACTTTGAAATTTACAGCAATTCTCTCCTTCAGGTAGATTGAAATAGCGTGGCAGCCACCATCATTCTTTATTTCGATAACACAAGGTCTTAAAAATGTAACAAGTACGAGTGCAAACTATATGATTTTGCGTTTACACTACAAACATAAGAAATAAGATGTGGCAATTTATAGCAATATTCCCCCTTTTAGGTTTGGCACATTTTTTTTTTCAAACGCTTTCAAGTATGAAAATCTTTTAACAATATGTGAAGTAACATTAAATTTACTTTAAAATAGACAGAAATTCACTTCTTCAGGTAGAATAAAATATCGTGAGAGCAAAGATTGTTTATTCTTACGATAAGAAAGTCTTAAAAATGTTCCAAGTACGAGTGCAAACTATATGATTTTTCTTTTACGCTACAAACATAAGAAATGAGATGTTGCACTTTATAGCAATAATCCCCCATTTAGGTTTGGCACATTTTTTTTCAAACGCTTTCAAATATGTAAATCTTTCAACAATATGTGAAGTAACATTAAATTTGCTTTACAATTTACAGAAATTCACTCCTTCAGGTAGGTTAAAATAGCGTGGCAGCCACGATCATTCTTTATTTCGATAACACAAGGTCTTAAAAATGTAACAAGTACGAGTGCAAACTATATGATATTTCTTTTACGCTACAAACATAAGAAATAAGATTCTTCACTTTATAGCAATAATCCCCCATTATAGGTTTGGCACATTTTTTTTTCAAACGATTTCAAGTATGTTCATCTTTCAGCAATATGCTCAGCAACATTAAATTTATTTTAAAATTTACAGAAATTCACTCCTTCAGATAGTAAAAAATAGCATGACATACAAGATCATTCTTTCTTTCGATAACACAAGGTCTTAAAAATGTAACAAGTACGAGTGCAAAATATATGATTTTGATTTTAATTTTCAAACATATGATATAATATTTTGCAATTTATAGCACTAGTCCTACTTATATGTTTGGCAAGTATATTTTTTTCAAACGCTTTCATATATGTAAATCTTTCAACAATATGTGAAGTATCATTAAATTTACTTTGAAATTTACAGAAATTCACTCCTTCAGATAGTAAAAAATAGCGTGACATAAGCCACGATCATACATTCTTTCGATAACACAAGGTCTTAAAAATCTACCAAGTACGAGTGCAAATTATATGATTTTGCGTTTACGCTACAAACATAAGAAATAAGATGTGGC